>CM019167.2:106006108-106606108 GCA_009739505.2 Apolygus lucorum | reverse complement strand
CAACTCTACGCCGATGATCTGGTTCTCCTTGCGACAAATCTGCGCGACCTACAGAATAAAAACTAATGCTCCACAAACCGCAGCCAAACGTGGAACCTTTGGAAAATTTGGAGAAATCCAAAGTGGTGATTTTTCGATGGGGAGGATCGTTAGCCGCTAGGGAGAGCCGGAAATACCGATCGCAACAGATCACGGTAGTAAACATATGAAAATATTTGGGTATTACGGTCACCCCCTGTTTCCATATCAACCCCATTCCAATCTGAAGGCCCTTTCAGCAAAGCATGCCATTCACGTTTACAGGAAAATACTTCTCACCAACCCGAGGATCTCGTTACAAGCCCGATTTGATGTATCACGGTGGTGGCGAGGTCTATTTTATGATATTGTGCCCAAGTATGGGATTATGAATCATTCCCCATAGTCAAGCGTGTCCAAAAAAATTGTCTTCGTCAGGAAAATTTTGTCTCCCTAATTGCACACGCCACTGCATATTGTACCTAGAAACTGAAAAACTAAGAAACTCTTGTGATACTCCACCTCCACTGCCCAAAGCTGCACCTGGACAACTTGAATAAGGTTTACAACATGAATGAGAATCATTTCCCTTGAATAGTAGCTCAGGAGGTTGCACGGAAGAGGATTGCTCATGTGGCACAATCAAGAAAGATACTACGAAATGAAGTGAAACGAAATAGTTTTACACATCTCAATGACCATATCAATTAATCAATTAACTCACTTTTTAAATTTATATCACACGTATTAATGTGTGATATAAATTTTAAAAGTGAGTTAATTTAATTTAGTGAGTTATTTAATTAAATACTTTTTGCACACCTCTCGTACGTTTTGGTTTATTAATGTTAATAATGAACCTTTGGAATTGACCAATAAAAAAATTTAACCCCCTCATAATTTATTGGTTTACGTTTCAAGGTACGTAGAATCCAAAAATCGAATAAAAATGTGGGCGTCCGTCTTCCACAGGTGGCACTCTCCTTAGTTCCCTTGAACCGATTTTGATTAAATTTGGTATATGGGCTCCATTTGGGGTCTAGTTGTGCCCAAAGCTTTTGGTTAATGTCAGTAACTTCTAAGGGTTCAAAAATAAGGGTTGAAAACGCCCTGGCTCAAAACATTTTGATATAAAGGTATTGTTTTTCCATCAATTTAAGATAGTATTGAATTTTTAGAGACAACGTGAAGCTCTGTAGGACAAATTTTTAAACTTTTTCTCCGTTCACATTTTATCTGATCAAAATGCGATCGCTGTAGGTACGTGGTAGTTAGGTAGTATCTATGCTTGGTAATGGCAAAGCCGAGTTCTTTTCAGGCGAGTGATCTATATTGAAAAATAATGAACCTTAGTGTAATAATTTGCAAGGTTTTGGTTTGTTTTCGAAAGTGAGCAAACTCTTTAATTTGCGAAGGGAAAGTTTCACCTCTATAGTGTTGGACTATCTATCGTATAGTTGTCTACTCTTTTTTCTTGCTTTACCACTGCGGTTATTATTTGTACTCAATTATTTATCTTTACTTTGTTTGTTTTTGGCATTTGAAAATAAAGGTATATATACCTTTAGTAGTAAATACCTTTAGTAGTAGTAAATTTACTACTACTATCACTAATCAATTTCAACTCTCGAGACTCCATCAAATTTTTCGGAGATTTTGTAACTTTTAATTTTTTTTTTAAATTTTGAGATGAGAAGCTTTCTGATTTTATTTTTGTTTACATTAAAGTAGTAAAGTACCTACTTTCCAATATTTTTTTTTAAATTTAGAAGTGAGGAATTTATTTTTAATCCAGCCATAGCCGGTCCCCAGCCCGTGTCGGGAAAGGGTGAGGGAAAATAAAGTCCAAATACATTATTTTTTCTTCTAAATTTGGAAAAATAACGATGAAATCGAAGAAAGGACTTCACCACGTGATTCAGCGTCAAAAATAATGAAAAAAACATATTGTTTAGTAATGCATGCATTCCAGGGGACGTCCCATTGGATAAGCATTAGATCAGTTGAACCAGTTGGTAAGCGATAAAACTGTTTCACTCGATGTAATTTATTCATTACTTTAGGCAAGAAATACTGACCCCCCCCCACCATTATCCACCTTAACATTTCTAGCGGCATGGGAGCCTCGAATCTGAAGAGCATTTTAAAATCCATGATCTACGATACCCAACATGCGAATTCGAGTTACCCCCCCCCCCCCACCTCCCCAACGCCAACAATGGTGCCAGTCTGGCACCAAAGCGGAAATACGTCGTAACATTGAACTTTCATCTGTTAGTTTTGGTAGGCAGTCCGTCGAAGTTCACATCCGTATTCAAGGTGAAACACAAAAAAAAAAACCACGAAATAAGCGGTTTATGGCATCATGGCACCATGGTGGCACCACTATTAGTTCCATGGTGGTACAGAGAATAATTCATGCAAATTCGGAGGTATAATGAGAATTTTTCCTCAATTTCAAAGCTTGGGTACAATTAGTAAGTAGTAAAGGAACCAAAATATTGAAAAATCGGATATTTTGTGAATATTATCCCCCCACTCACCCCCTCCCCTTGCGAATTTTGGTACTCTGGTAAAATCATGTACAACTCGGAAGTTATTTGAGTCAAACAAAAAAAGAAACACGCAAATCGGTTGGAAATTGAGGCCTGGGCAGAGTTTACAAGATTATGCACGCAAACGCACGTTTTTTAAGCATTAACCCCCCCTTTCCCCTTCTTAAAAAGCAAAATCCTAAATTCCGGCGCCGTAGTGCACAACTAGATAGTATTACGCGTTAAACGAAAAAAGAACCACGAAAATCGTTTGAGAACTAAGGCCTGGGCAGAGTACACAAGATTATGCCCAAAAACGCACGTTTTTCGAGCATTAACCCCCCCTTTCCCCCCCTTAAAAGGCAAAATTCGAAATTCCGGCGACGTAGTGCACAACTAGATAGTTTTCTGCGACGAACAAAAAAAGAACCAGGAAAATCGGTTGAGAACTAAGGCCTGTGCAGACGACACAAGATTTTGTAACACACACATACACACATACACACACACACATACACACATACACACACACAGACATACACCTATGGTTTTTTTCGCGGATTTGGATTCAGAATGGTCTAAAACGGATTACTGTGTGGTTATTTTTTTTCTGTTGAGTGTTGTCTTCCTTCACCCCAGATCGATCGCATAAGGACGCCCAAGTGTTACTGTGGGACGTCCTAAAAATGTACCACACTTGGGGTTAAAAAAAATTCACTTTTGCGCACCCTGGTCACTTTGCGCGCGAAAAGTACCAGTTGCACGCAATGAAAAAAATCGATTCGGTATGAATTTCTCATGAAATTTGACGTAGAATCTGAATTAACAATAAAAAACGCTGCAAATTATTACACAATGGTTTATTATTTTTCTACATAGATCACTCGTCTACAAAATCATCAACCATCCAATATGAAGAGAAGAAAAAAAAAATAATAAAAATCACCAACCATCGATCGCATTTTGGTCAGCTCTAATTTGAACGGAGATTAGGCCTCTTTTGCGATTCACACTCGTGTTTTGATTTATATATATATATTTCAATATAAACCCTTAAATTTTCGTAGGGAGCGAACGGTTTGTCCTACAAAGCTCCGCGTGGTCTCAAAAAATTCTAAAAATTCTATAGAATCTTAAATTGAAGGAAAAACAATACCTTTATATCGAAATTTTTTGAGTTAGGGCGTTTTCAAAATTTCAAAATTGATTTTGGAACCCTTAGAAGTGACCTACATCAACCAAAAGCTTCGGGGCACAACTAGACCCCAAATGGAGCCTACATACCAAATTTCATCAAAATCGGTCAATGCTAAGTGGCAAAAGTGCCGCGTACGGCGGACGGCGTACGGCGTACGGCGGACGGCGGACGGACGGCCAAATTTTTATTAGATTTTTGGATTCTACGTACCTTGAAACGTAAAACATCAAATTTTGAGGGGGTGTTAAAATTTTTTTTTTCTTGGTCGATTCCAAAGGTTCATTATTGAAAATAATAAACCAAAATGGGGGTTAACATTTGAAAAACAAAGTTAGTGTCGATTGCGCACAATTGCGCGCAATTTGTTTGCGCAAAAGTATTTTTCCTTAATTCTTTACAAAAAAATATGAAAAATGGCGTTCGGCCCATTTTATTACATAATTAAATACGGAAATGCCGGAGGGTGGACCATAACTTCTGGGACACCCTGTAGAGTCGACCCAGAGCTCTGTAGAACAAACTGTTGGCTCCCCTTGAGAACTGAAGGGTTGAACTTATGATAAATCAAATTTCCTGATGGAGGCTCCCACGATTCTTTATCTTTTTCTTTAAATGAAACTTGATTTTGAAGCGAAAATGTGTTAGGAAGTTAGTGGTAATGGCAAAGTTGTGTTCTTTGCTTGCGAATGTTCAATACAGAAAAATTGTAATGACATGCGGCGTTTTCACTCTCACGTGAGCCCTCTGGGACATAGGATGTAAATGACAGTTTCATTTTTCTACCATTTTGGTTTCCGAGTCCATCAATGTAGCTGAAGCATTGTTTTTCCTTCAATGATGAAAAAAATTTTCTCCAAAATCATAATTTCCACTCGTGTTTTACGTGTTAGGTCTTCCTGAACAATTTTGGTTCATTGTCTATCTGTTTTTGTCATGAAATGCTTGTAACGGGCAAAACTATACGAATTTATTGTCCGATTTCGATGAAATTTTCAGTGTGGGTTGGCGTGTATATGATCTTCTACGAAAATCATGATCCCCGGATCAATAGTAGCCACTGCACATGCGCAAAATTTCCTTGTAACAGCCGATAACATTCACATTTTCCTACCGAATGTGATGCAATTTTCTGGGATTGTTCAAATTGGCGTGCAGATGGTCTCCTAGGAAAATCATCGCCCCCGCATTGATAGTAGCTTCCACGCATGCGCTAACGTAGAATCCTTGTAACAGCCATTACTTCTACATTTTCCATCCGAATTCGGTTAAATTATCAGAGATTGTGCTAGTTCCGTATAGATGGTCCCCTATGAGTAGTGCAAGGTACTTAGAGATTGATTTTTCAAGATTAGCTACAATGTATTGGATCAAAAATAAATCGGGTTATGGATTCGTGGAAATTTTCGCTTTGATTTCATATAATATACTTCATCTGCATGTAAGGAGAATTTCCATGACAAATGAATGACGGCGGACATCTATACAAACATATGATTTCATTTCATTCTTATAATAAATTTATGATTAAAATTGTGTAAGAACAATTAATTTTATATTTTGACCTCTGTAGTAATAATTGATTCTATCAATAATAACTCGTTCGTGCGGAGTGACAAAGGGGTCAAACAACGAAGATTCAACTTCGTTTTAATTATTCATTATGAGGGTAAAATGATCTTGCGCGAATTCAAAAACCGATGGACGACGAGACGTTTCCTTAATGAACCGTCATCGGTGGAGACACCTTCCCGTCAAACACCGTCGTTAGCGATTCTCTACTAATGGTGGAGAGGTCGGCGAAAAAGATATCACAAAAGCGAAGAAACTTAGGTGGTAAATACTGAAAATTTCCTTATTGAGAGCGAAAGAAATGAGATCTACTTCATCAAAGGACTCTCCGCGGACGTGAAAGGAGTCGTTTAATTATTTTACAATTTGAGGGGGCTCTCATTTATTTAAAGCTAAAATCCCCGAATGGGAGGCTGGGAAGATGGGAGAGAGCGGGTGTAATCACTTGTGCTATCTGTGGAGAGGGTTGACGGCATTATCTATAATTAAACCGGAGCACGGCTGCCTCGGATAATCGGCTAAGTAATATTTAGGAGTGCGGGAAGAGAGACCTACCTCCTAGCAATGGGGGGGGGGAGGGTATTAATCACAATTA
Organism: Apolygus lucorum; assembly: GCA_009739505.2. NCBI lineage: Eukaryota > Metazoa > Arthropoda > Insecta > Hemiptera > Miridae > Apolygus > Apolygus lucorum. Next base: position 106,600,194 of record CM019167.2, on the reverse strand, counting down.
CTCATTTTTTCTATGACTGCTTTTTTTCAACATTTATATTTTCTCTTTCTCTGGTATCAAACCACAGAACCTTTTTTTAATATGCGGGGATGATTTATCAGCCGCTTTTGTCCTGGAACGCAATTTCCAAAGAGTTGAATGGGTGACTTTTTTTTTTCGTTTCGTGTCCTCAATTCTGCGGGTATGAGTACAACGGTTTCAGAATGTACAAATCAAACACGGATTTTTCATTAATAAAGGGAATTTGATTTTCCTAGTCGCAAGTATTCACACTTTGCTGAGCTTGGAAGTACTGAGTGATTGTCGGGGTAGGATAACTGGACACATCGATGTGGAAAAATATTGTTTTCTGTTTTTTACTGAAAAATGTATTTGTAGGTATCTTCATCCACGATTTACGTGGTGAACAAATCAGGTGAACCGTTTTCCAATGTGGTGAACCCTGTAGATGTTTCAATAATGAAGCAACGTTTGCTTGTCATAGTCGTCATTAGTAACGTGAATTTATTTCATCTGTGTATGAGGAACAATACGTAGAACCTTTGCATCCCATTCGCTTTTGTTTTATTATTTTCAATAATGATAAATATCGGGACAAAAGAACAAAATGTTGACCTTCTCACACAAAGTTGATAGTTTATGTTTCAAGGAACATAGAATCCGAGAATCAAATAGAAAAAATTCCGTCCATCCGCCCTACGCGCCATTTTCCTTAGTTTGCATGGATCGATTTTGATTAAATTTGATATATTGGCTCCATTTGGGTTACCCCAAATTGTTTTGGCACTGGTTGAAAATGGGGGAAGGTTTAAAACGCTCAAGTTCAAAAACTTACAACGTGAGGGTGGTGTTTATTCATCAATTTGAAATAGAATTCAACTTTTAGAATCGTGTGAAACCACCCAGACTCTGTTGGACCATCCTTTCGCTAATTATATGGACTTGAAGTTGGAATGATTAATAAAGCTGATAGATGAGAGTGAATCGCACATGCATTTCGTTTTTTGCTTCCGAGTCTACCAAGGTAGCGGAAGCTTTGTTTTCACCTTTCAAGGTCGAAAAAAAAGTTCTCCAAAATCAAAATTTTCACTCGCGTTTTGCGTTTTAGACCTTTCTGAACGATTTTGGTTCAGTGTCTGTCTGTCTGTCATGAATTCCTTGTAACGCGCATAACTATACGAAGTTATTGTCCGATTTCTATGAAATTTTCAGGGATTGTGCGGGTTGGTGTGTAGACGGTCCCCTATGAAAATCATCATCCCCGGACTGATAGAAGCGACTGCGCATGCGCAAACGTGAATTCCTTGTAACGGCCATAACTTCTACATTTTCCATCCGAATTCAATGAAATTTTCAGGGATTGTGCGGGTTGGTGTGAAGACGGTCCCCTATGAAAGTCATCACCTTCGGACTGATAGTAGCCACTGCGCATGCGCAAACGTGAATTCCTTGTAACGGCCATAACTTCTACAGTTTCCATCCGATTTCAATGAAATTTTCAGGGATGTTACAGATCAACTTGTTTTGATGTTTTGAGATTAACTACTATGCATCGGATCATCTATACAATCGGGTTATGGATACGAGGAAACTATGTGCCATACCCACTTGGCAGACTTTTTTTTTTTTTTGCTTCCGAGTCTACCAAGGTAGCTTTGTTTTAACTTTTCAAGGATGAAAAAAAAAGTTCTCCAAAATCAAAATTTTCATTCGCGTTTTGCATTTTAGACCTTTTTGAACAATTTTGGTTCCGTGTCTGTCTGTCTGTCTGTCTGTCATGAAATCCTTCTAACGCGCACAACTATACGAAGTTATTGTCCGATTTCCATGAAATTTTCAGGGATTGTGCGGGTTGGTGTGTAGACGGTCCCCTATGAAAATCGTCATCCCCGGACTGATAGAAGCGACCGCGCATGTGCAAACGTGAAATCCTTGTAACGGTCATAACTTCTACATTTTCCATCCGATTTCATTGAAATTTTCAGGGATGTTACAGATTGGTATTTAGATGGTTTTCCGTATGAAAATCATCACCTTTGGACTGATAGTAGCCACTGAGCATGCGCAAACGTGAATTTCCTTGTAACGGCCATAACTTCTATTCAGAGATTGTGCTGGTTGACATGTATAGTCCTCTATGAAGGTAGTGCAAGGTATTGAGGGATCGATGTTTTCAGATCAACTACTACGCACCGGTTCATCTACACAATCGGGTTATGGATACGAGGAAGCTCTGTGTCACACTCACTTGGCAGACTTTTTTTTTGTAAGTAACCGCCAATCAAACACAGATAACCTATTCATCAGAAAACTATGTTTATATATTCTGTGCTAGAGCCAATTAGAAAACCTATTCACCATAAAACTATGTTTATATACCTACATATTCTGTGCCAGAAATTCATTCATTCCATTTTGGTTTATTATTTTCAATAATGAACCATTGGGATCGACCAAGACTTTTTTAACCCCCCCGGGACGTAGAATCCGAAAATCGAATACAAATTTCCCGCCCGTCCGCCGTACGTCGTACGCAGCACTTTCCTTAGTTCCCATTGACCGACTTTGATGAAATCTGGTTTATGGGCTCCATTTGGGGTCTAGTAGTGCCCCGAAGCGTTTGGTCAGTCACTTCCAAGAGTTGAAATGTTCAATAGTACCCTGGCTCAAAATCTCTCGAAATAAAGGTATCGTTTTTTCACCAATTTTAAATAGTATGGTATTTTTAGAGTTTTTTGAGACCATTCGGAGCTCTGTAGGACAAACTGCTCGCTCCCTACAAGAATTCAAGTGTCGGACTTACGATAAATCAGAAACACGAGTGTGATTCTCCAAAGGGGCCTACTCTCTTATTCAAATTTTAGCTGATCAAAATGCGATCGTTGTTCGTTTCTTCGAGTTGAACTCAGTTATGCGTCTTTACCAACCAGTAATAGAATTTCCTAATAATTAGGGCTACCTCAACTCCCTGTTTTTTGGAACTGAGTGTGAAGCGTTCATTTCTCCCAAATAAACTTGATTGTGAAGTAGGTATATGGTAGGCGGTAGTATCGATAGTTGGTAGGCGGTGACAACGGCAAAGCCGCGTTCTTTGCAGAAGAGTGATCTATATAGAAAAATGATAAACCTTTGTGTAATGTTTTCTTGTAAGTAACCACCAATTAGAGAACCTATTTATCAGAAAACTATGTTTATAAATTATGTGCAGGGAGCATCATTTCCTTGGAGTAACCGCCAACCAGAGAACCTATTCATCAGAAAATTTATGTTTGTATGTTTTGTGCTAGCACTCCATTTAACCCATTTTGGTTTATTATTTTCAATAATGAACCTTTGGTATCGACCAAGAAAAAATAATTTTCAACACCTCCTCAAAATTTGATGGTTTACGTTTCAAGGTACGTAGAATCCAAAAATCGAATAAAAATTTGGCCGTCCGCGGCACTTTTGCCACTTAGCACTGAAAGATTTTGATGAAATTTGGTATGTAGGGTTCACTTGGGGTCTAGTTGTGCCCCGAAGATTTTGGTTGATGTAGGTCACTCCTAAGGGTTCAAAAATGAATTTTGAAATTTTGAAACCGCCCTAACTCAAAAAATTTTCATATAAAGGTATTGTTTTACCTTAAAATCAAGATCCTATAGAATTTTTAGAATTGTTTGAGACCACCCGGAGCTCTGTAGGACAAACCGTTCGCTTACTACGAGAATTTAAAGTTTGGACGTACGATAAATCAGAAACACGAGTGTGGATCGCAAATGAAGCCTAATTTCCGTTCAAATTGAAGCTGACCGAAATGCGATCGATGATTTTCTTCATGTTGGATGGTTGGTGGCTTTGCAGACAAGTGGTCTATATAGAAAAATGAAAAATAATAAACCATTGTGTAATAATTTGCAGCGTTTTAGATAGTAATTTCTTTGGCCGTCTGAAGATCATCTCAAGTTCAATTCATAGTATCAGCATGAAACCACCCCTTCGAGCATTACCGCGAATCGAGGAAACCTCTCTCCAATGAAAATACAGAAAAAGAACGGAATCGATGTCACCAAAGTCGAAAAGAGCGCGTCATTATTTCCTCCACCAATCAATTACCCGTTTATTCGTGATCAGGGGCGTAGACGGCGTCGAAAGACGCTAAGCTTCTCATGAGTGGGCGGGATAGCATCAAATAATAATTATCCAAACAAGCCACCATCAACAGCGAAGTAGGCGGCCTGGTCGTCCATACATATTTGAGCGCTTCCCGTCTCTAAACGCTCGCGGGTTTTATGGATGAGCTGCGGCCGGTGGTGCTTTTCCCACGACTGCCTTTTTTACGGGAGCTGCAAAGCAGTAATTTGAGGTAATCCAGCTATCAAACCGTTGGCCGGCGCACGATTGGTGGCAGCCAGTTCGACTGCTGTGGTTTATACATAGTGTTGATTTCAAGTTTTCCACACGCTTCGGTCTTGGCTGTGGACTTCATCTGTTTCCAAGAAATGGTCCGCATTTGAGTTTTCTGTCGGGATCATTGTGGGTTCGATTTCAGAATACAAAATAACGGAGACAACTTGAAAGTAAATAAAGCAAAACATCAAGCTCGGTCTTTGGTGGAGTTGATACGATCGCGAAGGTGGTGCTGTCCGATACCTGGCGGAGATCCTACAGAATGACCTGATCGTGGTGGTATAAGCTACTACTCCCGCATCATTTTAAATGTTGGCTCGTTAGCTACCACTCTTCATCACATAATTTGAAGAACTTGTATGAGGGTCATTTCAAAATTTGGGGTTATTTTGTCTTCGAACTTTTCCATAAATTATTGTTGAAGTTTTTATGTTTTTTCTCCCGTAAACGTCCTTTGTTTTGGCCACTGAGGCAGATCCTGAAGTGGGCGCACACTTTAAAAAGTAGTTTCAAATTTATAGAATTTTGAAGTTTTTCCATAATTTCGACTTTGTAGGGAGAGAGAAAACCAAGAGTGGGTTGAACTCATGAAACCTTTTTATTCCTTCAAAATACGAGAATCTTAGTTTAGGAGTCTCTTTTACTTATCGCAATCACAGTCCGAAGCTATAATCTAGGTACATCAGAATTATCAGATTCTTCAAGTCTTTCAATCAGTCTAATCTTTCGTAAAATGTGGGTTAATGAAAAGTCAGAATTATATGACCCAGCGGTGTAAATAGTTCAGATAACTCCTAAAAATTTAAACGGCTTTGAAAAAAAAACTTCTCTCCCTGCAATTCCATCTCTCTTCCTACAAACCAGCCTCTTCCCAGAAGTTGTAGGTAGAGAGGTTGTAGGGAGAGAAATTTGTGAGGTTATCACTCTCTACTGGCCTAACCATTATTGATTCTGAACGTTAGAAAAAATACATAACACTATGGCATTCATAATTGTAATTTGAGTTTAATTAAACTTAGTTGAACACTTACCCTGATGAGTGAGGTGGTTGTAGGGAGAGAGAAAGTATTTACCTACTCTCAAAGCTTCAACACTTCACAACATAACCCACACAACTGGGAGCTTGGAAATTCAACAAACTTCAGTAGCTTCGGAAGCCATCTTGCAGCAGTGTTCACTTTTGTTTTTCATGACACAAAATAATCGTTTTCCAGGAGTGGGCAGGCATTTCAAAAAAATTTTAGGGAGAGAGAATAAAACCTTGTGACAGCATCAAAACATAGCAAAAACCCTTCCAATTCATGGAATTTTCGTTCGTTTCTAATTTATTCCTGAAGAGGAGAGTATCCTGGACCAATAACGTTTTTTACTTAAATTAAAATATGAATATAGAGTTCTCCAAACATTTTCAAAGTTCCCAACCTACCCTCTGTGACAGGTGTAGGGAGAGAGAATTGGGATCATTAATGATTTTTAATTATCTGAGTTAATTGATTAGTGAAATTCATTCTATGTGATCTTTGTAGACACCGACCTGCTGTATCTCCCTGAAAAAATTCTGAATTTCCAAGACAAATAGAGTGTTCACAAAAGCTGCGTGACAAGAAATAACCCCAAATTTTGAAATGACCCATGATACGTTTATGAATAAATAATCCAAAAGGAATTATCTTGCAATTTGTTACTCCATATAAAAGTGAAAAAAAAGTCAAACAAAATCTTCCTCCACAGCTTTTAAGCGTTACTTTGATGACGTCTCACGTCCTACCCATCTTGGTTTTTTTTAGATAGATACAAAAATGGGCTATTGTTAACACTTTCGATGCTGCTCATGATTTGCAATCCAGTTTCCCAGCCACCACACTTCTAGTTCACTGACATCTGTTTTCACGGAAAAAATGCTAAAACTGATAAATGCAAAAAAAAAAATCATGATGGGAATGGAGCTTTTTATTTTCAAAGTTATTGGTCCTAAATAATAATAAGGTTGTATTAAGAGTTTCTTCGTGATTATCAATAGCTGAGATGCACGCAGTTTAACAAAAAGTCGTAGGATGAAATCGAAACAGGAAATAATAGCCAAATCGAATTTGAATCAATTGTACAAATAGAAATCGGTGACCAGCTAAAGACTGACAAAAGACTGTTCCACTGATCTCGTGAATAGAAGATGGCGAAAAAATAGTACTTCAGACTGCCACCTATTTTCCTCACAAGTAGGCTGCTGTCTCAAGCCCTTTTTCCTTGTCCCTTTTGCGTCAGTAAATCGCCCAACGATCAATGCGACTCCTAGGGATTCATAGGGCCGACCTTAAAATAGTTTAGTAGATAACTATTATGACTAACAGAAGACAGATAATTTAAATTGTACTGTACCTACTCGTGAAGAAACAAATAATGATTTTGGAGTGGTCCAAGGAGGTTTTTTTTACCTTTCACACCCAAGGGTTTCCTAAGGGCAATCAAACTTATCAGGCAACCGTGCGGCTTTGGAATTGATTTATTTGGTTCTTGCGAGTTTCTAACATCGACTCTAACACCTTTCGATCCGTGCTTCTATCGAATTTTTTCTCATCAGCTGGTTTTGAGCAGAGGTTTATAATAACACCCAGCGGCTCACTGACCGACTGCTCTAGGTATTTATGATATTTCGATCGTTTTGTGTGTTTCAAATGCTCCAAATAAATTATTATAGTTGAAATACATTATCGACTTCTAGGAATAGACGTTTGCCTAGTGGGTGTGGCAAATAGCTTCCTCGAATCCATAACTCGATTATATAGATGAACCGATGCGTAGTAGCTAATCTCAGTGATTGCGTCAATTAGCAGAATATAATTATGCTCTGTTGGAGTGAGTCGAATCCCAGAAAGCTCCACCAGGGGCGTAACAAGTAAGAGCGTAACAGTATGACGTGCAATGTCAAGAAATGTGATAATTGGATGTTATTTTTTCGAGGAAAATGCCAGAGCATTGGTAATTTCCCATTAATTTGTATTTTTCTTATTTTTTAATCCATCTGTCTTTTGCTCTCCACCTCGTACATTGCAGCACTTCAGGATAGCGGTTTTATGGGCTGTCCACAAGGTTTAGAAATTATGAATTCCAATGCACTTAGATGACATATTTTTTAAACTGGATAGAATGTTGGGGCAGGGAGAGCTACTATGTGTTATAATATCATGAATGGTAATTTTTCTTTCGTGGATTGGATTCAGAATGGTCTGAAATGAAGATTTCAACCCGGTTATTTTTGTTTTGTTGAGTGTTGTCCTGCTTTATCTTTGACAAATCACATGAGAGCTTCTAGTCTTACCTACTAAATATACTGAAAATTATCACAAATCTTTATTATTCTCTTTGTAAAGATCGCAATAATAGTACCTACCAACCGCATTGTTTAGGAAGTACAAGTGAGTGAAATTCTAGTATAACAAATAGAAAAATATCGCATTTTATCAGGTAAAATGTGGGCCCATCAACAAACCTTCATGTGAAATACACGCTTTAGTTTCTGGTTCATCTTTAGTATAACTGAAACAAACTAAATGAGAGAACTTTCGCTGAGACAACTGAACGTAACTGAGTCTACTTTCAACAACCTTTTAAGGCTAAAGGGGACGGGAGTCTAGTATGATTCTGAGATGAGAGATGGCACCGGTGCCCCCTCATACTTTCATCCGGTTTATCTAAGCTTGAAAAATCGTTATTTCTAAATCTAACCATTTGAATTATATCAGAACAAGAAAATCTGACAAGCCATCATCCAACATATTAACAACAACAAAAAATTAGTTTTTTAAAAGTTTTATCTAATAATTGAAGAAAGATTTTAATTCAAAAATTCGAATACATCCCGTGTTTGGAAACTATCCTACTATATGTTGAAATTACCACGAAAAAATTTGTGTGAAAATAAGAGGCCGAAAGCGAAAAATTAGACTAAAAAATGTGGCCTGGGAAGACTAGAAGGAATTTGAAGGGCATCCCCACATTTCCTGGCAACTAATCCCGCCCGCCCGCTGCGCAGACACTTGTGAACTTCGAGAGACCATTCATCTCAGCTTCTCCGACTATTACGTTGCTCACCCGTAGATGGGCTATGACGGCTATGATGGGACTAGGGGCTGTGAGGCTGGTGGGACGGGAGGAGTTGTGCCTGGAGCCCACGTGTTCTGATAAATTTCACAACAATCGCGCATTTAACTATTTTTGATCGTCTTGGTGGTATCATTCGTTTTTAGAAATGTTGATTCGTTGCCTATCTTAAATTTGTTAAAAAAGTCATGAACACACTGATTGAGTGAACAATTATCGTCATAAGGCAAACGGTAGGAACCTCAGAGCTGTGAGCGGTGTCAAACAATTTTTAAAAATCGTCGCTATTTAAATTAGGTAATGAAAAAACATCAAATGTGCATCGCAAGTTTTCGAGCTAGGACGTCTTGTTTCCCTCACTTTTTACCTCTTAGAAATGACTGACAATAACCGAAAGCTTCCGGGCAAAACTAGACCCAAAATGAAGTCAATTTACCAAATTTCATCTCATTCGGTCCGAAGAAACTGGGAAAAGTGCCGCGTACGGGGTGCGTCGCATAGTGGGGCGAAATTGGGATTTCCCGGCAAAAACTCTCAAACCTATCGGTCTTTTAACACGAATCACGAATAATTCCACATCTTAGGTCTAAAATGGTTTCCCACCATCTTTCCTGTCAAAAACATACCACAAACGTTTTTTCCGTCATTTATGTAGTTATTTTCCACATAAAAAACAGTTGGGAGCGTCGAAAATGGAAAAAAACTCAACTTCGAAATTCACGACAGAATATTCTGTTATTATAATAAATTCAAATCAATGATACCTTCTTTCTTTCTTGCTGAAACATATACCTAAATATACGTTATAAATATTGTTAAAATAACACGATTACATAGTCTAGTTGCATAAACAAAGTTCCACGTTCGAACGAGCCCGTATCCCGAGCGCCTAGCTAACTTTGAGTCAGCCCACTTCTTCGGACAAAACGTGGCATTGGCGACGTAGTTGCGATCGGTTGCAGCTGAAATTTTTGCATGAGCAAAAACCTTCATGCATGAAGTCGGAAAATTCTTGAACCGGACCAGAGGATTTCTTTAAAGCTTGTGAACCTTCCAGCTGTAAAACTGGCATAATTGAAATGTCATTTACGTTAGATAAATGTACAAAAACAAAAGCGTTGTGGCGTTTAAATTGCACCCACTTATAGGAGACTCATCCCCAAAAAGATCCCATCATTTTTCCAATGAAAATGCGAAATCACCAATAAAATGAAGTTAGTGCTTTCAATGAAGTTAGTGCTTTCAATCGGTCATTAGATAGATAGATATGTTTATTAACTGCGGCCATACTTGTATATCAAAAAAGATAGATGAAGCTACTATAGGAACATTGGTGCGAAAATAGTGATGAGCAATTAATGAATGAAGGGACACAGCATCCCGCCCAGGTCCACCCACCATGGTGGCCTCCCAAATCCAAAAAGGCACCAGTCTCCCGACCCTGGTTTACACGCAAAGTCGAGAACCCAGCACACAGTCGGAACCAGGACAACAACAGGAGGCCACCCCCGAGCAGAACCAACAGCCCAGCCCAACACCAACAGACACATGCGACCAAATTCATTCAATAATTTACATTCACACCACACGATTTTAAATAAGACAAACCTAGAATTCAAAAATAATTAGAATAAAGAAGGTAATAACAAATAAATTACACATCGAGAGTACTATTTAAAAATGATTCATCTGCAACAAACAATATAATAACAAATAAATTACATAATGCTAGATTACTTTTAAAAATCTATTCCTCTGCAGTATTGTTTCGTCGGTAAAAAATTTCAGACCTAAGTAATCTACCTATAGAGCTAATGAAAAGATTTGAAAATTGAACCTGTTAAATTTACCTCATCATCAATAATACGAGTACAAATATTTTATAATGCAACAGAAAGATGCTAGCATAGAACTAGACCAGCATAGGCTTCTTGTCACTTATGAAAAATTCATCAAAAGAGAAAAACGCATTTTGCTGCAAAAATAATTTAACCTTCTGTCCGGACCCACGTCCCTGGGACGGGTGCTAGGGGCTTTTCCCCACCCTGAGCCTACCCCTTTCCTCTGTGTGGGCTCATATCCTCAGTACCCTCCTGTCAGGCCCTGCGGAAGGTCAGGTAAGTGTCCTTTTTTTTATGTTTTATTCTTTAATAAAGGAATAAAACTTTTTATTCCTAGTTTTTATGTTCTTGGTACCTACGTAGTAGACTCCTAATGATTCTAGAGGTTTTGAATTGGAATGTTTCCTCCAATTCTACGTAGAACACGTCATTTTGAGCGTGAATTGAGACTGAATTTTTTATCTGAGTAGTCAAAATGATGTGATACCTAAGCTGGATGAAATCCAGGAAGTGAAAAATAAAAATAATGTGTAATCTTATTTTTTATATCGATAAATTGTGATAAAAACCAATTCATTTGATGTTATACACGAAGAAAGACGTTGCAATAAAGATGTTTTATGTTAGTTTGTGGTATTTACAACGAAATCCTGTCATATTTCAATAACAACCATGAAAAAAGCGAGTCGGTGTCCCACGGACGGGGGTCCTCATTGCAACGAGGGACAACGGTCCGGACAGAAGGTTAAGGCGCTTTTTCAGAAAAGACAGATTACAAAGTCAATTATTTTGGTAGTTGATTATAAAATTTAGGACCCCAAAAAGTAGCTGCATTACGTGATTTATCCAATCTCAAAAAGTTTAATGATAGATCACGATTATTTCTCGAATAGAGACTACGCTCGTTTGCTCTTATTTCATAATTACTTAAATTAGTATGGACATAACAGGTACTCTGAAGTATGAATAAACAAGGCAGCGTCAATACTCGAAACCTTACAATAGCCCCCCGATAATTCGCTCTGTACCAAATTTCCGTCAACACTGTAATGGCTCTCCTCAGAAACCTGAAAACATCAGACGCCGCTGCCAAATGACCCTAAAGGAGTAAACCATACGATAACAAGCTCTGGAAACAACCATGATATGCAGTCTTAAGCCCATCTTCACTCAACTTGAGAGAAAGTTGTCTGAGGAGGAAAACTATGAGACTCAATCTTTCAGCCAAAATATCATAATGGACACGCCTACTCAATTTGAAATTTCACATTTACATTTTACATTTAACGACATTTTGAAGATTCAAGTCTCAAAACATGGTTGCGAGTCTTTTCGGAGAAGCTTATCAAGGTTTTTTCTGCAACTGTTGAAGAGACGTAAATCATCAGAGACAGTTCAAATAATTCGAGGTCACTTTTCAGGATTTTTGTCGCGTTTGCCTGACTGTGCGGCGTACGAAAATTTTTATTCGGTTCTTGGATTCTACGTACCTTGAAACATGAACCTTCAAATTTTGTGGGGGGTTGCAATATTTTTTCCTTGCTCGATTCCAAAGATTCATTATTGAAAATAATAAACCAAAACGGTACTGAACGCACTAGTACGATTCAGCTCGTAGATTCACATCGTACATCCAGCTCTCTTTGGATCTGCACCGCGAGTCTCGTACAGTGAATGAGTGTTCTTTCAACTCAACGCTAGATGGTTTACGGTGGACGAAAGGGCTTAACACCATCGACTATTTCCCTGATGGCGTGGAGGGTGTTACTATGTAGGTGGGAAAAAGGTTCAATTTCTAATACAGGTCCACGGGAATGAGGCGGTCTTTACGCCACCGTATCAGACAATTTAATTAGATCTTGCGGTGTCCGAACTCGAAGTGGGGGAGGTCGAGAACCAAGTGAACCTCCCTTGATTAATATGCGGTTTTGTTATTAAACTTCCCGCTTAAGTTGTCAGCTATTAGTTTTGGTGCGAAGCGGAGGGGGGGGGGGATCTTCACTATAATTCATTATTTTCGAAGGGATCCAGGAAGCTGCGACGGAGGAATTCTAGTATTAATCGCGTGAATGATATATTAATTCATACGTGTTTTTAGGTTGGAGGTCTAAGAGAGTCAAACCCTAAAGAGAGCGGGACCGTTTTCGCTCGTTGTCAGCAAAATCCAGAGTAATGGAGAATTCGAACAAATTTTTAATTTTTGTGAGTTCATCACATCGGAGTGAAATATATTTTTCAGTAATGAAAACATTCCAGGGGACACCACATTGGATAAGGATTAGTTCAATTTCAACTAGTGAGCGATAAAACACACATTTACCTTCCTACTGATCGCAGTAGTTCTGCAAATTTAATTTAATGAGTATTTTGGGGAAGCACTATAATCATTTTTAGCATAATGAAATAGTCGATAAACATATTGTTAGGTAATACACGCATTAGGTCAATTGAAACGAGTAGGCAAGGAGCAAAGTAAGTATTTTTATTTACCTTCCCGCTGCACAAAACTGTTTCAATGAATGTAATTTAGTTAGAATTTTGAGTAAGGAATAATTTACCCTCCTCATTATTCACTATAACATTTCTAGCGGCATAATTATGAAACTCGAATTTAAACAGCATTTTGAAATCCATGATCTACGATACACAACATGCGAATTCGAGTCCCCCTCCCCCCACCAACGATCATACATTAAGAACTTTTAAAATTAAGTTAGTTTTGGTAAGTAGTAAGTAGTAAGAGGAAGATCACATCAGTTATCTGAGACCATAAGAAAAGAAAAAACGTAAATCGGTTGGAAATTGAGGCCTGGGCAGAGTACACAAAAAAGCGCAAAATTCAAAACTCTGGTGACGTAGTGCACTACTAGATAGATTTCCGCTTTGAACAGGAAAACGCTGCAAATTATTACACAGATGTTCATTATTTTTCTATATAGATCACTCGTCTGCAAAGAACACGGCTTTGCCATTGTTACCACCAACCAACCTGAAGATAAATTTCGATCGCATTTCGGTCAGCTAACATTTGAACGGAGGTTAGGCCTCATTTGCGAATCACACTCGTGTTTCTGATTTATCGTACGTCCAAACCTTAAATTATCGTAGGGAGTGAACGGTTTGTACTACAGGGCTCCGCGTGGTCTCAAAAAATTCTAAAAATTCTATACTATCTTAAATTCATGGAAACACAATACCTTCATGAAGACAGTTTTTGTGTTAAGGCGTTTCCAAAATTTCAACCCTTATTTTTCAACCCTTAGAAGTAACCTACATCAACCAAAAGCTTCGGGGCACAATTAGAACCCAATTGGAGCCTACATACCAAATTTCATCAAAATCGGTCAATACTAACTAAGGAAAGTGCCGCTACGGCGGACGGACAGCCAAAATTTTATTCGATTTTTGGATTCTACGTACCTTGAAACGCAAACCAACAAATTTTGAGGGGGGTTAAAAAATTTGTTTCTTGCTCGATTCCAAAGGTTCATTATTGAAAATAATAAACCTAAAGAAGAGAGAACCAAGGGCTTTGCAGGGTACATTAGATTTTGTCACACACACATCAAAACACCTATGGGTTTTCTCCTGATTTGGATTCAGAATGGTCTAAAACGGATTAGTAGGTGCTTATTCTTTCGGTTGAGTGTCCAACTCCACCCCAGATCAATCGCTTAAGGACGCCCAAGTACGTGAAATATCACATCTGTATTCAGGGTGAAACACCAAAAATCCAAGCAACACGTGGTTTCTGTTTAATTCACAGTGGCTCGAAGAATATTTTATGAAAATCCACAGGTATAATTATTATTATATTCCCTGAATTCAAATGGATTTTTTTTTATCAATCAGTAACCCTTAGAAACAACCGAAATAATGAAAAATCGTGAATTTTGTTAATACTAGCTGAAAGGCCTGCTAAAAGCAGGCAAAAAAGTGTGAAAAGAAAACAGTAATACCGTGACATAAAATGTCAACAACAAAATTATAAACACGTAATTTACTAAATTATAAAAAAATTTGATGTCACGGCTTGGGGATTCACTTCGGTTGGGATTTTGTACATTAGACTAGCTGAAAAGCCTGCTGAATGCAGGCAAGAGCATACTATCGTAGATTTATGAAATAATTTTGATGTCGCCACCTGGAATCGATCCCAGGACCCCCTGGCCTTAGGGCGACATACACCGTACACGTACGGTTATTCTTCACTTGCCCACCACCAATACTAATTTCGATACCGTGATGAAATAACGTGCATCATGAAATTTGTCAAGGTATCGTCAGAATGCATCTTATTTCCAGTGAGTAACCCCCAACGGATGTAAACTTTAGAGAAATGAGTGCGAAAAAAATCTTTAAAAAAAAACATGTTTTTACTCGCTACTTTCACCATCACGTTGGTACATGCAGAATATTGTCCGTAATCCTTGATAAAATCAAACCAATTATGTTGATTACATATATTCCGACGTGTTCAAAAAGGGGTTTCTTGCTAAGAGAACGAAAGTTGTTTGAGCACCGGATGTTTGCAAACTCATGTAGGTACAGCTTGAACTGGTCGATTAGGATACCAATTGCCTCCAGACGGAGGATAAATCATCTTTAATATAGCTACCAATCGTTAAGAAGAATCACGGATTGGGCTCGAGGAATCAGGCGTAGGCAACGTGGTGGTGGTGATGAGGTTCCGATGGAAGTTCGGGAGGAGGTTGAGGAGCCCACTTTTCCGCTTTCCTTATCAAAAAAGACTTCGGGTGAGTAGAGATGAGCCGAGTGTGAGTGAAGGGCGAAGCGAGGGTTAACCCAATTTACCGAGTTATCCGATGAACGGAGCTTTTCGGACATAATCATCCCAACGATCGTAATTTGGCAAACGCCCTCGCAAATGGACAGAAGGCAGATTCACGAGATGTTTTTCGTTCATTATTTCCAATAATGGACGTTTGGAGTCGAGCATGAAAAAAAGGTTAACCCCTTTGGAGCTACATTTGGAGTCTAAATGTGCCTTTTGAATATATTAAAGTTTTTGATTAATGTCAGTAACTTCTGAAGGCTGAAAAATAGTGGTTGCAATTTTAAAACCGCCAACGCTCAAAAACTCTCAAAATAAGGGCACTGTTTTTTTGTCAATTTAAGATTGAATTGCATTTTTAGAATCGAATGAGACGACTCAAAGCTCCGTAGGACCAACCGTTTGCTTTCTATGAAGTCTAAAGGATTGGATTTAAAATGAATCATAAACACGAGCGTCAATCGCAAGAAATGCCTAATCTCTGTTCAAATTTTACCTGACCAAAAATACGATCATTGTTCGTTAGTTTCGTGTTGGACTTAATCAGTTGTGCGTCCTTAGCATCCTAGAATCAAATTTCGTAGTGACCCACAAATCTCGGATAGGAAGTTATTGCTATAGTAGGTAGTTTTAATGAAAAAGCTGTTCTCTTAACCTATCAAATTTGAAGGAGATTCCAAATGATTCATTATTTTGAAGTCTTTCTGACTAACCATAAATTTGACATAATATATTGTGTCATAATATGACACTAAATTCATTTTGGGAACATACTGAGAAGACTTTGCCTAATTCAAGAGAGTGCCTGCAGCATCCTTCATGGATCTCCACAACCACCAACCAAACAGCCCATCAAGATGGGTAGATGGATACTGCAGAGCCAAGGCTGAGTGGCAGCTCTACGCCTTCTCTAACAACTCTCTCTGATCTTCCCTGTTCTAGTGAAATAACACCGTCCTCATCATGCCTTGTACTTGAAGTTGTGCCATCAAGTTCGTGTCTCCATCCTGAGTCCTCAAATCAACACCAGAGTCGTCGTTTCCCCAGTGATTTCTTGGTGGAGATAGAGACTCAATACTTTGTTATCACGCCACCCTCACTCCATGTTTCCTGTGTAAACCACGCGAGTATTATATTTTCAAGTCATTGACCAATGATAGGGCTGTACAGCAGAAATTGTGTATTGGTGAGTCAGTCATGAAGTGACACTATTATTGTATTTACCCGGGTCCTTCCAGCCTCACTGAAGGACTCCATCCTTCAGATCTTTGGTGACTCAGTCACGTTTTATCCGTTTATTTTAAGAATTTTTTCAACTCTCCAGTAAAAATTGATTCTGACATCTGAGTTAGAAGGCTGTTAGCACGATAGTAAAAACTCTGCAAAGTATTATTAGTACTACAATGGTATATTATATTTGTCTGTAAAGATCACCCGACTTCAATGTCACCCGTCTTGAAAGATCGCCCGTCATGAAATTCTATTCGAAAAAACAAAAAAAAAAGGTCGCATTTGATCAGCGAAATTAACGCGATCGTCTGGGTGGTGTAATTTGTATCTAAAAATTGAATACTACCTTAAGTTGACGAAAAAGTCGTAAACCATAAATTAATTAGCTGATTGATCATAATATTATTAATTTTTTTAGGGGGGGAAGGGAGGTTGGACCGGTTTCTTGCTTGATTCCAAAGGTTAATTATTGAATATAATACACCAAAATTCCATCTTAGTCAATCAGCCGTTGAAAGGCTCACAATGTCTCCAAAAAGCCTCTCATCACATAGCAGATGAATATCGTACAAACAGATTTATGCATTCGTATAGATTCAGAATCACCGCAAAACTTCAAATATTTCATTAAAAAAAAAAACGTCCTTATCTCATAACCCTGATTCTTCTTGCCATAATGATTCAAAGATGGCAAGAAAACGGTTGAAACTTTGAAAATTCGCTCTTTAACTTCTAGGAACTTACTACACCAATGAATCAAGTCCTCATAGTTCAAAGAAATTAGTTCATTACATTTCATGAACAACGCTCTCACAAATATGAAAGCCAGAGATCAATATTACAGTAAAAAGGCTCATTGCTTCGGGATTTAATTGGAGTGTATCGTTAATAGTTGGTCCAATGAAACTCAGACGTAATGATCCCGCTCTGCAATAATAATGATGCTGAGAAAGGTTTTGTTGTGAGCCTTCCTTACAGTTAGATGTATATTATACTATATTAGACTGTATATTATATTATATTCCCGTACTATTGTCGATGTTTCTCCGCAAAGGGTTACGTGAACGATATCCCGAAAGGGGTTTTCACCACCAACACAATACACTTAGAGCTAATTAGCCCGCAGTCGTTCACGAGTCGATTCCAGCTTCAGGTGGTTTTACATGCATGCAAACATGAATCAACGCCCGCTTGCTTTATGGCTCATTATTTTACGGTATTAAGGTTTATACAAATATTACGTGTTATTAATGGAACGGAAAGGAGTTCGATAAGGGTGGGCCGGACTGAGTCCAAGAAGCTGTCTCGGCAGCGCACGCGATCCTGATATGAACTCACTATGAACCACGAGAGTCGAGTATTAAATGCCCCCCTTCAGACCACCCTAACAAGAAGGTTTTGCGACCTTTAACAACCCGACCGCGTACGAATTAATTTAATCCTTTTCTTGCGGGAAATTCCTTCGGTTACTGCGCCTTTTCCAGACGAGAAAATCTGAAATATCTAGATTATATAGATTCTCATGTCTAGAAGCACGGCCGGCTTCATAGAAGGCCGCGGTAGTGGATTCCTGGCAACATCGCACGAAAGCGGGTTACCCAGTGGTGGGTAACCCGGGAATTTTTTGGAGAATAATTCAGTAAATGTTCCACAAACGGGATTTTGTGTTTTGTAGTGCCTTATGAATTCAGCGCACACGTCTATCCTCCATCTCGGCAATCGTTTCCTACATGATGTGAGAGCTTAAAGCATCCCCCTGTCGAATTTGAGAGCTGGTGCTTTGCATTATAATCAGCCTCCAAATAATCAACCCGAGAAGTTAGTCTACATTTTAACAACTCAGGCATCAACTTTCGTACGCAGATATATGTAAATGTTCCCGACCAGCATGTTCCTCTCTGTTGGCTTGATATTTTAATTTAATTTAATTTATTTATTTTTATTTTTTCATTAAACTACAATTGAAAGTTTATATAAATAGAAGAAACACTCGAAGGGCAACCCGAGCACTTTCAGTTGAGCTTATTTTCAGATGTCTCCTGTACTTAGCACAACCAAAATAGAAATTGCATTTACAGATTCGGCAGGCGATTGTATCCTCTGAGAGCAAGGGAGAATCACTCTTCGTACAGTTTATCGTGATAGTTGACGTAGAACTGGCGAGTAGGAGATGACAGCTCACTGGCAGAGACTGTTTAAAGAAGAAGTGACGAGAGTTGTGGAAACGATGACCAAACGACGCCGGCGCGAGAGATGAGGGTGACCTCACCAATGAGTGACTACTTTACCCTCGGATGGACGATGTGGAAATTCACTGGGCGATTTCACGGAAATTAGCTGATGGAACATGTTGTAAATCCAAATGCGAACCACCTCGTTGGGAACGGTAGTATTCATAATACGAGTATTTATAAATGAACAAAGCATGTAACTTTCTCGACCAGGCGAAATCTAGTCCTAACGGAAATTTCTATTTATTCCCTCAACGGCGTCAACCTACTCTCTCACACCGGTATCTGTCAATGATGGGAACAGGAAGACCAGGAAACTTCACCTACCCTGTGTAAAGACCAGAAGAGATAGGCATGGAATAAGTAGGTGTACAATCCACAGTACGAATCTGATTCACATCAGAGAAACTGATCGCTAGCAGGGAAAATGGTCGAGAGTACGGAAACTAAGGGCGGTATTCATAGTCATGACTCGAGTTGGAGGACTCCTCCAAAGTACGCTTTGAGGAGTCCTTTCCTCCACGAGCTATTCATAGTTAAGCCTTAAGCCAAAGTCAAGGCCAGACTCATCCTCCAAGTCGAGGAAGGTCTCGAGGAAGCCTTAAGGAGGCCCGACGGCTCCTTAAGCTATTCATAGTCGCCACATTTCAAGGCATCCTCGAACCGCTAAAGGCGTCCTCCAATGGCGGTATTCATAGACGACTTCGGAGGTGGAGTCGAGAAATTTGTAGGCCGAATCGAGATATTTCGAGTCGAGAAAGGGGCTTCGAGCTTCCTCAGCCCAAGGTAGGTGAAAAGGTACCTTGAGGAAAGATTATGATGATATCTACCTACCTGTTATCACAAGCGTTGTCGTTATAAAATATTCTAGGGATCTATTCTTCGGTTATTTCGTCCGAAAACATGGATTTCGAAGATATTGAAAGATTGGAGGAATTTGATGAGTATTTGTAGGAATCTTCGCGAGATCAGCGAAGGCCGAAATGTTACTTGCGGGATCAAGAAAACCCTTTGGAGGTAGGTACTCAAAAGTTATGATAATAATGATAAACACGGTGAATGCCAGTAATTTTGATATGTTCTTATTTGTATAGGTATTGGATGATCGAACATTTCGGAAGAAATCTCGTTTTACAAAAGAGACCGTGATAAACGTGCTGCTCCCGATTTTCTTCCTGCCCGAGAGTATTTCTGTGAACAGGAGAGAACAGAATCTCTCTTCATCATCTAGGCTAGGTACTTACGACTGAGTTACTTGCACCAAATTCTGGCATATGTTTCTTACATAACGAGTCGACAATATACTGAAATTTGGTCGATTCCGGTTCAGTGGAAGAAAAGTTATGACCGCCCGATATTTGATGATAGCTGATTTCAGTAGAAATGTCGAACATTTTCGCACTTTACAAAAAATTGACATCTTCAAATAGCTCTAAACTCTAGTGAATGTTCGAGCAACATGTACTCAACAATATACTAAAATATGGTGAGGGAATTTTGAATAAAAAGAAGTAATCGATCTTAGAAGTTGCCGAGCCATCTGTTTCAAAGCCGAGGTTCTGTAGTCATAAGCACTACAGAACGACATTTTCGCACTTTACAAAATAACGCCATCTTCAAATAACTCCTAACTCTAGTGAATGTTAAATCAACATATCCTCAACAATTTTCAAAATATGGTGGGTGGGAATTTCGAATAAAAAAAAGTAATCGACTATGTTCAACTCTTCATAGTACTGTACCTACCTATTAGGTACCTACCTTCCTTGTTGAAAGCACGTATTAATACCAATGGAAATTTGTTTCATATAGCTCTAAAGCCTTCATTTGTGTCACCCCATAGGGGGAAAAATAGAAATTGGGTTTTCTACTGATTTGAGAAGTATAAGGATGAGAAGTTCTGTTGTAACGGAATGACGCGGCCGCGGGACTCGGGAAGTGTTGCGGGTCAGTCTAGATGCGCTTTCAATCTATGGCCCGTTTCACTCAGGTGAAAAGCGCTTTGGTACTTTGTAAATTACAAAACAACGAACAAGCGCAAAGAAAAGGAGCACCAATATTAGTATAATATACTTATTGCATATAATACGCAACTTTGTGTTTGGTACTTTCCACTGAAATTAAAATCACTCGCGATTTTCTCCCAACACTTTTTTTTCGACAAACGAGACCGCATCTGTTTTTTTTTCCACAATGTCCTTATTTTCAATTATGAGTTTCCTCAACGTAGTTTATTCAGCTTCGCTTAAAAACGGCTCTCTTCTTTTCTCTTTCCATTCGGAAACTAATATAAAAAATCGTCGTCCCATGACACACC
This sequence comes from Apolygus lucorum, assembly GCA_009739505.2. NCBI lineage: Eukaryota > Metazoa > Arthropoda > Insecta > Hemiptera > Miridae > Apolygus > Apolygus lucorum. The sequence goes on along the minus strand of CM019167.2, from coordinate 106,579,293 downwards.
GAACTGTCTACCTCCTTCCTTCGGCGCATGAAGTCGGTCAAAAATTAAAAGGTAGCAAACACTATTTTATTGAAGAAGGAACGCGAACAACAGGAACTCTGATGGTCCAAATTCAAAGCCGAAAAACAACCCCAACCATTCTGAAATAAACAACCGAACCTTCTCTATTGAAACCTTCACTGAGCTGTTACCTGAACAGGGCTGCCAATTCTTCCTCTTCCGTCGTTTGGTAACTCGAGGTCTCCTCGAGTTGAGGATGAGCTGAGGTCGACCTCCAAATGCATTCTGTTCGTCTATGAATAGGGTGAGGAATCCTCGAGAAAAGATAAGTTGAAGGAAACCTTAACTCGAGTCGAGGAAATCCGCGCCTTGAGGAATGACTATGAATACCGCCCTAATACACAGTACGGAAGCAGATCTTCACTCAAAAGTAAAAGATAAAAAATTAAACAATTGGAAAACATTAAAATAAAAATCGTTTGAACAAAAAACCGGATTGACCTCAAAACTTATAATGGCAAACCGCTAAAAAGGAGAAAATATTCCTTACAACGTATTCAGATAAGATGTTGGATAGGTAAGCAGTGAAGTCGCTGCCGTGCCCATCTGTGGACACAAATTTACGCAAGTGCAACAGAAAATAGAAATAAGAGTGGGTATCTTGAATTATTATGACTGTGTTCCATAACTATTAGGCAGTACGTCACTGCAATGGTGTGATGGTGAATATGAGAGGAGAATATATTATGTTGGTATTCCTGCACACCATCTACTGATCAGATCCATTTCCAACTACTTACTGTATCAAGTATGTTTCTGGTCTCTATTGAACTGAGATCGCAAGTAAGGAAATCGAGATCATGGTGCGGTATGGGTACATAACCATACTACAAACAACAATTTCAAATTCAATATTATACATATACAACACTCATATACATTTGCAACACGCGTATATATATATTTTCGAAGAAAATCATCGGCTGAAAGCTTCAAGCTTAAATACGCTCGAGGTCACCTGAATTCTGAGTCTAAACCTTTTTAGACTCTTCTGAGTGTACCTTTTTATCATGCATAAACCAAATAATAGAACTCACCGTTGAACGAAGGACTAGAGTGAGGGATGGTGAATACGTTTAGACGAATCAGTGACTTGAGAACGAATAACTGGATTTATTTAATAAAATTGAACAGAAGCAGAATGAGTAAAAAAGCAGTTTTAGTGAGTTTCATGCGGATCGATTGGAAGTTGGTGACGAAGTGGGAAGAGAGATGCCTTGAAGCGCAGCAACAATGCAGCACTGCCAATATAAATGAACATCATTAGGCTTAGCGAATCTTAATTGCATAGCTATATAATTCAAAGCTAGAGATCATATTTATGTTATTCGAATAGGTATATCACAGTACTTTTAATTTTATATTTAGAAAATATGCTGATTGTAATAATGCAAGAAGTAATGAAGATGCAGTGATAATTCATGGTTATGGATACTCGTGTGCATTGAAAATATTATTTGAATGACGTCAATGGGTAAGATGTCGGTCATTGAAGAAAGCAAAGAATGGCTGACATCTTATTCTTGTCAAAGTGTGAAAGTAGATGATATACAAGTACGTTGGTACCTACTAATGGGCACGGCGGCCAATGCGAACCTACCTACCAACATATCTGAATACATTGTAATGATTATTTTCTTCTTTTAAGTGATCATTATTCAGCCTATCTTTGAGAGCTCACATTCTAGTAAAATACTATCGTTATCCAGAGTTGTGGGTACTTTCATAACGAAATTTGGTTCTTCGTTGCCCAGGAAGCTCATCTAGGAATACCCTGTTTTGTGAGAACATTCTGAATTCTTCAGAGGAAACTGAACTACAACCTTCTAATGACAGTGGTGAGCCACTAGTATTTCTGATTATTTTCACAATCAAACCACATTTCAGTTGGTCATACAGAGCTCCAACAAAACTACCTTACCTTACACTACCTTAAATTGACAGAAAATCGTCCGTGAAAGTCATTAATTTATCTAATTATTTTATTAATAACCTTAGTAGCGAGCGGACGTGTGGTCTTTAGATAATTTTTACTGAGAGTTTTCGAATCAAGGCGCTTTGAAAATGTCAGCCCCTATTTGTACTCCTAGAAGTTACTGAAAACAACCAAAATCTTCAGGCACAACTCTCCACATGAAGCTCATAAACCAAATTTCATCAAAATCGGTCCATGGGAACTAAGAAAAGTTCTATTCGATTTTTGAAAAATACAAGAAGTTTGAGGAAGGAAAAACGAGAAGTTGTTGATTATGACTGATGGTGATTAACTGTCGAAATCGATTGTTGAACGAAATCAATATTCTGTGGAAATACCTAATAAGCGTTTTACATACTCCAGTTTTTATCGAAATGGGTTCCCACAACGTTAGCACGAGTAGTTCAGTTCTTACCCTACTTTTTTAAAATAAATTATAACTTTATTGTAATTTTCTTATCACAGTACAGTTTTGCTAGAGCGTACAATTAAGCGGTTGCATGTCACTTGTTACAGTGGTGATAGTCACCGCTACTTGACAGTGTAAATAATACATTGTGTTATTTTGACTATATTTTTCAACCTGAGTATATCATAAAATAAGATAAATTCAAACATCATATAGATTGAGACCAAGATTCAACAATTTTGAAAAATAAACCGTTCTAACAATAACAACAATGACACCATCATAATAAAACAATTGAGTACATGGAATAACAATGTATATTAAGAGTTTATATTACAAGGTTAGTGTAAGTTTTAAGTTTAGTATGGGTACGTTTTTAGATTAAATTCTAAAAGTTGAGGAGATCTGGTGGCCGTTTCCGCTTTCATTCCCTTCTACGGCCGGCTTCAGTAGATGGCCGCCGCATATCACTTGATATCGCTGCACTTGTTTCCCCATTCAGGTTGGCTACTGCTTCTTGAGCAGACGTTCTCTTGGATGAGTTAGTTGTCCGGAGTCAATTTTTGAAATAGTCAGTTACTGAATCATAACATAACTCCTGACTTGTACGGGTTATATTGAGAACAATTGTGTTGTAAATTATTATTGTAGGTATACGCTATTATATGATCTATTAATTGTGTGGATGGTAGGTAGATGCGTATTTTGAATCAATACTTTTTGGAAATTACTATTTTACGTAGCATATTTGAATAATCCTTGAAAAATTGACCAAGTTGTATTCGAGAAAAGATAGGGTACCTACCTAATCGATTACATTATATGTATATGTTATAATACGCATGAACATACCTACGGATTGTTGAATGACTAAATATTTCAAGTCTCACATCATGTATCGCATTTCATTCGCTCTCCATATTAACCGATGTTTGGTGAATTTCAAATGAAAATTGAGCCACATAATATTTTTTTATACTCTCCGGAAATTTCTCTTCACCTATGTACAACTTACTTTTTGTCATTGTCTTCATGATAGCCAAGAACGGGCACAACTTGGGAGCATTAATTTGAGTGAAGAAAATCGTAAATGAACTACGGTTAAACATAATTTAACAGACACATGATTGGGGATGAATTGTCCGCATAGCGGTTGCGGATAGTAGCCCTGGCGTACGTTGCCGATTCTCTACTGCCACGACCTTCAAGCGAAGCCGGATCAAGGACGCGACAGTACATTATAAGCAATTTTAGTGTAAATAATCACCGTGTATTGGTTGCAAGGCTGCTCGTAAGAATGCAGTACTTGATTAGCTAGACTGCAACGACGCAGTAAGGGGCGTAGGTGAAATTAAGGGCTGGCCAGGACGATAGATATGATGGATGTGTTGGACTGAATAATTCAACGAAGACGGTGAGGGGGAATCGAATCTTCCCATTGAACCTCGTGTCACTCATAGGCCTGACAAAGATGAATCCCTTCCCCGCACCTCCCACGCTTGATCCACATCCCATAGAGACATTGACCCTCTCTTACTTGCCAATCAGGCTGGCAGGAGGGGGGGGGGGGGGACGCAATCGATTACAGGCAGATTATGACAACAATCAATCGAGAGGAATCAATACTGATGTACAAGGGCTCCTCAAACGTATGTTTTGAGCCCTATTTTTGACCGAATCTAAAAATACCAAAAAACAAGGATGTCTCTCAATTTCGTGTGTCACAAGGATGACTATTGCCGATGGATCAAATCATCCGATGTGTCAACATTTCTAAGGTAGCAAAATGTCGGCGTTAGAAAAAAATGTTCTTTGTATCAAAAATAGACAATTATTGTCCAACGCATTATAATAATGAAATTAAGGTATATAATTTCCGTATAAGTTCACCGTAATCCATGAACGTCCCATAATACCATGGACTTCTAAAACATGATTTCTGCCGGTTTCTTGCCATTATTACTCCACTGATCATTACAACAAACAGATACTATTATTAACTCTTTGAGGGACGGGCTGGATGGACATCAAAATTCCAAACGACGACCCCCCACTCAAAACCGACTTGCGATAGTTCGCCTTGAAAATCTTCATGGTTCTCAGTTTACTTGCAAATAAACAAATGAGAATTTTAAAACAAGGTGGTGAGTCCTTTACGAATAACGATGAGGGATATTGAATTCGAAAACCAACTAGTTCCTAACAAGCAAAATTGTCAGTTTTGAAGTTTGTAGTTATGTTCTGATATGTTAGTTACTAGAGCTCTGAAGTTCCAAGGAAGGTGTCAGATCTTCTTTTTCAAATTAATTGTCTATCTTCATCACAATAGAAGAAATGAGAAGAAAAGTAGTTTTATTCAAGAAAATAGTTAGGCATAAATTTGATGATAATTTTAATAATAAAACCAACAGGATTGGGCGATTACGCCATGAATACGGATTTGTAGCAAGTTTTGGTTGCCTGACTGAAAGGATCTCAGATTTTGTGGACGACAGTCTTCAAACTATAGTGAAAGAGCAGCCGTCATACGTGACTTTTTGAGAATTAGAAACGAGGGAAACCATCAAGACGATCAACAATAATAAAATACGCGTTTTTTGTAAAATTAATCAGGACACTTGAGCCCTGCGAACCCAGCCCTAAGACTAGTACCCCCCTCCGACCTAACCTACCCCCGGTCATTAGAGAAGGCAGTTGACCGTGAGGGATGGACGAGTGGAGTAAAAAACACGAGTGTGATTTCACTCGAAAAAGAGCAAAAATTCGACTGATCGAGAAAAAAATCTTTTCTCTTTTCTCCAAATATAGTTTCATGCCATCTATTTATGGTTCCCAAACAACCAATAATCTAATTTTGTATAGAAAGCCCCCACAACTTTAGGATAACGATGTTTTGCTGGTTGGGATGCTGTGTTCTGAAGAATAATAATAAACCGTTGTGTAATATTTTGCAGCGTTTTTACAGGGGTGTGCGTTCAGTGCATTCTACTCTCTTTATTTCCATTTGAATTTCATTAGTTAGGTACCAAGGGAGTGGGCTAAATAAAAACCCGTCTGCCAAGTGAGTGTGGCACATAGCTTCCTCGTACCCATGACCCGAATATACAGATGATCCGATGCATATTAGCTCATCTCAAAATGTCAATCTCTAAGTGCAATCTCTCTTGCACTACCCTCATAGGGGACTCTACACGTCGAACCGCACAATCTCAGAACATTGTTAGAAAATGTCGAGATGATTATTCCCAGCGGTTGGACACCCGTCCAGCAACTGGGTTCTACCTTGTTTCGCGATTTGCCTAGTGCTTGGACACATCCCAATCAGCTCTTTAATTATTTAAAAAAAGAAGAAATTCATTGCTAGGTATAGGAAATTTTGTTTCTTCTCAGCTCACATAAATTGTATTTACCTTAGTATTTATTCTTAGGAAAAATTGGAGGAACCTGTAAATTCACTAACACATAACATTTCTATTATGGAGTTTGCTTGGTACCTTCCTGCGTAATTTTCGCCCCTTCATTTTCATTTCAGCTCGAAAAGCCCTCAAGAAAAATTATGATAAGACTGGTGAAGCTACCTAATGATGATGTGATACAATTTTTAACGAAAAAACGTCTGCCAAGTGGGTGTGGCACATAACTTCCTCAAATCTAAAACCCGATTGTATACATAACCAACCTCCTAATTTTGTAAGAAAATATAGAAGTTATGGCTGTTACAAGGATTTTAAGTTTACGCATACGCACAAAATACAATTTGGAGGCCATGATTTTCATAGGGGCCATCTTCACCCCAACTCGCATAATACCTGAAAATGTCATCGAAATCGGATGAGAATTGTACAAGTTATGGCTGTGGCAAGGATTTCATGACTGACACAAAGACAAGGAACCAAAATTGTTCTGAAAGATCTGAAGCGTCAAACGCTAGCGAAAATTTTGATTTTGGAGAACATCTTTTTTTTTCATCCTTGAAAAGTGAAAACAATGCTACCGCTACCTTGGTAGACTCAGAAGCAAAAGCAAAAGTCGCCATCATCAGCCTAGTCAAGTAGATTATTAAGTTTAGATAGGTACCTGATTTATTTGATGAGTTGCCTTGTATATTCCTTTTGATATTGATAATATCAACATAATAATATTATTATCGAATTTATAAAGAATGTTTTTCACAAAGACTTAATTTTCCATTAACATATTTTTGAAATACAAACAATCAAAATGTTCAAAAACGATTTGATATTACCAACCTTTATTCACGTCCCGACTTTCAATGTTATCAATAATGAATGAAATATCCCACATTTCCCAATAAATAGTCAAAATATGAACCTAGAAACATGAGAGAAAATTGTATGGCGTTTCCAGATGTCCCACGACTGGCGCATCGCTGTTCAACGATAGGATTTGGAAAAAACTGGCAATTTCGAAAAAAAATTGATAGCTCAACTTTGGACGAAGATTGCAAAATTATCCTTGCACATAGGCCATTTTTGAAAAAGTGGTGTTTTCGTGAACTCATACCATACAAAACTAAAAAAAAAAAAAATTTGAAATCTATCCAGATATTAAATGCGTGTAAGTAAAATCGTGAGAGAAGTGCTCTTAAGGTGTCCAACGACTGGGGGTTTTTCCCTAAATTGCATCGGATCATCTATACCCACTTGGCCTACGTTTTTTAGAAACACCAGATACTCGACACCCACTTGGATGAGTGAGCTGACATGCCAATAAACTAATATCATCTGTACCTTAATCACAGGATTATATCATTATTATAACTCGAATATTGATATCATGAGGAGTACTCAAAGTGAGAAAGAAGGATGTGATTTTATTCGAGGTCACAAGTTAAATGAAGAGAGAAATTTGTCAGATCTGCGGTTCCCGATCGACCAATTGACCCTCCAATCAGAGCTAACGAATGGCTATCAGTTGATCACTTGAAAGTCATTCATCGTTAAGTGGTCGCCCAAAACAAGTGGTCCTCCGTTCACAACTCTTTGACAAGATTTCATCTCGCACTCTGAAACAGTCCACTCCAACTGATCAAACACCGATCAAATAACTCACCGACGACCTACGCAATTTTCCCGATTTTCACGTTTTTACTGAATAGGCTGACTTGACCGGGAGGTGTGGGATTTTTTTTTTGCTCTCAAAGGATTTCATCGGTGTAACCGGAGATCCCCTGCAACAGAGGTGGATACATTTGGTGGAAGACACGCCAGTACAAACCGTTTATCATCCACCAATTTTCTTAGTTTCATCTCCAAATGATCTAAAGGGCTGTAATTTGTGCAGGTTGACAAATCAGCTCCTGAATGTATGGAAATGCCAAACGTACGTCAAAACATTATGCTGAAGATATTGCACTCGTGGAGTACTGAGATTCTCAAGTTTTGTCTGATGACTGAAGAAGTCATCACGTCTAAGCTTGCCATTGTACTCCATTTAGGACTGTTACCCCTATGATGGTAACAGTGTTTCAATTATGGTTACAATTTATTAATTTTGTCATACTTGTTCTCAATATTTAAAAATCTACAAAATTCCTTACGAGCTATAGTTTTCTTTGGACGGTTTTGTCTGTTTTCTGTAGTTGATACCGTGTTTCTAGGATAATTTTAATTTAATTAAAAATTCACTCTGGAAACACTTTAAAACACTAAAAGAGTTAACAACGCTATCCGGAAAAGAATAAGTCGTTTGAATAAAAGATTTTTTGGATATTGAGAACCATTAATGAGAAAAAACTCAGTTTTTCCTTGTTTCCTAGGAAGGGAGGTAGGAGGGGGAGTTATATTCTAAAATGTTCTAAAACTATTGTAAAAATGGTGTACATAGTAGTGAAGTAGGGAGTGATTAAAAGTGAAAAGCATTTTAATTTCCCAAAAGTTAGAGTAATTTAGATATGTAGATTTTCTCGAGGGATAGGTGCCTGTTTGGATCACAACACCTTAGTAGATGCTTTCATAAGGAAGCTGAATCTGAAAATGACCACCGTTTCATCAGCCCAGGTCCAATTTATCACTTCCTTCCTTTCTGTTTGTTGGTTTTTCGTTCATTGTATTCAATAATGAACCTCAATTGGAATACCACTCAGAATTGCCATAGTTGCGCGCGAAATTGCGTTATTTGATAAAATTCGATAACTGAACTTTTTTTATTAGTGATTGTGAAAATTACATTTTCTTAAACTCCAAAATGAAGGAAATAAAAGCGTGGCAGATTCACGGAGGACTGATTCACATCGTATCTCATGCTAACTGGGATAAAGTGAACAAATTTTAACTAAATTTTATTTTAGTTATTGGTTATCAAAGTAATATTTCTCATGACAAGCTGTACTGCAACAAACGACTTTCTCTCTCTATTAGCTACCCTTGGGATTGTTACAAGGATCTGGATATTTTTTGTTGGATTTTTGTGTGCTTACCTAGTGAAATTGGAACAACTACGCCAATAAATCAAGACACTCTTCCAGGAACCGTTAATTAGGATATTCATATAACAACACTAAAAGATGTTGAATATATGTATTATTGAAAGTACGTATCTACAATACAACACTCACAAGATAGAGCTCCACCCAACCCTGGATTTCAGCACCCCGCTCATGAGCTGAACGACGTTTTTGTTTATTGTTTTCAATAATGAACCTTTGGAATCGACTAAAAACAATTTTTTTTTTTAAGACCCCCTCAAAATTTTTTGGTTTACGTTTCAAGGTACGTAGAATCCAAAAAACGAATAAAACGCTGCAAATTGTGCCCCGAAGCTTTTGGTTGATGTAGGTCACTTCTGAAGGGTTGAAAAATTAGGTTTGAAATTTTGAAAACGCCCTAACTCAAAAAATTTTGATATAAAGGTGTTGTTTTTTCATCAATTCAAGATAGTACAGAATTTTTTGAGACCACGCGGAGCCCTGTATGACAAACCGTTCGTTCCCTACGAGAATTTAAGGGTTGGCCTTACAATAAATAAATAATATACTATAAAAAATAATAATAAACCTTTGTGTAATAATTTGCAGCGTTTTTCTCTGGCAATTATTATTCGATTTTGATGTTTCCGGCGGCAATATTTCAGTTTTTCAATTCTCTAGGGCCGTGCACTGATGAATTTCGAAAATCCTTTATGATTTAAAATTTAGGTACAACTTTTTAAGTTCTTGCCCCTCCAATTTTTCGAAATACTCACCCGGATCGAGGAACGAACGGCGACCGACTGACATGGAAGCACGGATCAGTTTGCTGGAGTGAAGCCGGCTGGAGGCTTTCCTTATCTGATAAGTATTTAATAACTTTTCCCCGCTTGGATTTTCAAAATTGCAATATAAGCTCGACGAGGCGTGAGAACAAAGCGTCAAGTAGTGGAGGATAAAAAGAGACCGCGTGGGACAGAAGGGGGATCATTATTTCACATCTCCACCGGGGAGAGCGTTCTGTGCTCCACCATCAAAGCGAATTTCGGTAAAAGGTTGACGCCATTATCGGTAACGGTTATTGCTTTTGACGCATGCGCAGAGTCGTTACGGCAGTGTTGGGGGAGTGTTGGCGGTAAGTCGCGCCCGTCGGCACCTGCGACTCTACGGTGCCGGTAACGTAGTGTTTCACTTTATCGTCTGTAGTGTAGCAGTGGGAGGGGAAAGGGAATTATTTCTTCTATTAATTTACATATTAATGACGGGCATTGGGAAGGAGGGGGCTGGTAACGACCGGTTATGGGCTTAGCGACATGGAAAAGCCCACCTGCGGTGCCTCCGCCACCGCTATACTTGATTATGATAGTCTCTTATGTACCCAGGAAAACAATTATCATCATTATTATCCAATATCATAGTAACGGAGCGACGGATCCCATGAGTGACCCCCGGAAGGAGTTCTTCTCTTTTGGTTTATTATTTACAAAAAATTGCGTTCTCCTAGAACAGCGAGTTTCCACGACGTTTCATCGAATTTTAGCAAAAAAATAAAAAAATAAATAAATTAAAAAAAAAAAAAAAAAAATAAGCATATAATAAAGTAACTATGAAATTTTCATAGATTGTGCGGTTTGATGTGTAAATGGTCCCTATGAGGGTACTGCAAGCTACTTAGAGATTGATGTTTTGATATTACCTACTATGCATCGGATCATATAATATATGATATGTATATTATACAATCGGGTTATGTATACTAGGAAGCTTTGTGCCACGCCCACTTGGCAGACGATTCTCATCCTCATTAGGATTCTTAGTTGAGCTTCATGAGAAGCCATTATACGACCTCATGAGAAGGAGATACGCACTGAGGAAACTCGACTGAATGCGGCGTACTTGGAATAATCTAGTATTTAACGTTAATTAAAATTATAATACCTTCAAAGGAGTAAAGACGCTTGTGCGGATGGAAATCCGGCCTACCTGGAAACAAAATCAAGCTTAGTTAGGACACGAGATGGAAAAGTAACAAACAGTTTAAGATACAATGTCATCAATGGAAAAACACAATTTACCTTGACTTTTATAAACCTTTAGTAATAAATCTATATGATGCAAGAATAGTTGAAAGTTTCAAGAGACTTCCCGATGATGCAGCGATGTAATTTTGTAATAATCTCCTAGTTACAAGAAGAGAAGGAACTACAATAGCGACCTAACTCGACGGACGAGTCAGTATAATAAGGAGAAATGAGGGTGTAGAAGGTGGTTAAATCGCATCTATGAAACTGTGTGATGCCTTCGCCATGGCATACCTACTGCAGGCGTCGAGTCATAAATGAATTTGCAACCTAAAATGCTGCAAATTATTACACTTAGGCCTCTTTTGCGATTCACACTCGTGTTTCTGATTTATCGTAAGTCCAACCCTAAGTTCTTCTAGGGAGCGAACGGTATGTCCAACAGGGCTCCGGGTGGTCTCTGAGAATTCTAAAAATTCAATTCCATCTTAAATTGATGGGAAAACAATACCTTTATATCACAATTTTCTGAGCTAGGGCGTTTTCAAATTTTCAACCAAGAACTAAGGAAATGATTTTTGGATTCTACGTAGGGTAGTACCTTGAAACGTAAACCAAGACATTTTGAAAAGGAGGGGGGGGGGGGGGTTCTTGGTCGATTCCATAGGTTCATTATTGAAAATAATAAACCAAAAAGAGTGAGTCAAATAGTCAAATTGCTGCTTTTTGTCACCGCTTTTGCGTTCTCCACTCCTGTATTCAACCACGTAAGGTAAACATTTATTTTGGGCTTCCAGAGGTAGCACTACTGTAGTAAGCGACAGATACGCTCCTATGAAGTCAGATTGTTTAGAAAGGCGGATACACCCCAACATGGCTGCCCCCATACTGATAGAAGCTACATTTAAGCTTTCCATCTTCCTTAACCCATTCGATGCGCGAAAAAAACGATATTACGCCCCATCCTGAGAATTTTCACTACGAAATTTAATTTCGTTTATATGTTTGATATTTGACTCACAGATTGTTACTGCACCAGTAAGAGGCAGGTAAAAATGACAACCCAACGGTCAGAACAATTTGGAGGGGAGCTCTCTTATTGTTAGGCATGGCATCATGTGATGTCACCTGCAGGGGATGAAAATCGCTATGGCATCATACAATGCCACCTGCACGGGACGATAAACGCCTTGGCATCATATGATGCCACCTGCACGGGACGAAAATCGCTATGGCATCATATGATGCCACTTGTATGGGACGAAAATCGCTATGGCATCATATGATGCCACCTGTATGGGACGAAAATCGCTATGACATCATATGATGCCACTTGTATGGGACGAAAATCGCTATGGCATCATATGATGCCACCTGTATGGGACGAAAATCGCTATGGCATCATATGATGCCACCTGTATGGGACGAAAATCGCTATGGCATCATATGATGCCACCTGTATGGGACGAAAATCGCTATGGCATCATATGATGCCACCTGTATGGGACGAAAATCGCTATGGCATCATATGATGCCACTTGTATGGGACGAAAATCGCTATGGCATCATATGATGCCACCTGTATGGGACGAAAATCGCTATGGCATCATATGATGCCACCTGCACGGGACGAAAATCGCTATGGCATCATATGATGCCACTTGTATGGGACGAAAATCGCTATGGCATCATATGATGCCACTTGTATGGGACGAAAATCGCTATGGCATCATATGATGCCACTTGTATGGGACGAAAATCGCTATGGCATCATATGATGCCACCTGCATGGGACGAAAATAGCTATGGCATCATATGATGCCACCTGTATGGGACGAAAATCGCTATGGCATCATACAATGCCACCTGCACGGGACGATAAACGCCTTGGCATCATATGATGCCACCTGCACGGGATGATAAACGCCTTGGCATCATATGATGCCACCTGCACGGGACTAAAATCGCTATGGCATCATATGATGCCACTTGTATGGGACGAAAATCGCTATGGCATCATATGATGCCACCTGTATGGGACGAAAATCGCTATGGCATCATATGATGCCACCTGTATGGGACGAAAATCGCTATGGCATCATATGATGCCACCTGTATGGGACGAAAATCGCTATGGCATCATATGATGCCACCTGTAAGGGACGAAAATCGCTATGGCATCATATGATGCCACTTGTATGGGACGAAAATCGCTATGGCATCATATGATGCCACCTGTACGGGACGAAAATCGCTATGGCATCATATGATGCCACCTGTATGGGACGAAAATCGCTATGACATCATATGATGCCACTTGTATGGGACGAAAATCGCTATGGCATCATATGATGCCACTTGTATGGGACGAAAATCGCTATGGCATCATATGATGCCACCTGTATGGGACGAAAATCGCTATGGCATCATACAATGCCACCTGCACGGGACGATAAACGCCTTGGCATCATATGATGCCACCTGCAGGGGATGAAAATCGCTATGGCATCATATGATGCCACCTGTATGGGACGAAAATCGCTATGGCATCATATGATGCCACCTGTATGGGACGAAAATCGCTATGGCATCATATGATGCCACCTGTATGGGACGAAAATCGCTATGGCATCATATGATGCCACTTGTATGGGACGAAAATCGCTATGGCATCATATGATGCCACCTGTATGGGACGAAAATCGCTATGGCATCATATGATGCCACCTGCACGGGACGAAAATCGCTATGGCATCATATGATGCCACTTGTATGGGACGAAAATCGCTATGGCATCATATGATGCCACTTGTATGGGACGAAAATCGCTATGGCATCATATGATGCCACTTGTATGGGACGAAAATCGCTATGGCATCATATGATGCCACCTGTATGGGACGAAAATCGCTATGACATCATATGATGCCACTTGTATGGGACGAAAATCGCTATGGCATCATATGATGCCACCTGTATGGGACGAAAATCGCTATGGCATCATATGATGCCACCTGTATGGGACGAAAATCGCTATGGCATCATATGATGCCACCTGTATGGGACGAAAATCGCTATGGCATCATATGATGCCACCTGTATGGGACGAAAATCGCTATGGCATCATATGATGCCACTTGTATGGGACGAAAATCGCTATGGCATCATATGATGCCACCTGTATGGGACGAAAATCGCTATGGCATCATATGATGCCACCTGCACGGGACGAAAATCGCTATGGCATCATATGATGCCACTTGTATGGGACGAAAATCGCTATGGCATCATATGATGCCACTTGTATGGGACGAAAATCGCTATGGCATCATATGATGCCACTTGTATGGGACGAAAATCGCTATGGCATCATATGATGCCACCTGTATGGGACGAAAATAGCTATGGCATCATATGATGCCACCTGTATGGGACGAAAATCGCTATGGCATCATACAATGCCACCTGCACGGGACGATAAACGCCTTGGCATCATATGATGCCACCTGCACGGGATGATAAACGCCTTGGCATCATATGATGCCACCTGCACGGGACTAAAATCGCTATGGCATCATATGATGCCACTTGTATGGGACGAAAATCGCTATGGCATCATATGATGCCACCTGTATGGGACGAAAATCGCTATGGCATCATATGATGCCACCTGTATGGGACGAAAATCGCTATGGCATCATATGATGCCACCTGTACGGGACGAAAATCGCTATGGCATCATATGATGCCACCTGTATGGGACGAAAATCGCTATGGCATCATATGATGCCACCTGTATGGGACGAAAATCGCTATGGCATCATATGATGCCACCTGTATGGGACGAAAATCGCTATGGCATCATATGATGCCACTTGTATGGGACGAAAATCGCTATGGCATCATATGATGCCACCTGTACGGGACGAAAATCGCTATGGCATCATATGATGCCACCTGTATGGGACGAAAATCGCTATGACATCATATGATGCCACTTGTATGGGACGAAAATCGCTATGGCATCATATGATGCCACTTGTATGGGACGAAAATCGCTATGGCATCATATGATGCCACCTGTATGGGACGAAAATCGCTATGGCATCATACAATGCCACCTGCACGGGACGATAAACGCCTTGGCATCATATGATGCCACCTGCAGGGGATGAAAATCGCTATGGCATCATATGATGCCACCTGTATGGGACGAAAATCGCTATGGCATCATACAATGCCACCTGCACGGGACGATAAACGCCTTGGCATCATATGATGCCACCTGCACGGGACGAAAATCGCTATGGCATCATATGATGCCCCTTGTATTGGACGAAAATCGCTATGGCATCATATGATGCCACTTGTATGGGACGAAAATCGCTATGGCATCATATGATGCCACCTGTATGGGACGAAAATCGCTATGGCATCATACAATGCCACCTGCACGGGACGATAAACGCCTTGGCATCATATGATGCCACCTGCACGGGATGATAAACGCCTTGGCATCATATGATGCCACCTGCACGGGACTAAAATCGCCTTGGCATCATATGATGCCACCTGCACGGGATGATAAACGCCTTGGCATCATATGATGCCACCTGCACGGGACTAAAATCGCTATGGCATCATATGATGCCACTTGTATGGGACGAAAATCGCTATGGCATCATATGATGCCACCTGTACGGGACGAAAATCGCTATGGCATCATATGATGCCACTTGTATGGGACGAAAATCGCTATGGCATCATATGATGCCACCTGTACGGGACAAAAATCGCTATGGCATCATATGATGCCACCTGCACGGGACGAAAACCGCCATCGCCATGCCTGTTTTTCCAGCTTAATTTCGAATGAGGAGTCCTACCCAAGTATTCAACTGCAATGGCATGCCAACGAACGTGCTACACTATCAGTTCAGGGTAAGTACACAACAAGTACATAATAAGTACACAATAAGTACCCTAATAAGTTTCACACTCCTAGGTAGAAAACCAGGCTTCATTGATAATGAAGCATCGAATACATCATTTTAATCGAGTTAATCACAGCAGAGGGCGCCTGTACTTGGCAGCTGTAGAGCCAGCAGTTCTCCTCAACCCCAAAATAAAGTGCGCAAGTTTCTTATAAACAACAGTTGTCGCGCCCTCCGCTCTGTATCCTTTCCAATAAATTCACTCGGGGAGTACGGTTGTCGTGAGGGAGGGGGGGGGGGGCTGTTGTTGTTGTTGATGAGGGGGTTGTTGGTCGGGCTCGAGTAGGTGGGGTTATAATGAATCGTCGCTTTCATCATCTGTTGTGAAAATAATATTTTCCCCTCATACCTTCTTGGTGACGATGTTATAAGAAGATGGGGGAGGAGGTGCTGCCCCCACCACGTCATTAACCCATAGAGGTGGGTGAGGGGGAGGAAAGTCTGAATCGCAGAGTTGAGGGGGTCGTTGGAGTAAATAAGAGCGGCGATCTCACAAAGTAAACAAAAAAAGTCCCAGTGTTTATCTTAGAAAAGGAGGGTTTCAAGAACTTCGTGACTTGCGAGTGTGTGCGTGTGATGAGGGCGGCGGTACATGTGTTGAGTGTCAATCCACCTCCCCCTCGTGTAGCCATGGCGGAGTGAACAGGAATTAGCGGCGGAAGGCGAGAGGGCGGTCATGGAATCGCAGCTCCAACGAGAAGGCTGGATGACGTTATGATGTTCGACGGATGGGAGGTTGTGGTGGCCGTAGAAACTCGAACCCCGCCTCCACATCGCCAAGCTCTCGTCCCCCGCACCGCAAGCAGCTACCCCGCAGGAGCTGCGTCCCGCCAGAGCCAGCCTCAGGCAGGTGACAGCGCTGTCCCGCTTTGTTGCTTCAGGACCCTCGATAAACAATCGTAATCACAGCTTCTGTTTGGTCAGCATCCGCTCGGAGTAAGTACCCAAGCCCCCCCCCCACCCCCCACCACCCATCCACCAAGTATATCCAACTTCTCCACCAGGGAGCAGCAGAGTTCACATGCAGAGCACTGAGTCCTCGAAGGGCGTAACTTCACCTTGGAGTTCCTGCAGCATGAATACAAATGCGAATTTCTAAAGAAATTTCTAAAGATTTCTAAATTGAAAATTGCGTTTACCAGTAACATCATGTTCCTATGGAATTCTAGTCTCAGTGGGTAGTACGATTGCCGGATCGTATTATTGCTGTATTGTATTATTGCTGGATTGTACTGTTGCTGTATTGTATTATTGCTGGATTGTACTGTTGCTGTATTGTATTATTAATGGATCGTATTGTTACTGTATTGTATTATTGCTGTATTGTATTGTTACTGTATTGTATTGTTGCTGTATTGTATTGTTACTGTATTGCATTATTGCTGGATCGTATTATTGCTGTATTGTATTATTGCTGGATCGTATTATTGCTGTATTGTATTATTGCTGTAATGTATTGTTACTGTATTGTATTGTTACTGTATTGTATTATTGCCATATTGTATTGTTACTGTATTGCATTATTGCTGTATTGTATTATTGCTGTATTGTATTGTTACTGTATTGTATTATTGCTGTATTGTATTGTTACTGTATTGTATTATTGCCATATTGTATTGTTACTGTATTGTATTATTGCTGTATTGTATTATTGCTGTATTGTATTGTTACTGTATTGTATTATTGCTGTATTGTATTGTTACTGTATTGTATTATTGCTGGATCGTATTATTGCTGTATTGTATTATTGCTGTATTGTATTGTTACTGTATTGTAGGTATTATTGCTGTATTGTATTGTTACTGTATTGTATTATTGCTGGATCGTATTATTGCTGTATTGTATTATTGCTGTATTGTACTGTTGCTGTATTGTATTATTGCTGTATTATATTGTTACTGTATTGTATTATTGCTGCATCGTATTGTTACTGTATTGTATTATTGCTGGATCGTATTATTGCTGTATTGTATTATTGCTGTATTGTATTATTGCTGGATCGTATTATTGCTGTATTGTATTATTGACGGATTGTATTGTTACTGTATTGTATTATTGCTGGATCGTATTGTTGCTGTATTGTATTATTGCTGGATTGTATTGTTACTGTATTGTATTATTGCTGGATCGTATTATTGCTGTATTTTATCATTGCTGGACTGTATTATTGCTGTATTGTATTACTACTGTATTGTATCATTGCTGGATCGTATTGTTGCTGTATTGTATTATTGTTGTATTGTATCATTGCTAGATCGTATTATTGCTGTATTGTATTATTGCTGAATTGTATCATTGCTGGATCGTATTATTGCTGTATTGTATCATTGCTGGATAGTATTATTGCTGTATTGTATCATTGCTGGACTGTATTATTGCTGTATTGTATTATTGGTGTATTGTATCATTGCTGGATTGTATTATTGCTGTATTGTATTATTGTTGTATTGTATCATTGCTAGATCGTATTATTGCTGTATTGTATTATTACTGTATTGTATCATTGCTGGATCGTATTGTTGCTGTATTGTATCATTGCTGAATCGTATTATTGCTGTATTGTATTATTACTGGATCGTATTGTTACTGTATTGTAGTATTGCTGTATTGTATTGTTACTGTATTGTATTATTGCTGTATTGTATCATTGCTGGACTGTATTATTGCTGTATTGTATTATTACTGTATTGTATCATTGCTGGATCGTATTGTTGCTGTATTGTATCATTCCTGGATCGTATTGTTGCTGTATTGTATTATTTTTGGATCGTATTATTGCTGTATTGTATTATTGCTGTATTGTATCATTACTGGATTGTATTATTGCTGTATTGTATTATTACTGTATTGTATCATTGCTGGATCGTATTGTTGCTGTATAGTATCATTGCTGGATCATATTGTTGCTGTATTGTATTATTGCTGTATTGTATTATTGCTGTATTGTATTATTGCTGTATTGTATCATTGCTGGACTGTATTATTGCTGTATTGTATTATTACTGTATCGTATCATTGCTGGATCGTATTGTTGCTGTATTGTATCATTGCTGGATCGTATTATTGCTGTATTGTATTATTACTGTATTGTATCAATGCTGGATCGTATTATTGCTGTATTGTATTATTTCTGGATCGTATCATTGCTGGATAGTACTTTCGCTGTATTGTATCATTGCTGTATTGTATCATTGCTGGATCGTATTATTGCTGTATTGTATTATTACTGTATTGTATCATTGCTGGATCGTATTGTTGCTGTATTGTATCATTGCTGAATCGTATTATTGCTGTACTGAATTATTGCTGGATTGTACTGTTGCTGTATTGTATCATTGCTGGATTGTATTGTTGCTGTATTGTATTATTTCTGGATCGTATTATTGCAGCATTGTATTATTGCAGAATTGTATTATTGTATTATAAATGAATGCCGTAACTTCTACATTTTCTCCCGATTTTGATGAACCCGGGATGGTATGGGATGGCGTGTAAATGGCCTCTTATGAGGTTTGTGCGAGGTACGTCGTGGTTAGTTTTTTCAGATTAGCCTCAATATTTCTCATTTCCTTCGGATGTTAGCTAAAAAAAGAAACTTCTCTGTTCCAGATGGCTAGGCATCTTGGGAAGCTGTTTTTTCGCCAACAGTTGAAACCTCAATCCCTACCATGTGGTCAGTTCTTCAATCAATGACAGTCTATTTGAAGAGTTTGGGCAGGCTTTTGCCTCCATGAGGAAGATAGATAGATATTTTGAGTAGGTGCCTTCTCGCAAGGTTGGAACAAAAGGGGACAAAAGCAAAAAATATCAGTGAACGAGTTGGAAATTGCAACCTTCCCTGCGGAAATGAGGTTATTGGCAGAGATGAATAATGGATTCCTCAAACAGTAGTTCCGAAGAAATGAAATCATTCAAGATGTTTTTTGGTTCGGGAGCCGATAATTGGGTCTGCACTGCAATCACCACGTCAGAATGCAATTTGAGGGATCCTCTCCTCCACTGCCCGTGAAACGGGAGAAATCGCAGAACCCAACTTCCCCGGCATTTCACGGGCTGATAAATTCCCGGTTATCCCGATGGGTTCCAGGAGCGGTGGGGAAGCGGGGGGACGGCATGGGATTTTCGCCCAATTCCAACTATAACTCAGAAACATGGGAGGCTCCGGGTGATACAATTATGTATATTACCACCAAATTGATTCGGTGGGACGGCCCTGCCATCCACGGGGGTTCATCCTCGTCACTTCGAATACCCCCCTCACACATCTCTACTCTATAAATCCCCCTTGACAAATCCCCGTCCTCCTTAGAAGGAATAAACTCTCCCCTTGAATATAACACTAATTTGTCCGAAATAGAAGTCTGAGCCCTCATCTCCATAGCTCCGAGGCCCGTAACAAATGAGAGGAACCTTACCAATCATAACCTTTCCCCTCCCTCCTCCCACTATCCTCACTCCTTACTAACCTCCTCCCTCCTCTTTCCTCTCTAATTTAATTTAATCCCTAAATCGGAAACTCTGGCTTATATCTAAACCATGAGCTCTCGAAAGGGAGGTAACATGAATACACACTTATGTAATATTATCTCTATATTCTCTATAATACCTATCTGTCCTGATGTCGGAAGACAACCATAATATTCCTAATCCCTGATCTCGAAGAATACTTTTCGAAGGTGTACAATCGAAATTCGATTTGAGAGTCGGGGATAAACGCCCATCAAAGTCGGATAAAGACTAAAAATTTTTATACAACGTTCGTTATTTTTAGCGGATAATGAACCTCTGGCATCGAGTAAGGAAGAAAAATCCCCTCCCACACCTCGCTCAAAATTTGATGGCTCACGTGTAGAAGTATCAAGAATCCAAAACGTTGAGAATTATTATACAACGGTTTAATGAGCTCACTAGCTCACTAGCCTGCAAAGAACACAGCTTTTCTATTATCAGTACCTACAATATCATCTTTATTTTGAACGGAGATTCGACCAATTTCCTTCAGTGAACATTCGTTTACGATTCACACTCGAGTTTCTGTTTTATTATTCGTTCCAACTTCAAGTCCTTACAGGGAGTCTACGGTTGGTCCTCTGGGTGGTCTCACTCGATTCTAAAAATGCAATAGGTACTATTTTAAATTGATGACAAAAACAATACCTCAGTAAAACCGGATGGCGAGAATGTCGACCTCGGAAGGTCCATAGAAAAAGTGAAATAGGTAGCCGTGTACCCCCTGCGCCATCAGGGGAAAAACGCTGCAAATTAGTACACAAAGGTTTATTATTCTACTGTACAGATCACCCACCTGAATAGACAGTTTTTCATTAAAACGACCTAATATAAGCAATAACTTCGCTATTTGAGAGTTGTGGGTGCCTTCATTCAGAAATTTTATTCTTGTTTTCTAAGGACGCAGAACTGAGTACAACGCGAAACTTATTGAAAGGAACGAACAACGATCGCAATTGATCAGCTAAAAATCGTCGTCCCACGACAACCCGAATTGAGTACCTCCTCTTTCGCGCGCCTTCGGCGCGTTGAAGTCGGTCAAAGTTTGAACGGAGATTAAGATTCTTTAGCGATTCACGAGTGTGTCTGCTTTTTTATTCGTCCCAACTTTGAGTCCTTATAGGGAGTGGATGGTTGGTCCTACAGATCTCTGGGTGATCTCATTCGATTCTAAAACGCTGCAAATTATTATACAATGGTTTATTATTTTTCTACAGATCACTCGTCTGCAAAGACACCAACCATCCAACATGAAGAAAAACATCGATCGCATTTCGGTCATCTAAAATTTGAACGGAGATTAGGCCTCTTTTGCGATTCACACACGTGTTTCTGATTTACCGTACGTCCAAAACTTAAATACTCGTAGTGAGCGAACGGTTTGTCTTACAGAGCTCCGGGTGGTCTCGAAAAATTCTAAAAATTCTACAGAATCTCAAATTGAAGGAAAAACAATACCTTTATATCAAAATTTTTTGAGTTAGGGCGTTTTCAAAATTCCAAAATTCATTTTGGAACTCTTAGAAGTGACTTACATCAACCAAAATCTTCGGGACACAACTAGACCCCAAATGGAGCCTACATACCAAATTTCATCAAAATCGGTCAATGCTAAGTGGCAAAAGTGCCGCGTACGGCGTACGGCGGACGGACGGCCATATTTTTATTTGATTTTTGGATTCTACGTACTTCGAAACGTAAACCATTAAATTTTGAGGGGGTGTTAAATTTTTTTTCTTGGTCGATTCCAAAGGTTCATTATTGGAAATAATGAACCAAAATGCATTACAATTTTAAACTGATGAAAAAACAATACCTAGGTATACATATGCCTAGGTATACAAAACCTAGGTATATTCAAAGTTTTTGAGCTAGGGCGTTTTGATAATTTAAGCCCTTATTTTTCACCCCTTAGAAGTGACTAACATCGACCAATAGCTTCGGGCACAACTAGATACAAAACAGAGCCCATATAAAAAATTTACGAGGACGGACGGAAAAATTTGTATTCGATTTTCGGGTTATACGTTTCTTCAAACGTAATCCAACCAATTTTGAGGGGGGGGGTGTATTTTTTTTTTGATCGATTCTACAGGTTCATTATTGAAAATAATAAAAGAAAATCGAATGGAAACGATTTCTGCCCGTCCTCTGTAGGCAACGCGTTGCCAAGTTCCCATATAAGATACTCGAAAATAATTGTATGGGATTCGACGCAGAATGTTATGCTGACCAACTTTGGTTTCAGAGAAATTTTTAGTGGAGTGCACAATTATCGAGTTATAAACGCATCTCGTGGTTTCTTGGCTTCCAGAAACCTAAGTGTACCCGATGGACAACTCTGAAACCGTCGTTAAGTCCTTCACATATTATTTGCGTGGCAAGAATAGATTAAAACCATTTCCAGCTACTGCTCAATTTTTTGACATTCTACTCGCATGGGCTATAATGAACTCTAGAACTTCTGTGAATCGTTGTGCTGCAACACTCTTGCGGGAGGAAACCACCGCATATCCGCACCGGTAGATATCGTCAACATCGAAGTTGCACTGTCAATTCGAGAGAGAAAGATTTTTATAAAATTATACATGCAGTAGTATCTGAACCATGCACATCTTATCAAATTCCGGTATCCTGCTTGACGAGAGCGTTCCATCACCGGAAAACAGAGGTTCGGCTGCGCATCAACTCAGATAGCTGTTTCCTATATTTTATCAAGACCTTCCCTTCCCTTAGACTTTTATCAGTCAGATTGTGTGGATACCATTCTCTCGGAGAGGTCGTCGAGTTATTTATAAGCTGTTTATATCGTGAATTAGGTACCAGCGATGGGGCAAAGTCCCGGCAATATAAGAACAGAATGTCCCGCTAGCCCAATCAGCAATATTTCAGAAATCGATTCTGCAACTAATTTGCAACAAACTTTCCCTCCTACCTAGAAAGTTTATTTAACCTGCCCATAATGCCAATATGAGTTTTTTTTCGCACGTTGAATTGTTTTCGTCTTTTCGACTTGCGGCACTAAAATTATCATAACTTCCCTATTTTCGATGACAAATCTGATTAAACCGCTGAAAATAACATCAAATTTACCAAATTATGAGCCCTTGAACAGTTCAAAGAAAACTGTACACTTGAACCCCAAAACCCTCCTCAACCCCCCCCTCTTCACCTCAAACGTGAAAATTTGTCAATTTCTTCTCTTCACATTTTGTTGATTTTCCCTGCTAAAGCACAGTCTTGATCAGAGGCCTTCGAAAGCTTAATGTGCTTCATTTCATCAGCTTCCCAACAGTCGCCTGTAGTACAGGTAGTACAGCTGAAATTTGAACGGAGATTAGGCCTCTTTTGCGATTCACACTCGTGTTTCTGATTTATTGTACGTAAAACCCTTAAATTCTCGTATGGTGCAAACGGTTTGTCCTACAAGGCTCCGCGTGGTCTCAAAAAATTCCTAAAACTCTATAGAATCTTAAATTGAAGGAAAAACAATATCTTTTTATCAAAATTTTTTGAGTTAGAGCGTTTTCAAAATTTCAACCCTTATTTTTGAACCCTTAGAAGTGCTTAATATCAAACCAAAGCTTCGGGACACAACAAGACCTCAAATGGAGCCCATATACGGCGGACGGACGACCAAATTTTTATTCGATTTTTGGATTCTTCGTACCTTGAAACGTAAACCAACAAATTTTGAGGGGTGGGGTGGGGGTCAAACAGTTTTTCTTCTTGTTCGATTCCAAGGGTTCGTTAGTGAAAATAATAAACCAAAATTGAACACTATCTTGATGAAAAAACGTCATGGAAAATTTATTGCGGGAATCGGGCAAAGTGCCGCATACTAAGTACAGCGTACGGCGGATGGATGGCAAAACTTTCATTTGATTTCTGTATTTTACAAACTCTGAAACGTAAATCATCAAATTATGAGTGGGGTTTTTAATTTTCTTGTTCCTTGCTCGAATCCAAAGGTTGATTATTGAAAATAATAAACTAAAAACACTCATTTTTTGAAATGGCGGTACTTGTTTCAAGATGGGTTGAATAAAGTATAAGAGAGAAAGTAATACCAGGTACATTAACAGTGAAGGAGATACTCAAGGAGAACAATGGAGTTATACCGTCCGCTTTTCACTATTCATTTGAAACCTTGAATATTCTCCATTAACTCCCTGAATTAAAACAATATACTTCAATTAGACGTCAATAGGAGGAGGCCTCCAATTACTCCCTCTATAATGAAGTTTACTTTATGTCCTCCACCCGACAATTCTATGGAGTTTTTTTTATGTGAGCGTTTCCCGGGGACTTTCAAGCTGCCTCCTGTGTTGTTCTTCAGTTTCATCAGTTGCCCTAACACGTTTGATTCATTTGCTCATTTTATTGCTCTGATGCGAAATTTAATTCTGAAGTTTTCAAAGCAAATTGAATACCTAAAAGGTGGCTGATTTTTTTTTTTTTTTTTTTTTTTGAGAGAAAGAGGTTGTTGTTAGAACGTTGACCTAAACCTGTCAGTTTCAAGTTATAATTTTTAAATTTTGTTGTACCTATGAGGTCTGTAAATTAAGTAGGTGATTAAATTGGGATATTAAAATAGAATTAAAATGTTACATTGGCACCCTCAACATAACTTCCTTCTGAAGCACTCAGTGCTGGAGGCGGTTCTGCCACTCTTCATAACAGTTCTGTGATACTAGCATAGTCTTCAGCTGGTCGGCTACACCCAATTGAGTGTGGTCGCGTGTCCCAAAATAAATTCCTTTGAGATGATTTTTAATTCTCGGGAAGAGAATAAAATCACTCAATGACCCCCCCCCCCCATTCCAATGAGAACTTTTCTGGAGATAAGTTTTTGAAATATTGGACTGTATTTTGATTATTTATTTCTGTACCTTAACATTTCGAGAGAAATTAATCGACAATTTATTATAGATTTCATGGTATTCCATCTAGCTTTTGTGTTTCCTTCCAATTAGTCCAATTTTGACACTACTTATGTCTGCCCAATTGTATTATAGATAAGAGGAAGCATAATGCCAACTCATTCGGAAAACGTGTTGTGCAGTGTTGATCATATAATTTTTCACGAAAACGCACTGGTTTGTTATATTTTGGCGGTTATACGCATCCGCAAAGTGAAGTCATGTGGTTACTTTTAGTTTGTTGCCTCAGGCAATTCTCATGAATATTGTATGCTTGGAAAACTTCGAGAGTGAAGTATGATGAGATAGGTATATTTGTACTGACGGGTAGGTCGGGGGGTAGGGGTACTATTTTATTCGAAAAAGGAACAGAGCCACAACGAAGCTACCTTATATACCAGAGGGAGAGATGAACCATCAAACTTGATCAGTGAGGCTAAACAGGATATGCAGGTTATTTAGGCCCTTGCGAACAGGGGCTGAATCCTCGTTCAACGTGCCAGCATTACATAAAGTAGTTAGGGAAAAGAGGGTTGACATCGTAAAATATAGACTTGATTTAAAACGCTCGCTATGGAGAAGCTACCCCCCCCCCCCCAGCACCACCTGAGAGTGTCGAGTTTAATGGGGGGCGTTAAAATTACAATTGCTACCACCCTTACAGCTCCCAACAGGGGGAAGGCTCGGGGTTCCGACCTCTATTACCTGTTTGTGAGAACGTTTAAGTCTTGCTTATGGAACGAACGAGAGTACCTACCTGATCGGTACTCAAATCTTTCTCAAACTTCCAAAGAGCATTTTCTGTGGGAAAAAATCGGCTAATCACTAATTGGGTCATTTCAAAATTTGGGGTTATTTCTTGTCACGCAGCTTTTGTGAACACTCTATTTGTCTTGGAAATTCAGAATTTTTTCAGGGAGATACAGCAGGTTGGTGTCTACAAAGATCACATAGAATGAATTTCACTAATCAATTAACTCAGATAATTAAAAATCATTAATGATCCCAATTCTCTCTCCCTACACCTGTCACAAAGGGTAGGTTGGGAACTTTGAAAATGTTTGGAGAACTCTAAATTCATATTTTAATTTAAGTAAAAAATGTTATTGGTCCAGGATACTCTCCTCTTCAAGAATAAATTAGAAACGAACGAAAATTCCATGAATTGGAAGGGTTTTCGCTATGTTTTGATGCTGTCACAAGGTTTAATTCTCTCTCCCTACAATTTTTTTGAAATGCCCGCCCACTCCTGGAAAACGATTATTTTGTGTCATGAAAAACAAAAGTGAACACTGCTGCAAGATGGCTTCCGAAGCTACTGAAGTTTGTTGAATTTCCAAGCTCCCAGTTGTGTGGGTTATGTTGTGAAGTGTTGAAGCGTTGAGAGTAGGTTAATACTTTCTCCATCCCTACAACCACCTCACTCATCAGGGTAAGTGTTCAACTAAGTTTAATTAAACTCAAATTACAATTATGAATGCCATAGTGTAATGTATTTTTTCTAACGTTCAGAATCAATAATGGTGAGGCCAGTAGAGAGTGATAACCTCACAAATCTCTCTCCCTACAACCTCTCTCCCTACAACTTCTGGGAAGAGGCTGGTTTGTAGGAAGAGAGATGGAATTGCAGGGAGAGAAGTTTTGCTCATGGTTCACCAAGATAATGGTTTAAATTTGAGCTCTTGGTGTATATTCTTGGTATTAGTAGTTATCCATAGGTTACATCAGTAATTACAACAACATATTTTGTGCAGAAGTTCTAGTCAACCTTGGATGAACCGTCTACGTGTGCTGTTCCTTCTACCTCTACTGGACTTCCAGCTTCAGCTAAACCGCCTGTGCCCGAAACACTCACTCCAGGAATGTTCATTTTGGCCAGCTTGAAGAGCTACTCCAAAAAAAAAGAATTCTATTAATAACTATTAATTAATCAGGGGGTGATGATTTTCATAGGGGACCATCTACAAGGAAACCCGTACAATCCCTGAAAATTTCATCAAAATCGGATGAGAAATGTAGAAGTTATGGCTGTGGCAAGGATTTCATGACAGACAGACAGACACGGAACCAAAATTCTTCAGGAAGGTCTGAAACATAAAACGCGAGTAGAAATTTTGATTTTGGAGAACATTTTTTTTCTACCTAGAAAAGTGAAAATAAAGCTTCCGCTTCCTTGGTAGATTCGGAAGGAAAACATTACGCCTTATCGCTATGTTTACAGCAACGATACTATTAATGACGATGGTACTATTGTAGTAAAAAATGGATTACGGCGTTTCCGCGGATCCATGCACAGTTTGAGGTTAATGACAATGATATTCGAGTCATAAATACGGGAGATTTTGTTCAGATTCCCAGTTCCCATTAGTGCAGTTCCCATTAGTTTGACATTTTTGGATTTTTGATCCTTACCTCATTTTACGAGTATTCTAGTTAGGCTCTGATTCCCGAATGTTGGACACTATTGGTTTATTATTTTCAATAATGAACCTTTGGAATCGAGCGTTTTTGTAAGAATTTTATTATTAAGAAACTGAGTTTCCTAAGTATTATCAAGAAACCGAGTTACCTATGTATTACTTAGAAACTGAGTTACCTATGTATTACTAAGAAAGTGAGTTACCTATGCATTATTAAGAAAATGAGTTAACCATGTACTATTAAGAAACTCAATAAACTATGGGTTCTCAAAAGTTTTTTCAAAGCCGTTTACATTTTTAAGAGTTACCTGAACTATTCACACCGCTGGGTCATATAATTCTGACTTTTCCTTAACCCACATTTTACGAAAGATTAGACTGATGAAAGACTTGAAGAATCTGATAATTCTGATGTACCTAGATTATAGCTTTGGACTGTGATTGCGATAAATAAAAGAGACTCTCGTAAACTAAGATTCTCGTATTTTGAAGGAATAAAAAGGTTTCATGAGTTCAACTCACACTTGGTTTTCTCTATCCCTACAATGTTTTATCTCTCCCTACTAAGTCGAAATTATGGGAAAAAAATTCAAAGTTCTATAAATTTGAAACTACTTGACAAAGTGTGCGCCCACTTCAGGATCTGCCTCAGTGGTCAAAACAAAGGACGTTTACGGGAGAAAAAACATAAAAACTTCAACAATAATTTATGGAAAAGTTCGAGGACAAAATAACCCCAAATTTTGAAATGACCCAATTATCTTCAGCAATGATTCCGAAATATTTCTGGAACACTGCTGTGTCCTTGAAAGTATGACATACTATCATGGCACATGCACTTACGTACAAATTTACCGGTTCATATAGTTTTCTAAATTTATTTATTTGGTAGGTAAATTTTTGTATATTATGCTTTGTGTTTTGGTTCATAAATAATGTTGTAGTGCATAACAACAAGGGTCGCTCAAAATGTGAGATCTCCAACAAAGATGTTGTTTTTCAACTCACGTTTTATTAAGTCCTGTGTGCATAAAAGAAGCACACAGGCTTCATATTCCGTACACACGGGTACGTAATAAGAAGGTACAACTGTTGCATCCTTTGCAGATGATACTCTCCGTCGGTGATGATGTAGAAGCTGCAGCTAGTAATCTACAGACGTCAATTATTGAGGTTTCTAAGTGGACCAAGATGTGGAGAATAAAGTTGAACGAATCAAAATCAGTTCACATCAACTTTACAAACCAAAAAATTCCAATCATGGATGTTGAGATCAATTCGAATAAAATACCCCACTGATTCAGTTAAATAGTTGGGCATGACCCTCTACTTTAAATTAAACTGGAAAAAGAAGAAAGAGGAAATTAAAGTTAAATTCAGAAAAAATTATTGGTTGATCGGAAGGAATTCTCTTTTCTCTCTCCACAATAAACTGCTCATATATAAGTAGATACTTCGCCCTATCTGGACCTATGGAATTCAGTTAAGAGTCTGTGCCGAAAAAACAAACATTAAAACAAAATCCAAACCTTCCAAGAATACTGAGAAATATAGTGCGTGCACCTTGGTACATGAGGAATAAGGGTATTCATCGAAACTTGAGGATGGAAACAGTCTACGAAATTATCGCAATGTACTCAAGGAGGCACGAACAACGCCTTCACAATCATGAGCACTCGGAAATGCTTACGTTTTGGACAACGAAGGTGAACTCCGGTGACTCAAGTGAAAAACAATGCAAATTATTCCACAAAGGTTTATCATTTTTCTGTAGAGATCACTCGTCTGCAAAGAACACAGCTTTGCCATTGTCACTACTAGGTAGTTGTGTTCACTAGGAAATTTGAATACTGGTTGCTAAGTAGTCGAAACTGAGATCAACTCGAAGAAGCGAACAACGATCGTGTTTTGGTCAGATAAAATTTCAACGGAGATTAGGCCTCTTTTGCGATTCACACTCTTGTTTCTGATTCATCCCAAGACCAACCCTTAAGTTCTCGTAGGGAGTGAACGGTTTGTCCTACAGAGCTCCGGGTGGTCTCAAAAAATGCTAAAAATTCGATACTATCTTAAATTGATGGAAAAACAATACCTTTATGTCGAGAGTTTTTGAACTAGGGAACTTTTGGAAATATCAACGCTCATTTTTTCCCCCTTAAAAGTGACTGACATCCACCAAAAGCTTCGGGGCACGACTCAACCCCACATGGAGCCCTCATACCCAATTTCATTAAAATTGGTCCATGGTAACTAAGGAAAGTGCTGCGTACGGCACACGCAAACCAACGGAAATCGCAAACCATCGGAAACGTAAACCAACAAATTTTGAGGAGGTTAAACATTTTTTTTCTTGGTCGATTATTGAAGGATCATTATTGAAAATAATAAACGACAACTGCTGGACTTAGTGCTGTTACAGTGCAATTTCAGCTCAGTGTTGAAGATACTTTTATGAGAAGGGCTTGGTTTTACAGTAAACGGGCTCTCAAGGAGTGTACAATGATAGGTAATATTGCTGGATGGATTCTATTTTCAAATGAGTATTCAGTTGCAATAATAAATCACGTTAAAAAGGTGTACTAAAGTTCTACGACGGACTATTTCTCCACACAATTTATTCCGTTACTCGTCGATGCACTTCTGGAGTTTTCCCGCCAGCTTTGGTATACTCGTGTCATAAAATTCTCCAGCCTGAACTATCAAACTTTTTAATGATTTGCTATAATCAGTTTTTGGTATCAGCTCCTGAATACATATGATATCTAAAAAGGGTTCAAATCTCTGTGGGCAAACACTCCTGAGGTATGGCGAGCGGATCTCTGAACTTGGCGAGAGAACGAAGGAAATTTCCATTACGTCCGATTAGAGATTAGATCATCCTTTTCAAGTCCCACGTCTTAATGGTGCAGATCTAACTTCAACAGCCGGCTCGTCTCCCACTCTTTTGTTTCCTTCACATGCAATTCAATCGCTCCTTTCTCTTCCTCGCTTTGGAACGCGGATCTCGTTTCCTCGCCGACACTCTGGGCCCTGCTTTTTCAAAGTAATTAAGCGCCGGAAAGACATTTCAGGGTTTTGGTGAGTCGTTTACGACTCCCGTACCGATCAATAGGAGAAGTTTTGCCAAGTTTCAACGCCTAACTGATTGCCGCATATTGATTGTTGAAGCAATCAACTTGGAAAACCAACCAAATTGTAGATACGTACATTGAGTTCGACACTGCGAGCACTTCACACAGAATATCTGTTTCAGAAGAGGATGTTTATGGTTTACCTACTTAGGATTTTCAGAGACAAACTGCTAGGTCCCTGCGGGGGGACTTTCCGCACAGGGAAAGTGAAGAAAAAAATGTCAAATGTTCTCATGGTACTCCCTTAGTAGAAGAGGATTTTCAGGAATCGCAACCGAGGTTCTAACAAACAAGAAAAAATTAAACGGAAAGGTTCTAACAATTTATTAATGTTGCACTGGTTTCTCATTTTAAATGGAATAAATTTTATTTTACGGGAAATCACTCATTCAAACCTGTGAGAACTTCCCCCCACCTATCCCACACAATTTGAGTGATAGGTACATTTACTGCAAATTAGCTCCTTTGAAAGGTGGGTTCGTAATGAGAAGAAAAGGACGATGGTTTTGGAAGAAAACTTGCAGAATGATGTCCTTACAATCATAATGCCACCCAAGAAGATGACCTCAGAAGGTTAGGGAGACACCACAGAGGCTCATCAGCTGGAGAGTGACATCGTCCATTTGGTCCTCAGATCCGCTAGATGGTAATAGAGACCATATTTTACCTGTAAAAAGGATATAATCTAACACATAGACAAACAGACGCAACCAAAATTGTGTAGGAATTGTGTAAGGTAACAACAAGTTGTTCTCATAACCAAGAAATGCCCCAGTTATATTTAAAATTACGTTAAATCCATGAAGTACGAAGTATATTTTTCATTATCATCTCATTCTTCACTTTTCAAACAGTAAACTCACATAATAGTAGTACAAGGTTATAAAACCCGAAAAGTTCTCATAAGCTACAAAAACTACGAAAACACGTTCAGACACCTCTACAGAAAAAGCACCAGTCATGAATGGAAACTAAATATTGATGAGTGTAGATAAACAAAGATCGAAAAGAACATCGTGTAATAATTTGCAGAATTTTTCATTCTTTATGGATGCTCTCGGTGTGCTGTCATCTAGGTTTTATCACCCCCGCTCACTCCACATCCTTTCATTTCCAATAAAGCTTCAGAAATCTTTAACTGAATGCACAATACGATGAGGGGGTTATTTTCTTTCAAGGTCTGATTTATGTTCAATCGGATGGAGAACGGAGAGAAAAAGAGCTGCTGGAATCAACCCAAGGGGAAGTTACCGAAAGGAGGGTCGAAAAGCAATAATGTTTGCATGAAATATCGTGGCAATGGGCGTCATATACGGAACAGATGTGTACCTTGGACCGAGACCGTGACCCCACATGAGTTGGAATGATCATCCCCGACCTCTGTTTCATATCTCGTAATATCAGTAAATTTTCATTAGTAGTTAGAGCTTCGGATGGTCGATCGTGCGTGGCGCGAATGGGGCCGGAATTCTTTCTGCTTTGCCGCCGAATTTCATCGATACTATTAGAATGGTATAAGTGAAAAAGTCTGCCAAATGGGCGTGGCACATAGCTTCCTCGTATCCATAACCCGATTGTATAGATTGTACGTGTTGTATTATTGTAGATTGTATAGAACCCATGCATAGTAGTTAATCTCAAAACATCAATCTCTAAGAACCTTGCACTACCATTATAGGGGACTCTACACGGTAGCCGGCACAATATCTGAATATTTCTCGTTTGCTCATGGGCACAAAACCATTTTCAACCAAATGCACATAATCCCCGAAAATTTCATGGAATTTGATGGAAAATGTAGGGCTGTTACAAGGATTTCAAGTTTCCGCACACAGTCCGGGGGTGATGGTTTTCTTAGGTGACCATCTCCTCGCTAACCCGCACAATCCCTGAAAAATGTCATCGAAATCGGATGAGAAATGTAGAAAGTTATGGCTATGGCAAGGATTTCATGACAGACAGACAGACAGACACGGAACCAAAATTGTTCAGTAAGACATTTTTTTCAACATTGAAAAGTGTAAACGAAGCTTCTGCTACCTTGGTAGACTCGGAAGCAATGACGCAATAACACGATCATAATTCTGATACGATCAATTTTTAATTAATTGTACCGTAACTCTGATACAAATCAATTTATAGGTAATTGGATTTACCAGTAAAGCTATAACAACATCTGTCAAGTGGATGTGGCACATAGCTTCCTTTTATCCATAATTGTATAGATCAGGAGTCTCCAACCTACGGCCCGCCGAGAATTTTCGCCTTTGAAGTTCATCAACAGTTTTTCTGCGAATGGGAGGGTGGATGGCTGAAGAGGAGACCACTGTGAATCACACAAGATTTTTCACAAGAAATTTCACAAGATTTGTGAATACTTACCTCCTGATCTTCAACTGGAAGTCACTGAACTGCTGTCAAATTACATCTATATAGATAGCTTCCAGGAAAAGAATGCCCATCAATTATACGCTGCGCTCCTAGAAAAACTTTTCCGAACCAAAGAGACTTACCCCGTGCAATGATTTAATCCACAAAGCTAAATACAGGGCCATCTTAACTGATGAACATTTGAAAGCGAGTCTATTTTATACAAACGACAGAATTTGAGCCTGATTAGGCTAATGTTTTGAGGAACAAACAGTGCCAAACATCACGTTCAAGTCCTTTCCAATTATACTGCAATATTACCTGTTATTCGTTCTCAATAAATTTAATTTATTCCTCTTTATCTGTAACTCTTTCTTCTCTCTCCTATTATAATGTTTGACCCGTGCGATCGAGGAAAAATTTAAATTCGGCCCGCATTGAAAAAACGTTGGAGACCCCTGGCATAGACGAGATGGTTGAAACTCCATTTCGTTAGATTTCAAATAGTGACCTTTCATGAACGGCTCGAGTATATTCCCTCGATGGTTTCTCCTGAGTGATTCTGGGACATTAAAATTGTAAGGTATGCAGCTATGCTAAGCCATCAGAAAGAGCTAGGCGATTTCCGAACGATATCTTTTTGAATTTCACTTCTGTATAGCCTGAGAAGTTTCGAGGCTCGGGCACTATCCGAACTGAAACATGTTCGCAACTGAATCCTGATAGTCACTGTGAACTCCAAAGGGTTAAGGGATATTGCATCGTCCTCGTCTGAAACAAAGAACCTCATGCATCTTGAGTAATACGATAATACCAACTCAACGAGGTTGTTTCCATCAGTTGCTCGATAGGTACGAGCTCTACCTCTACTTCATCCCTACCCTACTTCATCAAAATTGCTTCACGGTGGAGGTTGATTGATTGCGAACTACAACATTTAATGTCGTTAGGTCGGTTATTCCGAGGGCTGTGTAAGCTCTCGCTTTCAAAACCCTTCGGATCATCTATCGCGAGACCAGGCCGTTGTTACGAGCGGCGTGACGTCATTCCTCCATTCCAGCAGTATTAATTGCGCCGTTCAGAGAGTTCGGGAGACTCATTGAAAGGGCTGCAGTGATTAGCGTCGATCGTGAAGGGACTGCTCACCCCAAGCAGAGCTCTGCTTCCCACATTCAACCGCTTCCACTGTCAAATTCAAAACCTCCATCGTTACCTGTTCGCGAGGCAGCATTCAATGGATCCAAATCAGTCAAAAACTGGAGTTCGTGGTCTTCACTTCGGTTAGTAATTTTCAACAATGAACCTTTATAATCGAGCCAGAAAAAAAAAGTGACGTCTTCCCAAAATGTCAAGTTAATCAAATGTACTAGTGAACCATCGCGCGTCCAGCGATCATCAACTTAGGGTTCTAATTTACACTTGGATCACTAGGATGCAGTAAAAGGCTGTGCTTTTTTATTCTTTCGGTATTCAAGTCACTCAGCTGACATGAAGCTTTGCGATCAAGGATAATGATAATATTGCAGGTAGGTGGGCAATTACTGCCGAAATAAATTTGATTATTCATCTCCCACAATACTATTGATGACTATTAATTTATCTAAATATCTAAAAAATGGCACTGGGCTGATAGTTTATTACCAATTGAAGAGCATTATTCTATGCCGAAGAGTGATCTACATTGTTATGTTGGCGTGTCGTCGAGTGAAGGAGATGACCTTCTCGAGGCGGCGTTTGTGATTTCTTTAACCCCTACTCAACCAAGAGAGAATGTCCCTATCCTAGCAACTGCAATATCACACCGGCGGCGTTAGCCCGACCGTAATGCGGAGTGCAGGAAAGATGTGCTGGCCCAACAACCCTGGGGTTTCATCAGAAACCGACCGGAGGGAAGCGGGAGATTCACCTAGTGAGCCTAGTTTTGCTAGGAGCTCCCTTATCAGAGGAGAAGGTAGAGAGCGCAATGATTAAGGCCATTGACTGAACTAGATTACATACTGGAGCATCCATGAGTGAGATTATATACTCGGAGAGTTTCATGAAGGGAGAGAGAGGTGGAAGGGTGACATCATGTTGACGTGTTTCGCCATACCTCGTCTTCCTCTGTGAGTGGTGACTTACTCAGGGATCCTCTTGTTGCTTCTTTATTTAAGAACTAAATGTTGAAATGTAGGTCATAACATACATATGAAACACTGCAAATTATTACACAATGGTTTATTATTTTTCTATATATCACTCGTCTGCAAAGCCACCAACCATCTAACATGAAGAAAAACATCGATCGTATTTCGGTTAGCTATAGTTTGAACGGAGATTAGGCCTCTTTTGCGATTCACACTCGTGTTTCTGATTTATCGTACGTCCAAACCTTAAATTCTCGTAGTGAGCGAACGATTTGTTCTACTGAGCTCCACTTGGTCTCATAAAATTCTAAAAATTCTATAGAATCTTGATTTGATGAAAAAACAATACCTTCATGTCAACATTTTTTGAGTTAGGGCGTTTTCAAAATTTAAAAATTCATTTTTGAACCCTTAGAAGTGACCTCCATCAACCAAAATCTTCGGGGCACAACTAGACCCCAAATGGAGTCTACATACCAAATTTCATCAAAATCGGTCAATGCTAAGTGGGGAAAGTGCCGAGTACGGCGTACTTCATTATTGAAAATAATAAACCAAAATCATGAAATCGAATTCAAAATTCGAATACGGGTTAAATCGTATTCAAAGTGTGAACGATTGTATTCATGTTTATACCTGTATTCGAATTCATAATCATAAATTTGCAGAATATGATTTGTATTCATAATCGTATTTATGAATGAGAATTCGCCCATCTCTGTCTCTTGCTTCATGAAAGGACTTTTGAAAATTCGCTTAGACTTGTGTTTAATGGATCGTCTTTCACTTTCAACCGATAAGGACTCTGAATATTTGATTGGCTCAATGAGTTAGCTATAGTTTGAACGGAGATTAGGCCTCTTTTGCGATTCACACTCGTGTTTCCGATTTATCGTACGTCCAAACCTTAAATTCTCGTAGTGAGCGAACGAATTGTTCTACTGAGCTCCACTTGGTCTCAAAAAATTCTAAAAATTCTATAGAATCTTGAATTGATGAAAAAACAATACCTTTATGTCAACATTTTTTGAGTTAGGGCGTTTTCAAAATTTAAAAATTCATTTTTGAACCCTTAGAAGTGACCTCCATCAATCAAAATCTTCGGGGCACAACTAGACCCCAAATGGAGCCTACATACCAAATTTCATCAAAATCGGTCAATGCTAAGTGGGGAAAGTGCCGAGTACGGCGTACTTCATTATTGAAAATAATAAACCAAAATCATGAAATCGTATTCAAAATACGAATACGGGTAAAATTTGTACGATTGTATTCATGTTCATACCTGTATTCGTATTCATAATCATAAAATTGCAGAATATGATTTGCATTCATAATCGTCTTTATGAATGAGAATTCGCCCATCTCTGTTTCTTGCTTCATGAAAGGACTTTTGAAAATTCGCTGAGACTTGTGTTTAATGGATCGTCTTTCACTTTCAACCGATAAGGACTCTGAATATTTGATTGGCTCAATGAGTACATAAATGAGTACATTGAAGATTGGCTCATGAGACACAATGAGACGTGCTACCATTATATGTCTGTCGGCTCACCTACCGTCGGCTTCGGGGTAACTTTAGTCTCATTCCAACTGGAAAGTGCTAATAGGCTCAAGCTTAAGTGGTAGTCGCACGCTTGAGTGGTGAATAATTCGACTGAGGCTCGAATACATAATGTTTTAATGCGAACCACTCTTGATGAACTTCGATAGAGAACAATGAAGAGGCAGCTCCCTATGGCGGGGGTGAGAGGAAAGTACTGATTAGATGGGTGGGGCTCCGTGTTGCGCACCTCTTGACGATCTATTATTAATAAGAAATCCGGGAACCTCCTCCAGGGACAATCACGATGGTCTTCGGAACCCCGCCCGACAAAACCTCCCTATCTAATTGGTCAGTTCTGCCTGGTCATGAAAAATGCATGAAATAAGAGGGACGGCCGCCTGTAAACACCTTATTAACCGCTGGACAAATGGCTCACTTTTACTCCGAGACCATCCGCTCAATTTCCTTTTCTCTGTGCACAGCTGTCAGCACGAGCAGTGGCTGATTAGCTCCTCAGCCCTCAAATAAATCCTGCAATGATCTTGAATCATTCATACACGATAAAACCTCCCATAATCATGCGCTCGATTGTTGCACCATGGACTGCTGCAATAAGACCCAATTCAGGTTCTTATGAAACTGAAGTTTTCATCTTCTGATTTGGATTCATGATGGTTCATCTTCACATTACTACTATTGGATCCTATTTTCAATAATGAATCTTTGGAATCAATAAAAACGAAGAAAATTGTAGGTAGTCTATTCCCACGAAAGTATAGAGTTATAAAGTTAGATCGTTTTCGACGGTTAGGTCATCATCGGTAACAAACAAGAAAACGAAAAAAGGCATTTTCGTGAACTTACGTTTAAAGAAAAAGATTCACTTGTTTTATGCTTTTCCAGCTCAACTTTTCCCTCCAAAACCAATGCATTTTTTTTCACAATATTGTGTTCAGAACTACGAAAAATGGTATGAAATTCAGAAACATGTTTTTCATTGGCCATGTTTGGCATCACAAAGTTTCGTCGACTGCACTTTTTAGGCATTTGTAACAACATAGTCAAATAAAAAATACGCAGTCTTTCAGATTGCCCACTTTTTCCTTTCAAGTTTTACATGTATATCACAATTTCGAAAAATCATCTACCTGTCAGAATCGAATAAGCAATCGATTTGGAGTGCAGGGACTATACTAACTGAAATAATGAAACATCCAAAATCATGTCTTTCATAATTCCAGGCATTCTCAAAAAATCAAAATAGTTGTTTTGCGTTACCGCTGAACTAAGTTTATCGCTTTCTCACTTGATAGAAGATAAGAAATCAAGGTTTTCAGATCTCGGGTCTCTACTATCTCGTTAAGTGTTTCTTTAAAGAGAAACAATATAACAAGCTCATTCGTTAGAGATCGTAATAGTTTTCGGAAGTTGTTCTCTCCCAGCGGTACTCAGTGCATTGTCGGAACTTGCCAGTGGAAACAATAAGGATAATGAGCCTCACAAAGAAAGGATTCAATGAAAATTTGTCTCTCGAGTTCTCTTGTATTGGGATCCAAGTAGCTCGTGGGGGAGGGTCGATGGGAAAGGACAATAAAATTTACGAGGTCATAATCTTGAGGAGATGGCTGGAAGGGGTTATTACTAGGGACCCCTTAGGAAGGCGATATCCCCTCCCTGCGGTGTCACTGCCCTGTGCTCCTTGGAACGCA
This sequence comes from Apolygus lucorum, assembly GCA_009739505.2. Taxonomy (NCBI): domain Eukaryota; kingdom Metazoa; phylum Arthropoda; class Insecta; order Hemiptera; family Miridae; genus Apolygus; species Apolygus lucorum. The sequence goes on along the minus strand of CM019167.2, from coordinate 106,540,674 downwards.
CACTGACACCCCCATTGTCGTAAAGGTCGCTTCTCCTCACCCTCCACCAACAGTGGAATGACATTTTGTTCCTATAGAAATGCCAGAGAGGTAAAGAAGAGTGAAGAGGAGTCGAGAGATGGGATGATACTTTTTCTCTGATGACAGAATAAACATTGACTTCTTTTTAAACTCAACAATCATGACCAAGGCTTAAGAGAGAGATAATAACCAATATTTCCATGTATTTATCTCCGTACTATAGGCCTGAAGGTACAATTTTTTTTATTCTTCATCTTTTTAGTCGATAATTAGAACAACGAGCTAAGATTTTAGATTTTTAAATGTTATAATATATTTTTGTTGATACGATATCGTACCATACATTTAAAAAAATTGAAAACTCCGAATAACTCTCTGTTAGAAATTAATAACCTTCTGAGAGTTCCGTTTATCTACTTCGAATAATTCGGAATTAATTATTAATTAATTAATTATTAATTTGGGCTGGAGCTAAATCAGAGCCTCACAGACGGCAAGTTAATTGAGTGTTGTAGTTCAGCCCCCAACACAGAGATGTCTCTTTAGACGGCGTCTGTTCCCGAAGCCATTGTGAGTAGCATAGTGAGATTTTTGGACCTACACCATGAGCTAACCATCGTTACCTTTCTGATAATAGTGTTCTTTTCCCTTGTCGTGCATTGGGTTCGCCCGTTTGATTGAAATGAATGGACATCCTCCAGTGTTTGCTTGCCAGTGAAGAAGGGGGTTTAGGTGGTCCCCTATGATTTTCATAGTCCCCGGATTGATTTCAACCACTACGCATACGTCAAATCCTTGCAACAAGAATAGGTACCTAATGATTATAAAGTTTCCATATTGCCACTTGACTCAGACTTTCTACCTACCCATTTTGGTTTATTATTTTCAATAATGAACCTTTGGAATTGACAAAGAAAAAAAATTTGTTAACCCCCTCTCCTCAAAATTTGTTGTTTTACGTTTCAAGGTACTTAGTATCCAAAAATCGATTAAAACTTTGGCCGTCCTTCCGCCGTCCTCCGTACGCCGTATACGGCACTTTTCCCACTTAGCATTGACCGATTTTGATGAAGTTTGGTATGTAGGCTCTATTTGGGGTCTAGTTGTGCCCGAAGATTTTGGTTGATGTAGGTCACTTCTAAGAGTTGAAAAATAAGGTTTGAAATTTTGAAAACGACCTAACCCAAAAAATTTTGATATTAACGTATTGTTTATAAAGGTTATTGTGAGCCCTGCAGGACAATTCAAGGGTTGGACTTACGATAAATCAGAAACACGAGTTTGAATCGCAAAAGAGGCCTAATCCCCGTTGAAATGTTAGCTGGCCGAAGTATGATCGATGTTTTTCTTCAAGTTAGTTGGTGGTAACAATGGCAAAGCCGTGTTCTTTGCAGATGAGTGATCTATATAGAAAAATAATAAACCTTTGTGTAATAATTTGCAGCCTTTTTCGACTGGTCTATTTTTTGAAATAATGAACTTTTGGCAAAGAAAAGATTAACCCTTCTCAAAACTCGATGTTCAACGGTTCAAGGTACGTGGAATCCGAAAACGAATGAAGAAATTTCGTTCATCCGCCGTACGCGGCACTTTTCTTAGTTACCATAAACCGAAATTGTTGAAATTTGGAGTGGGCCTATTTGGGATATATTGGGCTTCGAAGGTTTTGGTTTTTGTCAGTCACTTCCATGGAGGAAAAATAGGGGTTGTTTCTGTTCGCACCCTATAGAAAATATGGTGCATGTCCATCATGTCCCGCAACTATTTTTTTTCGATTACAGCCCTAAAACTTTGAGGATTGGTCAGTTCATTAAGTACATACATATAGTACTACAAGACACATGGTTTTGGGAATGCTGGATCACTAAGATACTCAGGACTTGAATTTTAAGTCTTGTGCCATATGGCATCACCGGGCGTCAAACGGTACGGGGTTTTCAGTAGGCAAAAATATGTAGTAAACTTTTAGCTCAAAAGAAGGAATTTGTATGGCCCTGTATTGATCCTGTATGCCTTTTTTATCAGCATCCATTTGAATCGATTATTTTCGAAGAACCTATTATGCCACTTTTCGAGAATGTAGTTCTTTCATGGATTTCGATTCTAATGTTTGGATTGCCTTTTGAGAAAACGAACAACCTTCGTAATGTGTTAATAGTGAGTACCTTATTTTTAAAATTAAGGCTTGGAATGCCCAATCGAAATCCGCAGAAACGCGTTATTACCGAAAAGTGGTACAAGTATAGTGGTAGTAAGTAGTGGCGTTGTTCTAAAAATTATCGACTCATTTGGTCTGTGCCTCCTATTTTCTCGATTTTCATGATTACAGCATACGGACGGGTACAGTTTACATCATCATTCTTCTCCCTGGAATATCTTTTGATGCGCGAAATCATTTGTACTCCAAAATCAGTGGATCTCATCGTCTCATTCTTCTTCCAACTATTGAACATGATCCCAGGATTTCTCTCCATCTTGTCTTTTGGTCCTTGTTGCTCATTCCATTTTGGAGTCCTGTTTTCATGGAAAGTCTCAGTACCGGAGTACCTCCGAAATTTCAAGCACTAGAATAAGTTTTGTCCGCTGTAATGGTCATCAAAGAAGAAATCGTGAGGCAGCGTCTGAATAGTGGGGGGAAGCTAAGTCAGCATCGACAAACGAAGTGGCGCACTTTCCGAAAAATTAATTGAATTGATCTGCAGGTTGTTTTTCGGCAACTTCATTGTCATAAAGTAGTTTCACAGGATCTTGAACAGTGAGGTCGGGTCTAAAAAACCATACCGCTTGAGTCCTGGTGATGCCATATGGCACACATGACTAAATTGACCACTTGGGGATAATGGATAAAAATGTCTCTAAACATGGATTGTCATTGTTTAAACATGTCAGTAGATAAATAAAATAATGGTCATAAAGTAAACGTGAGAAATGTAATACTCATGCCAGTATGAAGCGAAGGCGGTCGACGTTAAAAAAATGGTTCATACTTGGAATTGGAATGAGATAACGGGTTCCTACTCCTTGGCTTTGAGAAACATCTTATGAAAATGATAGGACATGAAAGAACCTTATTACGCTTGCATATTGTCACCCAGAGAATTCAAGAATGAGGCTGCTCCCCGCGTGCCAAATGGCATCATCGGGACATAATGGGTTAATTGAAAGTATTATCGTAATGATAAACGCAAGTGAAGCTAGGTGGACCAGGAGAGCTACCTTCCGCGTCGGACGACCCTAGTGGGGCACTCTCCCACCTGGACATCTCCAAATAAAAGGACGTGTCCCACTCTCTTGAGGATACTCCTTGCTAGGTTTCAAAGTGATCAATTCTCTCTTTTTGTCCGTATATTGCGATCCATTTAAACCAAAACCTTTGTGTCCTCATTTTCGCCCTCCATCAAATGTTGCCGACGAAAACTCCCGAAACTGTTCTTTTCCGTATTTTCTTGAATCATCTGGGTTCTCAGTTTATCAGTTGAAAATGACGACGTCTTATAAGAGCCGATCTCTATCTGAATGATAAACTGTGCGAATTTATAGTTAAATTCACTTACCACTGCGAGCTGTACGAGTGACATGCGATTGAGCACTGTTCCTATCAATCTTACAACTCGTATTATTCACAGAAGTTGATTACTGGTAATAGGATTGCGACGTCCTACAAACGACCGCTAATCGAATTCTATCAGCTTCACATTGGAATGTAGACATCCACGGCTCTGTCACTACCAATTTGAAGCTGCATAGCGAACCGTAAATTCATGCAATATGAAGAAAAATCCCGAGAGATTGGAGAAAAGCATCTTTGTTTTGAGCGAATTCCCTGGAGTCAGAACAGTAGAGTAGAAAAGTAAACAACCATCTCAGGTTGAATTTTTGTGTGACTGCCATTCCTGGCACCGCGGACGTCATCAGCTGTCTTCAATGGGAAAATCAGAATTGGTTCTGTTGATTTCGCTCATGGCTACTTATTGCCTCGACCACTTGAGTGGGGTTCACCAACGGCCCAACCCGAAAAAACATCAAGACATCCGATAACGCCCTCCGATGAGTCGTAGCGTTCACCAATACAGGTAATCTCCCTGGCTGGCTGGCCCTAACTTCGGTGATCTCACGAGTCCTGGTTCATTAAACCAGCTAACGGCCGTTGGTTTGCATCCTGCAAGGACTGAAGGAAAATAAATGTGAAACACGAATGTGAATTGTGAATCAATTTGTACTTTGGAACCGAGCCCCTTTCAAAAATCATCTGAATAATTTTGCTCTCCTTTTTTCGAATCAGGGTTAAGACACTCAGTTTAGCTTACATAGATACCAAGAACGAAATTTCATTAAGACATCCACAAACAACTCTTGGATAGTGATGTTATTTCTGGTAGGTAACTTCATTCAAATAGCCAAAATGTTTACTTGCGCGATAGTATGTTTGGTATGGTAACATTCGACAGATGTGTGATAATTCGAGGTGTTTTTTACGAAAAGGGGGGGAGCAAGGCTTCAAGAAGTGATATGTGTTGCCCCATTGCCTTTTAAACTCCTTATCCCACACCCATTACTCTCTCATCTCTCAAAGTAGTTTGGTTTGATGAGTGAATGGAAATTATCACCAGAGCACAATTCCTAAAATATTGGCTTATTACACTAAACGTTTTGATTTCCTCAATAAATTTTCAAGCTATTATTGTCAAGAAAACTCAATAATAGTTTGTTGAATTTGAGTTTTTCAGAAATTAAAAAAAAAAAAAATGTGAAAGGTATCGATATTGTCATCATACCTATCATGTACACCGAAAAAGTGCATTGAACTACTAATTAAAAAAAAAAAAAAAAACAAGGAATCACCACTTCTATGCTCCTTCCCTCAACATACATCTCTCATTAACGGAAATAGTACAACCAACACAATTAAACAGTTTGACTAGGTTTGATAACGTTTCAACATTTTCCAATTCAAGTCACCAATCCAGGTTTCCAGATGGTTTAACTCCCAGATCCATGGAATATCCGCTAATCAAAAGCTGACGTCATATTGAAAACTCAATATTTATATTCTACCATTATTGACGAAGTAAATTTCACTGAAATATTTTTCTCACACTGATCTGGTGAGTGAACCACACCACACGGTCTGGTCTCACTCGGTGTGGTGTGTGTGTTTCTTTCGTGAAATGGTCAGAATCCTGATCAGCGGATTTAACTTCAACCCTTTGGTAAAACCGGTAAAAAGGTTTATTCCCTGTGTAAAACCGGCCCTCAGAGCCGTTTGGCGATGAGTGAGGTGGCAAAATCTTTTCGTCATCGAAGCACCGAGTTGAGAGAAGAGGCTCAGTTGTTGAAAGTAGTCTCACTTCGAAAATGCTGCAAATTATTAAATGAAGGTTTATTTTTTTTCTTTATGGACCACTCGTCTGCAAAGAACACAACTTTGCCTCTGTCACTTTTTTTAACTCTCCTCAAAAACGGGAAGGGGGGGGGGTCATTACTGAAAAATGAAAAATCAAATAAAGTATTAATGGGGAGGGCGCCAAGGACTTACCCAACGCTGGCCGAAGGGATGAGGTATGATGAAAGAGAGGGATTAGGGGTACCATAGGTACTAGGTACCTACCTACTACATACCTACTTCACAATCAAGTTAATTTTGAAGAGATGCACGCTTCACTCTTAATTCGATGAAGTAGGGAATAGAGGATGTCTTATCAGGGAATGTGATTACTGGTTGCAAAGGATGCAAAACTGAATACAACGCGAAGAAACGAATAACGATCGCATTTTAGTCAGCTAAAATTTGAACGGAGATTATGCATCATTTGTGTTTCACACTCGTTTCTAGTTTATAGTAAGACCAACCCTTAAATTCTTATAGGGAGCGAGGGTAGGTCCTACTGAACTCTGGGTAGTTTCATTCGATTGTAGAAATTTGATACTATTTTAAATGGAAGAAAAACCAATACCTTCATATTGAAAGTTTCTAAACGAGGGCGTTTAGAAAATGTCAGCCTTTATTTTTCAACCCTTAGAACTAACTGACATCAACCAAAAGCTTCGGGGCCCAACTAGACCATAAATGGAGCCAGTATACCAAGTTTTATCAAAACCTGTCCTTCGTAACTAAGGAAAGTGCAAGGTACGGCGGACGGCGGATGAACGGCAATATTTATGTTAGATTTTCGGATTTCACGTACTTTTAAACGTGAACCAGCAAATTTTGAGGGGCCTTAAAAATGTTGCTTCCAAGTCTACCAAAGTAGCGGAAGCATTGTTGTTTTTTCGGTCGATTCCAAAGGTTCATTATTGAAAACAATAAACCAAAATCGCTCTTCCCATTACTAGCAAGTATTGAAATCCAATAAAAAAATGAAAAATAAATAAGGTACATTTGCTTTGTTTGTAAAAGTGTGTGATGTAGCTCTACAGTAACGCCAAGATGTGAAAAGGTTCTCATACCATAATGCGATGGCTAGGCCGTAATCGTATTCCTTTCTGTGGTATCGCTGCGAAGGGGAGGACCACCGGCCCAGCTTCCTCGGAGAACCATAAACATTTTTTCAGCCAAAAGCGAGAGGGAGCCTCCATGATAAAGGAGTGTCCTCGGATTAGAATTCACCCTGAGCAGCATAATGCAAACAACCGAAAGGAAACCTCTGTAACCCACAAAGTGAGAGCTTTTTGTCACGGGAAAAATATTATAACCTCCTGACAGTATGTTGATAGAAGGGGTGGTTCGGTGGAAGTCTCCCAGCGGTGCCGTTGACTTGGGAAAGGCTCGACGCAGACTGTGTTTATACGTCACGCTCCTGGGAGATGAGGAGGGCGGACGGTGACGGCCGAAAAAAAAACTCAGTGTGCTGAGATAACGGTCTTAGCTGTTTAAGCACATAAAGTTTTCTTGGGGAAGGGGGGGGGGGCGGGGTTTTACAAACAGGAACCAAAGACCAAGGAACCAAGGACTGTACCATTTTCAAGCTATCATCGACATGTGTACTCGGACTAGTTTACCAATCTAGAATACATGTATATTATCTGTTATGGCTGTGGCAAGGATTTCATGATAGACACGGAACCAAAATTGTTCAGGAAGGTCTGAAACGTAAAACGCAAGAGGAAAATTTAAGTTTGGAGAAATATTTTCAACCTTGAAAAGTGAAAAAAAAAAAACTTCCGCTACCTTGGTAGACTCGGAAGCAATACGGGTTTTCAACATCAACATAAGATCAATTCTGCTCTACGACAGTGAAACGTGGAGAATCACAATATCAACCACCCGCCCGCTCCAAACATTCATAAACCGCTGCCTCCGAGGAATACTGAAGATCTGGTGGCCTGAAAATATCAAATGAAGATTTGTGGATTGCGACCAACCAATTACCAATACATTTGTAAATAAAGAGAAAGAAATGGAAGTGGATAGACTTGCCACAGCAAACTTCGTGGAAGCCCGATGCTATAGTAGAGGAAATACCCCTCTAATAGAATCCTCAGGGGAAGAGACCTGGCGAAGGTATGTCGACAGGGATCTAGGACAGACAGGAAAACCTTGGCAGGAAAGACTGCTGCACAGCGTGGCTGCCCTATGCTTCAATAGGAGTAAATGGAACCGAATGAAGGTACTGATCAGGTAGCCTCTTAGCCATATGAGTCAGTCAGACGGGGGACTGACGTTACACACACAGTGAGAGAAAATGAGCAGAGGCTGATGGTTACGCTGTCGATTCGAGTGTTATCGCGCTGAAGACAAAAAAATAAAGCATCATGACCTAGTGTTATCAAGTTATGAGATATCTTCTGGTAAATTATCTAAACTAATCAGACTTCACAATTGATTCGCTGAGTAAGTATACTAGTAGTAAGGTACCTAAACTGCAGTATCTGTGATGTTTGGGAATTTTGTTGAATAGCAGTATCACACATTCCTCAACACACCTTTGGTCCTTCGAGTCGGATAATATTATCTCTGACAACACAATAAATTGAGGAGGCTTCTCAAGCATTAACAAATACAATTTTTGAACTTATTTTTCGAAATTTTGGGGATTGAACAGTCGGTTTTGTTTCTAATAATTCTATATTAACTCATATATACCTCTTTGTCTGTTTTTCTGTTAATTTTTAATATCTTTGGCTAATTAGGAACATTGAGGGCAACTTACAAACGGCAAGATTGATTTTGATAGGACTTTTTGCATTACACATTATTTTTTTTGCAGAGAGAGGGGGGGGGGAGGAGCAGACGTCAACAATACCTGTGCTAAGGGTAGGAAATAAAGCTGAAAGTTTAAAACACCTGCAACTCTGAAAATAGAAATAGAAAGGTGTGCTTTTTATTTGGATGTAAAATAGATGACTATTTTTTATGATCGGAAGAGACCACAATGGGCACTGTACGATCAGCCATCTGCTTCTCAAAAACCTTAAAGATATTCCAGTAATAAGAAAGAGCAGTAGATGTTATCCGATCGTATATCAATTTTCACCAAGTAGTGCTTGTTGCTCCTTTAAAATTATCCATGCCCACTTGAGGTTGATTACTAGGTAGGTACTAGGTATTCAGAAAAAGTTGTCAATGCAGAATGGTTATCTATACGTAAGAATAAAAGTAATTAGGGCAGTACAACACTGCCAATGGCGGAGTGACAAATAACCATAACGACCGCCAAAAGATATGAAAATAAACCCTGCCAAGAGTAGCAGCTAGTTAGTTGGAGATTTACGGCAGCCAATCTCTTCCACTCAGTAAAACTCCTACTCCACATTGCTTGCTACTTCCTACTTACAGTGAGTCTATCACTCTCAACCACTTTGAAATCCTTCAACAAAGAGTTGAAGGATGGTGGTTGGTGGATGGTGGTTGGTTGTTGGTTGGTTGTGGAGCGAACAAATTGACACCTGTCATTGAACACTGCTTGATTCAGGATTCGTAGACAACCACATGGTCCCTATTTCTTTACTAATTTCTGCGAGAAAAATAAAGAATCTGGCTTATGGCCTCCTACCTTCAAAATGAGCACAATTTCATAGTAAATCCACTGTGCCTTCCTCTACAACGGACTTATTCATTTTATTAGGTTTTAATTGATGAACGCGCTTTGGAGGATCCTTCTGCTCCCTTGACAGACCGAGCAACGGATCAAATGGTGTTACGTTTTTCCTGAAAAAGTCAACCTAATAGTCAACCTAGCCTTCTAATTTTTTGGCCAAGCGGAAGTATGAAAATTTTGATCAGGGGCCGTAAGTTTGGGTCACCAGTGAAGATATTTACGGAAGTTCTGTTATTTTCCAGGTTGGCTTATTTCCAGGTTCTGTTATTTTCCAGGTTGGCTTTTTGGTTTTGAGGAGCTTATTCCCGGAACTAGACACTGAGAGCATTCTCCACAAGAAGTATTAACCTACTTTTGTTACATTGATGGCCACCAATTATGATGTAGGAATTTGTTGCATTTAGTCAAAGACGTTTATAAAAAGAGAAAAAAAAAACATTGTCCTTTTTTTGCTAAGGCAATAATATTTGTTAATTTCGAAAAACTTAATGTTCATTTTATCTTTTTTTCTTTCTTAATAACAGATGATGGTATAATACCAGAGATTTCTGCATTTTCTTCTTTGGGTACCTACCTATCAACTTATATCATTTTGCTTCCGAGTCTACCAAGGTAGCGGAAGCCTTGTTTTCACTTTTCAAGGATGAAAAAAAATGTTCTCTAAAATCAAAATTTTCACTCGAGTTTTGCGTTTTAGACCTTTCTGAACAATTTTGGTTCCGTGTCTCTGTATGTCTGTGTGTCTGTCATGAAATCCTTGTAACGGGCATAACTATACAAAGTTATTGTCTGATTTTTATGAAATTTTCAGGGATTGTGCGGGTTGGTGTGTAGACGTTCCTCTATGAAAATCATCATACACGGACTGATAGAAGCGACTGCGCATGCGCAAACGTGAATTCCTTGTAACAGCCATAACTTCCACCTTTTCTACCCGATTTCGATGACATTTTCAGGGATTACGCGGATTAGGTTGTAGATGGTCCCCAATGAAAATCAAGGCCTTAACATTTACAGTAGCCTCTGCGCATGCGCAAACGTTAAATCCTTGTAACAGCCGTGCATTTGTCGCCATCCCAATTCTTTCCCCGAGTAATCCCACATGTGTGATGTGAGAATCTCAAACCCACTTGGCAGACTTTTTTTATTTGAACTAAATGCAGTGGCGCCCATCTATTCAATGATATTTACCACGATCCATTCCTTCGATCCATTGACTGAGTTGGCTGAGGCAGGGTTGACCAAAGGTTAAAGAAAATTCGGTGTTTAACAGTCGTCTCTCGTTGAATAAGGGTGAGTTGCCTACTAACGATTTTATGGGTTGTTGGTTCAGTTTCCCAGGTTTCGACTACTTCCAAGATATACTTACCACAAAAATATTCAAATTTGAATTGGTAATAAAACACCGTGATTTTTTCATTGAAATATGAATGAGCCAAAGGAAGGACTCTGTGTGGTGGCTTCCCACACAGCCATAATTGTATATGTGGGTCCTTCTTGACTCATCCAATGGGTTGAAAACGGTGGCAATTTCCGCTGTCAAAGGCAGAAACCGTCGAGGGAGGATATTTCCCCCAGTTTCTTCAACGATTGTTAACTCACGATGTTATCCAAAGGGTCTCAGAATTGCGGCTTTTGAGGCAGCCACATCCTCTCCTCTCGCCACATAGGCCTATTGTAGGAACGGCCTGAACATGTTAATAACCTTCCGAACGTACCTTCCTGTGCTCCACGGAGAAAAAACCGCAATGTTTTTATTACCGCCCGCCCTTCCCGCCACGATATCCTCCTCTCACGAATATATATTGGGCTTTTTGTGGCTTTTGATTCCCAACAGCCATGTAAGTGCCCGACGATTCCAATTCTATCACACTCTTTCGATCTTCCATTCCAACCGGTATATTTTCTGTTAAGATTGCATAAAAACGTTCTTCCCCTCTCAGTCGATTTCAACATTGAATAACATCAGTTGCCCTCTTTTTGGTCCATCAATCAAAAAGATGACGGCCGAACTTTTTTTTAAAATTTTTATATTGATGACCGAACTTTGTATATGAAGATACTTTGCTGGTAGGTCAATTTTGTAAGAATTTTGTAAGAATGGTTTCAATCCCACTAATGGTCCCGTATGAATTTCCTACATGGGAATAAAAAAAATTAATCCCAAGTCAAAAAGGTTTAAATTGAATTAAAAAAGGTTTATGTCAGAGTAAAAAAAAAAATATTTGATTCAAATACAAAAAGGTTTAAATGAAAGTAAAAAAGTTAAAGTCAAAATGGAAAAGGTTTTACTATAGTACATCGTGTCAACCAAATTTGTGTCATTTAAAATCGAAAAATTGTCTACCTACTAAATCTTGTTGGACGTATTTAGATACCGTTCACCCATCATAGAAACCCAATAAGATTTCGAGGCTAAGGTTCTATGACACCCCTAATGGTTTTTCTACAAGATGGGATCAGTCGCGTAACGCTCAGTCGCGAGGTATTGGTTCCACTGGCTCTTAGTCGTCGTAAACAGGGTTCAGGGTATCACCCTCAGTGAAAACGTTGTCTGAACGAAAATATGGGTTCAAAAATTCTACAACATGGTATTTTGACTGATTAGTACAGAAAGATACGCCCATCACATCCCTCCTAATTACAACGGTGGGTCTAATTCAATCTATAAAGTTAACACTCTCCAATAAATTAACGTCAAACCCCTCTTCTCATGATGATATTAGTCACCTGGAATGATTAAAAAAGACGGCCAAGAAGCCTGCGGTAACGTAATTCAGTTACGACTGAGGTGATTTCCTGGAAGGAGTCATCAGGCGGTCGAAGCTCGAAGGACGCCATAACCATTAGTGGTGATGATCAAGCCCTCAATTTGATATGTAGAACCGACATATCGAGCCCGAAGACAATGGCGAGACTGCAGGGGCCTTATGATTCATTGTCTTTTCATTAACCACAAAAACCCACCTTCCCAGGAAGGATTGGTCCCGCTCCTTTTAGGGGGAGTCGGAAGAATGTTAATGGCGAGCGAAGAGAGCGAAGACGACTACAAACGAGTGCGACCTTAACGAGCCCTCTCGAGACGAGACGGAATTTTCGGTTTGGGCCGGCATGAGCGATTGCGTCTCTACAATGTAATGTCTCTAATTATGTTGGGGCGTCGCGACACAAAAGAACAGAGTTTTTCCAGAACAATGCGAGTCCTCATCCGACGACCAGTTAATCCCTAGTATCAAGGGTTTCACCATCTCCCGCTTTTTCTCTTTTCCTCTTCCCTCAAGTGAAAACGCTGGTTGCAATTAAACGATGAGTTTTTTTTTGTCTTACTTGAATTGAAGACAGATGATTTATGACTCGTTCTCAGAGAATTGACTCAGCTGGCCACGCAGAGTAGAGTTTGATAATATATTATACTTTATAATACAGGGTGTCTCAAGTCGAATGAACAATACTTCAGAAATCAATTCTACAACCAATTTGCAACAACTCTTCCCTCATAGCACTTTTTTTCTCCCCTCTCAAAATCTCACTTTTATCACTTTGAAGTTTTGCTTACCGTAAGCATGGTACCGTAACCATGGTACCGAAAGCATTGTTTTCACTTTTCAAGGTTGACAATTAAAGTTTTCCAAAATCAAAATTTTCACTCGCGTTTTAAGTTTCAGACCTCCCTAAACATTCTTGGTTCCGTGTCTGTCAGTGTGTCTGTCATCAAATCCTTGTAACAAGCAAAACTGCACGAAGTTATTGACCGATTTCGATGAAATCTTCAGGGATTGTGCACATTAGGGTGTAGACGGTCTCCTAAGAAAATCATACCCCCGGACAGATAGTAGCTGCTACGCATGCGCAACCGTAAAATCTTCTTAACAGATGTAATAAATACATAATACATTTTTCATCTGAATGCAATGCAATTTTTCAGGATTGTTCATATTGGTGTTTGTATAATCCCCTATGAAAATCATCGTCCTGGAACTGATAGTAGCCACTGATAGTAGTGCGGGCGCAAACGTAGTTACGTGCAAGGTAGTTAGAGATTGATGTTTTGAGGTTAACTACTACTCATAGGATCAACTATACAATCGGGTTATGGATACGAGGAAGCTATGTGCAACATCCACTTGGCAGACTTTTTTGTTGTACAGGTACACTTGTCATTGATATTATTATTTTTGCCTAGAAACTGTTTTCTATTTCTATATTATGTTTATAAGTAGTATACCACCGCCACTTGTACCGCTATTTTAGAAGTATTTGACAACATTTACATGATCAATTTAATGTTTTAGGAGCGGAGAATGAAGCTTCCACAGTTTTAATTCAAAGTTTTTACAGCGCGGAAAGATGTTACATCCTTGGTTATCAACTGGAGTCATATCACTGCTGGTTTCTCGGGTGAGAAAAGTGTAGTAGTGTAGACTCCTAATTTAATATTATATCGCTGTATTAAGAGTTTAATGATCGTCATGATCGTGGAGCCAGATGCGTGAATTCGTTCGATAACTCAAATACCACAACTACTATTTCCTAGTTACCATCCCGGATCCTGGTGCTTTTAGCCGTTTGATGTGGCGCCTCAGAGGACTGTTTGATTCCTGCTGCCCGCTCATAGAGGAACCGAAGGCGAGGGTGGCCGAGTTGTGGGCATCAGGGGTGGAAAACGGATAAACTAATTAGTGCCAATTAATCTTCAAAAGGGTTGCTGGAGGGACAGTGGAGACGACTATCTTTGTCAAGAGAGCAGGAGAGCGGGGGGGGGGGGGGCTTTAAGAGGGAATCCTCAAGTAAATTGCTCGGCCGGTTTCTCAAAGACCAACTTCAAAATCGGAAATGGAATCAACTGTCTGGATCCATCGGCTTTTCCATTCCTCTCTCCTACGCTAACAACAGTATGCAATACCTCACTTTGCTTTCACCAGCAGCTGCCCGCAATTATTCCAACAATGACTCTCAACTTTTCCCAGGAGCTACCTACTAGCTGAAAATGAAGGTGTCGCTTACCGATAAATCTTAAAGCAAAGATATGATAAAAAATAAAGCACTTGTTCATACAGGGTGTATACAAAACATATATCATTCCTTCAAGGGATCGGTTCTACAACTTGTGATAAATGAACGTCAAGAATTACCTTAAGATAGGCTTTATTTCACGAAAGTACACATTCAATAGAATGACGTGGAATCAATAAGTTTAATTAGAAACAGCTTGCTTGAAACTAGGTAACCGAACATAAGTAGGTAACGGAATATATTTTATAACACAACTAATTTGAAACAAAAAGTGCCTCTTAAAGTTTTTTTTAACGCTTCTATTCCAAGTTATTCACGATTTAAGACGACCATAGCTCCATCATTTCCAGAGTAATCTGAAATCTAAAGAAACCACTGAAAATATCGTGTCTCCCTTTAACTAAATAAAATGTTTTCAGTTGAATTTTATAGGGAATAAAGCAACCTAAAAAGTAGACAAAGTAACATTTCGAAAACTTCCCGTTTTTCACGCCGTTGTTCAAACAATTCGAAATGATGAACTATTGCCGGTAAGCCTAAAAACAAACGGTAAAATCAAAAAATGTTTTACAGTGGAACCTAGGGAGAAATTTGAACGCGAAAAAACGTGATCAACGAAATCGACGGTTTGGGGGAAGGATTCGGGGGGTCTCCTGCGCCGCCCCTCCTACCACCCTCCATCCAATCCCAAATCTTCCCGTCGAAACGTCAATTTTGTTGAAGAAATTCACGTTTTTTCGCGTTCAAACACAAAGTTCTACCCTAAGTTCAATTGTAAGAGATTTTTTGACTAAGTTACCATTGAAAAGCTGAGATTCTGGCGCAGTTTTTAGGCGATAGTTCATCATCTCGAATTATCGAATTATTTGGACATTATGGGCGTTGAAAAACGGAAAATTACTAAGTTCACTGTTTAGGATGCTTTATTCCTCGTAAAATTAGCTGAATAGATGTTATTTGGTATAATGGAGATAGGAAATTTTACGATCTTTCCAACGGTCTCTTCCGATTTGAGATTACTCCGGAAATGAGGGAGCTATGGCCGTTTTAATTAAGTGAGGTCCAAAACACGAAAAAATCTTAAATCGTGAATAACACGGAATAGAAGCGTTTATTAAAAGAACGCTGCAACCTGCTACACAAAGGTTTATTATTTTTCTACATAGATCAATCGTATGCAAAGAACACGGCTTTGTCATTGTTACCTCCAACCAACTTGAAGAAAAACATCGATCGCATTTCGGTCAGCAAAAATTTGAACGGAGATTAGGCCTCTTTTGCGATTCACACTCGTGTTTCTGATTTATCGTAAGTTCAACCCTTAAATTCTCGTAGGGAGCGTACGGTTTGTCCTACAGGGCTCCGCATGGTCTCAAAAAATTCTAAAAATTCTATACTATCTTAAATTTATGGAAAACCCATACCTTTATGTCTACATTTTTTGTGTAAGGGCGTATTCAAAATTTCAAACCTTATTTTTCAACCTTTAGAAGTGACCTACATCAACCAAAATCTTCAGGGCACAAATAGACCCCAAATGGAGCCTACATACCAAATTTCATCAATAATGACCAATGCTAAGTGGGGAAAGTGCCGCGTACGGCGGCCGGACGGCCTAATTTTGGTTTATTATTTCCAATAATGAACCAAACCCCTCCCTTGACATACCCCCCCTCCCTTTACATACCTTGATTTGGTATGTAGGCTCCAATTGGGATCTAGTTGTGTCCCGAAGATTTTGGTTGATGTAGGTCACTTCTGAGGGTCAAAAAATGAATTTTGAAATTCTGAAAACACCCTAACTCAAAAAATTTTGTTATAAAGATATTGTTTTTCCATCAATTTAAGATAGTTTAGAAATTTTAGAATTTTTTGAGACCACGCGGAGCTCTGTAGGACAAACCGTTCGCTCCCTACGAGAATTTAAGGGTTGGACGTACGATAAATCAGAAACACGAGTGTGAATCGCAAAAGAGGCCTAATCTCCGTTCAAATTATAGCTGACCGAAATGCGATCGATGTTTTTCTTCATGTTGGATGGTTGGTGGCTTTGCAGACGAGTGATCAATATAGACAAATAATGAACCATAGTGTAATAATTTGCAGCGTTTTATTCGATTTCTGGAATCTACGTACCTTGAAACGTAAACCAACAAATTTTGCGGTGGGGGGAGGGGGATTTATTGGTCGATTTCAAAGGTTCATTATTGAAAATAATAAACCAAAATATCGAAAGGTTTTTTTATGCAAATTAGTTGTGGAATTGATCCCTTAAAGGAATGAGATCTGTTTAGTAGACACCCTGTATAAGTGGGAAGCCACATAAAATAGTCTTCCAAGAGAATGTGGCGCTTAGCTTCCTCGTATTCACAACAGGGTTTTACTATACGATCTCAGTGAGGATTTACGAGTTCATCCAAATTGTTTCCCATAAGAACTACCAGCATCATCTGGTACAGGCGTATATTGTCATCATTCAATGCTCCTTGAATACTGGTCAGCAGCCGACACTAAACCTGGTTGTCCTTACTATACCACTGGTGGTGAATTTTTGAAGAGACTAAAGCAATTGCGATGCCCTCAAAAGTTATAGAATGGAAAAAACGAAACCCCCATTTAAAAAATTTCTTTCACTAAAATCTGTTTTGAACCACTCTAAAATGATTCCAGAAGTGTAACATCAAAAATATATATGTCTGTTATGTATATTATGTCGATTATGTACCTCCAAAACTGTGTACGTATCTTTTTTGCAACATTCACAAAATGTGAACCCTAGGAAGGTAGAGGTGGATGAAAATGTTTATCTGGGGAACCAATAGAAATTCAAGTTCTGTGTTACAGGTAGGGGTATGAAGCTGGTGAAAAAGCCCAAGAGCTTGAAGACCTGAACTTTGTATGGCTTAAGATCTGAACTGAATTGTGCTTATTGTCGCGAATAATAATCTGCCCGGGGATCGCAAATGGAATCGTGACCAGAAGGGGATAGGTTCTTCACAATGAGTATACGAATTGGGAAAAGCCCGTATTAGTGCACTTGTTTGATTTTGAAATGGGTTCAAACTGTGGGTTTGAACAATGGCAAAGCTTCATTTATCAAAAATAATGAACAAAACCATAGAAAATTTTGAAGCCCCAGTACGATTAAGTCCACATTTCCACATTTCCTGATTGTCCTGATTGATTTCCTGATCCTGATTGAGTCCACATTTCCATCGACAGGAGCGATTCAGGTTAATAGGTCCTACTAACCTATTCTAGGCTGAAACTCAAAATTTGGATATTCACAATTTTTTTCATAGATTATTGTTGAAGTTGATCCTAGATACATGAAAAAAGTACCTATGCTATATTTTTATCTTTGATGGGGTGGCGATAAAGGGGTTTGACATATGTGTTACGCCAGGCAAATGCATGATCAAAATCAGTTTGTTATCTGAACTGCTATTTTCTTGAAACTTGTTGAATTTCTTCTCGGGTATAGAGTAATAAAATATAATTGTATAGATACTCTTATTACTATGTATTGAAAAATTCCAAGGGTATCATTTTTTAGAACATTTTTAGAACTTATAATGACAAGAAGTAAGTTGACAAGACAGGATGATTGCATAACTGACTGGAGCAAAATTAATGAAGTCTGTAAAATATGAAAAATATACATAAACGTAATCTACATAAATATTTATATGGCAAAGCTCTGGGATGTGAGAACGGGTCACGAATTTTTCACCTGTTCCTTGTACGTCGTTGCGTAATATGTAGTGATTTCTAGAATGAAATCTAGCTTCGAAATCTTTCTTTAGGTTTCAATTTAACAACCTCTGAAACACGGTTGAAAAGTTCGAACACTCTTTCTACGAAGAAGTGGTTCGGTTGCTCTTACAATCATAGATGAGTCAAACCGCTATCCCTCCCAAAACAATTTCGCTCACCAAGTGAACGCATTTATTAGAATTTTGATCTCTCAGCAATTTGTAAATATTACAACACTTCCAGGGCAATGGGATGAGTACCTAAGTGGTGGAAGTGAACTCTGAATCTGCTATCATTTTCACGAGCCTACCCATAATATCCATTTCTTCTGTCCGACAAATGTTTCAAGCTCTGAAACCTGGAAGATAATAGTTCTATTTCGGCTCACTCATCTTCCTCAAGCCCAAGTTGTGAATCATAAACACCCTCTAGAACGTCTAAAGCTTTGGATTTTGTCAAGTTACCGATAAGATGAACGTTATCACTGAAACATCAATAGACCAGTACTTAATAGCGCATTAGGCTCGCGTGACATTTATGTAACACACGAATTCCAGAGCTTGTTGAAGAGGGAAAAAATATTCATTCGACAGAAAGTTTTTTTAAAAAACGTCTGCCAAGTGGGTGTGGCACATAGCTTCCTCGTATCCATAACCCGATTACATAGAGGATCCGATGCATAGTAGTTATTCTCAAAACACCAATCTTTAAGTACCTTCCACTACCCTCATAGGGGACCATCTACACGCTAATCTGGTCAATCCTAGAAAATTTCATCAAATTCGGATGAAAAATGTAAATGTTATGGCTGTTACAAGGATTTTACGCATGCGCATGCGCAGAGGCTTCTGTAAATTTTAAGGCCTTGATTTTCAATGGGGACCATCTACAACCTAATCCGCGTAATCCCTAAAAATGTCATCGATATCGGGTCGAAAATGTGGAAATTATGGCCGTTACAAGGAAATTCACGTTTGCGCATGCGCAGTGGCTACCATCAGTCGGAAGGTGATGATTTTCAACGGGGACCATCTACAACCTAATACGCGTAATCCCTAAAAATGTCATCGACATCGGATCGAAAATGTGGAAATTATGGCCGTTTTTGGTTTATTATTTTCAATAATGAACCTTTGGAATCGACCAAGAAAAAAAAATTTTAACACCCCCTCAAAATTTGATGGTTTACGTTTCAAGGTACGTAGAATCCAAAAATCGAATAAAAATTTTGCCGTCCGTCCGCCGTCCGCCGTCCGCCGTACGCCGTACGCGGCACTTTTGCCACTTAGCATTGACCGATTTTGATGAAATTTGGTATGTAGGCTCCATTCGGGGTCTAGTTGTGCCCCGAAGATTTTGGTTGATGTAGGTCACTTCTAAGGGTTCCAAAATCAATTTTGAAATTTTGAAAACGCCCTAACTCAAAAAATTTCGATATAAAGGTATTGTTTTTCCTTTAATTTAAGATTCTATAGAATTTTTTGAGACCACGCGGAGCTCTGTAGGACAAACCGTTCGCTCCCTACGAGAATTTAAAGGTTTTACGTACGATAAATCAGAAATACAAGTGTGAATCGCAAAAGAGGCCGAATCTCCGTTCAAATTTTAGCTGACCGAAATGCGATCGATGTTTTCCTTCATGATGTATGGTTGGTGGCTTTGCAGACGAGTGATCTATATAAAAATAATAAACCGTTGTGTAATAATTTGCAGCGTTTTTTTTTTTTTTAAATCTCCCCTCAAAGACAAAATGTCTTTTGTGACGGAGGGGGCACGCCATAAAACGAAATAAATAAATAAATCAAATATAATGGGGAGGACGCCCAGGACTCACCCGACGCCGGCCCTAGGGCTGGGATGATGGGAAGGTGGGGGTGGGAGAGAGGGATGAAGGGAAGTGCCTCTATAAAATGACCACCAGTTTAAATATGAGCCGAGAAGTACGCGGCGGGTGACACCACGGAGTACACCTACTGAGATGCCCAACTCGCGCAACTCCGTGGCACTTTTCCCGCACCACACTCCGCGCCACGACAAGGTCGCAGCCATCACCCTGATGTTGTTGGGTGCCACTCCTTTTAGCTCTGACACTGCTTGTCGTAAATCATCTCTATCATACTTTCTTATCTTAGCCCGCCAGGTCTGCTCCATGTCCATGCTGCCACCTTGCTGCCTGTGTGGAAATTCACGTTTGCGCATGCGCAGTGGCTACCATCAGTCGGAAGGTGATGATTTTCAATGGGGACCATCTACAACCTAATCCGCGTAATCCCGAAAAATGTCATCGACATCGGGTCGAAAATGTGGAAATTATGGCCGTTACAAGGAAATTCACGTTTGCGCATGCGCAGCGGCTACTATCAGTCCGGAGGTAATGCTTTTCATAGGGGATCATTTACAACCCAATTTGCATAATCCCTCAAAATTTCATCGAAATCAGGTAGGAAATGTGGAAGTTATGGCCGTTACAAGGAACTCACGTCGCGCATGCGCAGTCGCTTCTATCAGTCCGAGGATGATGATTTTCATAGGAGACCGTCTACACACCAACCGGCACAATCACAATAATCCCTGAAAATTTCATAGAAATCGGACTATAACTTCGTATAGTTATGCGCGTTACAAGGAATTCATGACAGACAGACAGACAGACTGACAGACACACAGACACGAACCAAAATTGTTCAGAAAGGTCTAAAACGCAAGACGCGAGTGAAAATTTTGATTTTGGTGAACTTTTTTTTTCGTCCTTGAAAAGTGAAAACAAAGCTTCCGCTACCTTGGTAGACTCGGAAGCAAAATGAGTGAGGCAAATTAAATAAATAAAAGTTTGTATCTTGGCCTTGTTACCATGATCGGCGGGTTTACCTACACTAAAGTTACCAGTTACATTAATATGTATGTCCCTATGTAAGAAGAGTTTAATATGTCAGTATAAAGTAAAATGTGATAATATAGATACCTAATAGTTGTAAGAGTATTGTTGTTTGTTGTAGTCTGTTGTCGAGTATTGTTTTGTAAACATAAAGTAGTGTAAAATATAAAAATACAAATAATAAGAAAGATAAATATACCTAAAGTTACGTAGGTACCTAATTTCCAACCCAGTTGACGGCTTCATTAAGCCTAACTGTTCATCGTGATTTATGTAAATTGTGTGATTTGGGAAAAATTCTTACAAATACATGTTTATTCATTCATTCAGTCATATTCTTTTGATCAGGGAACCCTATACGGCTACTTGAGGGGATCTTTAGAACACGATGTAAAACGATCAGTGAAACAATAGATGGTTGCCGCAGCAAAATGGTACTACTTACTTAGTCGAAGGGTCCATATTTTTGGTGATTCACTGAAAGCATCAGGTTTTCAGTAGTCGAGAGATCTGATAGGGCGGAGGAACGTGGTTAAACTGGCACAAAAATTGAGGAAAATATCTTCAGAAAGAAAATTCATGGTCCAACATGAGTCTGATGTGAAATAAAAACACGGAACGCGACATATCCGAGTCTGCAACGAGACCAAAATGGGTTAAAGACGATTTCGTAAACTCGGTCCTCACTTGCAATTCTCCTTACGATACATCCGCGTTACGAGACGATATGCTGTTAGGAAGTGCGAGCGAAGCAGGAGTAAAACAGTCCTTGCAAAGCAGCACATCAAACGACTTCAAGCTGAAGGGTCAGAGATGTTCTCCAGGAAAACGCTGAGCGGAGTTACGAGTGATTAACGGCCAGCCTGCCCTGCCCCACCCAATTTAATCCACGCACTCAATTCTCACGAGAAACACGGGGAAACGTCCCTAACGAATGTTTTGATAAGTTAACTTTTTCCTTCTGTCGCTGGTCTTTCGGATGTAAATTGGGTTTATTTGTTGTTCCTGGACGCGAGGGAACAAGGACGCGGCTGTATTTAATGAAGCGTTCCGACTTCAAACCGTATTAATTGGCTTCCCGCACTGGGGTGATAGGGTTCGTCAGTGAGTCACTACACTCAGCAAACAGCTTCCAACATTTCACGCTTGATCTGACCAGGGCTGAAGCGTGGACGAATCCTGCGGGTCAACTGCGAGCTGAGCCTCATGTGACTCTCATTCAAAGTTTGCTGAACTCGTTATTAGCGAATCCGGCTATTCAATACGTTGTAAAGTCACATCCATATCTTCTACATCCATGTACCTTCTCGGATAACCACTCGGCAACCTCGTCCTGTTACTTTATTATATTCAGTTTATAAAAAGACCACGTTCTTTCAGTTTCCGATTCCCAAGTTTTCCGATTTAATAATTCAAATTAATTATTAATCTAGGGTTCATATTAACCCAGAACCAACATTTTGGCGACGATTTTTACGTTCTCGCGTGTGACAAGTGTAGTTGTCGTTGATTTCTCGCTCGTTCCTCAGTCATTAATCTGAGACTTCGCGGATTGTCAAAATGTCTCGACTTCATGGCATTTATTTCGACGAAACTGGTGATTTCACCGTATTTCACACAAAGTTGAAAAACTATTTCGCCCGGGAAGATATTACAGAAGAAGAAAAACAAAAGGCGACCTTGCTAACTGTTTTATCAGACACGGCAGTTAAACTTCTTGAAAGTCTGTGTTTCCCTGACCCATTAGACAATGTCTTGTACAAAAATTTGATTAAGATTTTGCAGGAACATTATGCGCCTCCCAAATCATATTTTAGCCACAGACATTTGTTCTACTGTGCTGTAAAACGATCTGATGAGTCAGCTCGTCAATGGGCTGCCAGACTCCGCACCTTGGCTGCTGAATGCAAGTTTGGCGAAGATCTGTCAATTTTGTTGAGAGATAAATTCGTATCAGGCTATGGGGAAGGAAAAGTGCAAGATAGACTTTTTGAAGAAGACGCATCTTTGAACACGTTAACTTTGAAAAATGTTGTTGATCTCGCATCTGGAAAAGAAGCTGCTAATGAGGAACGTAAACAAAGGGTGAGCTTGCAAGTTAAACCTGGTGTTTTCCTACACAAAGGTTCTAAAAAGAAGCATGCACCCCCTCATAAGACTAGTTTTCAAACCCTTAGTAAGCCCTGTGATCATTGTGGCCGTAAGAACCATGTTTCAGACAAATGTAAATTTAAGGAATATTCATGTAATGTTTGTTCTATCAAGGGTCATTTGGCTACCGTTTGTCCTAATAAGAAATCTAAGGGAAAATCAAGATATGATAAAGGAAAACACAAGTATTTAGAGAGACACGACGATCGTGACAGTAGTGACGACGAGGTTACCCTCAGCGATACGTTTTTCAACATTATGACGTCTAAAACTGGCTCATCACCCTACAAGTTGACATTGGAAATCTGTGATAAGCTACTGACGTTCCAAATTGATACGGGGTCCCACTACAATGTCATTAATGAAACGTTTTTCAAACAGCATTTTAACCACTTGAAATTGTCGAAAAATGACTTAAATTTGACTGATTATGTGGGTCACCCCATTATTCCCATTGGAAAATTTTCAATAAAGGCCAAAAATAAAACTACTTCGTGCATGCTCACATTTTATGTAGTAAATAAGGGTGGACCCCCACTAATAGGACGCCAAGGTCTGCATGAGATAAAGTGTTCATCATTTCTGCACATTACCTGTGATGCAGCAAAATTGTTTCCAAATGCTCCGGCTGAAGTTCAACAGATTTTGAAGAAATTTGCCAGTGTGTTTGATGAGAGTGTGGGAACATTTTCCAAGTACAAGATCACACTGAAACTGAAGGAGGGGGCAAAACCTGTTTTTTTAAGGCCCGCCGTTTACCGTTTGCTCTTAAAGAAAAAGTGGAAAATGAGATCAGTAGACTCGTCCAAGCTGGAATTATGGAACCTGTTAAATCGAGTGATTGGGCCACACCTATTGTTCCAATTTTGAAGGCTGATGGCACGATGCGCATTTGTGGTGATTTCCGTATGACCGTGAATCCCCAATTAAAGCCAAGCAGCTATATTTTGCCTCACATGGAACATTTGTGCAGTGACTTCGCTGGTGCAAGATTCTTCTCAAAAATTGATTTGAGAGATGCCTTCCAGCAGTGCGAGCTTGACGAGTCCTCACGTCCACTAACGACTATCAATACCCACCTTGGTCTTTTCCGATACCAGCGACTTTGTTTCGGAATTACCAATGCGCCGGACGAATTCCAAGAGGTGATGGAGCGTTTACTCCACGGAATTAAGGGCGTAAAGGTACTAATGGACGACATAGTTGTCACTGGATCAAGTTTTGAAGAACACAACCTACGTCTCAGCCAAGTGCTCAAGGCTCTTCATGATTCAAACTTACGAGTTAAATCTACCAAATGTAAGTTTGGAGTTCAGCACATTGAGTACCTGGGGCACATTTTTGACGTGAATGGGTGTCATCCAACTGATCGTCACATCAGCGTCATAAGGAAATGTCCCCTCCCGAAGGATGTCAATGCTCTACGCTCATTCTTGGGTATGGTTACGTTCTATGTGAAATTTGTACGAGGAGCCGCCAGAATTTTGGAACCTTTGTATTCACTCCTCCGCAAAGACACTCCATGGGAATGGACAAGTGAATGCACTGCAGCATTTAAAAAAATCAAGGACATCTTGTCTTCCAAACCAGTCCTCACTCACTTCAATTCCAAGTTGCCTCTGAGACTGACAGTTGACGCATCAGCCAAAGCCGTGGGAGCGATTCCATCGCACATATTCCCAGATGCAAGCGAGCACCCTATTGCTTACGCATCAAAGTCACTAACAGACACTCAAAGGAAATACGCCCAAATCGAGCGTGAGGCATACGCCATTATCTTTGGAGTGACACGATTCAAGGATTACCTATATGCTAAGCAGTTTGAGTTGATAACAGATCACCGACCACTGGTGCACATTTTTGGTGAACACAAGGGTGTTCCAATATACGCTGCCAACCGACTGCAGCGATGGACTTATTTTCTAAAAAGTCAAATTTGACTACAAAGTCAAATGTGTTCGATCAGAAGAAAACACTGCTGATTATCTATCCAGAATTGAAACATCTGACCCACCAAATCCAAGGAACAGTTTAGATGAAATTTCGCACTTACATTTTGTGCAAGAGAACTGTCCATTCCGGTTAAACTGGAAGCTTATAAAACGTCAGACGAGAAATGATACAGTTTTATCAAAAGTCATGGAGAGGATTCAAAAAGGGCACAAGCTGCCAACAACTGAAGATGACCTGAAACCTTACATTCACAGGGAGAATGAGCTCACTGTTGAACAAGGGTGTCTTATGTGGGGCTACAGAGTGATAATTCCAGCGAAATTTCGACCAGCTGTCATCAAGGAATTGCACAGTACACACCTTGGTGCCACTAAAATGAAGGCATACGCCCGGAATTACATCTGGTGGCCCAAGCTAGACTCAGACATAGAAGACATAGCAAGACGCTGTGAGGTATGTTGCACAGTTTGAGGAGCACCACCAAGATCAGTCCTGCATCCTTGGCCACATCCTCACACACCTTGGACCAGACTCCATATGGATTATTTAGGCCCCATTCACGGAAATAAAATGGTGTTTGTACTTTGTGACTCAACCTCAAAGTGGATTGAGGCAAAAATAGTCCAGTATGCAAATGCCCAGTCGGCTGTTGAAATCCTCAGTGACGTCTTTGCCCGCTTTGGGTTACCACGCTCTATTGCATCTGATGGCGCCAGATGTTTTACGGGACAAGAGATGGGAGATTTCCTCAAGAGCTTATCAATTAAGCATCTTGTGGGCGCACCATTTCACCCACAAACTAATGGAGCAGGGGAGTCAGCAGTCAAGATCATCAAGACCTTCCTAAAAAAGGCAAGATTCGACAATGGTAGCCTGCCTCTTCAACTTGCTCTGAATAAATTCCTCTTCCATCACAGAAACACGGAGCATTCAGCGATTGGAGATAGTCCTGCAAACATACTTCTAAAGAGGAAAGTACGTTCACCTTTCGATTTACTCCTACCATCTTCAGATGAATTGGTGGCAGAAAGACAAGATGAATGGGTAGCAAAGGGAGGACGGCGTTCAGAACGTTTTGAACTTAATCAAGCAGTTTGGGCTAGAGACTACCGCATGACTACCCCAAAATGGATCAAGGCAGTTGTTTCTCAGGTTCTTGGCTCCCAAACTTACAAAGTTGTCACAGAAGATGGCTTGTCATGGACCAGACATCTAGACCAGTTATGGCAGAGAACACCACATCAACCCCAAGGCATTTCTGCAGAAGGGCAAACACCAATGCCAGTGTCAGCCGCTGCAAGACATCCCATCAACTGCAAATGAGAAGCGCCAGCTGCCAAACGGTCACTGAAATTTGATGACAATCCACAAGAGGCTAGTAGATCTAACGGGGATGAGGAACCCTTTGAGTTCTCCCATAAATCGCCATCCTCCCAAGGCGCACCTCCATTCCGTGGATTCTCTCCTGACCCAGGTCCTCCACCAATTCCTTTGACTACTACAAATCAACCTACAACTACCCAGGAAGCCTCACGATGCACTACCAGATCTTTGCGCAGCGTGGTAAAGCCTCCTGACCGTAACATCCCCTAGCCGACTCAAGTGTTTTGATTTATGGTGAAGTATCTGAATTTATTTTCTTTTGGAAGTTAGAAACTTGTAATTTATTTTTGTGTAATTCACATCTATTTCTTTTAGAGGGGAGGAATGTTGTAAAGTCACATCCATATCTTCTACATCCATGTACCTTCTCGGATAACCACTCGGCAACCTCGTCCTGTTACTTTATTATATTCAGCTTATAAAAAGACCACGTTCTTTCAGTTTCCGATTCCCAAGTTTTTCGATTTAATAATTCAAATTAATTATTAATCTAGGGTTCATATTAACCCAGAACCAACACAATATATAAATCCATCAGTTATGGTTTGTCCGACTTCCTCAAACAATGCTGTTAGGATCACAGTTAGGAGTTGCTGTCGATTTCCCGCAATATCAATAGGTTGGCAGCTAACCAGTTTTTGACCAATTTCAAAAACGGCCGTAAGCCCGAAGGAGAAGGGATTTAAATTCAGTGTAATATGGAACGATGATTTTTTTAAAAAATATGTTGAGCTTGCATTTTTATTTCTGGTATCAATCCGCCTTTTTTCTATTTGAATTGTGTTTTACCAATATCCATGGTGGTCCTGTTTCAAACGGATTTCATTTTGCTGTGTAGAAAGTGTGAAAGTGTAGAAAATGTGTTAAAAGAGTTGAAAAACGTTGTCGCTGATTTCGTGGAGATTGGTCCGCGTTCACCTAACTTCCCCTGTAACTTCTGACTGATCATTTGTTATCATTCAAATTGCGATGTGATCTTTAAAATGAGATGATATATGAGGGGGGTCCCGATAAACGGATATCGCCACATGATGGTGGGGGGAGGGGGACAGTTAATGTGTGAACATAACTTCCTGTATAACTTTCGACTAAATCGTTGAAGGACCGTTTTGCATATAATCAAATTAAAAGTCTGATTGTTAGCCTTATTTTATCAAATAAAATGAGATACTAGATGAGGTAGAATTCGATACATAGGTTTCTCGTCATCCGTAACATGGTTGACTCAACCAAATAATTTGAGGAAATTTGAACAATGCGCTGATGAGAGAGTACTCTGCCAAGTTGGTGCAGCTCATAGCTTCTTCGTGATCCATAACATGATTGGGAGGGTGATCATTTTCGAGTTCGTCAGAAGTGCCGAGAACCCTACCAAGTTCCAGGACAATCAAACAATTGGGTACCTACTTCAAGAGATTAGTCTACTAACTATGTGTGGCAAATTACTCATTGCATGGTAACATAGCCCACATGATCATCTTGAACATGATTAAAATTATAAAGTGATGGTATGCTTTATGGATCATTATGGAAACTGATCTGCAGTACGGAAACTGACTCAAACTGGAGGACCTGAGCGAAGTTGTGGTAACCGTTCCACAGTAAGAAAAGAGATCTGCATTACGGCAACTGATCGAAAAAATGTGGGAGAAATAATTTAAAAAAAAGTAGAACCTCTAAATAGTGAAAAATAAAAAATAATGAATAATTTAAAAAAAACGTATTAACATTTAAAACGTTCAAACGTCAAAAAAAGGACCAATCTCAAAACTGATGATGGCAAACCACTTAAAAAGAGAAAATGACGCTTACAGCGTACCTATTCAGATAGGGTGGTGGCCATATAATTGAAGTCGCCACCGTGCCCATCTGTAGAAACAAACCTGCGAAAGTATATTCTGCTTCCACACTCACATGATCTGATTGGTATTATGTCCGTCGATAGTGCGATGCAAGACAGGTATATCAGTAGAAATTAATGAGTCAATTAATGTGTTGCAAAACTATCAGGAAGTAGGTACAAACATCATTGTTGTCGTACCCGTACGTTGCACAGGGCGCTTCAATGATCAGTGGAATCAATACTAGAATGTCCAATTGCAGGTAATATCAGGGTGTGATCGTTTTGTTGTGCCTACTTGAGATATTGGCTAGGCAAGTACATAATAAAAAAAGTCTGCCAAGTGGGTGTGGCACATAGCTTCCTCGTATCCATAACCCGATTATATAGATGATCCGATGCATAGTAGTTAATCTGAAAACACCAATCTCTAAGTACCTTTCACTACCCTCATTGAGTACAATCTACACGCTAATCTGGACAATCCTAGAAAATTTCATCAAATTCGGACGAAAAATGTAAGTGCGGTAGTGATTGGAATCTAAAAATTTCTTAGCAAGACTGGGAGTCGAGCCTGGGACTCCAGGGTGTAAGTCCAGTACTTTGCTCACTGATCTACAAAGGGGTTGATTGAATGGCTTTGAGATCCTCACCTCAGACGCAACTGTTACGGCTGTTACAAGGATTTTACGATTGCGCATGCGCAGAGGCTACTGTAAATTTTAAGGCCTCGATTTTCATTGGGGACCATCTACAACCTAATCCGCGTAATCCCTAAAAATGTCATCGAGATCGGGTAGAAATTGAGGAAGTTATGGCTGTTACAAGCAATTCACGTTCGCGCATGCGCATCGGCTACTATCAGTCCGGGGGTGATGATTTTCATAGGTGACCATCTAAACATTAATCTGTAACATCCCTGAAAATTTCATTGAAATCTGATGGAAAATGTGGAAGTTATGGCCGTTACAAGGAAATTCACGTTTGCGCATGCGCAGTCGCTTCTATCAGTCCGAGGATGATGATTTTCATAGGGGACCGTCTACACACCAACCCGCACAATCCCTGAAAATTTCATCGGAATCGGACAATAACTTTGTATAGTTATGCGCGTTACAAGGAATTCATGACAGACGGACAGACAGACAGACACACAGACACGGAACCAAAATTGTTCAGAAAGGTCTTAAACGCAAAACGCGAGTGAAAATTTTGATTTTGGAGAACTTTTTTTTTTTCGTCCTTGAAAAGTGAAAACAAAGCTTCCGCTACCTTGGTAGACTCGGAAGCAAAATTCAAGTTTCGTTGCATGCAGCATAAAACACACAGCATTATCAAAAGGTAATTTACAGTATAGGCAATACGAATTGGGGGGACGCTGGGGTCTAACCCACCAGTGGTAAGTAGAATGAGCCCTGTCATAAAAAATATTCTTCATTAATCGTGTTACTTCATTACAGCAGTAGATTATATAGGATTATCATTGTAAGAGGGGGGATTGCGGAAATAGCTACAGGGTAGCCTGGTCTATTATGCATATAAATCATTTTCTTTAAGATCGCAGTCTCGATCAACAAGTCGCCAGGATTAAGGGATGAGTAGCGCCGCCGAAACTTGGGAAGGCAGAGTTGTTGCTCACACGGCCTCAGGGTTATTGATAATAATGAGGAACCATAATCTCAAACCAAAGCTGCTATGGTAAACTCAACAATATAATTTCCCAGAAATATCAGTGTTCGTAACTACCACCTCTCCTCCCATATCAGCTTATCACTACTTCCTCAGCTCCGCATTGAGGTTCATGATTAATTCCAGCTGAATCTCATCAAACTATAGGGATTGCCACTAGACCCCTTCTTATCCTTAGGTAGCGAGTTGTAAAATACATTCTAAATGGTAGTAAATGCTAATACATTTTGGAAACATTCACTCAATTGACTGAAACGTACACCCGTTTCACAGATTCGGTCACATTTTATGACTCAGTAGCACTGCCAATACAGAAATTTCAAACATTTACGTCATCACATCATCGATAATCAAGTCAGATTAGTGAGACCATTCACTACTTCACCGGTCACCACGATACCGGATATTCGTAGTACAGAATGATGATGTATTTAACCTACGTTTGACTGTACTGTCGAATGCTGAGGTCCCCACTACGACAGATGGTACCATTCAGGGTGTGTGGTATGAAAACAACGAAACTTTGGGGATCGATTCTCCACCTAATTTGCAACAACTTTTGAACTACACATTTTTGCTTCCGAAGCATTGTTTTCAGTTTTCAAGGTTGAAAAAAAAAAAGAAAAATCCCACTCCCGTTTTACGTTTTAGGCCTTCCAGAACAATTTTGGTTCCGTGTTCATCTGAATGAAATTGTGTGAGTTCGCGTGTAGATGGTTCCCTATGAAAATCATCACCCCCGGACTGATAGTAGCCGCTGCTCAAGCGCAAACGTGTATTTCCTTGTAACAGCCATAACTTCAACATTTTCCACCTAAAATCAAAGACATTTTCAGAGGAGTATGCAAATTGGGGCGTAGATAGTGTTCTATAAAAATCATAGTCCCCAAATAGACAGTAGTCTCTCCGCTTGCGCAAACGTAAAATCCTTGTAACGGCTATAACACCTAGATTTTTCATCCGAGTTTGATGAAATTTTTCATCAAATGTATTGTACGGGTTAGTGTGCAGATAGTTTCCTATGAAAATCATTGCCCGGAACTGATAGTAGTCAGTGCGCACGCGGAAATGTGTATTCCTTGTAATAGCTAATAACTTCTACAATTACCATTCGATATCGATGAAATTTTCAGGGATTGTGCGGATCAAAATGTAGATGATTTTTTATGAAAATTATTTCTCCCAGACAGATAGTAGCCTCTGCGGATGCGTCAACGTGTATTTCCCCGTAACAGCCATAACTTCTACATTTCCCATCTAAAATTAAAGAAATGTTCAGGAAGTACGCAAATAGAGGTGAATATCCACCCCTATAAAAATCAAGGCCCCCAAATTGACAGTAGCTTCAGCTCATGTCCAAACGTAACATCCTTGTAACAGCTACGTTTTTCATTAAAATTTCATGACGTTTTCAGGGATTGTGCGAGTAGGAGTGTAAATGGTCTCTTAATATCGTCTCGGAACTGATTGTAGCCTCTGAGCATGCGCGAACGTTGTAACAACCGTAACTTCTACATTTTGCATCCGATTTCGAAGAAATTTTTAAGGATTATGAGGATCGGAGTATAGATGTTAGCTACTATGCATCAGATCATCTATACAATCGGGTTATGAATACGAGGAAGGTATGAGCCATACCCACTTGGCAGACTTTTTTTACTGCACTGCAAACGAATGTTTTTACACTTCTAAGTTTTATACCTGTTTTTGATCTTATGTCAATAAAATAGTCATAAATTCTTCCAATTTACAAGATTAGCTAAAGTATGAGGATATACTTCCATTTTTGTTCCATGAATAGTTTGCCTAAATCACTTCTAAGACATAATTTTTCTACCCCGAACTTGAATTTTTGTCTTGCTTCAAAAATGGCCAATGGTGGTCAATGGTTTCAGTCGGTATCATATGACCATCCGAAAAATGAATAAGCTCAACGGTAAAAATATCAACGTTTCATCAGCTTTCCAACGATCTATTTTATTATTCTATTATACGAAAGTATAATAATTTGTTTTGGAGCAGTTTTTGTCACATAAATCTTTGAAAATGTTTGAACGCGGAAAAACGAATTTTTAAAACGAAATCAGCGTTCCGGCATGAGACGCCGGTATTGACTTGTGGGGGGGGGGGTGCTATTTATACCCCTTCCACCCTTCAACTACGGATGCTCATGCCACAGAGCGCTGATTTCGTTGTATGAACTCACATTTTTCCGCGTTCAAACAACCATTTCTCATTCAAAAACTGCTGTAAAACAAAAGTTTAATAGACCGTTGGAATTCTGATGAAACGTTGATTTTTTTTTACCGTTGGGCTTATCCATTTTCCAGATGGTCAAATGTAGGTATTTTCACCATTGAACATTTTTAAAGCAAGATAAAAATTCAAGTTTAGGCTAGAAAGAGTATGTTTGACGTATTTATTTTTCTCTGTCAAAAACTGCTCCACCAATTTTGGTTACATACCCCCTCTTTTCTCAAGGTCTTCTCTTTCAGTCGGTATCCCAAGAGGAAAACAGAACTGAGAGCCGGCAATAATCGGCGAGAAGTGTTTTCTTGAAATAAGAAAACTTTTCAACAACTTTTTGCTTCCCAACTTGGCAGCACTAAACAACTTTTTCCCTTTTTTCTACCTGCCGAGTTTCGCCCTACTCTACCGGTGCTTATAATTCGTTGCCACGACCAATTAGTCTTTAGATGCCCTCACTTATCGCCACCACCTCAATTTCAAACAGCCTGAATTTATCTGAAAAGGAGTGAATGGTAAAATTGTGAAGACTCGAGTGGTTCTATTCTTGAGAGCCTGTTAAGTTAAGTGGAGCAAATGGGCTAGTTTGTCTCAACTTCCACTCAACCACAACGATTGAGCAATATGATGGTAGGTTGAGGTAATGCCTCAGTAGTCGACACTGCACTAATCGTCAACTGCCTCTTCACAAGTGAGCTAAAAAAAGTCTTCTCAGCACAGAATAATACAGTTGCCATGGGAATACGCGGGATAGATTAAGTTGGCTACTTACAGAAGGGGACCTTAAATGCGAGAGGCTACTAAGCAGCGCATAATAGGACTAGTGATTACTAAATAATTACAATGTAATTATAATTACTATAAAATTACAATGTTTGTAATCTAAGTTACAAGTAATGTGTAGAAAATGTTATGTATTGTTTAGTACCTAACGTATACATATTACTGTTATGTGTAGTACGTATAAATTTATTTTCTTTATGTTCCAATTTATCAATTTATTTTAACTTGTAAAAAACATAATGTATTGTTTAGTAATTTACTTATTACTGTAATGTACAGTAGAGATCAATTTATTCTACGAGATGGAGGGATTTCGCAAAGATGCCCCACAACACGGCCATGACTAACGTCGGGTAGGAAATCTGAGCAAATCGCACCCCTTCATGCATTTATAAATATTACCTATTGTTAAAGTGTACAAAATTGCGCCAAATAAACAAATATCTATTTATAGAAAGTTTTCAATGTCGAAAACGTTCATTTGACCACGGTTCACTTCTGATATTGGAGTATTTGTCCAGGGCGAACTGGAAATGTAATCGGATTTCATTCCTATTACTTTATATCACGGTACCTTTCAAATCTGTGTATTGATCATAGCTTCCACTCAATCCTCATTTCATTTATTTGCGTGATGTATGATGATTCGATTGGTTTTTAGCGGTGTAAATAAAAATGTCTCATTTTTGGTTTATTATCTAATAATATAAAACGCCAACCGTACGTACGTACGTACGTATGCACGGAGGGGTTGAAGGGGTCGTGGGAGTGGGGAGAGTTGGTGGCTGGAGGGGTTGGGGGCGGGAGGAGTCGGAGGCGAGAGGAGTCGGAGGCGGGAGGGGTCGGAGGGATCGTATTTGCCTGCTTTTAGTAGGCTTTTCAGCTAGTTTTCAATAATGAACCTTTGGAGTCGACCAAGAAAAAAAAAGTAAACACCGCCTCGAAATTTGTTGGTTTACGTTTCAAGGTACGTAGAATCCAAAAATCGATTAAAAATTTGGCCGTCCGTCCGCCGTACGGTAATGATTCTTGAAATTTTGAAAACGCCCTAACTCAAAAAGTTTGATGTAAAGGTATTGCTTTTCCATCAATTTAAGATAGTATAGAATTTTTAGAATTTTTCGAGACCATGCGGAGCCCTGTAGGACAAACCGTTCGCTCCCTTCGAGAATTTAAGGGTTGGACGTACGATAAATCAGAAACACGAGTGTGAATCGCAAAAGAGGCCTAATCTCCGTTCAAATTATAGCTGACCGAAATGCGATCGATGTTTTTCTTCATGTTGTATGGTTGTTGGCTTTGCAGACGAGTGATCTATATAGAAAAATAATAAACCATTGTGTAATAATTTGCAGCGTTTTTAATCTCTGAAGGTTTGGCACTTGAAGCGTTTTGACGCAGCGCGTTGGGTAGCGACCAAACAGGCGTTGTAGGCGATGGAGGATCCTCCCTTGTAACCTACTAGTCACGTATCTCATCAGTGCCACTACGCCTATACGATGGACATGTAAGATTTATTTATGCTTCAGACAGTCTAAAATAGGTTCAAATTTTAGATGATGCACTTTGGGGCAAATTACATCGAAAGATAACAAAAATTGGAAAAATTCAAACGCATCAGATCCGGCTAGTTTCTGCTGGATTCGTTTATTAACATATTTGTTAACCTTGTGGTGTAATTGGTTTGTCATTTAAAGCAGTCTACACGAAGGGGCCATCATACTTTTCGGAGTTTGTTGTTTTCAGATATTTGGTACCAGTGGAAGAAAAAAAATCGCGAAATAGCTGATTGTCCATCAGGTATGTGTAGACATACATACCTACTTTATCGGGAAATATTGCGTATACAGATTTTAAATAGGGATAAAAAACCGTAAAATCTTGGAAAACCGTGAATAACTTTGAACAATGGGGTGTGCGCATGGGTCGGAAAAACTGCGACCTTCTAGCGTGAGAAGACCTTTTTCTGGGGGGTCCCGACCAGGCAGGAGGGGTGCGTGAGGTCATTAACATTCGGAACTTTGAAAAATCATAGAAAAAGATCTAGGTACTCATCCAAAAACAGAACGGCTGGTGTCGAAATTCTCAGGATAAGGTCTACTTTCGAATAAAATTTTTTTAAAAATCAGGCACATCCCCCATTGTGAAATAATTACTTGATTCATCGAGAATGCATGGGTTCCGTTGATGTTCTGCGTTTTGTGGAAATCCTAGTAAATGAATCTACAATGAAGTGGAGCAAAGAACATTTAATTTTTCATATTCGTCTATATTTGAGCTGCTGATATGGTCTTTAGATGGTACTCCGGATAAAGGTTCACTATATGAAGAGAAAAATTATCGCTGACTCAGTCCCACCCTGATTTTTTTTTTACCTTAAAATAATTCTGGAAGCCTCCACTGCAATTCTGGTGCAACCCAAAAAAAATCACTGGCTCTCAGATCCCGAAGGACTAAGGGAAAATTAATAATTGACATTGAATTTAATCGTAAAAGGTACAGAACAAAAAGAGCTTATAGTCTTTGACAAAGGGATCAAAAAACAGGAGTGCACTGTGACTATAACGATTTTTTTTCAAATTCACATGAAAGAGCATTTTATTATATATAAATCAACCAGATACTTGTTCCATGGAAGTCTGAAACTGAATCACTAAATATCAGCATCATCATTTTTCGTTATTTTTCGAAAAATTCTCCTTACCTAGCACCATTACGAACAACAAAAACTTCTTATTCATCAAAAATTCCCTCAAACCAGCACTTTTACGAAAAAAAGAATAACCCATTCTTAAATTTACACGAAATTGTTGGAATTTTAGTGTTCATAAATATTGACCATAAAATTTTTCTGTGGTATGTTTAAGTAATCATTTGCCTCGGAAATTTGTTAAAGAACCCAAAAAAATTCATGGGGTTGACCACAAACAACCGATGAGCAATCTGGTGGTATCACCTAAAAATTGTAGCACACCTGCTGAAGTTGAATATAACTCTTTTGATTGTTCCGCCTCAAAAAAAGTAGACACCTATTATGTATTTGTTGGTTTGAAAGAATCAAACATCACTCGAAGACGCAAAAGGTCTGTCCGACTTCTGATACACATAATATGTAGTAGATATTATCTACTACTGGAAAAAATGTCGTCATGATATATTTCTCTCTTTTTCAACCAGGTTTAATACATTTTCCATGCCTATTGGAGAAGGATCCTGAGCACACTGAGCAGGTTTGCAACTGTGGGCAGTTCAAATTCCAAATTTCAAATTTCAAAGAGGTAGAAGACACCTCTTCTATGTCTATGGTCGACTACTGACATGGACCTCGAGAGTAATTAGGTTGTTATGTCCTCGTTTTAGAACCATTTCGTTTTTTGCGATTTCTTGAAAATGCGACACATGCGGTTATTGTCAGAGAGAGTTCTCTGTCTCTACATCATAAGATGTCTAATTGAAAAATATTAAAAATTACCATTTCAGCCACCAGTTGTACTCAAAAGTGTGGAATTTCACTCATCCTTACCTGAAACAAAACAAAAAATACTATTATAATTTTACACCCAATGTAATATGAATTGAAATAAAATACATTAATTCACTATTTGGATCAGAATGGGAATAACAGGAGCGTAAGGCGTCGAAAATAAACCTTGAAAAGTATTATATTTTAGTAGTTGGGAGTTGCCTTTTTTCGGTTGAGCTCACCTCCCGTATAATATCCAGGTTCATGTACACATTTTTACCATTTTGATAGTAAGATAAACATAACGAAAAAACCTCTGTGAGAACTGTGAATCCTGGCAATTTAGACCAACTTCTAGGGCAATTTCCCTTCGTCATCGTACATCATTCAATTCGAGAATCTATAAATTTCAATCTCAGCCTCTCGAAAACGGAAGCTATTAGACGAACTAGGCAGAAGTGGGTCAGCTGTTGGTCGGGAGAGAGACATATATGATGTCTGACTACAACTACTTCAGTTGGTAAATACTAACTTTTCCCATTTCGGGCTAACGTAAACCAATCTATCCCCTATCTCCTTATTAGGTATATAGATAGATATGGAAATGTAACTTTGAAATATCTCTTGCACTCATTTGTTCAATAGGGATATTTTTTTTGTAAGTCCCTTTGTGAGTCGACGATTTTTGGCGTCATGATCAGGGTTAGCCCCTAGACGATACCCTTGTAGGATTTTGCCCAAACTTAGAGGGTAGCTTTGGGACTATCCCCAAATATGATTATAATTGATTATTGATTTCATCTAACCAGTATAAGCGTATACGTATAACAAAAACGAGACAACACTGTAATTTATCAGCATAATCGATCGTCATCATTACAACTTCTCAATCGTGTTCAAGTTTAGCAACTCCGTAAACTATCAACATGATCATAAAGATGGATTGGATTGGTCATACAAGAGACCTGGTTTGTCGGGGAACTGATGATTCGTGGTACTCCAGATTCAAACTGTGTGATTTTGTTGTTACAGAGGGGTTGTTGTACGCTGCAGAATGAAGGAATTAGAAGCCATGCGGTTGTAATTTATCAAGAGTATCCTACGTACGAGTGTTATTAGGAGTGAGGGTTTTAGAGAAGACAAGAGTCTCCGTCAGAAGGGAAGAAAGAGTCAGGTCCTGCTTAGTTTTGGAGGAAAGAGAACGCACAGTGAAAACTGGCAAGAGATGTGGACGGGAGAGCATACATGAATATGGTCTGCAAGATTGGTGTCAAGCATTTAAACTTGAATGAACAGAAAACATGGACAAACGAACTTCTTCAGGGTTCATTGTTTTTTGTAAAACAGTCCATAAAACCTGCATAAAATGGGAAAGGTATCTGCCCCAACTCGTTTGTACTAACCTATCAGAGAAGAAGATGTACACACTTTCCTAGAATGGACGAAATGGGCTGGGAGAAATCAGCTGCAAGTAGAACTGGGATTGACGGCCTGAAGTTCAACACCAGAAGATGTGATCAGCAAGATGGCGGAAAGTGAAAAGAACTGGAGCCTTGTAGCAGAATGCACGGAGAGCATCCTTAAGAGTAAGATTTGCCTACAACGAGAGAGAGAAAAGAATCATCAGGTCCGTCCTCTTACCTAGTACTGACGAAGCACCCTAGAACTCATCCCGAAGTACCTAAAGAGCGTTCAAAAAGCCAGGGTGTGCGCAATAAAAAAAGCATTCAATAAAATTGTTCATGAAATTTGACGTAGAATCCGAATCTGTAATAAAAACGCTGCAAATTATTACACAATGGTTTATTATTTTTTATTTTCTAGGTATACAGATCACTCATCTGTAAAGCCACCAACCATCCAACATGAAGAAAAACATCGATCGCATTTCGGTCAGCTAACATTTGAACGGAGATTCGACCTCATTTGCGATTCACACTCGTGTTTCTGATTTATCGTACGTCCAAAACTCAAATTCTCGTAGTGAGCGAACGGTTTGTCCTACAGAGCTCCGGGTGGTCTCAAAAAATTCTGAAAATTCTATAGAATCTTAAATTGAAGGGAAAACAATACCTTTATATCGAAATTTATTGAGTTAGGGCGTTTTCAAAATTTCAAAATTCATTTTGGAACCCTCAGACGTAACCTACATCAACATCATCTTTGGGGCACAACTAGACCCCAAATGGAGCCCACATACCAAACTACATCAAAATCGGTCAATGCTAAGTAGCAAAAGTGCCGCGTACGGCGTTCGGTGGACGGACGGCCAATTTTTTATTCGATTTTTGGATTCTACGTACCTTGAAACGTAAACCATCAAATTTTGAGGGAGTGTTAAAAATGTTTTTTTTCTCGGTCGATTCCAAAGCTTCATTATTGAAAATAATAAACCAAAAGGGGATGGGGGGGGGGGTGTACTTCATGAAACTGGAAACAATCCGACTCCCCCAGAAGCTGATGGAACTTACTCCGTGTTTTTAGCGATAATTCAGAAGGTGAGCGACTGTAGAAGGACCAAACTGTGCTTGCACGAACTCATATTGTTCCTCTCGAATCCGAAGAACCGAATTCAGTACAACTAGATGACTCTGTGGGAGCTCCGATACCCAACGAACTAGGATCTTCGAGTACAAGCCGATGTTCCGCGAGTTGGTGGAGTAAGGCGAGAGGAAGGAGTATCTTGGTAAGTAGGATTCATCAATCGTGAAATACATTGGTCTAAATTCCATGGTAAGTGCAACAAGTTCGTTTTGTCAAATGCCGAAAACTGTACTGTTTACAACCAGTACCTCGAGGGCCCTCAAACCCTGGAGCTTCCTGCTGGCTTGCCCGCTCTACAACCCCTACAGAGGCTACCTTGCTTACCACAATATAGGGTCAAATGAGGTTACACTGCTCAGTGCTTGACCCCGGAGGCAATAAGAAATATATTAATGCCATCTATCAGTTCAGCTGAACTATCTTTTGCTCACGACGAATTGCAGCCCCCGTACACAAATGCAGTTCGCCGTCGTGTTTGCACATGACTGGCCCAGCGAATGCCTTGCGGTTATTATTATTTTTAAACAAACTCTTGTAACAATCATAACGCGATTTTCAGCAAATACAACATTTGATTTGACATCCCATGGTTTGATGCATCAAAAACTAACTTCAATTTTCCCCTGTATACTTGAGGAAATTAAAAAAAAAAGGAAAATTAAAAAAAATTAAACTAGATTGAGAAAACTTACCATTCTGCGACGAGTACACAACACCCAACAACATTATTATAACATTATTTCCAACCGCATCCAGTTAAGTTTTTTAAAGTTTAGAACGTTGTGGGGACAACGGAAACGACGGATGTCGAATTTATTGCCTTGGAAAAACGCTGTGACCCTACAGCAGTTGCGAATGAACGGGACGGTTACGTGAGGTAGGCATCCTATCCGTTACATATAGGATCAATTGTTAATTACCACGTCTGGATTAGTCGTAACGAGAAGTTACCACCTGTGACAACCGCAAGCACTAACCCCTCCCTGCATTGCAGATTGCAGCTTGGGCCCCTACATCAATTGAACACACCATTCCTTTACAAATGAGAGGTGATATTGCCTAACTAGATTCCACATTGAACTAACAACGGGAACTAAGCACCCATCGACTCTGGGGATCAACTTTCGAACCATGTCTACAATCAAAACACAACGGAATTAACTTGGTGGTTTTGTCGACTGTCTGGTACCTAGTTCATTACGTACAGCAAAGGTGAACCTTGCAACTTCTCACTTTGAGGGTGATCTACATTCTATATCAATAATTGTAATAATTATTATGAATTGCTTAATAATTTTCCAAGGAAGCGGAAAAAATTGTTTTCACTTCTCATTCATCAAAAATCGAAAATTGCCGCTCGCATTTCAGGTATCAGACCTTGCAGAACAGCATTGATTTAGTGTCTGTCTGTCTGTCCGTCAGTCGGTTTGTGTACGCAAATCCTTGTAACGGTCAAAACAATAGAGGATTGCTGTCCGATTTTGAATAATTTTCAGAGATCGTGCGGGTTGGAGGTTGCATGGTTTCTACAAATGTCATCATCACCTGATCATAAAATTTGAAGGGTAGTGGTAGGTGCTAGATCGAAGTTTTGCTTATCGTCTAAGTATCGGATTATCTATATAATCTAGTTATGGATACGAAGAAGCTATGTGCCATGCCCATCAAATGTCTGATCGCGTCTCTCAAAAGAACTGTTGTGCGGGCGCACATAGGCTACATTACGGAAAGACTCTGATGCTCTGCGGTAAGTGAATCTTCGCCTCACTCCTGCTGTCTTACAAGAACAATATTTCGTTCGCTTGATTCCATTATCATTCTATCAATTTTCAAATTGACCATCAACCTGCAACCCGTAACTATCTTTATATTATTGAGTCTAGATCTATTTGACTCGGGGCCCGATCTACCCAGCTACTTATACTGCTTAAAAAACAAGTTCTTATGAACTTACAACAGATATTTTTCTCAACAATATATCTTGTGGTTTTATTTTAAGTCTATCCAAATCCCATAGTGCCACACTGATCCTTGGTACTACGAAAAAACCTTAGATGATGTTACATTCCGATTTTTATGAAATTGTCAAAGATTGTGAGGGTTTGAGTGTTGATGGTTCCCCATGCGATCATATCAGTAGCAGACACTACGCATGCGCCAACATGAAATTCTCATGGGAAATTTTGCACTGATTCTGAAGAAATATCGTAATAAGATATATTTATAATGGTAATATTGGAATAAAACCTAGAAAACTTTCAAAATTTTTGACGAAACATACATGATGTCCCCTTGGAAGAGGTCGACTCTCTATTGATTAATCTCCTCACCTAGGATGGCTACGAGGCCATGTCCGTGGATATTTTACCTACTGTGTCCGAAGCTTCGAAACATGTTAGAACACTCTCGTTGGGTAAATGAATAATGTAAAGTGTGAATGAGAGTTACCATCACTAATCAATGAGGAGTGAAAAATCAATGAAATGGAAGTAGGAGTCTACTTGTGTGAGGATCTTGTGCTCTATGAATCGTAAAATTGATTTGTTGATAGGAGGCTATTCGACGGTCTACTTATAAACCCTCGTAAGTCCCAAAAAGTGAGAAAATGAGTTTTTACTGTAATTAGACCAAACAAACCGCATTCCTTGGCATGGAGAAGGTTTAAAAGCGTAAAAAAATCAGGCTTTGCGCAGTGGAAGGAGATTATAATGCGGAAGAAGATATTATTACATGTGGAAGGAGACAATATTTATCCCCAACGCATCAGCTGATTTGATTTCGTATTTGGACTTCCGAGGTTTTAATACCAGACCGTCGTACAGCTGTGTAACAAATAACTTGGAGAACGGTGGATAAATATGATACATTTTATAATGTAGTTTGCTTGCTCTTATATAACGTAGTTATAATATTTCGTGTAAAATTTTCGGATATAAAAACATTTTTTGATTGATTGATTGATCTGCACAAAAATCCGCACAATTCATAAAATTGTCAGGAAAATCGGACAGTAACATCATCCAGTTTTGCCAGTTACAAGGATTTGTGGACAGACAGACAGAATTTATAACCAGATTTATTGAAGAAAGTCTGATTCGTAGAACGCGGGTGGAAATTTTGATTTTGGAGGTCTATTTTTCACCCTTCAAAAGTGAAAACAATACTTTTGCTACCACGGTAAATTCGGAAGCAAAATCGTTGTTCCATGACTCACTG
This sequence comes from Apolygus lucorum, assembly GCA_009739505.2. NCBI lineage: Eukaryota > Metazoa > Arthropoda > Insecta > Hemiptera > Miridae > Apolygus > Apolygus lucorum. The sequence continues at coordinate 106,498,702 of CM019167.2, read as the reverse complement.
AGATCTCTCCTCATTCAAGTTTAAAGATGTTTAGAAGTCGGTTAAAAATCACACGGCCAGCCGGCAATCTTTGGTTGTGACCGTCAGTCAAGTAGTTCAAGAGAGGAGACCTCTTGTATGCGTTTAAATGTGGCGGATTGTATGATGTGACCAGCGGTGACTTCACTAGTGACTCACAGCGGTCACAGTGACTTCATATACCGACGATAACTGGGAAAGGAAACAAAGTATCAACTCCCTCGCCAGATGGCTCCTTGATCGGTTGTTCCGAAGTGAAACCCCTTTCGCTCTACAAACTAAATCAATTGAAACGCCTCCTTCGGCCAATGACAGTTTTATAGCGGCTTTCCACGGTAGGGGACGAGGGACGGGGATCGCCTCTTGGGATAGTTCCTCGTATGGTAATTCCAAAGGACTGTTAAATCCGCAAATCGTATTATTTTCTCCGTAACGTTTACAAGGAAAGGCTGCGCTTGGAGGGTTTTTCGGAGCAGCAGCGGGAGTAATGCGCTTACACCACTTCCTTCTTTACAGCCGGCACAATATAAGGGATTCTTTTCCCCCTTCAAACCTAACGGCCCCCTTATTATCACACTCTAAGTTTTATTGTTGCTTTTACTGTTATGAGAGAACTCTGCAAGCATTTTCCCTGCCTTTACAAACATGGCATTGTTACCCGACTCCTACATTCCCTTTTTCATTACACACAACACAGTGAGATCAGCCAAGAGTGTACTCGAACGTCAATTTATTGTATCCTTTATCATGTTTATATTTTTTGTTTCACCGCACGAGGCATACAGATAGGAAGTAATATATATATATTTTAACATACAGATAGGAAGTTGATCAATGTAATGTTTCAGCCATCTTTGTTGTCGATAGGTTTTATCAACTTTATTGTAGTGAAATTAACAGTCATCTATATTTTTCTTAATCTCATCACAAATTTTAACAAGAGCAGGTTGGGAGCATACCCCGTTCTGTACCTGGTCTGATGATCATCCAGGATTTTGCGTGTGTTTTTGGTTTATTATTTTCAATAATAAACCTTTAGAATTGACCAAGAAAAAAAAATGTAACCCCCCTCCCTCAAAATTTGTTGGTTAACGTTTCAAGGTACGTAGAATCCAAAAATCAAATAAAAATTTGGCCGTCCGTCCGCCGTGCACCTTCCGCCGTACGCCGTACGGGGCACTTTCCTTAGTTCCTATTGACCGATTTTGATGAAATTTGGTATAAGGGATTCATTTGGGTTTTAGTTGTACCCCGAAGATTTTGGTTTTTGTCAGTCACTTCTAAGGGTAGAAATTTTGAAAACGCCCTAGCTCAAAAAATTTCGAAGTAAAGGTATTGTGTTTCCTTCAATTTAAGATAGTATTGAATTTTTAGAATTTTTTGACCTTTGAAGCTCTGTAGGACAAACCGTTCGCTCCCTACGAGAACTTAAGGGTTGTACGCAAAAGAGGCCTAATCTCCGTTCGAATTTCAGCTGGTCAAAATGCGATCGATGTTTTTCTTCAAGTTGTACTCTGCCCTTAGCAACCAGTAATCAAATTTCTTCATGAAGGAATTCACAACTCTCAGGTGTGAAGCATTTTTAGTTATCAAGTTTATAGTGAAGGTTAGGTGATGATATGCTAGGTACTGATAGTGGAAAAGCAGCGTTTTTTGAGCCGGTTGATCTATATAGAAAAATAATAAACAATTTTGCATAAACCTTATCGAATGTACATTCAAACTACATACTACAGTATGTTGCGCCTAGTAGTCACCATGAGGTTGGTTTGGCTTCTTATTGATCCCCCCACTCAAGAACTATACGATCAAATGATTTTTTTCTCTCTCTTATTCGAATAGGATTTCCTAACTTTGAGATTTATATTTGAACTTTCTGAACAACATTTTTTCATGATGGCACTCACAAGGATAGCAGTGTTTTTAGAATCAAATAAGAGCAACACACAAAATCAACCGATATGTAATAATTTGAAGCGGTTTTGTCTACATTGTCATTTCTCGCCTCTTCACTCCACTTAGTTTGTCATCATCATCTTTGATTGGCTATATGTAGTAGAATATCTGGCAGGAAGATGGAGTGCGAAGATGAGGGGTCGTAAAGGAGGGTACGTGAAAGAGGGAACATGAAGGAGTTTTCATATGGAATTGCTGTAATAATTTCTCAACAATTTGGGTTTCTCTGGTTTACAGCATATCGGGTGGATATGCACAAGGAGCATTCTATTGCGTGGGGAGACTGAAGGATTGAGACGGTGTTGTAAAAGAGGGAACTTGAAGGAACTTCCGAATCAAATCGCCGTAATACTTTTATATATTCTACTAATTCCACATTTCCTCTAGAATGACCCATATAATTCCAAAGGTAAATATTCTTGTATTCTGGCATCTATTGTACTCGCCTTTCTACAACTAACACACCGCATACACCCAACCAAAACAGGTCAGGATGAGAATTGATGCGTACTCTGGGAAATCCCTCCGTTCGACACGGGATGATGGTTAAAAAGTGGAGCGGTGTTTAATCCGCCTACAGTAACAATGTAATCAAACGGGGGGAAAATACCTTCATTCCCTTTTCAAGGGATATGAGTGCAAAACGACCCGACGTATCCCCGAGTATGAAATCAATAGGCTATTAACCGAATGGCACGCTCGTCTTTGTCTGGATTAAGAGATTACGCTGGGTCTTGAAGAGGCTCTTCCGTCCCACCCCGATTCCAATTTAGCTTTCACTAAGATTAGAGCCCTCTTGCGGATTCCCCTCCCGCCGGTATAACTTTTTTTCTTCTCTTTTACATGAGCCTTTCCTTCTCAAAGCTTCTATAATAAAGATTGAGTCTTTTGTGAATGCGGGATTGAGTTTTCTCCCTTTCGCTTCAGATACGTTCGCGGATCGGGTTTTCCGGTGGAATGCTGGGAATCGAATGATGTTCGGCGCCGTCTCGATTTTGCGGTTTTCTAACGTGCAGAATCTTGTGATGTGGTTCACACACGAGTGCGGAGGTATTGAGCTTCAATTTGAAAACAAACAAAAGTCCTAACCTTTCATTTATTCAAATTCTGTCAGAATCTAATTATCATATTTTTTCGCAGTTATTGGGTATCTATGTATGTTACCACATAAGAAATGGGTTATTGGGTACCTATGTATGTTAATCACATAAGAAATGAAGGAAATAACCCGATTGTATAAATGATCTGATGCTTAGTAGCTATCTCAAAGTATCTTGCACTACTTTCGTAGCGGACCATCTACACGCCAACCTGCACGAATCACAAAAATTGCATCGAATTCGGATGGAAAATACAGATACGCAGTATGCGCAGAGGCTACTATCTAACTTTCAATCAATTTTATTCAAAAATGAGCTACAAGTATTTACACCTTATTACTCCAGGTTGAAAGAAGTGACCAGATGTGAATTGAAATTGTGATTAAAATTTGTTCGCAGTACCTCTGCCTAATATGCAAAGTAGAAAAAGTCTCCAATCAAATATATTCCTACTCTACCTACTACACTTTTGTCTAGACAAACAAACTTGGTCCTTAACCCGACACCTACCTTTCTATCCTTTCATCGTCCATAAATTTCGATCATCGACAACATAACTTGGTAAAAGCGGGAACAAAATCACAATCTGTTCCTTGTTACTGACCCATTTACCAAGATTGTTGGGGTCTTGCAGAATTATCTTCTTCTGTAAATATTCGAATGCGAGGTATGATTGTATATTGCTTCCGACTCTACCAAGGTAGCGGAAGCTTTGTTTTCATTTTTCAAGGTTGATAATATAAAAAATGTTCTCCAAAATCAAAATTTCCATTTGCGTTTTACGTTCCAGACCCTCCTGAACAATTTTGGTTCTGTGTCTGTGTGTCTGTCTGTTTGTGTGTCTGTCATGAAATCCTTGTAATGGGCATAGCAACTAGGTATACGAAGTTATTGTCCGATTTCTATGACATTTTCAGGAATCTTGCGGATAGGGGTGTAAATGGTCCCTCATGAGAATCACGGCCCTCAACTTGACAGTAGCCGCTGCGCATGCGCAAACATTAAATCCTTGTAACAGCTATAACATCTACATTTTCCATCCGATTTCGATAAAATTTTGTAGGATTGTTCTAATTGGCTTGTAGATGGTCCCCAAGGAAAATCATTCCCCCAGACTGATAGTACCCACTGCGTATGCACAAACGTGAATCCCTTTTAACAGTCATAACTTCTATATTTCTCATCCGATTTCGACAAAATTTTCAAGGATCATGCGGATTGTGGTTCAGATGGTCCCGTATGAGAGTAGTGCAAATTACTTAGACCTTGATGTTTTGAGAATACTGCTATGCATCGGATCATCTATACAATCGGGTTATGGATACGAGGAAGCTATGTGACGCACCCACGTTGGCAGACATTTTCTTGGTTATTCGATTTTTCCCATTTTTGCCAGTACAACCCTCAAATTTTTGGGATATTAGGACCATTCGGCATAATTTTTATCGATTGTGGTGAACAATCAAATTTATTTCGACAGAAAGTACCCACCTAGCTGCAATACCTATCATCGCTATCTGAGAGTTTGGAGGTGCATACATAACTAAATTTATTTCTTGGTTTCCATGGACGCTCAACTTGCTTGCAGCATGCTCGACGCTGCGATTGCGCTTGCTTGCATGCCAAGACGATAAAAAAGCTCAGCCTGGTACTGCATCTTAGAGGGCGAACTGTCAAATAGAAGTTTCTTGGAATGAATGGTCTTACAGACCTCTGGGTGGTCGCATTTATTTTTGAAAATTCAAATCACAAAATCCTTATATACAGTGCAGTTTCAGAAGTGGAAAATTTCTCACTATTTTTCACTTTGAATTAACTTCAAGTAACAAAATGTTTTGAGGCACAATTGGAGCCCTCAAACCAAATTTAATTTATTTTGGTAAACGTGGACATAGTGAGATTCTCGGGACCTAAATAGCTTGAAACCTAAATGTTTGCAAGATTTTTGCAAAATGTTTGCTTAAATAAATGTTTGCAAAATTTGACAGGACAATCTTCCCAATGACAGCTAGTTACTTTTTCAAAAAAATTGCATTTAAGTATTGTATGAGTATTTAAATTGTGCAACTCAATAAATAAACAAATACATTATGGAGGATGTTAAAACCGATTTTTCGATTTCGAGGACTTTGCTAGCTTAAACATATTGTTTAGTAATGCATGCATTCCAGGGGACGTCCCTATTGGATAAGCATTAGGTCAATTAATACCAGTTGGTAAGCGAAAAAACTGTTCACTCGATGTCATTTATTTAGTATTTTAGACAAGAATAGTGATCTTCCACCCCCCCACCACATCACCGTTATCCACCACAACATTTCTAGCAGCGTGGGAGTCTCGAATTTGAAGAGCATTTCAAAAACCTGATCTACAACACCCAACATGTGAATTCGAGTCCCCCCCCCCCCCACGCCAATGGTGCCAGTCTGGCACCAAAGCGGTAATACTTCGTAACGTTGAACTTTCATCTATTTGTTTTGGTAGGCAGTCCGTCGAAGTTCAATTCCGTGTTCAAGGTGAAACACAAAAAAACTTTTTAAAACCCATGAAATATGCGGTTTATGGTCCTGGCACCATGGTGGCACCACTATTAGTTCCATGGTGGGACAGAGCATAATTCATAAAAATCCGGAGGTATAATGAGAATTTTTCCTCGATTTCAAAGCTTGGATACAATTACGAGTAGTAAGTTATAAAGAATCCGAAATATTGAAAAATCGGATATTTAGTGAATATTATCCAGTGTGAAGAAAAATGAACTAAAAGAATCGTGAATTTTAAGATTTTTCTTGTTTTGCTTGTTTTTGTTCAGAAAAATATAAGATTTTTGATAAAGTTTTACCAAAGCACGGCTATGTATCCTGATGAAGTTACCCACTCGTTTAAGGAGCCATAGCACCGTTGAATTGAAGAGCAACGTATATGACAGATGCCAGAAGGCTTAACTCACAGAGCCAAGGACAGAGAGTATTATTGATTGTTCGAAATTATCTTTTGAGGAATCGTACAGCCCCTGAACCTCCCAGTAGGCTGTTTCAGTCCGGTAATTATTTGAAGCGATGTACCCCTTAACAATGACCAACTCAGAGTCTATTATATTACAACATAATACACCGTGGTTCTATACTAATTGAGCACGCAGCGATGATGAATAGAAGCACGCTGGCTTTGCCAGTAACGCGAGCCGTACCTCAGTATTAGTCGTAACTAATACCGCGTAACTATAAGGCCATGCGTCAGGAACTCCCAGCTCAACGTAATGCTATACTAGAGCAATGCAAGTGGTGTGATAATGTCGAGTTATGATTATTGAATACGCCCTCTCCGTCATCAGAAGTGGTCGAACCAGGTGTGAGTTTTTATTTAGTATAAGAAGATTGAAGACAACAAAAACCATGGAGTCTCCAAAGGCCATTCGAAATCAACAGGAGAAACCATCCAATTTTAAGCTCTGAATCCTGACAAATCTAATTGAAATTCGAACGAGTTTTGCTTTGCCTTACACGTGGTTACATTTTATTGCAAATAATCATCCATCATTAAAAAAATTGTCGTATAAGAGACAAAACGTGGGTACCTAACCTCTCTACTTGAAATCTGTTATGAGACTCATTCCCTTCCCATTTTCACATTTTGGAAAGTAATCTCACATTCCCTTTTAATGTAACATCACATTGCATCCACCTAATGATCTTTCAATAGCTTTGAGATATGTCTCCTGCCAAGGAGAACCTAGTCTTCAGGTTGTAGGAAGGCCGGGTAGGCCAATATTCAAATTAGGCACTACCGAAATATAATGAGATATCCGAATCGGCATCTCGATGGATCGAATGAACGAGAAGCTTACTGAATCAGCTATCGATACTGGACGGGTGTATCGATGTATCAAGAGGGGGACAGGTAGTTCGGGAGAACCCCGCGAAGGGATGTCGGCCTAGTAATGTTTAAAAATTAAATGTGAGTTAAATTCAATCGTAATGCTATTGTAGAGCAATGCAAGTGGTGTGTTAATGTCGAGTTATGATAAGTGAATACGCCCTCTTCGTCAAAAATTATGTTCCCAACGCTCAGTCCGAAACCTTAACTCTAATTAGACCGTGGGATCACCAGTGTCATCGAAAATATCTCAGGAACTCCACAGCTCCCTCCCAAAGTGTCACCGGAGAAACCAAAATTAAATTTCAATTTCAAAGTTAATGGACTGCAGAATTTTTTGTGGGCTAATGGGAGTCTCAAAATAAAGTTATGACAAAAATTTCCAGATAAATCGATGAAACCTTCTCGTCGGGACATCATTCTTTGACAATAATAATTTACATAAAATGTTTTAAACAATTCAATTCTGTCTATTAATTTTTAAATTGCAATTTAAATCTAGTTAATCTGGTGACACCTCGAGACAGCGGTAGAATTCCTAAGGTGTGTCCGGTCGCACTAGTGATACCATGGTCCAATTAGGGTTAACTAATGCTAACCTCGTAGATTCTTCCAGAGGTAGCTATTCATTTAAGGGAAAGTTGAATAAACAAATATTGTACCCTACGAATCACTTTTCTCCGCAGATAACTAGGCAGAGACGTGAGCAGTACTTCAAGTAGTCCATAGCACCCCAAGTCATCAAGACTGAATCAACGAGCTCAGATCCAGAGGGGAGTTACTTCCTTGGCACCTGTCTAACCACCTTCTTCAAGTTGAAAGGAAACAATGGGAATGAGGAGGACCAGATGAGGAAAGAAACAGAACTGGGCTCCGCAATTTTAATATTGAGATATGTGGAACACAATTTTCGAAAAATAAGTGTTGACAGGTGGGAATTTGAATGGAGAGCAACCGCTAAAAAATGCTTGCCTGTGCAGGGAAGAAGGCTAGCCTCAGTATGACCATTGTTCACATCTCTAGTACACAGATGAGTCCATGATGAATAGAAAAGCCGACCTAAACATCAAAGGCCATAACTTTTAACCTAACTGTACACCAAGGAATGACTGAAACCAATGCCATAGAAATATGAGCACAAGAGATCGTTAGGAAACGACTCAAAGGTGCGACAATTAACACGATGCATCCCTGACCGTTGCAGTGTACTTGATAACTTCAAGGATAACCTGGGTTTTTCTAGACTCCTTCAAAGCTGTAGCTCGGAGAAATAAGCTGACTTTGCACTCGGTTCCTGGCAATGAGGATGTTGACGGCAATTAAAATTGCGTGGCCAAACAGGAATCGGAATTCCACTGTTTTGTTCCTGAATCCCCACCTGGGGTTCATCACTCTACAGGTCCAGAAATGGGAGGACAAGAAAAGAGCTAAAAATTGGCTAATCCTCCAATGCAGCAGCAAGCCGAACAGCTGATCAACATTACGAAGAAAATAACATAAGCTCTGCCGTCTTTTTGGCGGAAAGAACACACAGCAGGTGCAGGTGAAAACAACAATTCAAAACATGAATAAATGAATAAATACAATAATTAATGAAAATTATGTTAAAGGATTTTTACTTGGAATTTTTTTATGTACTTTTTCGGATCGTTAAAAATAATCATTTTCGTATTTCTATCAGCAGTTAGTTTTGCTGCTGTCAGGCGAAACACTTCAGGAAAGGTTAAGTATCCTCGATCTGCTATGGTTAGCTCCACTGGAGTTTATAATCTTGTTGAAAGAGAATAATATAAAGAGCCTACATTTAGGGTCTTTGGTATAATAGTGAAAATGTTGATGAATGATTATTACTTGTGGTACACGTTTCTCTCGTGTAGGTGAAGAATCTGACTCATTCATAGCTGGGTAGCTAGAAGACCGATTCAGAAACATATTATTATGTCGTGTCCCTGACTTAGGGACTCACCTTGCTTCAGGATCCTCCGAGGATTTTAAGGTCAATAATAAGTCTATAAATAATGAGGGTGAGAATGTAGGGATCTCGACTGACGTCACTTCAATGATTCTCCAGGTTGAGTGGTTGACATCTACGCCTGAAGAGGTCTTCTGGGCACTCCTGCCTGAATGACTCCGGCAGACTGTGTTGGTAGAAGGCAGCGCGCATTGTTTCACTACCTTCATTATGTGACGGCGACCAGCTGTTAAGGTCGTTCCCGCCGTTCGGAGATCTCACTCAACTCTCCGCATCATCCAATTATTCGCCATAATATATTATAAGTTAAAAACCAATATCCAAAGCCTCATAATTTCAACCAGTTAAATCGCAACCATCAATCACCTTCATCAGTCATAAACTTTGTTCAAAGAAATCTCCATCCAATGCTCTCCCAAAACAAAAACGTTAGCACCACGCAAACCAACTTAGCTCCTCCCCTTGATGGGAAAGTACCTGTAGGACTACAAAGTTTTTGCTCTCGGTTGACAACAATGTGCTCGAAGATTATCAAAGTGGAATTTCATTTAATGCCTCCAGAAGGAATTACATAATGTAAACACAACTGTATATTATTTTCTGAAAATTTTAAGGAATTGAAAAAAATGCCTGTACTTAGAAACTAGGCTTACATTTTTTAAAAATGGGAGAATAGATTGTTTTTCAACTTTAACGAACGGAAGTATCGGTTTCCTGGATGTCAAGCATAATTATATATAAATGCCTGTACTGTTGGCGTTGACGGCTGAATATTCTCGCAAATGCTCGAGTTTCTTAGGCTCTGGATTCTTTTCACGTTGAACGAGGAAAATGTAAGTTGTGCACAATAGCGAGTATTAAAGGGCTGCGTGGGATAGAAAGCCCAGAAACCTGCGAAGATGATCCCGTAGGACGGACCATAAACTGGAATAGAAGACGAACCTTGTGGAATTGTAAAGGGTGGGTATGAGTGTGGGTATGAGTGTGTTATAGAACGCGAGGAAAACTATAGGTGGCCGTGGCCATGTCCCATCGGCTGGTTATCTCTGCCGATTTCGTGAACGGCTCGTAAAAGCACTAGGATTGAAACGAAAACAATTGATGGATCTTTCCCCCTTAGAATGCGGCAAACATTCCTGTTTTATTTTATATCGCATTACGGAACAAATTTCCGAAAAGGATTTCAGACCGGAGTGCCCTTGTCGATAAGAAAAACCAATATCATCAAAAAGGGCTCGGTGGGCCACACCTGAGTATGTGGTTCATGTTCTCCAATATTGTATCTCTAAAGTAGTAAGTATGAAATACCTAGCAACAAAAGCATACCTACTCGTATATCAGAAGCCATCAAATGAAGAGGTATTGTAATTTCAAGCTCAGTCGTCTTATTTATGTGTTACATCAGTAATGTCGAGAAAATCATAAATATAATCCCGAATGTTTGTTCGTGGGCCCTAGATTGACAATACAAAATAATTTATTCGGATATTTTGCAGAATTCCTGGCAAATGTAGACGTTTTTTAGTCATGAAACTACTCGTAGGGAACTATCGAGACCTTCCACGCACAAATTCTGACACTTTCATAGAGGTTAGACCATAACGTCGTACAGTCTATAACCATTTGATACACACGGAACTAAAATTGTGCAGGAAGGTCTAAAACGTAAAATGCGAATGGAATGGAATGAATGAATGATTTTTCTCTTTCAAAAGTGAAAACGATGCGTCCGCAACCTTGGTTGAGTCGGAAACCAAATAACCACGTACGATTTTCAGATCGTACTGAATTCAAATCCATAGGTGTCTATCTGTGTCTAAGTTTAGTAGCAATCAATTGAGATATTTTCTTAGGAATGTTGTTTTGAGGGGTGGTGGAGGGGGGGGGGGAAATATTGTGTGGCCTCCTCCTAAAGAATTTCTGAATATATGAATCTGCCACTAACTTCGGAGTTGATGCATAGCAGAATACCACCCATCAGTACTTTTACAAACTGATTTGCGTCGATTGGTTCGAAAACATTATGCATGCAGTCAAGGGACGGATCAACTGAAGTGCAAGTTTCAACCAAGTTTCTAAAGTGGCTCGAGGATTTTTCAATATCTGAGGCTCCCTTCAAGAAGAAAAACCTGAGAGGGGAGCCTTTTTGGTTTTTATTGAAGTCTATCTGCTCGTATAGTTAGTATTTGTCGGGAAAAGGGCGGAAAACAAAGAGGGTGGGAGGGCGGCCCTGTAAGCAAGGAAGCACGAGCTGGAGAACGTGAGGTGAATTTTGATGCCGGAAGAAGTTGAGGGTTAAGGCACCGGATCAGAGGTGTAAATCGTAAATCCTTTAAGTAAAAAGACGTAGGCAGGAATGTGGGGTGGGGGAGGATGAGGGGAGTGTACGGAAGCGAACGGCGCGGAACGAGTCGAATCAATAGATAAATTAGGTAATGGAGTCGTGAGAGAGGAGTTTAAAAACCACATGAAACCGGAAGAAGAAGAGGAAGAAGGTAGGAAATGGGGGAAGGAGGATGATGGGTGAGATGGCCATAGATAATGGCAGAAGGGAAAGATAGGGGGCCAAGATGTGGCTCCTATCACGAAACTTGGGGCTGGGGTCTGAATACTACCGTCCTTCAAGCAACCTTTCCCTCCCTCACTATTACCTTTGATCAACTCCGGGTTTCCATGGTAAACAAACGTAAAGGTGTGGCTTTCCTTTAGACTTGCCATGCCTCGAGCCTCATTTCAAAACACGCCGAATAACTTCTTTTTTAATGAAAATTAGTTAAATACGAGTACGCATCATTGTACAAGCATCTTGTAGATTGTCCAAATTGGGTATTTGTCAATGATGACATATTTGGTAGGAGACGAAATAACTCGAAGGTTGGAAAACTAAGTAAAATCATCAGAGTCGAGTAATCGACTCTTCAAGAATAGATTCGATTTTGGTCCACAAACCGTTCCTATATCACTTCAATCTGCACAATGTTCGAAAAAAATAATCTTGTTTGAATAAATTGTAAGTTGGATTTTTTTTTTTTTTTTTAACCAAGACTACATCAGGAATTTGGATAAATCGATACCATGTTTCAAAAGCTACTCAATTTACCATGGTGAAGGATTGGAGCAATTTTTTTCCTCCCAAATTTAAATTCCCATTCGCATTTACGAGTCGGGCAAAAATTTAATTTTGCATCTGACCTCTCTAACAGCATGTTTCTATTCACATGGGTTTTCGGATCCTGGATAATTTTTACTGGTGAGATGTTGAGGGCTCATGCGGATCAGGCTCTGAATAGTCCCATAGGCCAAAGAACCGATTTTGCTTCAAATTGGAAGGTACCTAGTTGGCGATGCATCAATGCATCACCAACAACATTAGGTCAATGAAATCTTCTGATCGTGCTCGAATGTAAATCTTTTCTACGGTGTTACGTAAAACGACCTCAATTTTCATCCTATTTCGACTGAGACCCAATAGGTGGGTCTGATACCATATTGACGCTGATTCATCTTCTTGCTGTCACATAAATTGAGTTTTCCCCATTAAAACACATTGAGAGAGGTAATATCGGCTGCTGGAACGGAATGAATAATTATTTTGGCCTACTAACGTAACCTGGAAAATTAGATACCAAACATAACCATTCAATCTTGCTATTCTTTACATAATTTCGCATTGGATTGAGTTCTGTCCTATCTAATTTGCACTGTTGTTGAATTATTTTGCTACCAAATCTACAAAGGTAGCGGAAGCTTTGTTTTCACTTTTCAAGGTTGAAAAAAAAAGTTCTCCAACATCAAAATGTTTAGTCGCGTTTTACATTTAGATCTTCCTGAACTATTTAGGTTTTGAGTCTGTCTGTCATGGAATCTTTGTAACGGGCATAATTATACAAAGTTATTGTCCATATGTAAGAGAATATTATTTCTACGAAGCCTAACACCACCCCAACCTCTTCTTTTAGTTTTGCTTCCGGGTCTACTATGGTCCAGCATTGTTTTCACTTTTCAAAGTTGGGGAAGAAATGTTCTCCAAAATCGAAATCATGGAATTCTTGTAACGGGAATAACTATACGAAGTTATGGTCCGATTATGATGGAATATTCAGGGATTATGCGGAATGGGATGTAGATGGTCCGTTTTGGAAACCATTGCCCCTGGACTAGCTACTGCGCTGGTTCTCATGCATTGTTCAGATTGAGTGTAGATGACCCCCTTTGAAAATAATGGCCCCCAAATTGTTAGTAGCCTTTGAGAATGCGCAAACTTAAGTTCCCTGTAACAGCCATAACGTTCACCTGGTGTTCACGATTTTTTATGAAAATCATCGCCCTCGGACTGACAGCAGCCTCTGCGCATGCGAAAACTTGAATTTCCTTGTAACAGTTATATTTTCATGATTTTTCCCCGAATTCGGTGAAATCTTTAGAGATTGTGCGGGTTGACGTGTAGACGGTCCCTTGTTAGGATAGTGCAAAGCACTTAGAGATCAATATTTGAGGTAAGGTACATATCATCGGATCATCTATACAATATGGTTAAGGATACGAGGAAGCTATTTGCCACACCCACTCGGCAGACGTTTTTATTAGGATCCAGTCGTCGGATAGGAGCGTCAGAATGTGGTAAAATTTGACGATCTTCCTGAGCGGTTACTTCCACCTAAATACGGTTTTTAAACTCTTTTTAAAAATGTAGATTGTTATGAAGAAAACTTCAAAAAATTAGGCTACTAAAAATTATTGACCCATCGCAATAGCTCGATATTTTGCTTCAGGATCTAGCAATGTAGCGGGAGCTTTATTTTCACTTTTCAAGGTTAAAAAAACAAAGTTCTCCAAAATCAAAATTTCCACTCGGGTTTTACGTTTCAGACCTTTCTGAACAATTTTGGTTCCGTGTCTGTCTGTCTGTGTGTCTGTCATGAAATCCTTGTAACCGGCATAACTATACGAAGTTATTGTCCGATTTTGATGAAATTCTCAGGTATTGTGCGGGTTGGCGTGTAGATGGCCCCCTATGAAAATCATCACTTCCGGACTGATAGTAGCCACTGCGCATGCGAGATCGTGAATTCCTTGTAACAGCCGTAACTTCCATATTCTCTATCCGATTTCGACGACATTTCTCAGAATGGTTCAGATTAGCGAGTAGATGGTCTCTCATGAGGGAAGGTTCTAGGAGATTGATGTTTTCAGATTAACAACTATGCATCGGATCATCTATACAATCGGTTATGGATACGAGGAAGCTATGTGCCACACCACTTGCCAGACGTTTTCATCTTGAAAATTCTCAGAAACGAAGTCACTGCTATAATTGCACCAGTATAAAGTAAAAATACCGTGGAATAATTCTACATGAAAACCAAGGGATGTAACGTGCTGAGACACTCTGTAGAGGTATTACATTGCATTGACTCCCTGATTGACAAAAATGTGGAGGAAATCCAGACCTTGAGCCCCGAAACTGCTATGAGAGTACTAAAGAACCCGTAATGTAAGGTACGCTGCAGTAATTGGAAGCGGGAGTTGAACACTAGTCGTTTTGAACACCCGTAAAGGGCCTATTAGTTTAGACAGGTGGTTTGAATCGGGTCTGGAGAGTGGAACCACCTACAGCCCTCCGAACTGAAATCCATAAAACGGGAAACACGGCGAGCAACCACAAAGGTAGGAATAAGTGAGGTGGAGATGGTAGGCGAACTAAGGGAGGTTGAGAGACTAGTTAGCGAATCTGAGTGCTCCAAGCAGTTTCCCCTCTCATCCCAAAACCAAACTCCTTTAAACTTATCGAGCATTAATTCTAGGATATCAGTCGGGGGCGAAAAGTGAGAATATAAATCCATTCCAGCTGTTTATTCCCAACTAAGGAGCCACTTGGAGCCGTTATTAGTAAGTTTGAAGACTCGGAAGCCTAACGAAGGCAGCAAAGCCCCCTTCCATCGTCCCACTACGTCATTTCTCTATCTTTTCCTTTTCCTTTCCAAATTGATTAATATCCGAAATAATCCCTAGGAGCATCAGTGCAGAGGAGGTGAAACGCCGGTGGGGAGGGAAGAGGAGGATTAGAGTATGTCGTCCCGTTAATTGGGTCAATTTGTTACTTGCAGAGTTGTCAGGTCTTCTTCCCCGAGCCGTTGGGCTGGCTGTCAGGCCGACTTCCCCTCCAACCGCTCCTATTCCTGCCATTCGCCCTTAACCGTTCGCTCGTCTTTTTTATCGGCCTCTGCCCATTAATTTGGGAGGAGATCGAGCGAACTCAACAATAATCCCCACCGCTTCCATCAACCACCATTTATTTATTATTATAGTAAGGGCTCGTGTCGAGTTTAACATCGAGTGGTGAGTAAAGTCACACAATGAGTATACAGGGTGTCTACGCTTAAGATGGGCATAACTTCAGGGATCGATTCTAAAACTAATTTTCAACAAAACATGTCTCATAGCAATTGTTTCTTAACCCACTGAAAATGCCATTATTTTTCCCTTCGAATTATTTTTTCGCATTTTTGACGTTACGTCATGAAAACTGTCATAACTCCTAATATTTACCAAGTAATTTCAAATTTGAGGATATCGTTGGAGAGAGCGTTAAAACAACAAGGTACCTAGTGCAAAACCAAAATCTTTTAACTTTAAACCATTTCTAAAAGAGCAAGTCAAAAAGGAAACTTTGAAGGTTTTTTGAAATTTGATTTTTTCTTTTCAACATTTTCACTATGAATGCCTGCCCATTTCAATGGCCGCTCTTCGAGAAAAACATGCTCAAATTGTCAGCTTTCCAACGGTCTATAAATTTTTCTTTTTAAAATTCAAATCGGAAGAGTAAATCAAGTTTGAATGCCAAAAAATGCGTTTTAGAAGAAACTCGAGTGTTTTACGAGGTGAAAGGGTCACCCTCGACCTCAAAATGACTTGACGAGTTTGGTATCATTTCCAATGTAGTTTTTCACGCTGAATCCAATGGTGACACTTCCAAATAATTCTATCTGCAGGGAAGTGGTTTTTTCGAGGAAAACCTTCAAATTTGGACAATAACAAACGCATCATTCGTAGGTATGGTAGTAAGCATAAAGTAACACATTTTTGCTCAATAAAAACATCAACTATCAAGCTGATTGATGTTTTATTCCGTAGAAAGGTGTTACTTTATGCTCACCACCATATATACGAATAATGCGCATTTAATGTACAAAAAAATGATTTTTTTTCTCGAAAAATCTACTTTCTAGCAGTCAGAATTATTTGGAAGGGTCACCATTGGCTTCAACGTGAAAAACTACATTGGGAATGATACCAAACTCGTCAAGTCATTTTGAGATCGAGGGTGACCCTTTCACCTCGTAAAACACTCGAGTTTCTTCTAAAACGCATATTTTTTTGGCATTCAAACTTGATTTACTCTTCCGATTTGAATTTTAAAAAGAAAAATTTATAGACCGTTGGAAAGATGACAATTTGAGCATGTTTTTCTCAAAGAGCGGTCATTGAAATGGGCAGGCGTTCATAGCGAAAATGTTGAAAAGAAAAAAACAAATTTCAAAAAACCTCTAAAGTTTCCTTTTTGACTTGCTCTTTTAGAAATGGTTTAAAGTTAAAAGATTTTGGTTTTGCACATGGTACCTTGTTATTTTAACGCTCTTTCCAACGATATCCTCAAATTGGAAATCACTTGGTAAATAACAGGAGTTATGAAAGTTTTAATGACGTAACGTCGAAAACGCGAAAAAATAATTCGAATTGAAAAAAAGGCATTTGAGTGAGTTAAGAAAAAATTGCTATGAGACATTTTTTTGTTGCAAATTAGTTGTAGAATTGATCTCTGAAGGTACGCCCATCTTGAGTGTAGTCACCCTGTCTATACCAGCAAAAAATCAAAAACGATCAGACATTGGATACCAAAACTACAGTTCGCGTCATGAAATTTGGCTGTGATGTGTAGCGTCAGTCGATGGATTGAAAGGAATGCAGGAGGAAGAGCTGTTATGGTCTAATGTTGTAGGTCTAGAATGCTAATGAGGTAGTTTTGCAAGGTATTTTCGTACTGGAGTTGGTTCCCCCTGCCTCCTTCCAGCTGGAAGAGCTGTTATGGTCTAATGTTTCAGGTCTAGAATGCTAATGAGGAAGTTTAGCAAATTATTTTCGTACTGGAGTTGGTTCCCCCTACCTCCTTCCAGCTGGAAGAGCTGTTATGGTCTAATGTTTTAGGTCTAGAATGCTAATGAGGAAGTTTAGCAAATTATTTTCGTACTGGAGTTGGTTCCCCCTACCTCCTTCCAGCTGGAAGAGCTGTTATGGTCTAATGGTATAGGTCTAGAATGCTAATGAGGAAGTTTCACAAGGTATTTTCGTACTGGAGTTGGTTCCCCCTGCCTCCTTCCAGCTGGAAGAGCTGTTATGGTCTAATGTTTTAGGTCTAGAATGCTAATGAGGAAGTTTAGCAAATTATTTTCGTACTGGAGTTGGTTCCCCCTACCTCCTTCCAGCTGGAAGAGCTGTTATGGTCTAATGGTATAGGTCTAGAATGCCAATGAGGAAGTTTTGCAAGGTATTTTCGTACTGGAGTTGGTTCCCCCTGCCTCCTTCCAGCTGGAAGAGCTGTTATGGTCTAATGGTATAGGTCTAGAATGCTAATGTGGAAGTTTTGCAAAGTATATTCATACTGGAGTTGGTTCCCCCTACCATCGTCACACACACAACATCAACTACTATTTATTTATTGTTATTAGTAGAGAAATTTTAATTTGCAGAATAGAGAAAACAGGGGGGGGTGGCAATACTTTTGTTCAATCATCTCATATGTTAATTGATCGATTTTTCAATTTTGAATTTATTTGAGCTTATCTCAACCAAACGGACGTAGCCATAATGCCAAATTCTGTCAAAAATGCAATTGATTGTATTGATTACATTTTGACAAAAAGTTCTCTAACCCATAAATGTTTGAAAATTTACGTTTTTTTAAGTTATCATAGTCTTTTTCCTGATGAAAGATATGTATAAATATGTACTGAATTCGTTTTCCGCTTCTGTGTAAATGGGCAGAGAGGAAATATTAACTTGGTTCAGATATGAAAGCGCCTAATACGTACACAGAATTTTTGGTGATCGAACAAACTTTAAACATCCTACGAGAGTGAAGAGCTGTTCAGGTGGGCGGGGTGTGGTTTGAGAGAGGTTCTGAAAAAACCCCTTCGACTGTGTAATATTGATGAAGGGGCACAAATACGCTGTAGGGGCTGTAGGTGGAAAGCCTACTGGTCGTTCGTGACCGCGGCGCGAGGGCCCTTCCCGACCGTAAAACTTCTTTTTACTCCAATCATGATCCCACATAAAATCCGCTCTTCCCGCTTTTCCCATACAGAGTTTTTTCCCCTCTTCCTCACTCCCTCGCTCACATTCCCCCTCCAATTCCGGCTATAGTTCGCCTTCCAAGTGCAGTCAAGCCGATACTTGAGGGTAAACGGCCGACGCTAACGAGCACCCCTTCCTCTACAGTTCGCTTCCTTGGCATGTCCGAACCTTTTACAACACCTTTATCACCGCTGGCTATCGTTTGGCGACCAGCCGTATGTCCGACTTTCGAATCGATGCTTTTTTATTTTTGCCGTCCATGACCGAGCAGCGCTGTGGAAAATAGCCCGAATTACGCAAATATCACGTACAAAACTTCGGCATGAGGGAAATGAGAGGTAGTGAAAGTCCTTCAGTTCCCGTGAAAGAGAAATTGAAGGCCTTAAAATCGCTCAATCCCAAACAAAAAATAATTTCCGGTTCTGGCAGTGGGACGCCTCTGCTCAAATGCCACATCTTTCGATAGGGTTATCAAATCAAGATTTCCCTGAAAGGAAATTACCATGTTACAGCTCTTGATATTTTTGATTGGACCAAGGGTTTCGCGTATTTCTCTTGAGGCTATGATTCTTCTGTGCAACACAAATTTTGTTGTTATCCGTTCGTTTCTGTTGCTGAAGAACCAAGATCATCAGAACACTAAGGATACTTGCGAGCCATGGAAATAGGCGTTGGAATGGAGTCACGTAGATTACATACATACAGTATTCATATACAGTATAGTTTGAGAATGGAGGAAAACAGGTAGATGGCGGAACTTCATTGAGGCCCTATGCTCCTCAATCACGGGAAATGTGTCAACTGAAGGGTTTTGCCTCAATCGGTTCATCATCATCTTAGCGAAAGATCTTAGCTTTTGGTGGTACATCTACCTTTAGCATTTTTCTAGTTATTTTTGTGTTGTACTTTCATCTTATCCTGTGTTTGTGAGGCTATTTTAATATTTTGGTGTGTTTGATACTTCCCCCTTCCATTCTTCCAACATTCCCTGGGTGCGGGATCGCGGGATAGTGTCAGGTTCATATTAGGGAGACGACTGTTTCCAGAGAATCTGGCTTTTGGTAGCACCATTTCTGTCTTATTTTGCCTCTATAGCTTTGGTGGCATACGCCTGGTGCAACTCTGGTAGTGGGTGATGGGATTTATAGCGTATAAGAGCGTCCTATCATTCTCTAATTCGTTTATATTGGGATTTCTTCGGATTTCATGAGTTGGTCGTATATCATGAACATGGAGTTTACGGACACTAGGTAAAATGATTAATTAATATATAATGCAAATCCAATCCCTACGCTGGCCGAGTGCCATCTTGATCATCCTGGGGTTCAACCAACCAAGGTCACTTCACATGTAGATATAAGAGGGATAGACCTCAACCTCCCATTATAAGCTTTTCCCCGAAATCCTAAGGCAGAAGGAATGTGTGAGTTGTGAGTACGAGAGTAGTGGGTGGCCATTATAAGCTAGATCCCAAGATTCTCATGTGGGATTCACGGCGATTTCCCCAACATGCGATTGGAAAGGGGTGAGGTTGTGTTGAATTTGGTCGGATCATCCACATGGAGTCCAATGACGAAAAAAATATTGTAGAGGTTCATTACCGCTCGCACAACTGATTTGACTTCTTCCGTTCTCTTTAAGTGGTTTTGGAGAGACTATGTTCCGAATCCAAAGGCTCTGGCATGTACTCAGGATTAACGTTTTCTTAAACACTAACACAGCAAGAAATGTTTGAGATTTCCATCGAAATGATTTTCGGATTTTAGAAAATCTGTTTGAAATTATAGAAAAATCGAAGTTATTGCGGAAAGTAATGAGAAAACAAGCAAATTAATAAATTGGTTCGAGTCTGCATTGAATGAATGCTTTGTTCGGAATATATTTGTTTCGTGTGGTGAACGTTCTTGTATCGAAAAAAATGAAGAAAACTCTTGACAGCACCAGTACGCATGGAAAATTCAAGAAAATGGCTTTCAATGCGGAATAAAGTGAATTGGAGGAGAATAAACATGCAGCATAAGGGAAGTTGGAGCCACAATTTATACCTATATTTTTATTTCCTGAAGAAAAGCGAGGACGGGTGAACGAACGGCAAACAGAAGGACGGAAGAGACGGGGTTGGGAAGGTGTATTACTTATTTTATGGTCTTCACGGGAATGGGATTGAATAAGGGATATTGAGGAGAAACCCGTGAGACTCGGTAGGTTCCTTGTATTATTCACCAGAAACCAACTGGCGGATGACGTAGCATAGCTTTCTATCTCTACGACAGTAAAACCTGCATTGTTTTCACCTTGATGAAAATTAGCACTGCTGTGGTTAGAAGACCATGTGAGTGGTTTGGTAGGGAATAAAGAAAGTGGGTCTTCCAAAGGAGTAAGTGGGTTTTCTACAGCCTTATGCAGGTAGTAGGCAGCGGGATTTCTCATTTGCAACGAGCAATATCATTACTAGAGATGATAAAGATCATTCACCAAGTCTGCAAGATCATGGCTGTCACGAGTGTTTTGACCTGAACCACTTGATCATAACAGCAGTATAGTAGACTCCCCAAATGCTACACCGTGATTATTTTCATGTCTTTCCACTTTCTGACTATGAGAGAAACTTTTCAAGAAGTCAGAATATTTCCAGTATTCATTTAACAGCTCAGAATAAGGTGGGGAAAGTGAGGAACTGCCGCCATCGAACTGCCTCAAGGTCAACACGAGACTCAACGTAACTACGTAAAGGATATTTTTCGCCTCCATGCGATCACAAACTGTTTTAAACAAGCAGAAATGATCCAGATTCTGCTAGCAAATGTGAACACAACAACACTTCACTGTTTCAGCATTCAAATGGGACAGAAAAATGAGGAAGAGATAACCCAGCTGAAACATACCATAGGGATTCAGCAATCCGCTTACATTCCACCTCTTCTCACACATCACTCCAAAACCCTCCATAAAACCTATAAAAACATCAGCGAAACATGGTGAAACATATTGTTTAGTAATGCATGCATTCCAGGAGACGTCCCATTGGATAAGTATTGGATCAGTTTAACCAGTTGTTAAGCGATAAGACTGTTTCTGTCGATGTAATTTATTTATTACTTTAGGCAAGAAACGCTGCAAATTATTACACAATGGTTTATTATTTAATAGGATCACTCGTCTACAAAATCACCAACCATCCAATATGAAGAAAAAAGAAGGAAAAAAAAAAAATCGAAATCACCAACCATTGATTGCATTTTGGTCAGCTCTAATTTGAACGGAGATTAGGCCTCTTTTGCGATTCACACTCGTGTTTTGATTTTTATATATATATATTTCAATATAGGTAAACCCTTAAATTTTCGTAGGGAGCGAACGGTTTATCCTACAGAGCTCCGCGTGGTCTCAAAAAATTCTAAAAATTCTATAGAATCTTAAATTGAAGGAAAAACAATACCTTTATATCATAATTTTTTGAGTCAGGGCGTTTTCAAAATTTCAAAATTGATTTTGGAACCCTTAGAAGTGACCCACATCAACCAAAAGCTTCGGGGCACAACTAGACCCCAAATGGAGCCTACATACCAAATTTCATCAAAATCGGTCAATGCTAAGTGGCAAAAGTGCCGCGTACGGCGTACGGCGGACGGACGGCCATATTTTTATTTGATTTTTGGATTCTACGTACCTTGAAACGTAAACTATCAAATTTTGAGGGGGTGTTAAAAATTTTTTTTCTTGGTCGATTCCAAAGATTCATTATTGAAAATAATAAACCAAAAAGTGAAACCCCCCCCACCCCATTATAAACCATAACACTTCTAGCGGCATGATAGCCTCGAATCTGAAGAGCATCTTAAAATCCATGATCTACGATACCCAACATGCGAATTCGAGCCCCCCCCCTTCACCATCAATGGTGCCAGTCTGGCACCAAAGCGGAAATACGTCGTAACATTGAACTTTCATCTATTAGGTTTAGTAGGCAGTCCGTCGAATGTCACATCCGTATTCAAGGTGAAACACCAAAAAATCCAAGAAATATGAGGTTTATGGTGCCCTGGCACCATGGTGGCACCACTTTTATTTCCATGGTGGTACAGAAAGTAATTCATGCAAATCCTATGGTATAATGAGAATTTTTCCTCAATTTCAAAGCTTGGATACAATTAGTAAGCAGTAAAGGAACCGAAATATTGAAAAATTGGATATTTTGTGAATATTATCCCCCCGCCCATCCCCCCCTCTTGCAAATTTTGGTACTCTGGTGAAATCATGTACAACTCGGAAGTTATTTTAGTCAAACAAAAAAAGAAACACACAAATCGGTTGGAAATTGAGGCCTGGGCAGAGTTTATAAGATTATGCCCGCAAACGTACGTTTTTAAGCATTAACCCCCCCTCTCCCCCCCCCTTAAAAGGCGAAATTCGAAATTCCGGCGCCGTAGTGCACAACTAGATAATTTTCCGCGTCGAAGAAAAAAAGAACCACGAAAATCGGTTGAGAACTAAGGCCTGTGCAGAGTACACAAGATTATGCCCAAAAACACACGTTTTTTGAGCATTAACCCCCCCCTCCTTCCCCTCCTTAAAAGGCAAAATTCGAAATTCCGGCGACGTAGTGCACAACTAGATAGTTTTCCGCGTCGAACAAAAAAAGAACCAGGAAAATCGGTTGAGAACTAAGGCCTGGGCAGAGTACACAAGATTTTGTTACACACACACATACTCACACACACACACAGACATACACCTATGGTTTTTTTCGCGGATTTGGATTCAGAATGGTCTAAAACGGATTACTGTGTGGTTATTTTTTTTCTGTTGAGTTTTGTCCTCCTTCACCCCAGATCGATCGCATAAGGACGCCCAAGTCTTACTGTGGGACGTCCTAAAAACGCTGAAAATTATTAAACAAAGGTTTATTATTTTCTATATAGATCACTCGTCTGCAAAGAACACGTCTTCACCATTGTTACTACCAACCAACATGAAGAAAAACATCGATCGCATTTCAGTCAGCTAAAATTTGAACGGAGATTAGGCCTGTTTTGCGATTCACACTCGTTTTATGATTTACCGTAAGTCCATCCCTTAAGTTTGATTAGGGAGCGAACAGTTTGTCCTAATGGGCTCCACGTGGTCTCTAAAAATTCTAAAAATTCAATACTATCTTAAATTGATGAAAAAACAATACCTTTGTATCACAAATTTTCGAGTTAGGGCGTTTTCAAAATGTCAACCCTTGTTTTTCAACCCTTAGACGTGACCTACATCAACCAAAAGCTTCGGGGCTCAACTAGACCCCAAATGGAGCATGTATACCAAATTTCATTAAAATCGATTATTGCTAAGAGGGGAAAGTGCCGCTTACAGCGTACGGGGACGGACAATTTTTTATCCGATTTTCGGATTCTACGTACCTTGGAACGTGTAACATTAAATTTTTTTTTTGGGGGGGGGGGGGGTAGAAATTTTTTTTTCTTGGTCGATTCCAAAGGTTCATTATTGAATACAATAAACCAAAAGGCGTAACACCAGAGGCATCTCTTCTTGCTAAACAATCGTACATCACAGGGT
Source organism: Apolygus lucorum (assembly GCA_009739505.2). Lineage (NCBI taxonomy): Eukaryota > Metazoa > Arthropoda > Insecta > Hemiptera > Miridae > Apolygus > Apolygus lucorum. Next base: position 106,474,867 of record CM019167.2, on the reverse strand, counting down.
ATGCCAATCCTAAACTAAACAAAAAATTAAAATTGCCGACAAAAACTGGAAAAAACAGATCTCTTACTTCTCAAACAAGAGGAACGTTTATCCAAATATGAATCCAAAGCAAACCAACACCTACAAATTTTTCAAATATTTTCCGGGATATAGTTGTCCTCTAGAATCGATAATGTTCCAAGAACTACAGATGCATGCACTGTTAAACACAGGTACTTCGATTTCTGCATTAAACACTGAGTTTTGTCACAACCGAGTATATAAAAAATCAACACTAATCACAGGGTTGACTATGGGTGACGGTAAAATGGTCACCTACAACCAAAAGGTCGCTGTGGCAGTCCACATAGGACATGAGTCATGTAAGCACGAGTTTTTCCTCATTTCAAATCTAGCACAAGTGATCTTGGGTGTCCATCTCATTAAAGAGGCCCAGGTCATTATAAACATGCCAGAAAATTAAATACATTTCAATTTCTACCCAGAACAGAGGATCAAGCTGGTAGAAGCCTCGTTAGAAACAAACAGGACCCTTAAACTAACAACAGTGCAAGAGAGTAGCGATCTGGCAGATCGGTTACAACGACAATTTCCCCAGCTGCTGACTTAAAAATTGAAACAAACTCCATGTATCATGCACGAGGTAAAACTGTTACCTGGCAAAAGTTTGCCCCGACCACCTCCTGTGTATCAAACTTCCCCAGCTCTTCAACAGATCATGAAACATGAAATACATAAATATTGTTGAAGATTGGAGTTATAGGATGAGCTACACCACCAAGTACAGCACCATTTTTTAGTACCAAAAAAACCAGACTCCCCTGATACCTCCTCTGATACCATCTGGTGACGGGCTGTTGAGCTCTAAATAAATTAATCGAAAGAATCTATTTCCACCTTGCTACTATATATAGTCATGGTGCAAATAACTTCAGCCTGATAGATCTGAATAGCCCACCATCTAATCCCATTAACAGTGGCTAGCAAAAATCTAGTTTTCTTCAAAACGCCGTTTGCCACCTACACGTGGAAGCGATTATTATTTGGCCTTTCAAAAGGTGGTGGTGTCCAGTGATATTGATGTAGAATATTTTCCACGATTTACTAATATTTGGATGGAAATATTTGGTATGGTATCTCGACGACCTAGTATGTTTCTCCCACATAGATCGTGAACACCAAGATCATGTTCGGGCGATATTCAACAGACTAAAAAGAGCACATTTAACTGTATATCCAGAAAAATGCAAATTCAGAACCGAAGAGATCACATTTTTAGGGAATGTGGTTTCAAAGTAATGAGACATCAGGTGAGGATAGGATAAATAAGTTGCTTGCAATTCAAGTTCTTCAAAACAGGTACCTATTTCAGTTAATCAATGCAGTCAATTTTTCCAAAGTTTCATACCAGACTATGCTATAATTGTAGCATCCCAGAACGTACTAAGAAAGAAAAATGTACCATTTTAATGGTCAACCCTCATAGCTCAACTTACGACTCCTCCAGTAGTAGAATTTGTTTATTTGTTTATTTGTATAAAAACGGGCAAGCCCATTACAAAGTTTAAGTAATTCAAAATAATGGATTGATATGAGATAATAATTAAAGATAATAAGGACACGTGTAGCTCAACACAAAACAATAACAATTTCAACTTATACTAAGGAACGTACATAATATGATAGTGACTAGGATGGTTGGAAAGTGGTTAACTGGTGCGAGTCGATTTGAAATTTGAAAGTGATGAGGCGAAAAAGTCCAGATTGGGGTGATTTACTAATATTGCGTTCATTTTGCGGGGGATCCTTGAAAGTGGTCTGTGGTACAAGCAATTCGTTGGATTGAACGTGATGTGAGAGAGGGAAGCTGAACGAGAATAGAATTGAGGTATGGAAATATTTATCTGCGCTAGAAGAGAAGGGGAGTCGATGGTTTCATGAAACAATTTGCACAGAAAGGCCAGGTCAAACCATCTGCGACGGTCCTCGAGTGATCGCAGGTTCCACTCATCCAGTAAATCTTCGTAATCAATGTCGCCGGAAGGGATCCGTATCTTGAAGGCGACGTAACGCAGGAACTTCCTTTGAACTCGCTCCAATTGGGCAATGAGGTACTTGTAGTGTGGAGACCATACTACCGACGCGTATTCGAGGATGGGGAGCACGAGAGATTTGTACAGAAGGACGATGGTAGGAAGGCTGGTGAAGTCCCTTTGGTGCCTCTTCAGAAAACCCAGAGACCTCATCGCTCTGCTCGTAATGAGGTCGATTTGGTTACAAAAGGTTAGTTCTGTTTCGAAATTGACTCCAAGATCACGCACCGTATGTAACCTAGACAGCGGGGTCCCGTTTAGTTGGTAATCAAAGGTTATGATGTCCCGGGTACGATGGTAGGTTATTGTAGAGCATTTGCTGATGTTTAGGAATAAGTTGCTTGATTCGCACCAGTTCATAAGTCGGTCCAGACTCTCCTGAAGCCTCGAACAGTCGGATTACCAGATTTCAATTGCCCTTTCCACCTGTTCATTGACGCGAGCACAGCAGTAGTAGGATCACGTCTGGCACAGCAGAGTGACAAAGGTTCTACGGCTGTGTGCTGTAGCTCCACGTCTTGTAGAGTTCCGCTCATTCACAGTGGTATTAACAAATGCTACTGTTGTTTAATTGTTTTAATGAACACATTCCTGTTGATGGAACACAATCGAATGAATTTTATTTTGATCTCAAACATGAACACGAGAAAATCAACACCTGTTGAGACTGGAAGGATAATCTGAAACCAGATAACTACTTGACATTTGATATATGGAAGTTGATATATGGAAATTCGGACCTTCCTATTTATCTCATAACCATTTCTACGAATACACGGATGCGGAAGCAGTAGCTACGATAACAACGCTACAATATGTATTACCATGAGTAAAGCGGTGGCAATCAAGGCTGATGAGTTAATTAAATATCTCAGTGGCCGACAAAATTCTAAAGCAGGTTACTTGTCACGCACAGGACCAACCCCACCGAAATCTCATTCAGCGAACTTGCGAAATGAGCCGGCGAAAAACCACCAAAAACAAAGAAAAAAGGTATCATTACCTTATCCCCTCAACCTCCAGGGAACACGGCAAACTTGTGAAAGGGAAAATGCAGCAAAATGAGAATTCGAGAACTACAATCCCTCTCGCACCAGAAGAAGCATCCATCTTCCCACGAAAACAAACCGTCTCAAGTGATCCCCACTTCGCCACCCACCCTCTTCTTACTACAGCAGTACCCTGTGCATTTTGTAGGACTAAGTAATCATGAACTAGCTGATGAAACAATGGGGCCGATAATGACACGCATTCTACGAAATGAAACAGTGCCGAATTACTCAGTCAAACAAAGCATTATATTTTAGATGATTCCAGGCGAACACCCAAAACCATACCTACCCTCTAGTCTTTTGGATTTTACTCTCACATATTATCAAAATATCGCCGTAGGCTCAAATATGGGCCAATTAAAAACCGTGAAAAACAACAAACAACACTTCGATCGCGAAAGTCGAGCAAGGGTAGTAAAATAGAATCTGTGAGCGAGACAAACACCGAATAGAACGCATGGCAATATGTCTGCGACAATTACAAAACGTCCGAACCAGTTATTGTACTGTGCCGTGGCGGGTCTCTTATCGAGAATGAAAGGTCATCTACATTTTGACATCTCTGGAAGCATTCTCGAGGTTCTCAATTTTCATGCCTATGAAGAAACACAAGTCCAGTTTGGATATTACAGTGCACCGACAATCATTATGTATTTCGCTCCCACGCATTCAGCAATTTCCTCCTCAGTCATGGAATGCGCATGAAACCCCAACATGTACATTACCCAAACCCTAATTTGGTCGAGTGGCAAATGAAAACATTGAAGGCAGCTCTGACTTCATACCATGCCGGCGACTAACCCAATGGGATAGGAATGTAGAATATCTACAACTGGGATTCAAGTCGGTAGAACATACCAGTTATGGCTTCACCCCAGCAAGATTGTTTAGGCCGAGAAACTCTGACTCCCATTCAATTGGTTCGGAGATTATAACCCATTGACAAATACCCATTATCGGACCAACAATCAGGATGGGATCAAACATGGCACAACTTGCAGCAGCAATAAAAATACGAAAACAAAAAATTACGATCAGATCCATTACCCCCACACACATTCACAAAAGAAGATCAGGTTCTCATCCGCCAATACGTCCTGAACTCAAAAATCAACGATGTAAATGCGAAGCGAAACTACAGATACAGAAAACCGTACATAGTTGACAAAGTCCGATCTCCAGTCATGTACAGACTGGTAAACAGGACAGACAAAAATCACATAAAGACTCACCACGTAAACCAACTTAAGGCATTTCTCAACCGACATGACAAGAAGGATAATTACACACAAAACAAAAATTAGAAACAACATGAGACATTATTTTAATTTGTGAATGAAAATATTAACAACCATACTACTAATTGCTTACCTATATCTTTCTGTTTTACAGGCCCAAGAGACATTAATAACTAGCAAAACACAATAAAAATAGCAAGAAAAAATATAAAATTACAATTTATTTTTATGACAAAGAAAAACGCTGCAAATCATTGCCCAAAGGTTTATTATTTTCTGTATAGATCACCCTTTTGTATAGAAACCAACCGAAGGTAACTACTACCTACTAGGGCATTTTTGAAAATTTCAACCCTTCATTTCCATTTGGTTTGTGGTTGGTGTTGAAATTTTCAAAAATGCCCTAGTAGGTAGTAGTTACCTTCGGTTGGTTTCTATACAAAAGGGTGATCTATACAGAAAATAATAAACCTTTGGGCAATAATTTGCAGCGATGCTTCACACTCAATTCGAAAAATAGAGAGCTTCATATGGAAATTTGATTACTGGTTGCTCAGAAAGCAAAACTGAATACAACTCGAAGAAAAGAACAGCGATCGTATTTTAGTCAGATAAAATTTGAACGGAGATTAGACCTCTTTTGTGATTCACACTCGTGATTCTGTTTTATCGAAGAAAAACCCTTATGTACTCGTAGAGAGCGAACGGTTTATGCAGCAGAGCTCCGGGTGGTTTCAACAATTTTAAAAATTCAATACTATTTAAAATTGGTGAAAAAAACGATACCTTAATTTCGAGAGTTTTCGAGCTAGGGCACTCTTGAAAATTTCAACCCTCAATTTTCACCCCTTAGAAATGACTGACATCAACCAAAAGCTTCGCGGCACAACTAGACCCCAAATGGAGCCCATATACCGAATTTGAACCAAATCGGTCCAGGGTTGCTAAGAAAAGTGCCGCGTACGGCGCACGGACGGAACATTTTTTATTCGATTTTCGGATTCTACGTACATTGAAACGTAAACCAACAAATTTTGAGGGGGGGGAGGTGGGTTAAAATATTTTTTTCTTGGTCGATTCCAAAGGTTCATTATTGAAAATAATTAAACAAAACTGACAGGTTTTATCCAGAATCAAACGTTCTATTGGCTGCTCCCCAAAGCGCCACTGGCACAGGTCGGGCACGGTTCCCCTGCTGACGATCCAGTAGGATTGATTCACTGAATTGATTTTTGTAAAAACAAACAAACCCCACTTCGCCAAATCCTTCCAACCGCAAAATTGTAGTTCTTAAATTTGTCTACCCTGATGGTGATTGTAGCAGTTCTGCGAGCTACTCGGAACACGGAAACGTGACAGTTACCGATACGTCTCCATGCTACCCTCCACTATGAAGAAGAGTTGCCTTTCTTCTTGTGAGTGATTTCTTCACATTTATAAACGTTCTGCGGTTTCCTTTGGTACCCAAAATCCTTTTTCATTCTATTTTGGATGTATGTAACATTGAAGAGTCAATCTATTGAAACCTCACTCCGATTTGTTGTTGAACCATACCCAATATTAATTCATAACAATATATTTTAGTTAGGTGATTAATAACTCAAAAATATCTAAATCATTAGGTAGAATTGTACATATTGTAAAAATATTATTTGTTGACTTGAGACTCCACTTCTCTTCAAAAACTCCACTAGGTCCACCTCACTCGACGTTTTATATCCAGTACCTAGATTATTATGGGTTTCTGACTAACCTTGTACCTACATCACATGCAAAAACGAAGAAAATTACGAGACAATCTGCATGAGCAGCTGGAGCATGAAGCGGGATCGAAATAAATTGTCAAAACTCCCTTCTCCCTTCCTAGCGGCCCTTTGGTGAATTCCGTCCCCCGTTTGCCTCGACCGGGAAACTCAATAACGGTAATGAACTGATTAGGGAAGTCATTAACCCTTTAGAATCGCAACGGTTCAACGGTCACACCTTTATTCGAGCCTCAATTGGTGATTCAGAGGTTCCCCAGCAGCGCCAACGACCTTCTTTACTCAAGGATTAATAACATTGCGTACACTTTCCTTTACGAGCAGGTTAAATATCACTTCCCGACTGAAACATCGATTCTACGAGGGAGTTCCATCGACTGTGTTTATCCAACCGATGATTTCTGCGTAAATTGGTCCGTGGAATGAAATTAAACCCAAAAAACTATAGGACGTTCCTGATAGCGCAGGGGCTCTACCTGAGCGAAAGCGAGTGAGTAATTTACTCGTACATAAACCATAGAATTAATAACAAATAAATGTGATAAAAATTTGTTATCATTATCAATAATTACAATAAAAATTAAAATTGCATTTTTTTCTCTCAATGGTCTGCGCAACAGGAAGAATTTCAAGATCGTCCGTTTTTTCAAATAGTGTATCTTCATTAGCAAAAAACAATAATATATTAGTATACTAGAAGAGGATCCTGTAGAAGTTATGGCTGTGACAGGAATTCACGTTTGCGCTACCATTAGTCCAAGGGCAATGATTTTCATATGAGACCATCTACAAACCAACCCGCACAATCCCTGAAAATTTCATCGAAATAGGAAAATAACTTCGTATAAACTTTTTCCAGTTTCAAGGATTTCATGACAGACACGAAATCAAAATTGTTCAGGAAGGTCTAAAACGTAAACCTTGAAAAGTGAGAGCAATGCTACCTTGGTTGGCTCGGAAGCAATTCAAGGGGACTCAAATTTGTCAGAACTATAACCATAATTATTGGGTACCTGCATATTATCATCCATTTACTACCTAATCATCTTCAAAATAAGGTTCATACCTGCATTACGTAGATAAGTAGTAACATGACATCATCTCTGCATTGAACACTTCATCCTCGGCCGCTCCTCCTGAATACCCGTTTTGACACATTGTTGGGTTCGCTTGTTTCACTATTTCTTCTACGCACTTCTCTTTCAAAGCTAATCGATAATACACACTTAATTTGGTGAAATCCAAAACGGAAAAACTAATATGAACACCGCACCGCACAATAAAAAAACTATCACAACCCCTTGTCAGTCACTTGAACCCAAGGAACACAGAGGAGTTTTCAAGGTAGAACATACAAATGAACCTGAGGCATCTAGTAATTGTCCCACCTACAGAACGAATAAAAATATTTTTACAAACCGAGAATACAACCAGGATAAAAATCGTAAAAAATAGAATGATACAAACGTGGTAGGTCACCAAATAATTGTTTCTTTATTACACGTAGAAGAGATACGACGGCGTTACCGGGAGGCCATCCCTATCAGCTGTTTACAGTTGTCCCCCACCCATCGCGACCGCCCCACGAGTACTACCTACTAAAGATTTTAGTTCGCAAGGATTTTTTCCAGTTTTAGACGATAAGAGTAGTAGAGTTCGTATGCGGACTGAGGAGAAGTTGACTATGACGGGTCTAATGCGTTCTCACCATCTGAGGTTACAAAAGGTATAGTTAATGTTGATGTATTTCCTTTTATACTCCAGTGAAATCAGGTTTGCAGATGAGTGATCGCGTCGATCTTTAATGCCCGTGTTACTGACGAACGTTCGATCGTTTGCTGGAAACAGGAATGTGTGCATCCAATTCAATGTACTGCCCACCTGATTTAGGAAATTTTCAATGAAATCGTCCCAGTTTTCCTTTTTTTTCATTATTATTTGTTGGTCCCTGGATTATTATGAATCCCTTTAAGGACTTTCCTATTAATTAATTTGAATTAATGAGGAGATGAGACTGTGTTGCGCTGCTATAATGGCCGACAATTAAATGGAGACAGATTTACAATTAAATATGGTTGGTCAATTGGACAATAGGTTCTTAAGAGCTAGAAAGGAAAGGCAGTTAGATTGAGACACAGTCTGATTTATTCTGGGCCATCCGGCCCTATTTATACCCCCTAGCTGGCTGGAGAAGGGGCACCTACTCCAGGCCAGTTGGGGGCGGTAGTGGGGACGCCCTGAGGCGTCCACCACACTTCCCCCCCCAGATACAAAATAATAATGAAAAAATGAAAAAAAATATCTTGCTGTGGGGGGACAGTGGTTAAGGGCCGGAAGGCGCAGGCTGGAGGTCTCTGGCCGGCGATGCTGGCGGGTCCTGGATAGCGGCGGCGATGCGGCGGAAGCGGCGACGGAAGGCGGCAGCGGATCGTGGCGGCGGTGCGGCAGGACCAGCGACGGCACGGCGGCACCAGCGGCGGCACGGCGGCAGTAGCGGCGGCACGGCGGCAGTAGCGGCGGCACACCAGCAGGGTGAGTATATATATGTTTTTTTTTTTTTTTTTTTTTTTTTTTTTTTTTTTTTTTTTTTAGGAAAGGGTTGGAGAAGAATGGTGGAGGATATATTTTTTTCCATCCATTTTTTTTTTTTTGTATCTTTTTTCTCCTTTATTTTATTTTAATTTATTTTTTTATGTTTTTTTTTTTTTTTTTTTTTATTTATTTATTTATTTTTATTTTTATTTTATTATTTTTTTTTTTTATGTTTATTTAAGAAAACGATATAAATACAATGTTAATTTTTAATTTTCAGCGGCGGGCTCGGCGTCGGGAGGCCGGACTGAGTGGGCGGCGGCGGCTGGGCGAGCGGCGGCGGCGAGGAATTATAACCGAAGACTTGGGGCGTGATTTCGGAGGCGGCGGTTTTGGAGATGTCGATCTCTGTGATGCGGCCCTCAAATCCGTGATGGGGGTGGGCGTGTATGGCGGCGGCGTCGGAGGTGAAGTCCGGATTGGTGTTTGCGTTGTGATTGAAGATGTCCGAGGCATGTGCCACCCATGAATGCAACAGTCCGCGCAGTTCCCTTTGTAGGGCGGAATTGAGAACGAGAGTGACGGTAGGGGCGGCCTCGGCGGATCCATCGCCGCGGTTATGGACATGATTTGTCGTGGGGGCAGCGGGAGTGGTTTGGTGGCCGACTCTTTTGATTGTGCCGTAGCCTCCGGTTTTTTTGATGAGCCGGGAGGCAGCGGTCTCGTCGGTTTTCGGACGGTGGGTAGGACGGCCGTTGCGGTGGTGCTCGAGAGGCGGGGAGGCGGCGGCGGAGGCGGTGGTGACGGTGTTAGCCTTAAATCGTTGCGCAATGTTTGGCTGCTCATCTCGGTATGAAGACGTTGCCGAGGAGAAATGACCAAGTGTGTGCGAAGAGGGGGAAGAAACAGTAGAAGGGGATCCGGCGATTTGAGCGTGTGTCGTTGCAGGTTTACATCTGTCCACGGAGATTTGTTTGTTTGCCCCCGAGTCGTCTTGATAAACAAGCGTCTTCCCGTCGTTGGACAGTATCGAAAAAGGACCGATGTAGGGGGGTGCAAGCTTTGTTCTGGGCGTGTCCACTCTGACGTAGACGTGAGTAGCGTTCCGCATTGAGGCCGGATAATAAGAGCGGGCGAAGTTCCGATAGGAATCATGAGATAGCGCTGGTATGTCGTTTGGTGTTAAGGGAGTGAAAATATCGCCGGGAAGGCGAGGGTTTAAATGAAACAAACGCTGAGCGGGAGAGAAACCATCTGATGAGGGCCGATTGCGTAGCCCGAGCATGATGGAGGGAAGGTCCCGAGCCCATGATGATGGGGATGAGGTGGACATGATGGCTTCTTGAAGGACTCTGTGCCAACGTTCGATGATTCCGTCGGCCTGTGGGTGATAAGCGTTTGTAGGCTTGTGAGTGATCCCATGTTGGCGGCAGAAATTCGCGAATTCATGAGACATGAATTGTGTTCCTCGATCGGTGGTGATATTGCGAGGGGCCCCGAAACGTGAAATCCATGAATTGAAAATGGCGCGGATGATGGTGGATGCCTGGATGTTACGGACGGGGACACATTCGGTCCATCCTGTGCCTCTGTCGATCATTGTTAGGCAGAATTTGAAATTGTCGCTTCTGGGAAGGGGCCCGAGAATGTCTGCGTGGATGTGAAGTAGCGGTTCGATGTCGTTAAAGCGGCCGAGTGGGGCGCGAATATGTCGCGTCACTTTTGCGCGATTACAGGAAGGGCAGGCGCGTGTCATGGTTTTTACGGAAGTCAACATGTTCGGCCAGAAGAATCGTCCGCGTAGGAGTGCCGTGGTTGCTTTGATGCCCGGGTGTGACAAGCCGTGAATCATGTTGAAAATGTCAGGGCGAAGTGTAGAAGGTATGTAAGGTCGGGGCGACGAATCTGACATGTCGCAGAGGAGAGTAATTCCGTCCCGAGTGACCGGCGTGAGATTCATGTTCTCTATGTGTGGGTCATTAAGTTGGGCATCACGGATGGCCGTGGGAGGTACGATGGAGACGGCCGATGTGTGGTTGATTCGCGAGAAGAGGTCCGCTGAAAGGTTAGAGGCTCCGGGACGATATATTATGTCGGAAGTAAACTCAGAGATGAAGCGCAGATGACGAAGTCGGATGGGCGGCATGGTGTCTGTAAGCGAGGTCAACGCCGTAGTGAGGGGTTTGTGATCCGTGGAGATCGTAAGTGGTCGACCCTCGATGGTTTGGCGGAAATGGATGATCGCTAAGTATATTGCGAGAAGTTCTTTGTCGAACGTTGAATAGTTCCGCTGTGCGGGAGAGAGAGCTTTGCTAAAGAATCCGAGAGGGAACAGTGTTCCGTTGTGTTGGTAATGTAGGGCAGCTCCAACGGCAAAATTAGATGCATCGGTATGGAGGATGAGTTGAGCGGACGGATGAGGATGAGCTAGCTGGACGGATGATTCGAGGAGTTGCTTAGCTTTTTCGAAATGATGGAGAGCGTCCGGAGGCCATGAAATTGGGCGCTTGTCGTTTTTTCTCGGATTTGATGGCAGTAGCTTCGTGAGGTGCATTAACGAGTGCGCGGCGTGAGGTATAGCCCTGCGGTAGAAATTGATGAGCCCGAGGAACGTACGGAGATCGTTTACTGACTGAGGAAGAGGAAAGTTCCGGATGAGCGCAGTTTTCGATGGTAGAGGTTTGATGCCATCTTTGTCCACCAAATGTCCTAGGAACTTGACTTGGCTCCGGGCGAGTTGACACTTGGCCTTGTTGATTGAAAGCCCGAAGGAAGCGAGGACATGAAGTAAGCGAGATACGTGGTGGAAGTGCGTTTCGGCATCCGGCGATCCAATCAAAATGTCGTCTAAGTAGACGTATGCGAACGGGAGATCTCGGAGTATAAAATCCATGTAGCGTTGCCATGTCTGCGGGGCGTTTCGTAGGCCGTAGTTCATTCTTGTGAACTCGTAGAGTCCAAATGGTGTCAGGATAGCAGTTTTTTTAATGTCCTCGGGTGCTATACGGCAGTGAAAGAAGGCTCTCGATAAGTCGAATGTTGAGAAAATGGTGGAACCATGCAGTGCGAGTGTGAAATCATGCAGGTGGCCGATCGGGTAGCGGTCCGGAGTTGTAGCTCGGTTGAGGTCCCTGTAGTCTCCGACGGGTCGAATATCCCCATTTTGTTTGAGAACTACGTGGAGTGGGCTTGACCAAGGTGAATTGGAAGGGCGGACGATGCCGGAGCGCAGCATTTCGTTGAAATGGGCCTTTGTTTGGTTGTAGAGGTGCGGGGCCAATCTACGTTGTTTTGCATGGCAGGGAGGACCGGTGGTCACGATGTGATGATAGACGGGCGCCGATTTTGGATGCAATGAGGGTTCATAGGCGTCTAGTAGACGTTGGAAGCGAGGTGGAGCGCAGGCAGCGGAGCAGTAGGACTCCTGTGGTGAAGCGATGAGACAGTGGCCGGGAAGAAACGACTGGGAGGCTGAATCAATGAGCCGGAGGTTTTGAAGGTCTACGAGGAGGCCATAGTGGCTGAGGAAATCGGCTCCTAAGATGGCTGTGCTGACGTTGGCGACTGTGAATGTCCATTCGTACGGAGGTAACTTGGGAAGATGGACGGTCGCAGTTTGAGAGCCGTAGGTCGTAATCTTGGAGCCATTGGCGGCCAGTAGCGTGGAAGATGGAGTCTCTCGGCGGCGGTTCAGATGGTTGTTGGGTAGAATGGAGAGATCGCTTCCCGTGTCGACTAAGAAGTCGTAATTTGAGCGTTTGCATTTGATGAACAGGCGTTGGTGGTTGGGTCGGTTATGCACAGTCGTTACCACCTTGGCGACCGTGCGTTTGCGTTTCCCGTTGGCATGTGTTGTCTCCAGGAGCATGGTGATTGGCAGTATATCGCGGTAGTGCCCCATCTTTGATGGTAGTAGCAGTATGGTGAGCGCCGGTCTGGGGGGTACTGTTGTTCTCGCTGTTGCGGCATGATGCGACGGCGTGCGAAGTTTCGTGGTCGCGAGGAGGGCATCTGTGATGAACGTTGTCGCGAGGGAGGCATCTGTGAAGGTTTTTTGAAGGTGCGTGTTCTGTTAGCAGCGCTGGCTATGTGTGTAGCGTCGTCGGCTGAGTCTCCATTGTCGTCGGAGGAGTAGGTAGAAGTGGACTGCAGTGCAGTGGCGGCCGTAGAGGACGAGTTGTCCCGAAGGGGCAGTAGGCGGTCGGCGATGGCGGCCAGTTTGTCGATGTCCGTTTCGGTCGAGACGGCGACATTTAAGCGGATGTCAGGAGGAAGTGCCCGGAGGAATATGGAGCGAAGTATGGAGGCCGGTGTATCAGTAGGTAGCTTTCTGCGAAGCAGGCGTGCGTGTGCAGCGGCCGTAGATCCGTCCAGCGAGTTGTTCTGAAGGATTGAAGAGAGGTCCGATCCGTCACGAGGTCCGTGAGCTTGTAGGAGTCGGTTGCAGAGAGAAGTGAAGGCGGTAGGTGAATTTGCGTCGATGTCCGCCACTAGTTCTGCTGTTTTGACGTCCAAGGCAAGGAAGGCTCTCCGAAATTGCTCGGGTTCCGTGTTGAGGTCCTCGTTGGCGCACGCGAGTCGAACCTGGGCGATCCATACTGATGGAAGCGAAGGGTCATATTGCGGAAGCTTGGTAGGTGCAGCCATGATGATTGTTTGCGGAGTTGGGGCCGGTGGCGGCCGCGGGTTCTGTCGGGAGCGGGTCGTAATGATGGCGCCTCTACCCCTCTATTAATTTTTTAAAAAATGTTCGAGGAGGTAGGGTAATCTACGAAGTTCGACAGACGAGGCTCGATGTTGGCCGTGAAAAATGGCGTAATGATGGCACCTCTATTCCTCTAATAAATTTTAGAAAAAATTTTTCGAGGTAAATAGAGTGTTCTTCGAAGGTCGGTAGCCGAGACTTGAAGTTGGCCGTGCAAGATGGCGGAATGATGGCGCCTCTATTCCTCTAATAATCTTTTTTAAAAAAAAATTTTCGAGGAATGAGAGATCGATCTTCGATGCAGTGATAGCGGGAGAAAGGCAGCCGATGGTCGATTCTTCGATGGAGGAGAATGGCGGCTGATGGTCGATCCTTCGATGGCGGAGAAATGGCAGCTGAAGGTCGAGGTGAGCCGAAGTGGAGACCAGAAGAGAAGAGAAGTGATCCCGAAGCTGATGGGCAGTGGTCTGCAATTAATCAACGGCGAATTTCTCGTTAAATAGCTGAGATTCGTGGAAGGGGGCCGAGAGTTTCCCGGAAGAGAGGGGATTCCCTGTCGAGCGTAGACGGGCGCGGCGGGGGCTGACGTAATGTGAACAGCTGTGAGGCGCCAGGTAGAAGGAGAGCGGGCCTCGTGGGGGGTCGCCGCGAGGAGGGGGGTCCCGTTCACTCTCGTCCGGCGGTCAATCAAAGGATGAGTGACAGATTGATTCTGAGAGCCCCAATTGCGAGTTCCAAGAGCGGCGTCCTCAAGCAAATGGAGCTGAATGGCGGGTTAGAATGGTCGCAGTGCGACGTGTCCGGAGCGTCGTAAACACGGGATCTCGACGGACGATGATGGCTGCACAAGATGGGTGTATTAAAAATGTCGCTGTGCGACTGATGGCCGGTTCCGGAGCGTCTCTGTGAGGTATCTCGACGGAAGGCGAATGGAGGGCACGGAAAATGTCGTCGTGCTACTGATGGCCGGTTCCGGAGCGTCTCTGTGAGGTATCTCGACGGAAGGCGAATGGAGGGCACGGAAAATGTCGTCGTGCTGATGGTGGCCGGTCCGGAGCGTCGCAGGTGCGGTATCTCGACGGAGGCGAATGGCGTGCAAAGATGGCAGCGAACTTCGGCGAAGTATGATGGCTGCAAACGTCGGTGTTACCAGTGTGTTGCGCTGCTATAATGGCCGACAATTAAATGGAGACAGATTTACAATTAAATATGGTTGGTCAATTGGACAATAGGTTCTTAAGAGCTAGAAAGGAAAGGCAGTTAGATTGAGACACAGTCTGATTTATTCTGGGCCATCCGGCCCTATTTATACCCCCTAGCTGGCTGGAGAAGGGGCACCTACTCCAGGCCAGTTGGGGGCGGTAGTGGGGACGCCCTGAGGCGTCCACCACAGAGACTATTAACTGTAAACGTGCTGGTTGATACTGCTTTTTATTAGAGTCACATTTACGTGAACAGGAGTGCAGGTTAACATATGGTTACCTAGGTATAATCCATGGAGGAAGAGTCCCAACATCCTTCCCCCTTATGAGAAATCATGACAATATAAAAATTAAAAAAAAAATTAATCAGTCTCTTGATAATGAGATCATTGTTCTCATAGATTTACAAAATACGTACGCATAAATTCTTTTTAAGTGCAAAATGAGTTCTCATGTAAAAATTATAAAAAATCATACCAATGAATATAAATTTTCAAAATTTGAATAAATTTCCAGATGACCACAATTTATTTGGGGTTGTACCGTTCTGGGGGGTTCACTTCCTCACGTAGCTGTCTGGTAGCACATCGGGAAGTTCCAAGCGGTGTGTCTGGTGTATGGCCATGAGGTCTGTATACTGGATACACAGGGGGTTCCGGGTCTGGCGAAAATCCTCGAAAGGGAAGAGAGCCACGTGAAGCTCGTGACTGGTATGAGTATGGGGAAAATCCTGAGAATGGGTTTGGTTCCTCATCTTCTGTCAGTTGCTCCGTTTCGTGTTGGGTATCATCAAATCTTAAGGATTTCCTCGCAGGAAGTCTTGAGGATCCAGTTTGTGAGGCTTTGGGACGGGTTGGTCGGGTGATGTCCGATGTGTTGTCGGGTGTGTCGCCCGCCAAGTTGTTGGTCCCTTAAAACTATCTCCAATTCGCCTCCAAACTTGCACTGAGTTGCCAAGTTTCTAAGTCGAGCAGCCCATTCACGTGCATTTTCATCTAGGTGTTTGGTGGCACAATAAAACATGTGGCGGTGGCTGAAAAATGATTTAGACGGAGCATAATGTTCTTGCAATAGCTTGATTAAAGTCTTATACGTTACGTCGTCCAGTTTGTCGGGCATGCACAAGCTTTCAAGTAGTTTTATGGCCGAATCAGAAATCACAGTGAGTAGAGTTGCTTTTTGTTTGGTTTCGTCGTTCACGTCTTCCCGTATAAAATAGTTTTTCAATTTCGTGTGGAAAACGTTGAAGTCCCCCGTTTCTCCAAAGGAAATACCTTGTAGTCGGGACATGCCGACGTCGGGGATTACAAACGATGGAGAAATACGCGAAAACAACAAACGCACTTTGCAAACACGGGTCATTAATTTTCGTCGCCAAGTTGTTGGTCCCTGGATTATTATGAATCCCTTTAAGGACTTTCCTATTAATTAATTTGAATTAATGAGGAGATGAGACTATTAACTGTAAACGTGCTGGTTGATACTGCTTTTTATTAGAGTCACATTTACGTGAACAGGAGTGCAGGTTAACATATGGTTACCTAGGTGTAATCCATGGAGGAAGAGTCCCAACATTATTCATTATCATGTAGTTCCTCCGAAATTGCACCTGAACACGAACAAATTTTATTTGTTTCATTGGCTACCTCGAGAGGACCATCGTCCCCCTCCTCACTTCTAAAAGAAGGGGTCCCTTCGGGACATTGTAGGGAAGTTATTGTTTTTTTGCTTTGTGAGTTTGACGAATGATGAATCAGAGACACGAGTGTGAATCGCATATGAACGTTCACAGTCGGAAGAGGGAAATTTCAGCTGATTTTCTTTCATCGTGTATATTTATGCTTTCTTACTAACCAAGAATCAAATTTCATAATGAAGGCTGGAACCCACCCAATAGAAAAGCCGCGTTATAGATACAGGCGGGTGATATACTATATATAGTATACTATAGTATATATATAGTATACTATATATATATATATATATATATATATATTTTACAATATATTGTAAAATTATAAACCGTTGTGTGATAATTTGTAGTGTTTTGGAACTTTGTATAGGTAGGTACCTTGAAACGTAAGCCAGCAAAATTTGAGTGGCATTGCAACCAAATTTTCTTTGTCGATTCCAAAGGTTCAATGTTAAAAATGAACCAAAAGGAGTCATAGGTAAGTATTTGGATGCATTTTATCTAGCACTCGAACTGATGATTCTCCATTTTTAAATCGTGACCTGATATTTGTGTTTTACTGTTTCAGGTAAGGATAAGTGGAATGATGAACTCTAGTTTTTACTGCAACAAGGTGAATGATAATATATACTTACTCCATGACGTACCTTCTCGTACGTACGAAGTACGTTCTTGTACTTAAAGAATAGTACCTCGTACTGTTCGAGTGTGAAATTCAGTTGATAGATGAAATAACCATACAATATTACGGCAGGAAATTAAGATGCAATTTATTCAAAGCTGGCAGTTCTCATCTGTATGCTCGCTTGCTACGGATAATTTATTTATAAGAAAAATATTTTCAATGACAAATATTGGGAAATTGTAGTGAAATTTCAGAGATTGAAAGTCCAGCTGCAACATTATTTTTTCCCCTCTCATTCGCTCGGATTCGATCGGGGTCATCGTGGGGCTTTTTCGTCAACTTGGCATGAGAATACGAGTAGGCATACTGCGGAAGATATTTGAAACGGGTATCTGGTAGAATAAACCTTTATTCGTGACAACTAGAGGGGGTGAAAATAAGTAATCATGAGCGAAAACATCCAAATAATTTCTGATTTTTCCTTTGGAAGTCCGCTGATGACGTCCGCGCCCTCAGATAATGACAATTTGACGAAAATCCAACCTGAAATGGTGGTTTAGTTAAACTACTTTTGCGGAAGATGTAAAAAGCAGGAGTCCGAGGTATTCCAATATATGGTTTATACTTATGATTCATACTTATGGTTCATTCCTGATGCACCGATCACCATGAGAGAGACCAAGTTCCTTAAGTACCTATGAGGCGAAAATATCTCCCATTGTAATAGCATTGTTCAGACTAAATTTAGTGAATCGGAGGATAGGATCATCAAGAACGATCTACTCTGATAACGGGGATAACTGAAATGCGCCTGGTTCAAGCCAAGGAATCTTAGAGCTCGTATTAAGTTGGTAATACTGTTATAACTCTAGGAAGAAGACAAAATTGAACAAAACCTTACAATCCACAATCAAACAGATATTTTATTAGAGAGTAAATATTATCTAAAAGAATATATTTCTACGAAGCCTAACAGCACTCTCACCTTTTCTTACAGTTTTGTTTCCGAGTCTACATGGTAGCAGACGCTATTTTTTCAAGATTGGGGAAAAAATTCTCCAAAATCAAAATTTCCACTCACATTTCACGTTTTAAGCCTTCCTGATCAATTTTGGCTCCGTGGTTTAACCATACGAAGTTATAGTCCGATTTCGATGAATTTTTCGGGGATTGTGCGGGTTGGCGTGTAGATGGTCCCCTTAGAAAATCATCGCTCTCAGACAGATAGTAGCCACTGCGCATGCGCAAACGTGAACTTCCTTGTAACAGCCATACCATCTTCTTATCTCATCCGATTTCGTAGAATTTGTCAGGTATTATGCGGATTGGGGTGTAGATAGTCTTCTATGAAAACTATTGCGTGATGGTAGTTACTGCGCATGCAAAAAAGTTAATTTTCGTGTAACCGCCATAATTCTAAATTTTTCATCTGAATTTGATGCATTTTTTAGACATTGTTCGGATTGGCGTGTACATGATCTCTTAGAAAATCATGGCTTCCGATCTAGTTTGATCGCAAATTTGAATTTCCTTGTAACAGTCATATTTTATATATTTTTTCATGGTGAAATCGAGGGTTGCCTGGCAGAAGTGACCAAGTGACTGGAAACAAATTTTAGCTGCGTAGGTAGCACTTGGTCATTTCTGCCAGGAAAATGCAAATCGGATACAAAAGGGGTGGATCGGGGTACTGGAAAGGGCATTTGAGCCCTTTATAGTTCCTTTATCATGGAGTTAACAATACTAGCGTGTAGAGCAGGCTTACGAGATGTATGAAGCGTTAAAACCTCAATTTCGGGAAAAAATGGACTTGGTCACTTCTGCCAGGCAACCCTCGAAATGTTCAAAGGTTATGTGGATTGAGGTGTAGAGTCCCCTAAGAGGGTAGTGCAAGGTACTTAGAGATTGATGTTTTGAGATTAACTAATATGCATCGGATCATCTTTACAATCGGGTTATGGATACGAGGAAGCTATGTGCCACACCCACTTGGCAGAATTGTTTTGCTGTTTTTAGTTATTGGGGGAAACTCCTTCTGGAGTCCCATGTCTACTCACTTTCTTCTTTTGCCAGCGTCCGTCCTGTTTCCACACTGATTGCCATTTCTCATCGCACAGTTATGTTTACTCCTCTTCGATTTGACTCCTCCACTTTTCTCTCTGTACTGATATGTAGTTCTCTTCTACCTTCTTACAATTTGTATTTTTGTAAATAGTCTGATTTCTCATACATTTTTCATCTATCTTGAATCATGTACACGCTTGAGAATATATTTCTTTGCTAGCTTTCACCATTCATGATGGTGCATCCGATTCATTTTCTTATCGTCCTTATTTTCAATCCTGACCACCTTTTTTGTCACGTGCTTCTTTCTTAATGAGCTCCATGCTTCTTCTAGTTGTCATGATCACCTCTTTGTCCTTATATTTTTCCTCGATTTTCTTTCTTTCTTCTCTCAGTTCTTTTGATCCTGTGTTTTCCCAACATTTTCTTGTATTTTGCTTCGTTCTTGTACACTTCACTAAATTCACAGCAACCACCGACCTCCCAAGATTCATGCAGATATGCTGCAGTATGGCGACAATTCATTTCAGCCTCTTTGGTTTCATTAGTTATCCCTTCTTCATCAACTCTACGTACCCAGTTTTTTACTCATTCGGATTGATAACGTCCAGACACGTAGAATGTATTTATAGTTCCTACTAATTTTGTATAGTTAAAATCCCCTGACGCTGTTTGTGGTTGGTTTCTGTCAACGAATTTTGTTTCGATTCTGTTCGCATCGACAACTTTTCTTTCAGCCTTCCTGCTCGAGAAACCAGTTTTCGTAAAATACCGCCATGCTTCCATGCTGAATGCAATTCCATCTGACAAATCGTTCATTATCTCAAACTTCGGTGTCATTCCTTCCTTCTCCTTGAGATCCTGATAAGCGTACCTTCATTATGATCTATGTACAACCTGTCGACTATACTTCCTCTAGGTGCACCTTTTCGCTCGATTCAAAAATCGACTCTACTATGAAGTTCTTTGATAGCTTACCAACTCTTCGCTTGTACCATGCTCATATCAGTTTCCGAGTATCCGCTGTTAATGTCTAGTGCTTTTATATCAGTAAAACGCCATTGGCTACAAACTCCTACAAGTTCAAAAAATCTTGAAAATGAGAAGAATGACGATGAAAAGGACAGTCTGACAATCACTTTGAATACCAGTACGCCTATTGTTCCATACATTTAGAAAGGTCCTAATTGATGGAAGGAGCGGGTTTGAGATATGGGCCGAGGCAGGGGCAAGACGGATCCTCCACTGGGGTAACAATGATTCACACCCTTTTAGACAGGCAGAGGCCGGCTAAAAGGTTTCTGAATCATCAAGTGAGGAAAAAAAGCACCGTGGGACCCCCAACTTGTGTTCAACACTTCATTCGTTATAAGAGCCCAACACTTCACGAGCATCGCTCCCGTCGGATCCGTTATTTTTCTCACACTCGGGGATGAAAAACAAAAAACTGGAAAGTTCCCTCGACGTTTTTCTTTTGAAGAGAACGCCAGGTTGGACTCCTACAATCAGACACCATATTCATATCAGTGGACTGTCCACCTACTCACATCTCGCCTATCGGAGGATTCTTCATTTCCCTGGGGTTGAATTCTTCCCTCAACGTATCTTCAATTAATGTTGAAGCTAATGCTTACAAGGAAAAGTATCCAATAAGAAGTCATTAATAAGAACAATTTGACAGCAAGGGAACTGACTGTTTTCGCGAGTGCAAAGTTTAAGGAATCTTTTAGATTATGTTCTCTTCTCGTCACTGATAAAACGTCTCTGGAAGGTGCTCGGCTTCAATATAGCTTTACAAAACAAACTTAATTTTAACTTGGAAAACTAATCACCCGGGGCACTGGTGAAGAGGAAGGAGATAAATGGGCTCACGTCGTCTCTTCTTATGTAATTATAGAGGGAAGTGTTATTTTCACAGCTGAAATTCATTTCCTAATGAACAGATGTCACCGACTTAGAAGAAGAAAAGGCCATACATTGGTCGCCTTGGGTGTTCTAGTACGTTTGAGGGGGCGATTATTTCCGAACTATTTTTTCTAGTAAAGACAATTCAAGTGCAGTTCAAAAATGTTGAATATTCTTGTGTGAAAAAATAGGAAACTTTCAATATGCAATCCTCGACAAAGGATAAGGAGGTTTGGCTCATAGCTTTGTTGTAACAAAACGACTGCATAGCAGTCCCGATTCTCAGCAGATCGCCAAATCGTCAACCCCCAAGTTCAAATAGTGAAAGCATGAAATGGTCACCGAAGTCAATAATTTTGGTAATTGCGATTTTTGTCAGATCTTCATGTGGCTTTTTTCAATTCTCTAAATTCACCAGGTATTTGAATCTGGAATCTCGAAAATTTAGTTTTATAATTTGTAGTTAAAAATATGCAAACTGCATGGAAATTGGTCGATACTGACCAGACGGTAAACAATTCAATGCCAAAATTATGATGGAGGGGGGAAGAGAGGCAATAATTTATTAGACGTATTGGTCTTAAATGGAAATAGGGCTACTATTCTTAGATTTACTTATTCTCTGATTTTCAATGCCGAGATTCATGCACTTTTCCCCCACAATGAGTCTTGGGCGTCCTTATGCAATTAATCTGGGGTGAACAAGGACAACAATGACGACGTACAAATCCATTTTATACCTTTCCGAACCCAAATCCGTTAAAAAAAAACCCCATTAGTGTATCTTGGTGTATGACTAGGTGTGTAACAAAATCGTTTGTACTCTTTCCAGGCCTCACTTTTCAACAGATTTGCGTCGTTCTTGTTTTGTTCGACGCATAATCTATGCAGTTGTGCACTACGTTGCCGGAATTTCGAAATTATAATTTAAGCGGGAGGAACTGGGGTTATTTACCAAAAATTAGGTGCATTCAGACAATACCTTAAGCCTAGTCCTAAATTCTGAACCGATATGCGTGTTTCTTTTTCGTTCAGCTCAGATAACTTCCGACTTGCACATTACTTCACCGAGGTATCGAAATTATCACGTGAATGGAGACGAATAATTCACGATACAAGATTTTTCATTATTCCAATATTAATGCTTTTTAAGGCTCACTAATGGAACATAATACGAATGAAAACAAATGAAATCACTCGCGACGAGGTTGTGGAAACCCATTGCAATAAAAACGGAGTTGAGAATAACGTAGTCAGTCCATTTCCCCGAAAGTAATGAGTTACATAGTTAAATCGATTTCGCTAGTTAAGTCATCATCAGTACCAAACAAGAACAATTGGAATGGCAGCCTAGATTTGAAATCCAGGGGATATAATAACTCTGGATTCTTATGATCTATTAGCTGAAAAGCCTACTAAAAGCAGGCAAAAACGATTCCTCCAACTCTCCCCACTCCAACAAACGCTGTTATTGCCGAGCTTTCGGAAAATTTATTCCCTTCATCAGGGCTCAAAGCAGCTACATGTGAGGAGAGTGAACCCACCAACTCATACTCTCATTGTTTCAACTTTGTCAAACTTTTAAAATAAATAAATAGCATCAGGCTTCCAACAATAACAAAACAATAAATTTTAAAATTTTCTAGGCGTATAAATAACAATAAAACTTTGGAAACAAAACTAAAAAAAGCAAAAAAAAAAAAAAGAAAGCTCGGCAATAACAGCGTTTGTTGAACGACCCCATTCCCGATACTTGACAGTTTATGCATGCCGTGGGTTGATAAACACAACATCTTCTCCCCACTCCCTCCGACCCCTCTAACTCCTCCAACTCCTCGCGATCGGTGACGTGCATACGTTCGTACGATTGGGTTTTTTTATAACTAGATTCTTCGAACCACCGTGGATCACATCAGTACCGTCATCATCGTGCCAGGACACAAGAAACCGCGTATTGCATGGGTTTTTTTGGTGTTTCACCTTGAACACAGATGATGAGATTTACAGACTACTTAGCAAAACCAATAGAGATATAAGTCTAGCGTTACGACAAACACTGCTGTGGTGCCAGGATGGATCCTAATAGAGAGGACGGGGGAGGTTTGGAAATTGAATTGATATGTTGGGAATCGTAGATCATGAATTTTAAAATGCTGTTCGAATTCGAGGCTCTCATGATGGTAGAAATTATACGGTACTTTCTCAACATACCGACTAAATTAAATTGATTAAACTACTTTGTGCAGTGGGAAGGTGAATAAAAATGTATCTATATGTTGGGTCTTCCATAATCAAATACAATACTGACTTCAACGAATAGATTAGTTTATTAATTTAGCAATCAAAAACAATACTTTGGTATCAACCAACGTCCAAAACTTCCGTAGTAATCTTAATCACTTATCTCTTGAACTCTCCCGCTATCTGTCCTAGTCTGCTGTTCATGGATGCTATAAAAACTCCATGGAAAGTGCGCCGAGAAGTAAGTAGGTGCAGCACTCAGACTTGGCGGAATAGGTAGGAACTTCCAGTTTCCCGCGCACACATATAATATATATAATATATATAATTATAATATATAATTATAATTATATTATATAATTATTATTAGTATTATATAATTATAATATATAATTATAATATATATAATATATGAAACATATTATGTTTCATAGTTTAATGGTTGAAATTGAACTAATCCTTATCCAATGGGAATCCCATTATTTTATTAAACAGTGTGTTCAAGTATACTCTGAGTTGGGTTTGGTTCCCCTTGAAAGTAGGGATTTATTTTTACGTTTGAGCGTGATCAATGCGTATAAATTATTTGACTACAATACAATTGACAGGAAATCATCATTGGTTCCACTGCAACATGCACTATTCGTACATATTTTATTGAAAAACAAAACTTTTACACTTCCCCATTCCACTGTGGAAGTTATCCCTTGATCCGATCACTAAGGTATTCATGGGGCTAGTGAAAAAGTCAGTTCCAAACAACCCAACCATGTTTGAGAAATATCTGGCTATTATAAAAGGTGAAAAATGAGGCTTGGACATTTTCGTACAACTGAAATTTTGAGTTAAGATGGATTGAGGGAATGGGACTGATTCAAAATTTCAATGGGTACGGAACCAAGGAATATCAAAAACGAACCTTAAAAATTAGTATCAATGAGATTGGGGGGATTGAAAAAATCATAGCACCGTAAAGTGGAAATATTCTATTAGGTACCATAGATGCTCACTGTGCAGGTTCAAACTATACATTAGTAAAATATCATTAGGTTAAACGTAATTCGTCCAGGGTCTTACACCAGAAACATTGGCTCATCGTTGTCCATCAGTATTAAAATGCATTCTTCCTGTAAATGAATACAGTGCTGATATAGGAGACCTCTGTATGAATTTGCTGAACTTCTGTAAGGTAGGTTTGGTATACAGTTTAGGGACTTATCTACTTGATCGTCAACTGCAGGTAACTAAATGCTAAAGCATTGCAAGAACGACTCACACCAATTTTCACTAATCGTCCCATAGTTTCCCACCTTGTATCATGAGCGCTGACTGGTCAGCGATCGCCAAAACCGTACCTATGTCGGCTGGAATCTTACCCTATCATGATATTTCAACATATCCCCATTGATGTATCAGGCGCCTAATCCCTGAAAACTATTATGCATGAAATTTCATAGAAAACTATGTTGTAAATCGTTTGTTCCTTGTTCTAAAAATTTCGCTTTTGCGTAGGTATATTAAATCACGATGAAGTTGGTTTATATGAGATGATAGAAACTTCAGACCCCAGCAACTCTCTAAATTTGGGTGGAATCAATCACTTATCTGGGAAATTGGCCCAAACAGTCTATCGTTATTGCAAATCTAGGTAGGTGGTTCTGGCTTGGTATCGGAAGATTGTGTTACTCTATTGTGTGGTTTGTTGAGGAGTGTGTGTTAGTGAGTGTTGTCACGTATTTACCGAACTTTTTATATCAGCTCTCGAAGATTGTAGGAGTCAAACAAGGGTAAGCGTAGTTCATCCCCTTCTAATCCTTTACAAAATACAGAAATGAGGGTTGTCAAGCGAAGTAACCGAGCTACTCTTTGTGTTGTGCACCTCGGCATAACACAAAACACAAAACAACACAACACAAAACACAACACAAAACTATCGAGCGAAGGGGTAGGACCCGGGTAACTCATCATCAAAACGCTGCAAATCATTACACAAATTATTTTATAATTTTCCTGTATAGATTACTTGCCAGCAAAGAACACAGCGTTGTCGTTGTCACTATCTACCAACCATATTTCGCTTCAAAATCAAGTTTATTCGGAAGAAATAAACGCTTCACACTCAATTCGAGTAGTGGGTGCCTTCATTAGGAAATTTTATTACTGGTGCTAAGGACGCAAAACTGAGTACAACTCAAAGATACCAACAACGATTGCTTTTGGGTCAACTGAAATTTGAACGGAGATTAGGCCTCGTGTTTTTGATTTATCGTAAGTCCAACCCTTAAGTTCTCATAGAGACCTAACGCTTTGTCCTACAGAGCTCTGAGTGGTCTAATTCGATCCTAAAACTGATATTTTCAATTGATTAAAAAACAGTACCTTTATATTTCAAGATTTTGAGCTAGGGACGTTTTGAAAATGTCAGTCCTTATTTTTGAACCCTTAGAAGTGACTGACATCAACCAAAAGCTTCGGGGTCCAAATGAACAGCAAATTTTTTATTCGATTTTTGGATTCTAAGTAGGCAGGTACCTTGAAACGTGAACCGACAAATTTAGTGCGAGGGTTAAACATTTTGTCTTCTTGGTCGGTTTCGAAGGTTCGTTATTAAAAAATAAATAATAAACCAAAAATGGAGCCCTGTGAACTTGATAAATTAGAGAATGAGCGGAGAAATTGAATGGAGAGAAATCACGCGGAACACTGAGGGTTTTATAATTATCCACAGCTACAAACTAAAGAGCAACGGAGAGGTTTCCAGGATACATACCACAAGTGAATAGCACTTCATGAACTTGATGGGATTAGTGGAGAAATGAGTGGAGAGATGGCTTGCAGAGAAATCACTAGTGCTCCTAGGTTTATTTTCCAATTATTCTCAACCACAGTCGCGAACTATTAAGCAAGGCAAAGGTTTCCCGGGATGGGCATCATCAGTGTAGCATTGTGGACTTGATGGGAATGTTATTACTCAGTTGATTGAATTGGAGACTTGGTACCGGCTATATAGTTCTTCTCACTGTCATAACAACTCCTCCCTGGAACTGGAAATTTTAAAAACAAGGTGTTGAAAAAAAGCAGTCACCAGACACAAAGCATCAACTATAATTGTGACAATTCTTGCTATAGTCCACACACACACAAGACTGACTACTTTCTTAATAGCTGATATTTCGATTTTCTTAAGCATAGCCCCAAATATGTCTTCAAAAAAGCGCTCATTAACTCATATTGCATGAACGGACATTTTTCCTTCCTAGACTCACTCAATACAGAGGCCGCTCGTTCATGCTCCTGTTCTTCTTCCCAGGGCTGCAGTACTGTTTTCTTCTTAGATTCATTCAGATCCCTAGCAGTACTGTTTTCTTTCTAGATACTTTCAGATCCTTAACAAGGTCCCTCATTCCTACCTCTGTTCTTCTTTCGTTGGCTACAGTGCTGTTTTCTTCTTAGACTTGTTCAGGTCGCTAACAGTGCTGTTCTCTTCGTTTTTTTTAAAATCACCCCTCGAAGACTAAAGGTCTTTCTGACACGCCATGAAACAAAACAAATAAATAAATCAAATATAATGGGGAGGACGCCCAGGACTCACCCGACGCCGGCCCTAGGGATGAGGGATGATGAGGAATGTGAAGGTGGGAGAGAGGGATGAAGGGAAGCGCCTCTATAAAATAAAATGACCACCAGTTTAAATATGAGCCGAGCGGTACGCGTCTGGTGACACCACGGAGTACACCTACTGAGATGAACAACTCCGTGGTTATTCAAATCTCTAACAAGCTCCCTCATTCCTACCAATGAATATAATAGGTAGTAGTAACTCATAACATACTACTCATATTGGCAAGGCGGCTTTTATTGCCGGTTGATAGTCTGTGACTGTGTTCTCGTTAACTCACGCACGACTCAAACTTTGTTTATCAGCCAATGGAGAATAAACGAACGGAAAGAACGACTAAGTCACAATTTATCCCTTTCTCATTCTATAGAGATGAAGATATGAGTGAAAGGATGACTCCCAGAGAAATCGCGCTCCACCTTGTGTGCTCCTCGGTGTCTTTTCCAGTTATTCACCACGACCTCCGCGAAACCATTGAAAAGCAGAAAAGTTTCCCGGAAGCGCATCACTAGGAAATTGCGCTTTGTGAACTTGAATGGAATCATATTACACGGTTGACTGAATTGGAGTCACGGTACCCGCCAATCCTTCTCTCTTTCATATCGCCCCGAGTTTTTTTTTTTTCCTTTTTTTTTTTTGTTTTGTTTTTTCTTTTGTTAATTATGAGACGAAGGGAAAATGAACGTTTATTGGGATTCCTCCTCTGATGTGCAATCCTAGAACACAATTTCCCGAGTTGACTTCCCCGCTTTGTCTATGTTTATAATGAAATTACTCTCCTACTCCAGAAACTCAATTTTCACAAGCTACCGTCTTTTAAACCCGAGATGAATAAGTTGGGTTTACATGATCCGATTAGTTTTCAATATTGTAACATCAAAACTGGCGTTCTGAACCTGAGAACCAACAAAACATGAGTTGTCTGACTTTTCCAGATATTTTATCAAGCATAAAACTATTTGTTTAGTGAACTATTGAATTAATGCTCATTCATTCATATTTAGTTATCCAAAAATATTGTTACGTGTCTCCAATTAGTATTATGTTTCTGTTCATCGTCAACAGGTGTTGATGTAATGGTGATTCGAAAAGGTTGATATGTTTTTGTTGTGGTGTAAAGTTCTGAATGCAGATAGCTAATTTTCTTTAAAAATACAACATCCAATTTTAATCCCATTCCTGGTTTCTATCATTGCTAAACGTAACAATATTGAGTATTGGATAATTATGAGCAACTTCAATCACCCGTTCAAGAAGTAGTATGTCTCTCAATTTCGTTTGGATGTACTCTTTTTTAAAATATTCGTACACTTTCAGTTTTTTAGGACGTCCCACAGTAAGACTTGGGCGTCCTTATGCGATCGATCTGGGGTGAAGGAGGACAACACTCAACAGAAAAAAAAACACACAGTAATCCGTTTTAGACCATTCTGAATCCAAATCCGCGAAAAAAACCATAGGTGTATGTCTGTGTGTGTGTGTGTGTGTGTATGTGTGTGTGTATGTGTGTGTAACAAAATCTTGTGTACTCTGCCCAGGCCTTAGTTCTCAACCGATTTTCGTGGTTCTTTTTTTCTTCGACGCGGAAAACTATCTAGTTGTGCACTACGGCGCCGGAATTTCGAATTCCTTTTAAGGGGGGGGAGGGGGGGTTAATGCTTAAAAAACGTACGTTTGCGGGCATAATCTTATAAACTCTGCCCAGGCCTCAATTCCCAACCGATTTGTGTGTTTCTTCTTTTGTTTGACTAAAATAACTTCCGAGTTGTACATGATTTCACCAGAGTACCAAAATTTGCAAGAGGAGGGAATGGGTGGGGGAATAATATTCACAAAATATCCAATTTTTCAATATTTCGGTTCCTTTACTGCTTACTAATTGTATCCAAGCTTTGAAATTGAAGAAAAATTCTCATTATACCTTAGGATTTGCATGAATTACTTCCTGTACCACCATGGAAATAAAAGTGGTGCCACCATGGTGCCAGGGCACCATAAACCTCATATTTCTTGGGTTTTTTGGTGTTTCACCTTGAATACGGATGTGAACTTCGACGGACTGCCTACTAAAACTAATAGATGAAAGTTCAATGTTACGACGTAATTCTGCTTTGGTGCCAGACTGGCACCATTGGTGGTGGTGTTGGTGGGGGGGGGGGGGGTGAACTCGAATTCGCATGTTGAGTGTCGTAGATCATGGATTTTAAAATGCTCTTCAGATTCGAGGCTATCATGCCGCTAGATGTGCTATGGTTTATAATGGTGGGGGGGGGGGGAGTAACACTATTTCTTCCCTAAAGTAATAAATAAATTACATCGAGAGAAACAGTCTTATCGCTTAACAACTGGTTAAACTGATCCAATACTTATCCAATGGGACGTCCCCTGGAATGCATGCATTACTAAACAATATGTTTATTGTGGTGTGCGAAAATAACTCCCATCTACCTCCTCTCAACGTCAATTGCGGAATTCCAGCGAGTTCCACACGTAATCGAGCACGACAATTTTCGTTTAATGAACTGTTTAACATTTACACATATGTGAGATGGGTCATTTTCCTAGAAAGGTACAATCGGTATCCCAAGATTTCAGAAAACTTAAAGTTCGACTCAAGTTCTGCCAAAAATCAGGGATTAACCTCACACCATACTGATTGAATTTCAACGAAAGAACACACAGTGGGACGCTTAATTAATTAATTAAAAATTAAAGAAGAAAACCTATCGAAAGAAACCTATTGGCGTGGTTTCCGCGTAAGGATAATACTCGGAACCCCATCTCCATGAGGAGCGAGAACTGGGAGTTATTCCAAAAATTGAACCAGGGCGGGACGCAGGTGTAGAAAAGGGTTAAACCAACGTGGAACACGGTTTTTCTGATAGCAACCTAGAAACGTCCGAAAGTAACCAAGTAATCCCAATTTATCGGTTTTTCGAGCCAAAACTTGGTACCAGGGGATTTTTACGGTTGCTAGTTACAGTTTTGAGGTCGAAAAATATAAAGTTTTTAAATTGTAACGGAAAATTCAAATTAAATTGTTAACAACTTGAAAAAAGTCTTTCATCTCTCCAAAAGCCACCATCACCGGCAGATGAAAGACACAAAAAAAGACACAAAATTCCTGGGTGGCACTTAGGTTTTCCAGCTTTTCCCGCGTTCTGGTGCTGTTCTGCTGAAGCGTAACCATATTGCTGGAACCAGCTCGGTAAAAACAAGAACTAGAGACCAAAAAGAAAAAATAATTCCGATTTCTTGCCGTTCTTACAGAGGGCAGATGAAAGACAGACGGTGACTGTGACACCACAATTTTGCAACTGACTCTACTTGCGCACGCTTCCACACAGAAGGAATACGTCTCCCACCGCTTTCTTTGATAATCTAACGACTAAACTCACCTCTTACAGTGGTAGTAAAACCGCGGGAAACGATAAAAAGCTGCCAAAATACGAAAACACAAAAAAGGCAGATCAAAGACAAAAACCTCCGGACAAGCACATTTTATCCTCCTGCTCGCTTTATTTGCTTCTGAAAAAATCTGCAAATCCATTTTTTTCATGTCCAGGTATATGCAATAAAGAATCACTACAAATTCAGGCCGCTGCTTTCATAAGTGATTCACAGTGTTCAAGCAAAGTTGACTACCTAGGGGTCCGGACATGGCAGATTACTGGACATTTAGCAGTTTAAACTTTAATTTCTATATTTTAGCGTGAATAAGTGCATATTTTATTGATTGCCCGAAGTAGAACAAAGTTGATAGTTTATGGAGAATTTTTTTTTTTGGACACCCAAATCATAAGCATACATAATCAGCATACATAATAGCATTCGGAATCTTCTCTGGACAACGATTCGCCCTTTCTGGGAAAATGACCCAGATATGGTGTGTGATAAACATTATTATTATGAGTTGTTCATAATTGTTTCAAGCTTTGGGTGTCCTTTGGGTGTGTATATCGAGTTTCTATATTGACCTCACCACATTCTCTCCACGCTATTTTCCGAATTCCAGCAAAAAGTACAACCTGGTAGAATGATGTGTCAGAAAAATTACAATAATTCGTCTCTAAAGATGGATAATCCGAAATTGCTGTAGTGCTATACCGGATAACAGGAACACATTTGTCACACTCACATACTATTCATGGGATCATCAGTTACTTTGATGAACGTCCTGAACATGGGAAACACCTATATGGCATTTTTACAGAGTTGAACGTTACACCAGTTATCCTGTCCTGAGAAATATTCCGTCGGAAAGTTGGAATGGTGTGATGTTCGTGTTTTGTGCCCATTAGAACTTTGATTACTGGTTACGTCATTTTTGTATTTTGTAGCTTTTCTTGAATTCAAGTGACGACCTATTTTTATATCAAAGAAACAATTTATATAATTTTTGGCAAAGAGAACACACCCCATCGAGTGAATCGATTCCACTATTCTCGACTCAGAGAAGGAAGATAATCTAATGTTTTGTGTTTGTTTGATCATCAGAGACTGTGATTTTGCTACAATAACTTGAGAGTAAATCGGTTCACGTTGCTTTCAATTGACGAAGTTCAAACAAAGAATACTGTTAAAATACTGGGACGAAAATATTTACACAAACGTTCACTTTCAATTTCTTGAAATAATTTATTATCACACAACAGAGCAACGTGATACAATATCATTCATATTTTTACGAATACAAATTTTCCTTAAGCTCTTTAAACTCTTCAAAAACTAGTAACATATATTCGGACTGAATGCTCTCTGGAACATCAACCCGCAGAAAATAAACCGTAATATCTGAACCATGAAATTGAACTATAAACCATAAGACACGCACCCAGTGAATTCCGATATCCTGATGACCTAACATCATTGCCGAATGGGACGTCAATTCGGTTTTGCTGAGTGTCATGCTATGTTGGGACATTTGGGAAGAAGCTGATTGTGCTACATATCTTTGAAAAGACCAGTGTGGTTCCAACTTTTTATTCTTGTATATTATTGTAACTTACTAAACACTGTAATAGATAACGGCCTCTTCCGTACTGAGTAGTGATGAGGTGTATCTTCTTGGACAAATCAATGGGTGGACGTGTTCTTCTCAAACCACCATTGGTTCTGTCATGAACCGTAAGGCATAATACAGGACAACCCAGAAGTAAACGATCGAAGAAGACACCACTCCGCTAAGTACCTAAAAATCTATTGCAATCAACGAAAAAAAATCTGACAAGGTTCAGTAGAACCTGATTACATCACTCCCGGGAAATTGCCAACTACCCTTAAGTCAATTTCTATGAAAATGGTCTATAGTACCTTTTGAAATCAAACTCCTTAATTACATCCCGTCGTTTGCAAAGAGTCCAAGAAAATTTAGGAGGTTGAAGAAAAGCTGGAGTAGTGGCAAACTGTACCTTTTTCTTGCCCATGACGTTATTTGATGTTTTTATGCGTTTCAGGAGTGAGTCGCAACTACCACAGACGTCCCTGTAAATTTTTAGCAAAGTTTCAAAGGCTGGGGAGGCGATTCCCACCTATTTTTTATTTATTTAGGTTTATTATTTTCCATAATGAACATTTGGAATCGACAAAAAAAAAATGTTTAACACCCTCTCAAAATTTAATGGTTTACGTTTCAAGGTACGTAGAATCCAAAAACCGAATAAAAATTTGGCCGTCCGTCTGCCGTCCGCCGTACGCAGCACTTTTGCCACTTTGCATTGACCGATTTTGATGAAATTTGGTTTGTAGGCTCCATTTGGGGTCTTGTTGTCCCCCGAAGATTTTGGTTGATGTAAGTCACTCCTAAGGGTTCAAAAATGAGTTTTGAAATTTTGCAAACGCCCTAACTCAAAAGAATTTGATATAAAGGTATTTTTTTTCCATAAATTCAAGATAGTATAGAATTTTTTGAGACCACGCGGAGCTCTGTAGGACAAACCGTTCGCTCCCTACGAGAATTTAAAGGTTTTACGTACGATAAATCAGAAACACGAGTGTGAATCGCAAAAGAGGCCTAATCTCCGTTCAAATTTCAGCTGACCGAAATGTGATCGAAGTTTTTCTTCATGTTGGATGGTTGGTAGCTTTGCAGACGAGTGATCTATATAGACAAATAATAAACCAGTGTGTAATAATTTGCAGCGTTTTTTCTACTGTGCCTTTATTTTTATAAGTGGCCGATGTTTTTACGATGTGGGAATGTAAAACTATTAGGAACCTACAAAAAAAATCCACTGTAATCGATGAATTACGTTGTCTTCTTCTTTGGTTTATAAGGTGCCTTTCAACTGCTCCCATCAGGCTGTTCCCGAAAACTGTTGAAAACGAGAAGCCCCCACTCAGCCTACAGGGTCCCGTTAGTTGCAAAGTATCCCAGTTAATGAGGAGGAGGCTGAGGTGGGAAAAGGTGGACGCCTTCTGAGGCCCTCCACCTCCTGAGAAAGCAAAGTTGCATGATTCACAGCCCCAAGTGACTCGTACCGCAACTCCTAAAGGCCTTCTCCTCCCGCCTCTCCAATAAATATCATAGAGCCGAGGAATGCAACTTTTTTCGGTTCCTTCTCTCTCTTTCCCTTTATATAAAGGCTTGAAAAAGAGGGGAGGAACCATTTCAGACACGGGGAACGGGTTTAAGTAATGCCCTTTTCGCCGAGCACTATCTCATTTTCAGAAAATTATCCTACTCCTCTTCTTCCTGGCCATCGCCTCCCATCAAAAATAAAAAACGCCCTCGGAAATAAAAGAAGCAAAAGAAGAAAATGTTTTTGAAACTGTTCACGTTGTTCTTAGTAAAAGATGGCACAGGTTTATGAAAAAGTTTATTAAAAACGGAGTTTATAATTTAGCCTAGGCTAAAGCGGTGTCACGGCTCGGATACTCAGTTGGCTTAATAACGTCTAGCAGCCGGCGTGTACGGCTGACTTAATATTTCCACATGAGCTTTTCTTCTCTCCCCCCCCCCTCCATCGCTACCACAACCGGTCCCGAAAAGTGGGGAATGAATCACATGTTATTAAAGGGGGATGATTTATTCCAGAGAGACGGAGGTGTCCCGAGTTTCTTTCAACGGCGCTTACCCCTTCTTTACACATGCCCCCTCTTCTTACCACTCTCTATATATCTCTAATTTCCACACTTTTAGCTTGTTTCTCTCATAAAGTGTTTCAGCCTGAGGATAATCCCGAGACTAAGGGTCGGTTTCATCAACATGGATGAACCTCGGATCATTTAGGATTAAAATCAGGTACGCGGAAGATTTTCATCCGTGGATCGACTAAACAAACGATCAAGCCTGGTTTAGGAATTTAGCATCTGAAATTCGTCCCCAGTTTTCTTAATATAATCAAATCAAGGAGTGTCTCGTTTCGTTCTCGATATGTAATCAAAACCAATGATGGCCTTTTTAATCGCTCCTCGCACATATTAGGATATGCAGATGACATAGATGTGGTCGGGAGAAATTTTAATGCTTTGAGCTCAGCATTCTCCAAATTAAGAGCGGCGGCCGCGAGGATGGGCCTAGTAGTGAACGAATCCAAAACAAAGTTCATGATGACGAGCCCCCAGGGCAGGCCCCCGGACCAGATCCAGTTGGACGGATGCTCCTTTGAGAGAGTCAAGGAGTTTGTTTATCTCGGCTCCTTGGTTACCGAAGACAACGATATGGAGGCAGAAATCCGAAAGAGAATCATTGCAGCCAACAAATGCTACTTTGGACTGGTTCGGCATATGAAGAGTAGGACCCTGTCGCGAACAACGAAGCTACGTTTGTATAAAAAGCTCATCAGGCCAGTGCTCATCTATGGTTCTGAAACCTGGACACTCTCCAGAACTCAGGAAAATCAACTTCTCCGATTCAAAAGGAAAATATTAAGAAGGATTTTCGGAGTGATCTTGGATCCTCATGAGCTGGCCTGGCGAATAAGAACAAACGTCGAGATAAAAGATATGTATGCTGACAGAGATGTGGTCCACCATATCAAGATTGGTCGCCTTCGGTGGGCGGGTCACCTTGCTAGAATGAGCCCTGATTCAGTCCCTAGGAGGCTCCTAGAAGAAGAAATATATGCCACCCGACGACAGGGGCGCCCTAGACTGCGATGGGGGGACAGTGTCAGGAGGGATGCTCGTGCAATGCTGGGAGTCCGCGATTGGAGAGCAGCTGCACAACAAAGAAATGACTGGCGGACTTTACTTGGGCGGCCTTGACCCCTCGCGGGTTGTTGAGCCATGAAAGAAGAAAGAAGAAGATGAATGATGGCCGGACTTTTTTCCGCGACAGGAAAGGTACAGATGGACCATGCATTTTGCAATGGCACAGAAACTTTGTAGAGCTGGAAGACCAGGTAGCTATAAGGTCGAAAGGAGTGGTAGCTTCGAACTTTCATGTTGAAAATAGGCCAAGTCATAAGTATCTGAATGCAGATGGTCTCTCGCCAAGGACCTCTGCCCCAGATAAGTGAAAATACTGTCTGAAACAAGAACAGTAATTCCCTCAGAAGCATAAAATATACAACCTAACACGTGAAAGAGCTCCGAAGGATTGAGTGCGGGGTCATGAAGAAGATGTGATCCTTCGGCAAGTATACCATTGCGTATCTGATAAAAAGTGGCCAGATTGGCAAGAAGTAGTTGGGTATGGAGAGGAATCAAAAGCTCTGTTGGTCATGTTTAACTCCTTGACTATTAATGACGGCCTTCTGATTTGGCGCTGGGAAGATGCTAATGGAAAAAGATACACCAATCAAGTAACTGTGCCAAAATGTCTGAAATGAGTGTGATAGATCAAGCTCACAAGCTTTGGCATTTTGGAAGAAGAAGGACGGTGAACCTCGAATCTCTGACCCTGAAGTGTCTGACGCGCCGACACTTAACGCTACACGTTTTGGGTTCACGCTATTTTCAAAACCCAAAATTCTATGGATTTTATACCTAATGCCATCAAGCTCTACAACCTAAATTTTTCCGAATTGATATTTTCATAATTTCGAAACAATAGTTAAAACAAATTGTCGAATTGAAAAACGTGAAAATCTAAATAATAACTAAAAAATCTTGGAGGTCCGCCGTTCCTAGGTGTAATCCAATCAACAGGTGAGGAGAAGAACGTGAACTACGTTTGAGTTCATTTGGAAGAGCAAAGTTTCTAGAACTATTTCCGGGATGATTGGACTCAAGAGTAGGTTGAGTTGTCTTCGTTACTCTGTGGGATGAACGGCTGATAAATCAGTATACACGAGCGTGAATCATTACGGCTCTTCACTGAAGGGAATAGTTCTAATCTCCGTTCAAATTCCAGCTAATCTAATGCGATCATTGTTTGTTTCTTCCAATAGAGTTACGCGTTGTACTCAGTTGTGCGTCTTTAGCAACAAAAATCCAAATTTCGTAGCGATGGCATCCACAACTCTCGGATTGCGATGTTATGGCTAGTAGGCAGTATTAATGGGAATCCAGTAGTAAAATAATAAACCATAGTGTAATAATTGGCAACATTTTTGCCTTCATTACGAAATTCGGTTCTTGGTTGTTAAGGAAGCACACCTGGGTATCATAAAATTCTATTCGAAGAAACGAAACAAGATCGCTTTTGATCAGCTAAAATTCATTTCACCTCCGTTGAACCTGTGAACGTTCATGTGCAACTCAAACTCGTGTTTCCTGGCCCAACCCTTAAGTCGTCCTGAAGAGCTGTTCGTCTCATTTGATTTTAAAAATTCAATTCTATTTTGAATTGGCGATAAAACAATACCGAGAGTTTTACCGAGAATACCGAGTTATCGAGAGTTTTTGAACTATTGAACGAGGGTTAAAAGTTTGTTCCTTGCTAGATTCTGAAGGTTCAATATTGAACATAAACAACCAAAATGGCTGACCATTCATGGAAATTGGACCATGATTTCAAGTAGTTATGTCCGGAACAAGGAAATCATAGACTGACAGACAGACCTAATTTTTTGACCAGCTGCATTGACACAAAGTTTTCTTTTTATGATAGAGATGAAGCATTAAGTCTCAGACAAATAATTACAATATTTTGTTTAATTTTTGTTCCAATTCGTTGTTTGAGCTTCACCTGGAAGATTTCTAAATTTTGCCACATAAATAACAATGAACGAACAGACCAGTTCAAAAACAATCGCCAATGTGGTTATTGTAACAAATAGACCATTTCGGCACAATAACTTATGCCGTGTGGCTCATATTCATAGCACGCTTAGAATGACCCGATGCATGGAAAATCATCAAAACGTCAATCCCTACTTTCCATATAAGTCGCATGTATGGTCAATAATCTAATCTTTCAGCAACAAACCCAGATAATTTCATCGAAGTCGGACTGGAATTTGGTATATTTCTGTCCTTTGCAAGGTCTTGCTGACATACAGGATGATTGAAAGTCAGACGGATAGACATAAAACCAAAATTTTTCCGGGCATTTTGATTTTTTATGAATTTTTCATCACATTCTCGAAACTGATGAAAATTCTTCGGGTACCTTGGAAGACCTAGAAGCATAAACGTCTACCCTTGGCAACGAAACTGGGATACCTTCTTCTTTTTGATTTTGGGAGCTTGTCTTGAAGTCGGCGAAAAAAGGTTTTTTTCATTCGCGTGTTAGTTTATCCTTAGGCACTCGCTTTGTTGAATCCCTTCCCAGTGGATGAATAGGACCAACGATGCCAACGTGATCAATACCATTAAGACGGTCGACTATCAAGAGGTAACTCAGTTTATAGGACTCGCAAGAAGAAGAGGCAACTCTAGATATGGGCAGAATCAATAATAGCTGATTGGCCAAACCACAACAAACCCGATCCAGAAACCAAGGTACATTTCGGCGTTGATTGGCCGGAGGAGAGGTCCGCATTTTTTCCGATCATCGGGATGTTCGGTTGGCTGGTCACTAGGTTACCAGTGATGATATTTACGAAGGAGCAGTGATGAGATGAGAGAGAAGAAGAGAGGGGAAGCTCCGGGGCACAACTTCATGTATTGATTTCTCCTCTTTCGAAGGGAAGATGATTGAAAATGGAGGGTAGTGAGCAGGGAATGGCAAGGATTTTTTTCCTTCGGGCAATCTCTGAGGAGATGACGTGGAAAATATTCCCGCAAGACCGGATAAGGCAATATAGGAGAATGTTCGAGGGGGATGAGAGGAGGGGTGGCCACTTCATTATTCCCATTAAAATTGAGTTGATATAGTTCATCGTTGAAGCTGTTGCGGGGCAACTATCAACTGGAAGAGGGAGAATTGCCTCTTATAACAGAATAAGCCACTTGACGCGTGTCATAAAACTCACAAAGAATTAGCCTGAGCAAAATTACCGATATCTTATGATGTTAATAAGCTTTTTAGCTCATATGTAAGACATTTTGAGTTTTAGGTCACAACACAAACCATAACTCATAAGGGTTATAGTCCTCACCTTGCATAGCACCCACCTTTTACAACTCACACCCCTGGGCAGCTCTTATTTACTACACACAGGCCAAAATTATTCATGTTGGGTGGGTGGCCTCCAACTGGGGTCCAATTGTGCCCCAAAACTTTTGGATAGGTACGTTCAGTCAATGCTAAGAGGTAAAACATGGAATGTTCCTAAAACCTATATAAAATTAATTAGGTTGGTACCTAATTAATGAATGTTTCATGACTCTTCTTCATCAATCCAAGATAGATATAAGATTGTTTTTCCATAACCATCCAGCCTTCAGCTGTGGTTAAATGAGGAATTGTTTTAAAATTTAACAGACACATAGTAGTGTTAGCTAGCAAGCTCTGAAGGATCCTCCCCCCCCCCCCCCCAACGTACCAATAGTCCTTTGAGGGGGCACTTTGTACCGTTGTAAGAGAATCTTCTCTCCGTAACTCCGTAGGTTTGACAAAAAATGAAACAGAAATATGAATGTGAGTCACATAAGCTGTTTTTATTCTTTATGTAGAGTTTCTAGCAAACAAGAATCGATTTCGTTATGCATATGAGGAGACTCACAACTACTAAATAACGATGTTTTGCAGAAAGGTACTTTTAGCCAAAAATACAAATAATATGGTTGGTAGGAAATTATTTTGAAATAGCTTAGTATTTTCATTTCAAATAGTCAGGATTAAAAAAAAAATATTTCGACAGCACCCTGAGCTCCCCAAGACCAACCGTTCGTTTGGTAACTCGCCAAGTTACCTACCTACAACTGGGCCAAAAGTGCGATCTTTTTTGTTTCTTCGAATGATGTTTTTATGTCACTTAGTTGTAATTCCTAAACAACCAAAAACCAAAGTTCGTAATGAAGGCAACCACAACTTCGAGATAGCGATGTTTTGGTGTTACGTACTTTCTGTCAAAATAAACTTGAATATTAACCTTTAGGGGATAATATGGGTGACAAGCGGCTTTTAATTGACGAGACTTGTTCTTTGCAGACAGGTCATCTCCATAGAAAAAATATTAAACCGTTGTGTAATAATTTGCAGCTTTCATCCTTCGGAGTATTTCCAATTCTCATTCATGCTAATTTAATTGTTGCAGGTCAACCTAAAGATGCAAATGAGAGATATAATCATCTTTAACCTCTCTTATCAAGCAATTTTGAATAGCGCTGTCCAAGATCTTTGTAATGGCAGAAAATTAAATAATCATGTAAGCTCACTGTTTCTTCCACATCGTCTGAGGTGTAAATCAAGCTGAGAATTTCAAGTGAGGTGAGACAATTGAGCTGTGAGAGGGACGCAGGATGTGAAGAGAAGGCTAGTAAACCAGTGCGGTGAGGGAAAACGACGCTTCCTCCGAGTGCCGTTCTGGACCCTCGTAACCCCCCTACCTATTCCAACACCCCCTCAAAGTTATCACCTTTAATTACGAATCCTGCAGAGAGTTGTGTTACAGGATCACAAGAGAGAAACTTACTGTCCCTCAATTACCCTTACAATACGGCTGCATTCCCCGTCTCGACCCCGCAGTTTGCACCGCTTTCATCTCTTCTCTTAACGTTTTTCAAGGGTGTTGTTTCCCCGTGGAGAGTCCTGTTAAGCCCGTTCTGAACTCGAAGCTGTGGATTTGTCCTTGGAAAAACCACTCTGTTTGCTTGGCGTGAGGACAGGAGCCTACATAAATGCCCATCCTAGAAAAAACGGTGCAGATTATTACACAACGGTTTACTATTTTTCTATATGTTTACATAGATCTATAGATCACTCGTCTGCAAAGCCACCAACCATCCAACATGAAAAAAAACATCGATCGCATTTCGGTCAGCTGAAATTTGAACGGAGATTAGGCCTCTGCTGCGATTCACACTCGTGTTTCTGATTTATCGTACGTCCAACCCTTAAATTCTCGTAGGAAACGAACGGTTTGTCCTAAGGCTCCGCATGGTCTCAAAAAATTATATACTATCTTAAATTGATGAAAAAACAATACCTTTATATCAAAATTTTTTGAGCGTTTTCAAAATTTCAAAATTCATTTTTGAACCGTAAGAAGTGACCTACATCAACCAAAATCGTCGGGGCACAACTAGACCCCAAATACCTACGTACAAAATTTCATCAAAATCGGTCAATGCTGAGTGGGAAAAGTGCCGCGTACGGCGGTTGGACGGCCAAATTATTATTCAATTTTTGGATTCTACGTACCTTGAAACGTAAACCAACAAATTTTGAGGGGGTGTTTAACTTTTTTTTTCTTGGTCGATTCCAAAGGTTCATTATTGAAAATAATAAACCAAAACGCAGATCTTGAGTGTAACTGAAACGAAAGCGCATTGGTCTTTATAACTGGAGCTAAAACATTAACTTATTGAGGAGTAAGTTAACAGAAGTCACCAGCACCTTTTCCATCCCTTCTGTTCAGTTGTTCAAGGGTTTTACAGCACTCTGAAGAGTGAAGTTGAGCCTCATCGAATGTATGATTAAACAATTATAATTCGATTCTAAAAAATCGTCAGTATTTTAAAATATAGAAAAAACGTCTCTGAAGTGGGTGTGGAAAATAGCTTTCTCGTATCCATTGCCCGATTGTATGGATGATCTGAAGCATAGTAGCCTCAATTCCTGAGTACCTTCCACCATCCTAATAAGGGGACCACCTACACGCCAACCCGCACAATGCCTGGAAATTTCATCGAAATCGGACCATAACTTCGTAAAGTTAAGCGTGTTACAAGAATTTCATAACAGATACACGTACATACACACACGGAACCAAAATTGTTCGGGAAGGCCTGAAACGTGAAACGAGAGTGGAAATTCTAAATCTGGAGAATTTTTTCTCTCAATCTTGTAAAGTGAAAACGATGCTTCCACTACCTTGGTAGACTCAGAAGCAAAACTAAAAGAAAAGGTGGGAGTGGTGTTAGGGATGACTACTATCAGTCCGGATGCCATTATTTTCATGGGTACCTACACGCAACCCACACAATCCCTGGAAATTTCTTCGAAATCGGACAATAACTTCGTATAGTTATGCCCGTTACAAGGATTTCATGACAGACACACGGACATACTGACAACTTGTCTGTGACAAGGAACCAAAATTGTCCAGAAAGGCCTAAAACATAAAAAGCTAGAGGAAATTTTGATTTTGGGGAACCCTTCTTATTCAACCTTAAAGAGTGAAAACAATGCTTCCGCTATGGTGGTAGACTCGGACGAAAAACAATACCGACCTAGGGCGACCTAGTCGACCTACGGCGTTTTGAAAATTTCAACTCCTTTTGGTTTATTATTTTCAATAATGAACCTTTGGAATCGACCAAGAAAAAAATAATTGTCTAACCCCCCCCCCTCACACACACAATTTTTAACGTTTTAAGTTTCAAGGTACGTAGTGTGAATCCGAAAATAAAATAAAAAATTTCCCCACTTAGCATTGACCGATTTTGATGAAATGTGGTATGTAGGCTCGCTCCATTTGGGGTCTAGTTGTGCCCCGAAGATTTTGGTTGATGTAGGTCACTCCTAAGGGTTCAAAAACAAGGTTTGAAATTTTGAAAACGCCCTAACTCAAAATATTTTCATATTAAGGTATTATTTTTCCATCAATTTGATAAAAGAATGGAATAGGTACCTATATTGTTCACTAGTAATCATTAATTTAATTTCATTCTTATACTTTATCACGAGAGGTTGCTAGTTGGACGATAATGAGGAGTCTAAGGAGTTATCTATATCCTAGGCACGCGTCTTTAGGATTAGTAGGCTTTATCTTATCAGTTCGGATGGACGCGATGAAATTATCTTCCTCACCTCTCAATAAAATCCGACGAATTCTCGGAAATTCTGACCTCTTGACCTCTGGTCCAGAACCAGCAGAATCCCCCTACTAGCAAAGAATTTTTCGAGACCACTGGGAGCCCTGTAGGACAAACCGTTCGCTCCCTATGGGAACTTAAGGGTTGGACTTACGATAAATCAGAAACACGAGTGTGAATCGCAAAAGAGGCCTAATCTCCGATCAAATGGTAGCTGACCGAAATGCGATCGACGTTTTTCTTCTAGTTGGTTGGTGGTAACAATTACAAAGCCGTGTTCTTTGCAGACGAGTGATCTATATAGAAAAATAATAAACCTTTGTGTAATAATTTGCAGCGTTTTTTACTGAGAACAAAATGCTCCGGTACTCAAATAGACCCCAAACGGAGCCAGTATACCAAATGTCATCAAAAATGGTCCAAGGGAGCTAGGAAAAATGCCGCGTATGGTCTATGTCCATGGACGGAAAAATTGTTCATTCGATTTTTGGTTTTCACGCACTTATCTTGAAACATAAACCATTAAATTTTGAGGGTGGTAAACATTCTTTTGCTTGCTCGATTCCAAAGGTTCATTATTGAAAATAGGCCAAAAGTGTTCGAGAAGGTCTAGAACGTAAAACGCGCGTTTCGATGAAATACGAAGTGCTTGGAGCCCAACTGCCCCGACTCTATTACTACTTGCCACTCGCCATCTAATTTCAATACACAATCAATCAAACCCAAATTCCCAAATTCCGGCAAATCAATGTTTGCATGTGCCCGCGATTGATGCAGTGAAGATTAATAGTATGCATACGGGTAGGATATGTTTTCGACTAATATTAGATTGATTCATGGAAATCCACTGAAAATGTAGATAATCAA
The DNA here is from genome assembly GCA_009739505.2 of Apolygus lucorum. Taxonomy (NCBI): domain Eukaryota; kingdom Metazoa; phylum Arthropoda; class Insecta; order Hemiptera; family Miridae; genus Apolygus; species Apolygus lucorum. The sequence continues at coordinate 106,432,016 of CM019167.2, read as the reverse complement.
ATTTTTTTAGAATCTATAACACTAGATTACAAAATTTAGGGGTGGTCTGGCTGCCTCGTTCTTTCACCACTTTTCTTAAGGTATTTGGTGCGCTGAATCCGAATCTGACGTTAGTTTTTTTTTGTTTATGTCGGATTTCCAAGATATAGCTAGTTTTAAGATTTTTCTAGTTCTCACTTTTCTTCATTTTTTAGTGAGCACTCATCTTGCTCAAATCTCCTCAAAAAGTACTCAGACTTATTGGAGATTTCATGTAGAATCCGAATATGTACTTAGTTTTTAAGTAAAGTTGTGTTAAACCCTTAGTTAACGGTGTAAATCTGTTTCATGAAGGCTCAGATGAATCAATAGTTGGTACAATGTTTGGTTATTCCTCCACCTCAGAGGTTTCATCGCCGGGATCTATGTAGAGAAAACTTTGCCGCCTGAGGTAAGGTCCAACTTAACCGTTCCAACTTAACCGTCCAACGTCCAACTTAACCGTCCAAACTTAACCGCTCTTTTTAAGGTCCAACAATAGTGAACGTCCCAATACCCTTTGTACCGTTCTTCCATGGTTTTCATATCATGGTGGAACCTCTGAGGTGGAGGAATAACCAAACATTGTACCAACTTTTGATTCATCTGAGCCTTCATGAAACAGATTTACACCGTTAACTTTTCTGCAGTTTATTGTGTTTCGTTTGTAAAACTGAATTAAAATCACTTAACAAAACGCGAGTTTCCCAATTATGATTTACTCCCCCTATGAGTACCTAGTTTCGATCTTACTCTTAATAGGTGACAAGTATAAAAAATGTAGAAGAAATGAAAATCCATTTGAGGAAAACAGATTCAGGAACGCACATACTTATCTCGAAAACGCTGCAAATTATTACACAACGGTTTATTATTTTTATATAGATCACTCGTCTACAAAATCACCAACCATCCAATATAAAGAGAGAAAAAAAAAAAAAAAATCAAAAAAAAAAAAATCAAAAAAAAAATCAAAAAATCAAAATCACAAACCATCGATCGCATTTCGGTCAGCTCTAATTTGAACGGAGATTAGGCCTCTTTTGCGATTCACACTCGTGTTTTGATTTATATATATATATATTTCAATATAAACCCTTAAATTTTCGTAGGGAGCGAACGGTTTGTCCTACAGAGCTCCGCGTGGTCTCAAAAAATTCTAAAAATTCTATAGAATCATAAATTGAAGGAAAAACAATACCTTCATATCGAAATTTTTTGAGTTAGGGCGTTTTCAAAATTTCAAAATTGATTTTGGAACCCTTAGGAGTGACCTACATCAACCAAAAGCTTCGGGGCACAACTAGACCCCAAATGGAGCCTACATACCAAATTTCATCAAAATCGGTCAATGCTAAGTGGCAAAAGTGCCGCGTACGGCGTACGGCGTACGGCGGACGGACGGCCAAATTTTGGTTTATTATTTTCAATAATGAACCTTTGGAATCGACCAAGAAAAAAAAAATTTTAACACCCCCTCAAAATTTGATGGTTTACGTTTCAAGGTACGTAGAATCCAAAAATCGAATAAAAATTTGGCCGTCCGTCCGCCGTCCGCCGTCCGCCGTACGCGGCACTTTTGCCACTTAGCATTGACCGATTTTGATGAAATTTGATATGTAGGCACCATTTGGGGTCTAGTTGTGCCCCGAAGATTTTAGTTGATGTAGATCACTTCTAAGGGTTCCAAAATCAATTTTGAAATTTTGAAAACGCCCTAACTCAAAAAATTTTGATATAAAGGTATTTTTTTCCTTCAATTTAAGATTCTATAGAATTTTTAGAATTTTTTGAGACCACCCGGAGCTCTGTAGGACAAACCGTTCGCTCACTACGAGACTTTAAAGTTTGGACGCACGATAAATCAGAAACACGATTGTGAATCGCAAAAGAGGCCTAATCTCCGTTCAAATTAAAGCTGACCGAAATGCGATCGATGTTTTTCTTCATGTTGGATGGTTGGTGGCTTTGCAGACGAGTGATCTATATAGAAAAATAATAAACCATTGTGTAATAATTTGCAGCGTTTTTATTCGATTTTTGGATTCTACGTACCTTGAAACGTAAACCATCAAATTTTGAGGGGGTGTTAGATTTTTTTTTTTCTTGGTCGATTCCAAAGGTTCATTATTGAAAATAATAAACCAAAATTAACTAACGGTTTTTGTGAATTTTCATCTCAGTGCCATGAAAAGCTCATTCCTTCGATATTAGTGGGTTTAGGAGGCTGCGATTGGTCTCATTCTCCTCTGGGGTGTCCCCCCTACAAAGTAAAAGCCCGAGAACATTTTTTTTAGCCTTAGTGTTTTTTTCAAGTGGCAAAATGTAAGGGAAAACCCGATGAAAAAACGTTGAGAACCGGCGTTTTTTTGATACGTTTTGTGGAAAATAGGGGGTTTAACACAACTTTACTTAAAAACTAAGTACATATTCGGATTCTACATGAAATCTCCAATAAGTCTGAGTACTTTTTGAGGAGATTTGAGCAAGATGAGTGCTCACTAAAAAATGAAGAAAAGTGAGAACTAGAAAAATCTTAAAACTAGCTATATCTTGGAAATCCGACATAAACAAAAAACGTCTGCCAAGTGGGTGTGGCACATAGCTTCCTCGTATCCATAACCCGATTGTATAGATGATCCGAATCATAGTAGTTAATCTCAAAACATCAAAACAAGTTAATCTGTAACATCCCTGAAAATTTCATTGAAATCGTACGGAAAATGTAGAAGTTATGGCCGTTACAAGGAATTCACGTTTGCGCATGCGCAGTGGCTACTATCAGTCCGAAGGTGATGATTTTCATAGGGGACCATCTAAATACTAATCTGTAACATCCCTGAAAATTTTTTTGAAATCGGATAGCAAATGGAGAAATTATGGACGTTACCAGGAAATTCACGTTTGCGCATGCGCAGTGACTACTATCAGTCCGAAGGTGGTGATCTTCATTGGGGACTATCTACAACCTAATCCTCATAATCCCTGAAAATTTCATCGAAATCGGGTAGAAAAAGTGGAAGTTATGGCCGTTACAAGGAATTCACGTTTGCGCATGCGCAGTCGCTTCTATCAGTCCGAGGATGATGATTTCCATAGGGGACCGTCTACACACCAACCCGCACAATCCCTGAAAATTTCATTGAAATCGGGCAATAACTTCGTATAGTTATGCGCGTTACAAGGAATTCATGACAGACAGACAGACAGACAGACAGACACACAGACACACAGACACACAGACACTGAACCAAAATTGTTCAGAAAGGTCTAATACGCAAAACGCGAGTGAAAATTTTGATTTTGTAGAACTTTTTTTTTCGTCCTTGAAAAGTGAAAACAAAGCTTCCGCTACCCTGGTAGACTCGGAAGCAAAAACTAACGTCAGATTCGGATTCAGCGCACCAAATACCTTAAGAAAAGTGGTGAAAGAACGAGGCAGCCAGACTACCCCTAAATTTTGTAATCTAGTGTAATTACAGCTGTGAGTGTTTAGTAAAGCTGAAACTCAAAAGGAAGTTTTTTTGAAAATAATTTGTTGGAAATGCGTTGAGGAGTCGATCCATGTCCAAAACGCTGCAAATTATTACACAATGTGATGATCACTCGTCTGCAAAGCCACCAACCACCCAACATGAAGAAAAACATCGATCTCATTTCGGTCAGCTAAAATTTGAACGGAGATTAGGCCTCTTTTGCGATTCACACTCGTGTTTCTGATTTATCGTACGTCCAACTCTTAAACTCTCGTAGGAAGCGAACGGTTTGTCCTATAGGGCTCCGCGTTGTCTCAAAAAAATCTAACTATCTTAAATTGATGGAAAAACAATACCTTTATATCAAAATTTTTCGAGTTAGGGCGTTTTCGACCCCTAAAAGTGACCTTCATCAACCAAAATCGTCGGAGCACAACTAGACCCCAAACGGAGCCTACATACCATTAACAATTTATATTTGAAAAAAATACTTCACCACTACAATTGATGGTATTGCATATAAATATTTACATCACAGCATTGTATCCGCATTTTCAGCACTCAGCAGTCATGTCCATCTGGCTGCTTGGTATCAGGGTCCGAGATCCGACCTCGGACATTGGGGTGAGGGACAAGGTTGAATCACCTTGTCCCACAAATGATGAAGGGAGGATTGTGCCTCTTCCGGCTATGCCAGGCGGACGGCGGACGGAAGGCCAAATTTTCATTCGATTTTTGGATTCTACGTATCTTGAAACGTAAACCAACAAATTTTGAGGGGGCGTTGAACATTTTTTTTCTTGGTCGATTCCAAAGGTTTATCATTCAAAATAATAAACCAAAATCGGCTTGTCATATTGTTTCCGAGTCTACCAAAGTACCATAAGCATTGTTTTCACTTTTCAGGGTAGAGAAAAAAGTTCTTCAAAATCAATTTTTCACTCGTGGTTTACGTTTTATGGTTTCCTGAACATTATTTTTGGTTCCGTGTCTATATTATCATGAAATCCTTATTTAAAAAACTATAAAACTTTTTTGTCCGATTTCAAATAAATTCTCATGGATTTTTCGTGTTGCCGTGTAGATGAACTTTATAGTTCGGATAGTTAGCGCAAACGTAAAGACCTTGTAACCGCCATAACTTCTACATTTTTCACCCGAATCCGAAACATTTTCAGGGAGTGTGCAAGTTACTCCGAGATTAATGTTTTGCTTTATTTTACCTCCCTTCAAAAGCTATTGGTTTACGTTTCAAGGTAATTAGAATACGAAAATCGTTTAAAGGTGTTGCCGTCCGTCCGCCGTACGCGGTACTTTCATAGTTACCACGGACCTATTTTGATGAAATTCGTTATATGGGCTCCATATGGGGTCTAGTTGTACCCCAAAGCTTTTGGTTGATGTCAATTATTTTGAATGGTTGAAGAATAAAGGCTGAAATTTTTAAAAGGCCCTAGCCCAAAAACATTTGATGTAAATGTTTTTTTCTTATCAATATAAAATAGCATTAAATTTTTAGGATCGAATGAGACCAACCAAAGTTCTGTAGGACCAACCGTATGGTCTTTATGAGAAGTCAAGGCTAGACTTACGATAAATCAGAAATAGGAGAGTGAATCGCAATGACTCCAAATCTCCGTTACAATTATAGCTTACCAAAATGCGATATATTTTTTTTTCTTTGAGTTGTACTCATTTTTGTGTGGACACGAAACAAAATTCAGCTACCAGCACTTTAATTTCCTCATGAAGGCACCTGAAAATCTTTCCAAATTAAACTTGATTTTGAAGCGAATATTTGGTTGGTAGGTAGTGACAGTAGCAAAACTGCGTTCTTTGCAGGCAAGTGAGCTATGCAGAAAATAACAAACCTTTGTGTAATAATATGCAGAGTTTTAGATTAGGTATTATGCATTGGATCATTATGCATTATACATTGGAATATTGGATATTATGCATCTATACAATTGGGTAATAGATAAGAGAAAGCTATGTGTCACACCCACTTGCTAGACTTCATTTTTTAGGACGTCCCACAGTAAGACTTGGGCGTCCTCATGCGATCGATCTGGGGTGAAGGAGGACAACACTCAACAGAAAAAAAATATAACCGCACAGTAATCCGTTTTAGACCATTCTGAATCCAAATCCGCGGGAAAAACCATAGGTGAATGTCTGTGTGTGTGTGTGTGTGTGACAAAATCTTGTGTCGTCTGCACAGGCCTTAGTTCTCAACCGATTATCCTGGTTCTTTTAGCGAATTTTCAAGGAAAATGAAGCTATTGCAATGGCCTCGAAATTTTGAGAATGGACTTTTTCGAAAAATTTTTACACTGAAATTCGTTTAGGAAATTCTGAAACGATCCATGGAGTTTTTCCAAAAATCATATTGGAAAAACTCTAGGGATCGTTTCGAAATGTTCCAAAACGGATTTCAGTGTAAAAATTTTCGTGTCATTCCGCACGATAACTTGAGTACCTACCTAATTGTTTGAAATTTTCTTCTAGTTTCAAACTGTTCGTAACAACAAATGATAGGTCAAGTTCGTTAGCCTGCAATTTTGGACAATCCTAGGTGGTCCTAAATTAAAAAAAAAGTCCAAAAAATGGGGTTTTCCCGTTTTTTAACACAGAATGTGTTTTTGCGATGACCTACCGAAGAAAAATCGTCACGAAAAAGCGACAGAAAAAACCGTTACGCGAATTTTATAATGAGATTCACGTGCAACCAAGCCATGGAATGCTGGGTCAATGTGGTCACGTGCATCCAAGTCAATGGAGAATGCTGAAGGCGCCTGAGTGGTCACTGATCAGCTGAGTGTGCTCCAAGGCCATTTCCTCTCCTGTTGAACGCAGGAACCTGAAATTTGAGAGGGCGGGTCAATGGAGAATGCTGAAGGCGCCTGAGTGGTCACTGATCAGCTGAGTGAGCTCCAAGGCCATTTTCTCTCCCTTTGAACGCAGGAAGCTGAAATTTTAGAGGGCGGGTCAATGGAGAATGCTGAAGGCGCCTGAGTGGTCACTGATCAGCTGAGTGTGCTCCAAGGCCATTTCCTCTCCTGTTGAACGCAAGAACCTGAAATTTGAGAGGGCGGGTCAATGGAGAATGCTGAAGGCGCCTGAGTGGTCACTGATCAGATGAGTGGGCTCCAAGGCCATTTTCTCTCCCTTTGAACGCAGGAAGCTGAAATTTTAGAGGGCGGGTCAATGGAGAATGCTGAAGGCGCCTGAGTGGTCACTGATCAGCTGAGTGTGCTCCACGGCCATTTCCTCTCCTGTTGAACGCAGGAACCTGAAATTTGAGAGGGCGGGTCAATGGAGAATGCTGAAGGCGCCTGATTGGTCACTGATCAGCTGAGTGAGCTCCAAGGCCATTTTCTCTCCTGTTGAATGCAGGAACCTGAAATTTGAGAGGCAGGGGCAATGGAGAATGCTGAAGGCGCCTGAGTGGTCACTGATCAGCTGAGTGAGCTCCAAGGCCATTTTCTCTCCTGTTGAACGCAGGAACCTGAAATTTGAGAGGGCGGGTCAATGGAGAATGCTGAAGGCGCCTGAGTGGTCACTGATCAGCTGAGTGAGCTCCAAGGCCATTTTCTCTCCTGTTGAACGCAGGAAGCTGAAATTTGAGAGGCAGGGCCAGAGGAGAATGCTGAAGGCGCCTGAGTGGTTACTGATCAGCTGAGTGTGCTCCAAGGCCATTTCCTCTCCTGTTGAACGCAGGAACAGAATGTGTTTTTGCGATGACCTACCAAAGAAAAATCGTCACGAAAAAGCGACAGAAAAAACCGTTACGCGAATTTTATAATGAGATTCACGTGCAACCAAGCCATGGAATGCTGGGTCAATGTGGTCACGTGCATCCAAGTCAATGGAGAATGCTGAAGGCGCCTGAGTGGTCACTGATCAGCTGAGTGTGCTCCAAGGCCATTTCCTCTCCTGTTGAACGCAGGAACCTGAAATTTGAGAGGGCGGATCAATGGAGAATGCTGAAGGCGCCTGAGTGGTCACTGATCAGCTGAGTGAGCTCCAAGGCCATTTTCTCTCCCTTTGAACGCAGGAAGCTGAAATTTTAGAGGGCGGGTCAATGGAGAATGCTGAAGGCGCCTGAGTGGTCACTGATCAGCTGAGTGTGCTCCAAGGCCATTTCCTCTCCTGTTGAACGCAGGAACCTGAAATTTGAGAGGGCGGGTCAATGGAGAATGCTGAAGGCGCCTGAGTGGTCACTGATCAGATGAGTGAGCTCCAAGGCCATTATCTCTCCCTTTGAACGCAGGAAGCTGAAATTTTAGAGGGCGGGTCAATGGAGAATGCTGAAGGCGCCTGAGTGGTCACTGATCAGCTGAGTGTGCTCCACGGCCATTTCCTCTCCTGTTGAACGCAGGAACCTGAAATTTGAGAGGGCGGGTCAATGGAGAATGCTGAAGGCGCCTGATTGGTCACTGATCAGCTGAGTGAGCTCCAAGGCCATTTTCTCTCCTGTTGAATGCAGGAACCTGAAATTTGAGAGGCAGGGTCAATGGAGAATGCTGAAGGCGCCTGAGTGGTCACTGATCAGCTGAGTGAGCTCCAAGGCCATTTTCTCTCCTGTTGAACGCAGGAACCTGAAATTTGAGAGGGCGGGTCAATGGAGAATGCTGAAGGCGCCTGAGTGGTCACTGATCAGCTGAGTGAGCTCCAAGGCCATTTTCTCTCCTGTTGAACGCAGGAAGCTGAAATTTGAGAGGCAGGGCCAGAGGAGAATGCTGAAGGCGCCTGAGTGGTCACTGATCAGCTGAGTGTGCTCCAAGGCCATTTCCTCTCCTGTTGAACGCAGGAACCTGAAATTTGAGAGGGCGGGTCAATGGAGAATGCTGAAGGCGCCTGAGTGGTCACTGATCAGCTGAGTGAGCTCCAAGGCCATTTTCTCTCCCTTTGAACGCAGGAAGCTGAAATTTTAGAGGGCGGGTCAATGGAGAATGCTGAAGGCGCCTGAGTGGTCACTGATGAGCTGAGTGTGCTCCAAGGCCATTTCCTCTCCTGTTGAACGCAGGAACCTGAAATTTGAGAGGGCGGGTCAATGGAGAATGCTGAAGGCGCCTGAGTGGTCACTGATCAGATGAGTGAGCTCCAAGGCCATTTTCTCTCCCTTTGAACGCAGGAAGCTGAAATTTTAGAGGGCGGGTCAATGGAGAATGCTGAAGGCGCCTGAGTGGTCACTGATCAGCTGAGTGTGCTCCACGGCCATTTCCTCTCCTGTTGAACGCAGGAACCTGAAATTTGAGAGGGCGGGTCAATGGAGAATGCTGAAGGCGCCTGATTGGTCACTGATCAGCTGAGTGAGCTCCAAGGCCATTTTCTCTCCTGTTGAATGCAGGAACCTGAAATTTGAGAGGCAGGGTCAATGGAGAATGCTGAAGGCGCCTGAGTGGTCACTGATCAGCTGAGTGAGCTCCAAGGCCATTTTCTCTCCTGTTGAACGCAGGAACCTGAAATTTGAGAGGGCGGGTCAATGGAGAATGCTGAAGGCGCCTGAGTGGTCACTGATCAGCTGAGTGAGCTCCAAGGCCATTTTCTCTCCTGTTGAACGCAGGAAGCTGAAATTTGAGAGGCAGGGCCAGAGGAGAATGCTGAAGGCGCCTGAGTGATCACTGATCAGCTGAGTGTGCTCCAAGGCCATTTTCTCTCCTGTTGAACGCAGGAAGCTGAAATTTGAGAGGCAGGGTCAATGGAGAATGCTGAAGGCGCCTGAGTGGCCACTGATCAGCTGAGTGTGCTCCAAGGCCATTTCCTCTCCTGTTGAACGCAGGAACCTGAAATTTGAAAGGGCGGGTCAATGGAGAATGCTGAAGGCGCCTGAGTGATCACTGATCAGCTGAGTGAGCTCCAAGGCCATTTTCTCTCCTGTTGAACGCAGGAAGCTGAAATTTTAGAGGGCGGGTCAATGGAGAATGCTGAAGGCGCCTGAGTGGTCACTGATCAGCTGAGTGTGCTCCAAGGCCATTTCCTCTCCTGTTGAACGCAGGAACCTGAAATTTGAGAGGGCGGGTCAATGGAGAATGCTGAAGGCGCCTGAGGAATCACTGATCACCTGAGTGAGCTCCAAGGCCATTTTCTCTCCTGTTGAACGCAGGAAGCTGAAATTTTAGAGGGCGGGTCAATGGAGAATGCTGAAGGCGCCTGAGTGGTCACTGATCAGCTGAGTGAGCTCCAAGGCCATTTTCTCTCCTGTTGAACGCAGAAATTATTCGTTGGAAAGCTCTCAATTTATATAGTATTTTTCTTGTAGTTACATATTTATTTATATAACATTTTTAGGGTTTTAGACCAAATTAAATGTCTAACAATTATTTAATTTATTATTGCCAAAGACTCCACATTTATTATTGTTGTTTTTTATTTAACGGATGACTAGCATCGCAAAAACACATTCTGTGTTCCTATGATTTCATACAGAGTATGGAAAAAGAAATAAACCGGGGGGGGCGGAGCCCCCCGCCGAGGCGCAAAGCGCCGAGTTGTGGTTATTACTTTCAGAATCATGGTAATATATGGTATATTCGTATTCAGCACAAAATTTCCTATATAAATACTTTTTAAAAAATGAAAATTGTCTAAAATTAAGAAAAGTATGTATCTATTTACATATATGATGACTACGTGCGTATATGTGTTGTACCCAGGAATGCAGTAGCCGTTTGGGTACTCTATGAGTTCGTAGAGACGAGTAGAACATGAATATGGACTCCTAAGATCTTCAAAGCATACCCAGTGCATACAGTATGTTGGTATGGTAGGTACTATCTTGAAAATCAGAAGAAACCAACAATAGCCATGTGGGTACTTTATGAGTTTGTGGAGACGAGTAGAACATGAATATGGACTCCTAACATCTTCAAAGCATACCCCGTGCTTATAGTATGTTGGTATGCTATACTGGAAATCAAAAAACCAAGAATCGTGTAAAAAAAAGAAATAAAACTGTCTAAAAGAAATTGCAACATCGTTGTTCCTCTTCTTAACCTTACCTTCAACTGAGGGATTTCTTTGAAAATTCGCTCATTAATTCATGCTGCATGAATGGACTTTTTTTGTTCGACGCGGAAAATTATCTAGTTGTGCACTATGTCGCCGAAATTTCGATTTTGTCTGTTAAGGGGGTGGAAGGGGGGTTAAAGCTAAAAAAACGTACGTTTTTGGGCATAATCTTGTGTCGTCTACTCAGGCCTTAGTTCTCAATTAATTTTCGGGTTTCTTTTTCTGTTTGATGCGTCAAACTATCTAGTTGTGCACTACGTCGCCGGAATTTCGAAATTTGCCTTTTAAGAGGGAGAAGGGGGTTAAAGCTTTAAAAACGTGCGTTTGCGTCATAATCTTCTAAACCCTGCCCAAGCCTCAATTTCCCACCAATTTACTTGTTTCTTTTTTGTTTAACTCAAATAACTACAAGTGAGTTGAGTTGTACATGATTTCACCAGAGTATCAAAATTCGCAAGGGGAGGGGGCGAGTGGGGGGATAATTTTAACAATACATCCTTTTTTTCAATATTTCGGCTCCTTTACTGCTTACTAATTGTGCCCAGGCTTTGAAATTGAGGAAAAATTCTTATTATTCCACCGGATTTTCATGAATTATTCTCTGTGCCACCATGGAGCTAATAGTGGTGCCACCATGGTGCCAAGACACCATAAACTGCATAATTCGTGGATTTTTTATGTTTCACCTTGAATACGGATGTGAACCTCGACGAACTGCCTACTAAAACTAATAGATGAAAGTTCAACGTTACGACGTATTTCCGTTTTGGTGCCAGACTGGCACCATTGGTGGTGGTTGTGTGTGTGTGTGGGGGGGGGGGGGGATGATGACTCGAATTCGCATGTTGGGTATCGTAGATCATGGATTATAAAATGCTCTTCAGATTCGAGGCTCCCATGCCTCTAGAAATTTTATGGTGGATGAGAGTGTGAGGGAGGGGGGCACTATTCCTTGCCTATATCTATCTATATACATAAAACGCCAACTGGACGTACGTATGCACGGAGGGGTTGGAGGGGTCGTGGGAGTGGGGAGAGTCGGAGGAATCGTTTTTGCGTACTTTTAGTAGGCTTCTCAGCTATACTTAATAAATTGCATCGAATGAAACAGTTTTATCGCTTACCAACTGGTTAAACTGATCTAATGCTTATCCAATGGGACGTCCCCTGGAATGCATGCATTACTAAACTATATGTTTAGAGTTACCGCTCTGTAAATAGAATAATGGAAAACCCGCAATGAAGTTTCATGTCCTGAGGGAATCCAGATTGCAAGTTCGGGGTAAGTAGTAATTATATAACGAAAGCATTTCAACTACATACAAGGGAAAGAAGGCACGGAGAGGGTGGCTGGCGTTCGACTGGAGGCCCGAGATAAACCTCGGAGTTTCCCCTTTCAAGTCTCCAGGGACGAAACGGAGAGTTAATTTTATTACATCGGATCTCTGGTATAAACGAATCCTGATATATTATGAAGATCTCACCGTCCTAGGCTAGACTCTAGGCGACCGACCGTGGAAGAGGTGGAAGGCGGAACACACGAGGTCGCGGGTGGCAAGTTATGGGCCGTGTCCTTAGATAATTAGGGATCATTATTTTGCCTGGAACGGACATTGCTTCAGGATTCCGTGTGTTGAGATAATCTTTCACCTCGTGAGACATCCCCTCCGTCTATCCGACCCCCTCCCCGCTCTATTACCCTCTACGACCGCTTTATCCGAGCCCTTTGAAAGATTTATATAGTCGTTTGCACGTTTGAACCTTCGTGCGACGGCCGCTACCTTGATACATATCTAAAGCCAGTCATACCCAGTTCACGTTGACAATGTCATTGTTGAGAAACATGGAGGAGTGATTCCGACGAAGCTTTGACCACACTTCATGCGCCTCATCCTGTTTCAACGCAAAGTCGGTCAAAATGAGGAATTTCACCATGTCGGAATTTCCTTTTTTTTGACCCCGAAATCGGATTCAGCAACTCAAAAAAACCCCTTGATTGTTTAACCCATTAGTGCCCGTATTTATTTTTGTTCGATTTTTTTGTGAAATTTCATATTCTTACTATTTTTGAACCGAGGATCACGGGAAAAATATCTAAAAAATTCTATCTTTAGCCAATTCGTCAATATTGGCCGATGCCATATGGCATAGTTGGGTACACAGCGCCTAAAACAGTATTGAGATGCACGACCGAAGTAAGTCTCGTTTGCAATCAGATTAGGGACATAAAATGATTTGGATAATACCACGTTGTGAATAAAAAAGTACAATCACAAATTTATTGTCAAATGGAGGGTTACATTGAAAATAGGAACAATTTTTTATTAGTAACAAAGAGATTAAAACACCCACTAGCCCAACTTTTTATTTTGAGCACATTGTTCGGGTTTGGGACTTATAGGAGGTCCCTGCACAGCGTTTTCATTTCTTTTCCGGTGTATGAGTAACATAATGATCATCACGATCGAAACCAATATCGTCCAAAACTCTAGCTGATAAAATAGATTACTTGTCTGATGGGTCAGGACATCTTCTAGCAACGGCGTACCTCGACAATACCTTTTCTGAATTCCAGTTGCTATATGTTTTTGTTATTTTATGGAGAGAAGTGAATGGAGACCACCACCACTTCTTCATCCGCGTACCAATAAGGTAGTTGTTTATATTCTGATCCATCAGATCCACTCCACCCATTGATATGTTGTATTGGTAAATTGCTTGAGGCATTTGAACCGGGTGTTCTTATTTTGTTGTTGTGTTGTGAGTACCTTATGCTTCTTCATAAAATAACTGAACTAAGAATAGCTGATAGAAGGAAAATTAGGTACCCATTTTGTATTTATTAGCCACTTTGATGTCAACAAAAACACCATCAAGCCATTGTGCAGGGCTCTTACGGGGACCAGTCTCTTTCAATCGTTTCTTCATCAAAATAACATCTTCATCACTCATCAGTTGTCCTGTAGAAGTTCCAACTGCTTCTGCTTCAAGATATTCATTTCCGCCAATTCGTACATTTCCAGTCACAATTTGAGAGAGGCTAACAATTTATTACATGACAAATGCCGGATAGTTCTTGAATTTCGTTTTCTTCATTGTCTGAATCGTTATCTGACAATTCAGCTGGATTGGGAGGTTCGATGAAAATATCAACTGAAATGTCTGCGTCACTATTCATGTCGATGAGCGCGTCGAGAGCATCTTGAAGGAAAAATCAGGTCTTAAATTAGAAGCAAAAATAAAATATACTATTCAATAATCTACGGAAAACCACTAGTTATGAATGCACGCTATGAGTACAAAAAGGCGTCGTGGACAAAACGAATTCAGAAAACTGTCAGTAACTGCCCAACGATGCCGTTTGGCATCGCACAAATGAACACTGCCACCATAGCCGGGTATCCTATTTATTCGATCCGAAAACTTCATACTAAGCCCAGAAAATATCTTAGGATGATAGGAAAGTATGCGTTCTTCGCCGAAATATTAAAAATTCACATCGGTCAACAGGATGTCCCATGTCAAGGACCGGAAAACTTCAGGAGTCGATTCTACAACTGATTTAACCCTTGATGTGTATAAAGTATCTGCAGCTGTGAGCATCTAGAATATCCCAGGCGCTCAGTACCTGTCCCGCCCTATGTAAAATGTTCCATTTCAAAACTTCAGCAACAATCTAACCGCCACGAAAAGTACTTTGTTCCATAGTTTCTGAAAACAACCGTGTCTCTCAGACTCTTCATACACAGGTGACCAAGAAACGTACGTTTTCGAGCATAATTTTATATACTCTGACCAGGCCTCAATTTCCAACCGATTTGCGAAATTCGTTTTTGTTCGTATGACTTTCGAGTTCCACATTAATTCACTAGAATATCGAACTTAGCATGAGGATAATATTCTTAGCGAGTTTGGTTTATTATTTTCAATAGGTAATGAACCTTTGGAATCGACCAAGAAAAAAAAAGTTTAACACCCTCTCAAAATTTGTTGGTTTATGTTGGGACTCTTCCTCCATGGATTATACCTAGGTAACCATATGTTAACCTCCACTCCTGTTCACGTAAATGTGACTCTAATAAAAAGCCAGCACGTTTACAGTTAATAGTCTCATCTTCTCATTAATTCAAATTAATTAATAGGAAGGTCCTTAAAGGGATTCATAATAATCCAACAACTTGGCGACGAAAATTAACGACCCGTGTTTGCAAAGTGCGTTTGTTGTTTTCGCGTATTTCTCCATCGTTTGTAATCCCCGAAGTCGGCATGTCCCGACTACAAGGTATTTCCTTTGAAGAAACGGGGGACTTCAACGTTTTCCACACGAAATTGAAAAACTATTTTATACGGGAAGACGTGAACGACGAAACCAAACAAAAAGCAACTCTACTCACTGTGATTTCTGATTCGGCCGTAAAACTACTTGAAAGCTTGTGCATGCCCGACAAACTGGACGACGTAACGTATAAGACTTTAATCAAGCTATTGCAAGAACATTATGCTTCGTCTAAATCATTTTTCAGCCACCGCCACATGTTTTATTGTGCCACCAAACACCTAGATGAAAATGCACGTGAATGGGCTGCTCGACTTAGAAACTTGGCAACTCAGTGCAAGTTTGGAGGCGAATTGGAGATAGTTTTAAGGGACAAATTTGTATCTGGCTATGGTGAGGGAGCCGTGCAAGATAGATTGTTTGAAGAAGATGCGTCTCTACCTACAGTGACTCTGAAAAGTGTAGTGGATCTTGCTTCGGGGAAGGAAGCTGCCGTCGAAGAAAGAAAACAACGTGTAAGCAACCAAGTAAAACCGGATACAGGTATCTACCTACACAAAGGTAAATACAAGAAACAATCACCTAAAGCCAGTTTTGCCCAACCCAAAACTAATGACAACAAACCCTGTTCCCACTGTGGCCGCAAAAACCATGTCTCTGAAAAATGTAAGTATCGTGACTATTCGTGCAATGTTTGTTCCATAAAAGGGCACTTAGCGACAGTGTGTCCTAATAAAAAAAAGAACAAATCAGGCTCCAATGATAAAAATAACCACAAATATATGGAAAGGCAGAACTCGAGTGGTAGTAGTTGTGATAACAGTGAAGATGAGGTCACTTTAAATGATTCTTTCTATAATATGATGACATCCAAAACTACCCTTTCTCCATATACGTTGTCCTTGAGAGTTGGTAAAGAGAGATTGACCTACCAGATCGATACTGGGTCGCACTATAATGTTATTAGCGAAACCTTTTACCAACAACATTTTGGACATATTAAATTGTCGGAAAATGATTTGAAGTTGACAGATTATGTAGGCAACCCGATCGTTCCAATTGGCAAATTTTTGGTTCAGGTCAAAGGAGAAGATGAGAAATGTCACACTTTACTTTTCTATGTGGTTAAGCAGGGTGGACCTCCTCTGATAGGTCGTCAGGGCTTGAAAGTGCTCAAGGAGGCACCATTTCTGCACATTTCCAATAATGCAGTTAAACTATTCCCAAAGGCCCCTGCTGAAGTGCTTGACATTTTGAAGAAATATGCCAGCGTTTTCAATGACAGTGTGGGAACCTTTTCAAAGTACAAAATTTCTTTGAAATTGAAGGAAGGATCAACTCCAGTTTTTCTCAAGGCCCGCAGACTACCACTGGCACTTAAAGAAAAAGTTGAAAATAAAATTCAGAGATTAGTCAATGATGGAATAATGGAGCCAGTTAAAACAAGTGACTGGGCGACTCCGATTGTACCTATCCTCAAGGCGGACGGAACTATGAGAATTTGTGGCGACTTTCGGCTCACCGTCAACCCACAGTTGAAGCCCAGCAGCTACCTTCTGCCGCATATGGAGCACTTATGTAGCGATTTCGCAGGTGCAAGGTACTTCTCTAAGATTGATCTGCGAGATGCTTTCCAGCAATGTGAACTAGATGAGCCTTCACGTGCCTTGACCACCATTAATTCGCACCTGGGACTATTCCGTTATCGTAGGCTATGTTTTGGGATAACGAATGCTCCTGATGAATTCCAGGAAGTTATGGAACGCTTGCTCCGTGGAATAAAAGGTGTGAAAGTCCTGATGGATGACATAGTGGTCACAGGTGCAAATTTTGATGAGCATAACGCCCGATTAGACTCAGTTCTCAAGGCACTCCATGGAGCTAATCTACGTGTCAAACACACCAAATGTAAATTTGGGGCTCAGAAGATCGAATATTTGGGACATATTTTTTATGTAAACGGATGTCACCCAACGGATCAGCATGTCATAGCGATCAAGAAATGCCCTGTTCCAGAAGATGTCAGTGCTCTTCGCTCCTTTCTTGGAATGGTGACATTTTACGTCAAATTTGTTCGCGGAGCTGCAAAGATTCTGGAACCCTTGTATTGTTTGGTGCGGAAGGAGACACCATGGAACTGGACTAAAGAATGTGATGTTGCCTTCAACAAAATCAAGGAGATTCTCGCATCGCAGCCAGTCCTTACACATTTTGACCCGAAGCTACCTCTCCGGCTAACAGTGGATGCTTCAGCAAAGGCCGTTGGAGCAATTCTTTCACATGTCTATCCTGATTCAAGTGAACACCCTATAGCATATGCATCAAAGCTACTTACTGATACACAGCGTAAGTATGCACAGATAGAGCGCGAAGCTTATGCCATAATTTACGGGGTCACTCGATTCAAGGAATATCTTTGTGCGAAATCATTTGAACTGATTACGGATCACCGCCCACTGATACACATCTTTGGAGAACGAAAAGGTGTACCTATTTACGCTGCAAATAGACTGCAACGGTGGGCATATTTCCTATCAGCATTCACATACACAGTCAAGTGCGTCAGATCTGAAGAAAACAGCGCAGATTTTCTTTCTAGAACTGAGACCACTTGTCCTCAGAAACCAGATGTTGACAGCCTAGATGAAGTCTCACATCTACACTTCATCCAGGAGAACTGCCCATTCAGACTGAATTGGAAGCTGATCAAGCGTCAGACAAGGAATGACCCAATTCTCTCTAGAATTTTGACATTGGTCTTGAAGGGTACTAAGCTACCAGCTACTGAGGAGGATCTGAAACCGTACATTCACCGAGAGAACGAACTAACCGTTGAGCAAGGATGCCTCATGTGGGGATATAGGGTTATTGTTCCAGCAAAGTTCCAATCCTCAATCCTAAAGGAGCTGCATAGTACTCATCTCGGAGCTACCAAGATGAAAGCCTATGCTCGGAACTACATCTGGTGGCCCAAGATCGACTCGGACATACAAGACCTAGCAAAACGCTGTGAAATATGCTGTTCAGTCCGAGGGGCACCACCCAAATCTGTACTTCGTCCATGGCCACATCCGCACATTCCGTGGACGAGACTACACATTGACTATTTAGGTCCAATCATTGGCAAAATTTCAGTTTTTGTTGTCTGTGATTCTACATCCAAATGGATTGAAGCCAAAATCGTCAAAACAACTACTGCTGAAACTGCCATTGAAATTCTTAGTGACTTGTTCGCAAGATTTGGTTTGCCACGCTCAATATCCTCTGATGGTGCCAGGTGCTTTACTGGTCATGAGATGGCAGGTTTTCTGAAGAACCATGCAATAAAACACCTAGTAGGCGTACCATTCCACCCTCAGACGAACGGTGCAGGGGAATCCGCTGTCAAAATTGTCAAAACGTTCCTCAAAAAGGCTATTTCTGACAACTCCAACCAGCCTCTTCAACTAGCACTCAAAAAATTCTTATTCCAATACAGGAATACAGAACATGCTGCGATCGGCGATGCTCCAGCCAACTTGCTTCTAAAGAGGAAAGCACGCACCCTTTTCGACTTGCTTTTACCATCATCATAGGACCTGATTGCACCTAGGCAAGACGACTGGATAGCTCGAGGCGGACGTCGTTCCGTCAATTTTACACCCCAACAACTGGTCTGGGCAAGAGACTATCGAGCTGGATATCCTAAATGGACTAAAGCTGTGATTTCCGAGATAACTGGTTCACAAACATATCAGGTCAGTACTGAAGATGGAATGTCATGGACACGCCACCTTGATCAATTATGGTCCAGAACTCCACTACAGACTGATGAATTTGCTCACCAGAACCAAAAACCCCCGGACATCACCCGACCAACCCGTCCCAAAGCCTCACAAACTGGATCCTCTAGACTTCCTGCGAGGAAATCCTTAAGATTTGATGATACCCAACACGAAACGGAGCAACTGACAGAAGATGAGGAACCAAACCCATTCTCAGGATTTTCCCCATACTCATACCAGTCACGAGCTTCACGTGGCTCTCTTCCCTTTCGAGGATTTTCGCCAGACCCGGAACCCCCTGTGTATCCAGTATACAGACCTCATGGCCATACACCAGACACACCGCTTGGAACTTCCCGATGTGCTACCAGACAGCTACGTGAGAAAGTGAACCCTCCAGAACGGTACAACCCCAAATAAATTGTGGTCACCTGGAAATTTATTCAAATTTTGAAAATTTATATTCATTGGTATGATTTTTTATAATTTTTACATGAGAACTCATTTTGCACTTAAGAAGAATTTATGCGTACGTATTTTGTAAATCTATGAGAACAATGATCTCATTATCAAGAGACTGATTAATTTTTTTTTTTTTTAATTTTTATATTGTCATGATTTCTCATAAGGGGGAAGGATGTTGGGACTCTTCCTCCATGGATTATACCTAGGTAACCATATGTTAACCTCCACTCCTGTTCACGTAAATGTGACTCTAATAAAAAGCCAGCACGTTTACAGTTAATAGTCTCATCTCCTCATTAATTCAAATTAATTAATAGGAAGGTCCTTAAAGGGATTCATAATAATCCAACAGTTTACGTTTCAAGATACGTAGAATCCAAAAATCGAATAAAAATTTGGCCGTCCGTCCGCCGTGTGGGACGTCGTTGTTGTGGGACGTGTGTTGTGCCATTGGGATGTCGTTGTCTTCTGGAATGGGTGCATTACCAAACAATAAGTTTCTACATAAACTTCAAATTCCCATCTTTCTGGTTATTTTGCCATAATAAAGTATTTTTTTGGTAATTGCTAGTGGTGTAGCGTAGTTTTGAAATCCACGCGTTCTTTCCGACGATCCCTGTATAACGTCTTCATTTGTAAATAATATGATTCAGATGTTTCCATGTTATGGAGTTCATTGTCTCAATTGATGTCTCTTAACATTCAAAAACAGTTGCAGCCGTTTATTGGGACAGCCTATTTCTAGGAGTGCAGATTTTAGGGTTATACTTCGAAATCGATAAAATAATTCTATTGTTTAGTAATGTCAGGTTCTGAGACGCTTCGAGGATGACTCATGTTTCCCGTCACGAAGGACCTCCATCTTGACAGTCGTCAGGGAGAAGGTGCCAGAAGACGTCGAGGAAACAGGAAGGGCGAGCCATCTGCTCTTCGGAGCCCTTTAATTGCTCACAACCAAACTCGCCCTCCCGCCGTCAAATTTATCGTCAACGTCCTGATTATTATGAACCCCTTCGCCAACATATTTCTCCGGTAACAATGGCGATTACCGCCTCGACATGCAGTTTCCAACCCCTGCCTCGATCCGAACTGCAAGGGAACAGTTTCGGGTCAAATTAGAGGGGTTCCGGGTTTTGCTGAGTCCATCGGCAAGCGGGATGAGGAGGGCTGTTAAAAGTTTTGCAACGTTCCGACTCGTGAGCGCGGGGTTGAGTGATACAATGGGTATTTTCCTCTGCCGCCATGCACCTTGATATTACCACCAATTTCGGAGCCCGGAGAGAAATTTCCATTCCCTTGACGGCGAAATTGTCTGGTGTTGCACGCAACTTACGTGAAATGATGATTGAAGTGCAGGTGACTCCTCATGAACGCCTATTTTCAACTACTGACGTAACTACATTGTGAGGACGGAGTTCTAGTTGGCATCGTATTAACTACAGTGGGGGAAGCAACGTGATGCTAAAGTTGTTAGTCTCATTTGCAACCCAAGGCGTGAATGTGAACGCAGTGGATTGTTTCCCTCCTCCTTCAATTCATCACTACAGTGAATCCGATAGATATAGGAACCAGTGAATAGCATAACTGAATCCAGTGAATGGCATAACTAGCAAGTTTTCAATTTGGACATTCAAACTCGAGTTAACTCCTCTTCCTTGGGGGAATTCCGTGCCACCTTGGCTTACATTTTGTGCATGTTTTACATCTCATCTTACTGAATGATATTATGAATTGGGTTTTAACTGTTTCGGTTTATTTTTAATATCTAGCCTATACAGGGTGTCTACACTTAAGATGGGCATAACTTCAGGGTTCAATTCTACATGGTATTTCACAACAAAAACTGACTGTTAGCAATTTTCTCTTAACTCACTTAAAATGCCCTTTTTGCACTTCGAAGTTTTTTCTCGCGTTTTCAACCTTACGTCATTAAAACTGTCATCACTTTTGTTATTTACCTAGTAAATTCAAAATTAAGGATATCGTGAGAAAGAGCGCTAAATTTCCAAGATACATAGTGTAAAACCAAAATCATTTAGCAATAAACCATTTCTAAAAAAATCAGGTCAAAAAACGAACTTTAAATTTTTTCCAAAATTTTCACTTTTTGATGGTGCTCCGGAAAAAATATGCTCAAATTGTCAGCTCCTCAGCGGTCTATCAATGTTTCTTTTTAAAATTCAATTTGGAAGATTAAATCAAGTTTGAATGCTAGAAAACGTGAGTTTCACTTGAAAATTGAGTGCTTTACACGGTGTATGGTCTCCCTCGATCTAAAGATCACTTGACGGGTTTGGTATCATTTCCTATGAATTTTTTTACGCTTAATTCAGTGGTGATACTTTCGAATAATTCTGACTCTCTAGAGAGTGGATTTTTCGAGGAAAACCTTTGTTTTTCGTAAATATGGTAGTGAGCATAAAGTAACACCTTTCTACTCAATAAAAACATCAACTTTCCAGCTGATTGGTATTTCTATTGAGCAGAAAGTTGTTACTTTATGCTCACTACCATATCTATCAATAATGCGTATTTTATGTAGGAAAAACGAAGGTTTTTCTCGAAAAATCCACTCCCCCGCAGTCATAATTATTCGAAAGTATCATCATTTGATTCAACGTAAAAAATCACATAGGAAATAATACCAAACTCGTCAAGTCATCTTGGGATCGAGGGTGACCATACACCGCGTGAAACACTCGATTTTCAAGTAAATCTAACGTTTTCTTGGATTCTCCACCGTACGCAGCACGTTGTCCAGTTGTACTGATTTTAATGATCTTTGGTATATGAAACAGTATATGCATGGGAAATATAAAAAATTGCGTTAATTTACGAGATTAATCTGATAGGCGATATGTAGTCTACTTTTAGATCTATACGTTTCCGTTAATACCTGCGCCTTGATGGGGACCAACCAAAGGACGAGAGATGACGAATTGTATGCTAGTTGAATGACGAAAAGATAGAAGGATATGAATTATTATCCTATAAGCAATGAGAATTCTATCTATCTACGGGTGGAGGTGGGGGGGGGGGGATCAATAGATGTGACTCATCGGATTTTCAGATTTGAACCAGGAGGGTAAGGGAAATGATCCTCCGTGATCATTTGAAATACTTTACAGGATCGCTGTCTGGAATAAAACTTAGGGAACAATCGTTGAGGTTATTCGACAGAATGAGAGCATTTGATGTTGGAGAAATTCACATGGGACCATCTCGAAGTTAACCCACTTGTTTTCGTGTCTGTCTGTCTACAAAATCCTTGTAACAGGCGAAACTATACGTACTTACTGTCCGATTTTGATGAAATTTTCAGGGATTGAGGGAGTAGATTGTCTCCTTTTAAAATCATCCGAATTGATAGCAATCTCAGCCCATGCGCAGAAATGAAATTCTCGTAGTTCCCTCACTTTTATATTATTTTCTATACTTTCTATACCCCCTCCCCCCATCTTTGTAACAACCATATCTTCTGTACTTCTTATAACTACCATCCTTGTAGCAACCATAACTTCCATATTCCCTATACTTTCTATAACGTCCATCCTTGTTGTATGATCAAGATATCGTTATTAGTTATTGAATTCAAAGAATGAAATAGGATGATCAATCACAACTCAACTCAGTAGTATTTCGATTGGAACTAACTCTATTCAGGAATGGGTAGTGAGGTAGGAATCAATTGAACAGAAGATACTGCCAGCTGATCATAATGGTACATCCTCTCTTTTCCAACATAAAAAAGGGGAAAGAAACAACAATTCTAGGTGCCTATCTACTTGAACATAACAAGGCACTTGCCGCTACAACCATAACTTCTATACTTTCTAAGTAGGTAAGTAAAGTAGAGTAAACAACCATTTCAGGTTGGGTTTTCGTCCTACTCCCATTCCTGGCGTCGAGGACCTATACTTTCCACACGTACCAGAAGGTACCTATCTAGCCTTATCAATTTAATCGTGATCAGGTCATTGGTAGCCAGTGCGTATTCACCTAGTTTAAATTCATAAAACGCATAACTTCTTTAGTTTCCATTCAATTTAGATGGCATTTGTCTGAGATTTGTGGTTAAGACTCTGGATGGTTCCCTATAAATTTCATTGTCATGAGATCATCAGATTTTGATGGTAGTGGTAGATTATTGGGAATTGAAGTTTAGAGATTATCCACAATTCATCAGACACAATCCTAAACAATTGAGTTAAACAAGGAAGCTATGTGTCACACCCATTTCTTTTTAATTAATTTCATTAGTGAGATGTTACTGAACAGTATTATTCTTCCACTCTGGAAAAAACGTCATGAGGATAGTCACTAGAGCCAATTTTGTGATTGGGGTCGAATGCACACTCTCTTCCTGCTACATACTCGTACATGCTCGTTTGTGCGTTATACGAAATTTCGGGTGTGTTTTGATGAATGTACACTATAAGTACTTGGATTAAAAATGTCCTCCCTTTCAGGGGATCTCATCACTTTCAAGACTACTCTCAGGCACCTCAAACGAAGAATTCTGACCGTTAATGGGTTAAGGAACCCAGAGATTGAACTGAGGGTTTGTTTTGAGTGAGAGGAAGAGAAGAGCTAAAGAAAACGGCGTTTCCTGAGTGACCACCAGACGACAAGAGCACCCTCTGTGCCCTCAAGGGGTCCGGCTACCCCCTAAGAGCCTCTCTTTAATTGAACCCAGAAAGGGTCCGGGTAAAGGGTCATTATTTGGCCGACAATCCCAAGGCAAACCCTTCCATTGTCCAATATAATTAGAAAACTTGGCTATCGAAGTGAAAACTTACCTGGTAGAATCGATCCCGGGACAACAAAGGTTGCCCTGCGGATTAATGCTGGTGAAGGCTTTGGACTGGACTTTGCTGTTCGAACAACAATCATCAATTACAGCAACAATGCTCCCTCCGCGAACCAATTCATCGCAACCCCTCGACAATCGCATCGTCTTGCAGTCTCTCCGAAGCTCCAAGCTTTCCTAATTTTCCTGCATCCATGTGATTGAGTTTGTCAGCACCTCCCCCGGTGGGCACCATGAATATTTCCGTAAAAGTCGGCATTCCTAAAAAATATTATCCCCCTCATAAATTCACTGTGAAAATCAAGAGTTTGTGTTAATTAGCGCAACATTTACTACTAAAATTGAACTGTTCTTGATAGTTGATGGTGTTTATACAACAAAAAAGGCCGTCCATGTCAGAGACCTGCGCAGACAATGATCGTCAACCACGAAACTAATTAGATGATAACAACAAAGATAGAATGAAGTTTAGCCGAATTGTCACGTGTGTTATTTATAAATCCCTTCACAGTCCATGCTTCTCGTTATCATTTTACTTCGCAACAATGGTATTTTTTTAAGAAATAGGGAGAGAAAAGATGTTTACTACTGCGAAATTTGAATGTGTCATCAAACTGAGTGAATTTCACTTTGTCTTGAATTTTTAAACAGTGAATTTATGTTGTAGGATGATAAGGTAGGCAATTTGATATCTGGTCTGTAGAAATCGGCCTACTAAATTGCAAGTAGTGGCTTCTGGTATGTCAATTTCATCTTACTGGAAGGTTTGATATCGCTCCTAGAGTTTCCTAAATGGTTCAGTGGTGCAATGCGTTTCGACAAATAACGCTTCGGTGAAAGTAAAAAAATCGGATTCGAAATTATACCAGCAAGAATATGAACCTCATTATCTGATTCAATAATGAACCATCGTGCGTCTCAACCAACTTCCTACCGCATTTATCTATCACCGTGCATCTCCATTTGTGTGTATCGTCAGTTCCTGTTTCGTTTATTCGAATGAGAAAATGGTTATTACAACAAATATAACAGTAAGGGGGTTATAGTGTCTATTATTGTAAACAACTATGAATTCATTGAACATTATGCACGCCGTCCAAACATTATTCAAGTCATCACCGTTCTGTCAGAAATTTACCTACCAAGAGTGAATCCGCTCCGAATTGAAACTCAACGCAGGCTATCGACTTTAAAGAAGCACGCTGGGAATCTTTTGAAAAATCGAGGGATCGGGCCAAAGACGTGGTTCAGTACCTAACGTGATGCCAGTACCTTAGCGATGTTCACCTCTTTACTCGACGGCGTCAACAATCCAAACCAACATTGAGTGAGTCCAACATTCTACATCATAACGTACAGTTGTCGAAACGAATTACAATTCGAACTTCTACTTGTCGAAAAGTACAACGCCCAGGTTGAGATTCATAGGTTTATGGTGAAAATATATCGCTTGAGTTTCAGATTTGAAAAATTAAATTAAGAAACACTAAAAAGTGAGATATAAAAAAATAAAATAAAAAATAACATAAAGAATAAAATAAAAACTTTTTCAAAATAAAACGGATCGACTTCAAAACTGATTGTGTCAAACCACTGAAAGAAAAATAATAATAATTACAACTTGTTCAGATTGGTTGGTTGGTAGGTACGTATTGAAGTCGCTGCCGTGCCCATTTGTAGAGATACTTGTGTATAAATCTTCTAGGTATACTTCCTTCCTATATTCTACTTTATACTTCGAATATTCTTTTGTTCTTCTCACAGATACACATATCCACATCATTATCTCGATAGTCTCACGTACGACGTCAATGCAATACATAAAAACATTCTTGATACGGTAGGGTGTTTGTGTTTACGTTATTATTTTCTACTTTCTAGTTTCTGGTATCATAAGTTTTGAGGTCGGTCAATTTTATTAACTGACCCAGTTAATAAAACATTTCAGGGTTAAAAAGGTTTTTATTTCATTATTTTTTAAATTAATATCGGTTATTTTTTTCTCACTTTTAGTAGTCTTTAATTTAGTTTTAAAAATAATTTCCCCGCTGTTTTTTGATCAATTCCCATTATATAGATTAGTTTCTGTACTGTGGTTCTGTTTCCTTGGAACGGATTAGTTTCAGTACTATGGATCAGTTACAGTAACCTGGCTCATGACAAGTAGTTTCGACGCTATGTGAGCATGCAATCTCGTACTTTTTTTGATGACGAGGAAGCTATGTGCTTTATCCACTTGGCGGAGTACTCTCTCATAGGGGTCAGGAAGGGATAGATTTCCAAATCTACATGTGGTCAGACTACAACGACGGTGGGTAACAAGTTGACAAAGTGTGAAAAACATAATTTGCTCCGAATACAATAATGACATCAAGTTGGAAGGAAAAACATTTTCCAATTATAAAGATATTCAAGCATATTACGTGCTACTAAGTAACGATGCAAAAGTAGTAGTAGGAGCATCCAGAAAACAGTTTGAGTATCCTTTGGTGATAAAACTTAAAAAAGGTTAAGACTAATAAGGAGGGATCAAGTCAACACAGTGTATTTATTGGTTACATGAAGTTTGGTGTCAGCTTCGAAACTCTTGGCTGTACACTTGCTAACATGGTACCTTGCTGTTGGTTTGGATGGCGATAGGACAGAGTTGGAGCTGGTAGGTGTGGCAATCGTGCATAACCCAGATAAAGGGATGCCCATTAATTAATCCCTTATTCAGTAGACTACGTAATTCTTATAGACCGTTCTATCTAACTAATCAATTTTCGATCTAAAACTGATTTGGGTTTCGGTAGCTGTAGGTTTAAAATATATGAGCATAATGGGGGGTTTCGATAATTAGAAGATAATGAGAAAGGAGGAAATTATAGTGGGTTATTCTCCCAGAGCCTCATCGAATGTCATTGAACGTAGTTATGTTTCGGTCTTCACTGTGTTGACAATTTAGAGACCTAATAAACTTAAATTAGCCCAATTGATTTTCACTTTAGATCCTACTCAGCTGAATGATTGGAAGGATTGATTGATAGGGGAGAACGTAGGCCGAGCTTCCGTTACATATACCGTCGTCAACTGAAGACGAGGTAGTGGGCTATCTAACCAGCGCGGTGAGCTACCATTATTACATGGGTTTTGGGTGGTTATGATAGTAAATCCGGCACACAGAACCACCAATGGTCCAGTGAGGAGAGGTATGTTCGGAAGGATAAAGTGGCCTTTCGATTTCGCGTATTTGTATGCTAGGAAAGCTGAGAGATACTATAGGTTTTATCACAAAAGGTCACTCAAACTGTTTTCTGGATGTTCCCATTACTAATTTTGCATAGTTACTTAGTAGCACGTAAAATACTTAAATATCTTTATATTAGGAAACTTGTTTTCCTTCCAACTTGATTTCATTATCTGTATTTGGAGCAAATTATATTTTTCACACTTTGTCAACTTGTTACCCGCCGTCGACGTAATCTGACCACATGTATATTTGGCAATCTATCCTTCCCTGACCTCTATCTTACGCTAGTTGAGTCACGAAAATGTTGATGAAATTAAAACACGTACTCCTTGAGAACAAATCGGTACAACAACATTATAGGATTTATGGTGTTTCTAAACCTTGAATAAGAGGTCGCCGAAGAACCTAAAAAACTGCATCAAAGAAAACAAACAATTGGTGCTCATAGGTAAATTTGAAATTTTAGTGGTCACTACTATACTAAAACAATATAAGAGTCTGATGTGTGAAATTCCTCCTTCAATCATTTTTACACAAATCTCAATTAAGTCCATGGGGTGTGCGCATGGGTCGGAAAAACTGTTGTGGCGTAACTTCCAAAAAAAAATTAATACAAAATAGGGATTAGGTCACAGCCACGAGAAAATATAATGCGTTTTTAGGGAAAAGGCCTCACTCACCGATCTCGACGCAGTTTTCCCCGGCCGGGGGTAGCTTTCCACAGGTTGGTAGATGGTGTAGCGAGGCGACGGGGAAAGTACTAAGGTTTTTTGAAACAAACTGATTGAAAAATAGCTGAACAACTTCGATATTGAGAAAGCAAAACGTGAGGTACTGTCCAGAGCAAGTCTATCATGGGAATGATTTCAAGGGGGCTAGAGGGGGTAAGACATGACAGCCCTCTGCGGTCTGAGACGGAAACTAACAGGCCGATTGTCAAAGGTAAATTGTTTTTATTTAGAGCAGGGAGAAACAACTGTTTATTGTTATTTTTAATCTAAACTAGGCCTCATTCTGAGAATTTTGACACCAACGCGCCCCTCCCGCCTGGGCAAGTCGAGGACTTGCTGGTTACGACGGATTCTCCAATTCGGTACGTAGATAATAATTGTATTCTTATAACTAGCGGAACTAACCCCATTCATTTAATATTTGAAACTTTGAAAAATCATAGAAAAAGGTCTTCTCACGCTAGAAGGTCGCGATTGGTGTCAAAATTCTCAGGATAAGGTCTACTTTCGATTAAAAATTTAAAAAAAAATCATGCGCACCCCCCCCCCCCCCCCTCATTTCAGGGATTATTTTTTTTGTATGGTCCCCTATAATTATCAATGGCCTCGAATTGATAGCAGCATTTTCTTTCGACATAATATCAGTCGTATTTAATTATATCAACTAACTGTGCATTCAAAAACACAAATACTTATTAACATCATTTCCTCATCACTTATTTGTCCGATTTTCTTCGAACTTGGTAGTAGTTCGATTTTTATTGGAATAGGAATGGTTTAGTCAACGAACCGAAACTTCTTATACACAGGGTGTCTCAGCTACTTACGGGTCTGCTTAAAATAATAAACGAAATTTTCGGAGGGAATCAGGAGGTTCAAGTCTGAAATTTACAGCTTCCGTACAGCTAAGATGAGATGAATATATCATTACCACATAAAGTTGAACTATCAACCGGGGTAAGTGCGAGATAATTCAAAACTCGGGAAAAAAGCTTTCCGGAACGGAGCTGCATATTGCATCGCTTCAGAAACTGCTGCTGGGAAATTCCCGGTAAAGGAGATGGACACCCTGTAGATGAAAAAGCGGTCGGTTGCATCAAAAAACGCTGGCAAGTGAAAAGTTTTGATCACCGAACTTTTCTCTCAGGGTTGGTGCTCCTAGGCGGTGAATTTTAAATATCCTTTAGGCATGTAATAGTAGAAGGAGGGGAGAGGGAAGCAGAGACCCGATCTTGTTAGAGTGCACAAGTTTCTAAGAAAGAAAGCCGACTTGGAGTGCAGTTGGGCGGGTTTTGAAATTCACATTGTTAGGGAAGTTGGAAGAATAGGAATCAATTTGAGAGGAGCTGTCCAGCTGAAATAACCGCAAGGAACGCATGTTATGCGAGAATGTTCTGCAGCATATCCTCATCTTCGAGGAGTAGATAGTTTGAAGGGGAATATCCAGATAAAATGCGAACTTTTTCCCAAATCAACAACAGTTTGTTTTACTCTTGATGGCCCTGAGAGATCATTCGGAGTGGATTCTTACTTGCATCCAATCTGTTCGCCTTTATCGGGTTTATAAAGTATTACGAGCTAAACACTGCCTCAGTTTATACTCTTCACTTTGGACGATTCTCATGTAACGCTCTCCAAAATTATCAAGTATATTATAGCAGTAATGGAATTTGAAAGACATTTATTATAGTTAACTTCATCTGGCTGTGAATCAGTCCTTCATGCCAAACTTTATCAAATGCCTGAGTCACATCAAGGACGATGGCAGAGCAGACCTGCACCACCAGTATTCCATGGGATCTATGTAACTCATTCTGAGAGCTCGAAATCAGCATATTATTTATTAATAAATAGGCTTCTTCGCGTTTTCTGATTCAATCCCCCGCCCACACTCATTAATATCGGCCTTTGAAGGATTATATTAAACATACACATCACGTTTCAGAACTGTCACAGGCCAGGAATCGATTCTGGAGCTCATTTCCAGCAAAAAGTACCTCTCAGTAATTTTTTAGAGGCTTCGTTTTCGAGTCATTTCACTTTTAAGATTATTTCTTGAGTTTGACATTATCTCAGTAAAACGGCTATAACTCCTCGAATTTTCACGCAAATTAAAATCTAACTACACCGTTGGAAAAAGTGTAAAATTTCCTAATACTTTAATGGAAAAAATCCATATTTAAACTACCGCTCTTTCTAACTATATCCTTAAATTAGAATTTACTTGGTAATTAACAGGAGTTATGACAGTTTTAATGACGCAGGGTTGAAAATGATTTTTAAAACTTCTAAGTGAAAAAAAGGCATTTTGAGTTTTGTTGGAATTACGAGTATATTGTGGAATCGAACCCTGAAGTTATGCCCATCTTAAGTGTAGACACCCTATAGTATACATGCAGGGCCAAGCAGATCTGCCATACTCCTGGAGTCGATTCTAAAATAATTCACAACAGAATGTCCCTGGCAATTTTTTTAACCCCTTTTTTTCAATTTTATTTTCCAATTTTGAAATTTGTTCGTAATTTTGACCTTGCGTTATTAAATTGGTCATAAATCTCTCAATTTGCTGTGTAAATTCAAATTTGATGATAAGGTTCGAAAGAACATTACATTTCCTACCGGTTCGATGCCTGACCTTTTCTTCAAGTCAATGTTTGAGGCATGAAAAATCCCTCTGAAAAGGAAATTTTCCAAAAGTTAGGAAGCTGAGACTGAGATTTTGACGCATTTTTTGCCTTCTTGCATTTTGAAACAATATTTGTTCTTGTAGTTCAATTTTCGATTAAAAAAACTCGAGGTTTCAAAACATAGGTTTCAAATCTGGGAAAATTTACTTTTCAGATGGCTTTTTCATGCGTCTAACCTTGGCTCAAAGATAGGCAATTCCGATAGGAGATTTAATGTTCTTTCCAACGGTATCCTTAAATCCGAGTTAACACTGCAAATCAAGAGAGTTACGACTAATCTACTAAAGTAAGGTCAAAATCACGAGAAAATTTTAAATTTAAAAAAAATTGGAAAAAAGAGCTAAAAATGTGTCAGGAGGCATTTTTTTGTTGGAAATTAGTTGTAGAATCGACCCCTGAAGTTATAAGAACTTGTGTGCCTCCCTGTATATCGATTTTGGTAATAATCAGTGTTTGAATAGCATCTCGGAATTTCTCCTCTACCATGTACATTCGTCGGATCTTGGCTTCTTCCGAAGACATTGCTCTCATAATTTATATCAATAATGATAACTTATTAAATTTCTGGTTATATCCCCATCTGAGGGGTACGCCAATTAGTCATTCAAATTTAAGCCGAACATTAACCATCGACAGTTTCAAAATGCTCCTCCATCAAACTTACATTTTAAACAAATTGTTCAACGCCTGCAACACCACCTTTATTATACTCTTGTAGTAAAAATTCTGAATTATTTGGTGCTGACTCAAAAATGAAAGAATTTACATAATGTCAGATAGCCTGGCAGAGTAAAGGCAGTCTACGTAATAACCTCAAGCCTAACCTGTGATTGTCAGACTCCCAGCAATAGCTTTCTTTGCTCTGGATTCCTGGTCACGAGGGAGTTGACGGTAATAAAGAAGATCCCTGTTTTTCCCTCGGCAAATAGGGATCGGAGTCCCATCGTTTTCGCCCTTAACCTATACTTAGGGTATCTGGGAGATTCATCACAAGTCCAGAAATGGAAGGAATAACGAAAAAGCTGCACATTGGCAAGTAGAGGCAAAGCAGAGGCATACAGTGCAGCTGGTAACCAAGGAAAGATCGAAAGATGCGGAAAGACCTTCGCACCTTAGCAGGCCTCCTCACTGGCACTGACCTTTGAGATTTCAAGGAAAAGACAGTTGAATTTCGACTCTGCTGCGAAGGAGCCGAGACAGCATAACAGATACTCTGCTGTGGTATCTATAAGATTCCGACATTCCGGTAAGAGCGACCTTGTCCAGGGCGAAATTGCTTGGGAAACGCCCGCAAAACTACTTCACTTCGTGAAAGAAGAGGTCTTGACGCGGGTACTTGATGGAATAGAGAACCGTGTCACAATAAATCAACAATGATTTAGGCGACTAAGCGCCCCGACCCAGAATTGAGACGGTGGAAACATTTTAAAAACATTTGAGGGAACATTCTTCTTATATGATTATGGATCAACTGATGAGTAAGAAACACTAGTAAGAAACTTATCATGTCGAGCATGGTGTTTTTATTCAAATTCCTGTATATTACTTCACATTAATATAGTAGCCTGGACAAGATAATTAATATTGCTCCGTATTGAACCTTTGAATCGATCCATAGGTAACATAACTTCGTTTTCTTGGGCAGAAAGGCGTTCATTATTTCATTTCAGAAGTGAATCGTTTAATCATCTTCTTAATGTTCTTTCTTAGAACGATTGTTTTTATTATGATATCATTATTTCCTGTGCAAGAGTAGGTCTTATGGCATAAATTTTAACCCTGATTAATAAAAATGTAATCAATCAATCGATAGTTAGTTGTGGAATTTCAGAAGCTTGAACGGTACTGAATTTCTGAAGCTTGAATTTCTCCTCAATAATGTGAAGACCATGCAGGTAATGTTGACACTCGTCCGTCCTAAAGGGGTGGGATTAGAATCTTGGTTTGACGTCATTGCCTGCACATCTCTTATACGAACGGTCGCTTGAAGCCTGCAAACCACCCTTAGAAGGCTGTCTACCTTGTCATCGCGGCACATAACTCATCAAGCGGTCGACCTACTGCTACCGAGACGTCCTTTGATGTTCCGTGGGAGTATGTGCACGTGGAAATTGCTTCCTGCCCTTAGAACCGATTAAACCTTCTGAGACTGGAACGGTTCAAATGTGCCAGTATTGACACGCGCAAGGACCTATCTCCTGGTTACCCTACACTTCCCATCAACGTACTCCTTATTGGGACAAACTGGATATCTTTACCCCCCTCCACGAACATGGAATATTCATCAACTACTTTTGACGTCGATGACGACTTTGGAGATCGTTTCAGGAAGAAAAACTGGCAGTACTGAGAACCTGAAGTAATCTTCAAAGGGTTCAAAAATCAACATAGACCATTTCCACAACTACCCAATGAGTTAAGATCATCTCCATCGAACAAATGAGATCGTAGTCTCTGCGAGTACCGCTATGCGTACCGACATTCTGAATGAAATATAGAGGCAGATTAGCTTCATTGAAACAAGATAGATAGATAGATAGAACATTTGTTTATTTGACATACAATATTCAATAATAATTTACATCGCAGAAAACATTTAGGGCATGGACCACTGGTCATCTGTCCGGAGAGTTCGACTCCCTTAAAACCAAAAACGTCGTACACAATCATCCCGATCATTGTTACAAAACTCCCTAATAATTATAACTATATAACAATTTATTTTTATGAATTATCATCATTTCATTTTTATTTTACTGCAATATTTTTCAATCATTTCCCACTTACCTATTCATTTTATTATTTATTTACTTAATAATTATTCACCTACATAACATAACAGTAACGACATAACATAACATAACAGTGACGACAGAACATGATTTAACAATCAATAGAAACCAGAACAAGCTAGAGGGCAAAACTCCACTTGAAGGTTTTTGTAGCGTTTTACGACCTCAATTGGCTCGCCATTAAGATACCATTTCTCTGATTTGGCCAAGGCTCCCCATCCTCTCTTAAAAATCATTATCTTAGATTTCTTCAAGTTAATCATCAGATTCTGCTGGGCACAAAAACCCTCAAGTACTCAGAAAGAAATCATGTTCCTCAGAGCGGGTGGGCTATCGGCGAGGAAGACAATGTCATCTGCATACATCAGTATATTTATTTCCACCTGACCCACCGCCACCAACCCCCCCCCCCCTCCCCTTCCCCTTCCGTTATGGCTGTGACAAGGAAATTAAGTTTTGCTCATGCGCAGTATCAGTCCAGACGTAGTGATTTTCATAGGGAACCATCTAAACTCCAATTCGCATAATCCCTGAAAATTTCATCAAAATCGGACAATAACTTCGTATAGTTATGCCCGTCACAAGGATTGCAAGGCAGACACACAAACACGAAACCAAAATTGCTCAGGAAAGTCTAAAACGTAAAACGCGAATAAAAATTTTGATTTGGGCAAACATTCTTCTTCCGAGTCTACCCAGGTAGCGGAAGCAGTTTTATTCCAACCTTGAAAAGTCAGAACAATGCTTCCGCTACCTTCGTAGAATCGGGAGCAATTGTGCCTGTGAGTAGACTGGCTAAAAAAATGACTCGTCTAATTCCTCTTGAAACCATAATACGTTTTTGACATTACGTTTCTTACATTGATTTTCAACAAAATGTTTCTGCTAGGGTAGGGGAATACGGACACAAGTTGAGTAGATACATTTATAGATGATTCTCTCCCCACCCTCTACCACTCACGATCAATTGAACGGCGTAATAGGTCCTATTAACTGGTCCTCACAATACAGCAACTAATGACTCGACCAAACATTGAATTCCTAATGTTCCCCTATCATCTGAATATGTGATTAGCATTGATGTCCCTGCCTCCCCCGGCACGTCCTACACCCACGTCGAAAACGCCCATCGTGGACGACGAAAATGGAATCGCCCATTTTGGCGCCTATTGTTGTCCAGGCGAAAGGGCTCGTCAGCTTTGTTACCCTACCCCAACTTCCTCCCCCCACCCTATCTCACACGCACATAAATACCCGATAATGAATCTATTACCTCTATCATGGGAAATGGTCCTAATCTAGGGTTAAAGCACGGTTGAATCGTCAATAATTGAGTAAAAATTACTATTAAATCGATCTACTCGTACAATTGAAGATAGTGGTGTTGACGCTTGCACATTGGCTACCATCATTACGGGAGCGATGAAAAGCATATGAAAGTCTAATATAATTGATGAATTAGACTACAATTTCACTTTTAAATTCACTTTCAAAAATATTATATTTATTATTTTCAGTTTGAATCAAACCAGCAAAATCATAAGTGGAACTATCAATTTATATCATTTCTGAAAATTGTAGCAGTTCCACGAACTGCTCCACGAACTATGCCTGTGGAGGCTTCGCTGCGTTCTTAGACTGGGAACGAGCTCGGCAGACAGTCAATTTCCTGTCTTGCTCCTGGAAAGTGATCTCTTCACACTATTCAATATTTTGCGATTTTCCTTTGATGCCCAAAGTTCATTTTCATCTAATTTTGGACCTAAACGCGATTAAAGAGTCGATCCATAATGGTATAATAATAATTATTAATGAACTAAGTAGCCGGATTGAATTACAGAACGATAATGAACTTTTATTGGCGTCATAATACAACGATATAAATCGCTAGAAACGTTGTCTGGGTGTAAATAATGTAAGAGGTTTACAAACACAACACCATACACCACGTTCCGATTGATTATTAAAGCGTATCCGATTCATATCTGTAAAGTTAATTAAAAACTTTAAATTATATTTGAATCATCGGGTAGAAATACGAGCTGGTAATTCCATCAGAATATTTCCAACTCCATTTCAAAATTAATCGGAAACATGAACCATTTGGTGTCCAACCAGCTCATTCTTTTTTTTTTTCTTTTTTTTTAAATTAAAACTCCAATTATTGGAGTCGGTCTTAAGTTAGTGTAGTTTTGAAAATACCAGGACTTTGCGTTTACACAGACCCGAAACCGAAATTGGATAATGCAAAACCAACTTCGGAAAATAGCTAATTGATTCAGGATTCTACGTCCAGTAAAACGCAACTGTCGTTTTTCCCCCAAAATTTTAAAATGAAAAGTAAAATCGATGAGTATGTACTACCTACTACTCGTCATTGCATTTGATCGAAGGCGTTTACTAATTCAGCAGATAAGAGCAAACACTTCAAATGCAATCTCTACCGACTGTTCTCAGATGGATTAAACATATTTTGCTTCCGAGTCTACTAAGGTAGCAGAAGCATTGTTTTCACTTCCGCTACCTTGGTAGACTCGGGAGCAAAATGTTCTCCCAAATCAAAATGTTTAGTCACCTTTTACGTTTCAGATCTTTCTGAACAATTTTAGTTTCGTGTCTGTGCGTCTGTGTTTTTGCGTCTGTCCTGCAATCCTTGTGACGGGCATAACTATACGAAGTTATTGTCCGATTTCGATGACATTTTCAGGGGTTATGCGAATTGGAGTGCAGATGGTCCCCTATGAAAAGCATCACCTCCGGACTAATACTGCGCATGCGCAAAAGTTAATTTCCTTGTCACAGCCCTAACTTTTACATTTTCATCTGATTTCGGAGATATATTCAGAGAGTGTCCGGGTTGACGTGTAGATGGTCTCCTAATAGGGTAGTGCAAGGTACTTAGAGGTTGATGTTTTGAGATAAGCTACATTTTATTGGATCATCTACGATCGTATACAATCGGGTTATGGATACGAGGGAGTCATGTGCCCGCTTCGCAGAATTTTTTTAATTGACAACAGTTAAAATAAACATGGTGTTAGGCGAAATTGGTAAGCGATGTCCTGCACAAAACTGTGCGATTCGCGAGGGACCTTCAGTACCCCTTAGAGTCCACCTCTTGCTGAGTCCATATATATATATATAATTTATATTCGCCACCATATTCGCCTCGTGGTGTTTCTGCGGTCTCCCCTCTCCCACCTCGTCAATTTTATCATAATTATTACAGTTAATTTACGAGTATTATAGAGAACTTATTTATTAATTTGTGTCGCTAAATAGTGGGAGCTAAATTGTGGGACATACCACATGACAGGTTTTGGTGGAAAAAATAGAGAAACCTTCAAATTTATCACGTGATTTAGAAAACGTGAAATTACATTGAAGTCAGATTACTTAAAACAGGTTTTTAGTATTGACTTCCTTCAGCTTGATGCCATCCAAATCTGAAACGTGAATTGTGAGAGGATATGATATAAATACATTATGCTGGTGTTGGAGTGGGCTTCTAAGCAAAATCGCTGTCCTGTGAAAAACTATTGATTTGTGAGCGCTTCGCTGTGGAAGGTAACAGTTGACACATCGTTGTTTCCAAACAAAACACACGCCCGATCCAGACATGGTTTTTTGTAAGCCACAAAATTGCTCCATAAGTGGTTGAGTTGCTCTAAATCACGGGAACCCTCTGAACATACTGTTTCTAACTATAACAAGCTAGAGTGGCACGCCAGATGGCGTCTCGGCGCCTTCGTATTTTTTTTTTTTTTTTTTTTTTTTTACGTCCAACTTGTTGCGTACTAGATGGGTTTCACCTCTGTTCTGCTTATTCTCCCCTAAACCCAACGTATAATTTTTCGACACGAACAGGTACTGCTTCTAGCACTCCATAAACAGAAAACTAGAATCTGAAGAACACCAAGACTTATACAGGAATACTTATATACTTATAGGGAATACTTATAGGGAATATTTC
Source organism: Apolygus lucorum (assembly GCA_009739505.2). Lineage (NCBI taxonomy): Eukaryota > Metazoa > Arthropoda > Insecta > Hemiptera > Miridae > Apolygus > Apolygus lucorum. Next base: position 106,394,778 of record CM019167.2, on the reverse strand, counting down.
AGAACTGTTCTCTACAATAAAGCTACAATAGCGCCATGAACAACATGTTTATTTTGAATTTGAATTCCAATTGATAATTCATGATAAATCATGAAGTGATAGTTTATAACAATATTTCCAAAGCATGAGAATGTTTACAAATTCCTTGAATATTGATAGGCTCTTGATTCGTCAATGGGTACGTAGCATATTTCCAAGTAATTTCGACGGTAAATGCAAATTTGAAGATCATATTCAGCGATAAACTTCAATTTGGGGATAAATCGACGGGGGTCTGTAATAAAACCAAGTTGAAAAAGACTGATTAAGTTAATAACGAACTAATAATTGTAAGTGATTTAAAAGGAGTCTAATTTCAATAAATGAAATCGAGAGAACCGTTTTTTTTAAACGTCAGATCTGGTCCATTTTCACAAGAACTTTGGACAATCAGTTGCACGTTCCAAAGTAAAAACTGATCTGATGGAAAACGAGATATTCAATTTTCACCGCCCAACTATCTGGGGTATCGAAATATCCAAGGTGTCAAAATTGCCAGTATTGCTGTTATCCGCGATACTCAATAATCGATTATTTTCGGTATCAAACTAAACCTCATCAGCTGACCCGATCAGCTGGTCGTGAAGGGGCGCCATTTTGAATCCTAGTTCAGCAAGGTCATTCTGTTTACATACACATACCAAATATTTCTTGGTATGCAAACAAAATGATGGTGGCAAATTCATTATTTTCTTCTAATTTATTTATTATATTCTTTTAAAGCAATTATTTAATTGTAATAGTGATCAGATAGCGAACAGCTGAAACAGACTCTGAAAGATCTTGAGACTATTCAAGAATAGTGACATGTAAGGTCCAACTGTCACGCTGACAAGCAAACCTAGATGACACAAACATTACCTAGTGTCGATTAAAAACTCCGGAAATAAGTTTTTCTGAATGAAAATTGGAATATTTATTTCTCACATTGAACCAATTTATTACTACTTGGATACCTAGATATTTACTTACAGACCCAGAGACAAGAGCCTATTTACATCCTTTTCTGACCCTACATTGTGATATGAAACCTTCTTACCTTCTGATGATTTTGATCGTATTCACCTTCAGAAAGTGGTGAACACCACAAACCTAGACTTTCCAGAGTTCGTACTGCTATTTTTTGGGTCTCAAATACTTACTACCTACTGGTTCATTGTTTGTTCAACAACATATCCCTGGTTAGTTTAGAGGAGGTGTTTTGTTTCTACCTACCACGGACGGGAAGTACAGATCAAACCTACTAAGATAGATATACGAACTTATAGACGCAGCAACTAAATGCAGGCAATCATAATGAACCATGCGTTATCGACCTGTCGTTGACCTGCGTTATCGACTGATTACCGACCATTGTGAGAAAATAAGGTATTTTTCAAAGGTAAATTTTATAACTGTTGTTCATATAAACTTCTTTCCTTGAAGCCTTAACTGGTGCCTACTTACGTGAACTGACTCCCATAGTCTGTTTATTGTAGATCTGTAGTTGGGTGTGTTCATAGAGAATTGAATAATGTACTAAATTAAATGAAAACACGGCATTTATTCAGAAATTTCATTGCATATTGTAACAATGTAAAATTCGCACAGAATTATCAATAGGTAGTACTCCATGAACTTGATGTGAAGATTACAGAATTTTCGTGACGATCAGTTGGTTTTGAGAGGTGACCGACGTGATATTTCCCGGGGAAACCAACTGATGTACTGATGAAAAATCAAACTTTTGTACAAATGAAAGCGAAAGAGAACCTCAACACACGATACGGGAGTCGAACGACAACACATGTGGAAATAGACAATTTGAAGCTGGGTATAAAAGTGTCAGTTCATCGAAAATCATGGTTGTCAGGAATGCTGGGATGCAGCGACGCCGAAAGGCTGATATTCTTCTTTTTTCGGAAAGTTCTCTTGTCTTTCCACACTGTTTCTAATAACTTTTGGCAAACCAAAAAATTAAATACCGCTTCCGGGACGAGAAGAGCAACTAATAACCGCACAGATTGGCATAATGAAAAACCTTAAATACAATCTTTGTTTACAACTGACGCAAAATGGCCGCCTTTCAGCTAGAATCGAATAACCGTTCGATTCTTTGTGACGTCACTCTGTTAAAAGCAATATTAATATCTCATACGTGTAAAAACTTCCAACGTATCAATAAATCATCAAATTGTTCAACATCTCGAAACTTTCAATCCATCAAAATGTCCAACGAGCGACAATTTTCTAAATATCAGAATTTATAAAGTAAAAAAATCGCCAAAACATCAAAATGTCCAACGTATCAAAATTATCTATAGTTTTACATTTTCAACGTATAAAAATTGCAAATACATCTACAAACCTACATGAAAATTTTTACAACGAATCACAATGTACAACGTGTTGTAATTTCCAACATATCAGAATATCCCGTACCCACATCAAAATGTCCAACTTGTCAAAATTTCCATTATATCCAAAAGTACAATGTGTCGAAATCTCCAACCAATAAAACTGTCCAATACATCAAATTTCCAACGCATAACAATGTCGGGTGAATCGAAATCTACAACTTATCGGACATAGAGACGATGGAGAGCGAGAATAATAAATACCCAGTCGGCAGGTAGCTACCACCACACAACTCGAAACCAGGAGTCTATCATCGGCGTTAACACCATTACAAGTTTCAAATGATGAAGGGTGAAAGTCTTATTGGGAGGCTCTATTGTTCAATACCACCTAGGAATGAGTGAATAAATTTTCCGGGACTTGGATAGCTTCTATTCTCTTTTCTCTTCCCATTGTTGTGGTACTTTAAAGAGCTCTTTGAAGAAGAAAAAACTTCGGTCATATTATACTGCCATCAAATAACGTACAATATATCTCTTTTTTCAAATTTGCATTGTGGTCCGACATCCGGAATCACTTTCAAAATGAATGGTGCGTTTATCAAAAGTTTATGGGTACAACAAAAAGATGGAGACACCTCATTCAGAAAAGAGACTGAAGGTAAAAATGCAGTTACACAGGCTAACACTTTTCGGATAGAACATTCCAGGGGTCTATTCCACAAAAAATTACAAAATACAAAAGTGCTCCGTGGTTTCTTTAAATTCCTTGTCTCCTGGATTTTTATCAATTTTGACATATTATTGTATACAGGGTGTCCCAAAAGCTATGGTCCACCCTCCGGCATTTCCCTTATTTGATTACGTAAAAAAATGGGCCCAACACCATTAGTCATATTTTTTCTGTAAAGAATTCAGGAAAAATACTTTCGCGCAAAAATATTGCGCGCAATTGACACTAGCATTGTTTTTTTCAAATAGGAACCCCCATTTTTTATTGCAGATTCAGATTCTACATCAAATTTCATGAGAAATTCATACCCGAACCGATTTTTTTCATTGAGCGCTACTGGTGCTTTGCGCGCAAAAAGTGACTAGGGTACGTAAAAGTGCAATTTTTTGGTTTATTATTTTTAATAATGAACCTTTGGAATCGACCAAGAAAAAAAAACAAGTGGGTGTGGCACATAGCTTCCTCGTATCCATAACCCGATTGTATAGATGATCCGATGCATAGTAGTTAACCTCAAAAACATCAAAACAAGTTAATCTGTAACATCCCTGAAAATTTCATTGAAATCGGATGGAAAATGTAGAAGTTATGGCCGTTACAAGGAATTCACGTTTGCGCATGCGAAGTGGCGACTATCAGTCCGAAGGTGGTGATTTTCATAGGGGACCATCTAAATACTAATCTGTAACATCCCTGATAATTTCATTGAAATCGGATAGAAAATGTAGAAATTATGGACGTTACAAGGAAATTCACGTTTGCGCATGCGCAATGGCTACTATCATTCCGAAGGTGGTGATCTTCATTGGGGACCATATACAACCTAATCCGCATAATCCCTGAAAATTTCATCGAAATCGGGTAGAAAAAGTGGAAGTTATGGCCGTTACATGGAAATTCACGTTTGCGCATGCGCAGTGGCTACTATCAGTCCGAAGGTGATGATTTTCATAGGGGACCGTCTGCACACCAACCCGCACAATCCCTGAAAATTTCATTGAAATCAGATGGAGAATGTAGAAGTTATGGCCGTTACAAGGAATTCACGTTTGCGCATGCGCAGTCGCTTATATCAGTCCGGAGATAATGATTTTCATAGGGGACCGTCTACACACCAACCCGCACAATCCCTGAAAATTTCATTGAAATCAGACAATAACTTCGTATAGTTATGCGCGTTACAAGGAATTCATGACAGACAGACAGACAGACAGACAGACAGACAGACACACAGACACACAGACACCGAACCAAAATTGTTCAGAAAGGTCTAAAACGCAAAACGCGAGTGAAAATTTTGATTTTGGAGAACTTTTTTTTTCGACTTCGAAAAGTGAAAACAAAGCTTCCGCTACCTTGGTAGACTCGGAAGCAATTTCAACACCCCCTCAAAATTTGATGGTTTACGTTTCAAGGTACGTAGAATCCAAAAATCGAATACAAATTTTGGCGAATGGAAAATTTTTCGATGAAATTTGATATGTAGGCTCCATTTGAGGTCTAGTTGTGCCCCAAAGATTTTGGTTGATGTAGGTCACTTCTAAGGGTTTCAAAATCAATTTTGAAATTTTGAAAACGCCCTTACTCAAAAAATTTTGATATGAAGGTATTGTTTTTCCTTCAATTTAAGATTCTATAGAATTTTTAGAATTTTTTGAGACCACCCGGAGCTCTGTAGGACAAACCGTTCGCACCCTATGAGAATTAAAAGTTTGCACGTACGATAAATCAGAAACACGGGTGTGAATCGCAAAAGAGGCCTAATCTCCGTACAAATTAAAGCTGACCGAAATGCGATCGATGTTTTTCTTCATATTGGATGGTTGGTGGCTTTGCAGACGAGTGATCTGTATAGAAAAACAAAAAATAATAAACCATTGTGTAATAATTTGCAGCGTTTTAACACCAAGTGTGGCCCATGTTGCTTCCGAGTCTACCAAGGTAGCGGAAGCTTTGTTTTCACTTTTCAAGGACGAAAAAAAATGTTCTCCAAAATCAAAATTTTCACTCGCGTTTTGCGTTTTAGACCTTTCTGAACAATTTTGGTTCCGTGTCTATGTGTCTGTCCGTCTGTCATGAATTCCTTGTAACGCGCATAACTATACAAAGTTATTGTCCGATTTCTATGAAATTTACAGGGATTATGCGGGTTGGTGTGTAGACAGTCCCCTATGAATATCATCATCCCCGGACTGATAGAAGCGACTGCGCATGCGCAAACGTGAATTCCTTGTAACAGACATAACTTCCAAAATTTCTACCCGATTCCGATGACATTTTCAGGGATTACGCGGATTAGGTTGTAGATGGTCCCCAATTAAAATCAAAGCCTTAAAATTCATAGAAGCCTCTGCGCATGCGCATACGTAAAATCCTTGTAACAGCCATAACATTTACATTTTTCATCCGACTTTGATGAAATTTTTTAGGATTGTCCAGATTAGCGTGTAGATGGTCCCCTATGAGGGTAGTGAGAGGTACTTATAGATTGGTGTTTTGAGATTAACTACTATGCGTCGGATCATCTATGTAATCGGGTTATGGATACGAGGAAGCTATGTGCTACACCCATTTGGCAGACGTTTTTTTCTTCTGTTTGTTAAGGTGTGATTTCCGCAAGGTTTTCCACCTACCTCAGCATCAAAAACTGGGAAATTATCTCAGTTCTCCAACGGTATAATGAAAAACTATTTTACAGTCAAATTTTGGGAAGTAATTTGTGTTTGAACGCGAAAAAACGTGTTTTTTTTCTTCAAGGAAATCAATCAACGTTTTGACGGGTCGGAAAAACGAGGGGTTAAAACTAAGACTCTGGGGTCGGAAAAACGAGGGGTTAAAACAAAATTTCTTGGAGTCATCTTCTTACTTTAATTAGTTGTAGAATCGACTCCCGAAGTTTTACGGTCCTCAAAATGGGACACCCTGTATAGGGACCAAAAATACAGACCGAAATCGAACAGTGAGGTGGTTACGGCACGCAGTGAGTCAGAGAGTGAATCTAGCGAGACAAAATACCAAAAATGAAGTCTCCAATATGGATGAAACATTTTCGTTTCAACAGGTGTGATTCAGGTGAGAGAGTGTGTGGTAACTAATCATCAAAATAAGCACGCAATTTGAATTGAAAATGAACCGTATTAAACATGATTGAATGACTACTCAAATCTGGAAATTGAATAATAACAGGGTGGTGGTTCTTGCGCCGAATTCCTTGCCTTGGAGCCACTACATTCTCCCCCCCTTAGTAAAAACATTATAATGAGAGAATAATAATGATGACATAGTATTGCAACTATAAAACAAGAGTACGGATCACTGCACATAATCACGGAGCCATGCTGGAGGGTGGCGTTCACGCTCCGATTTCCTGGTTGGAAGGATTTCCGCATTTTGCAGAGGTGTTCCTTGGAGTTCCAACGAGGGTTCCTCTGCTGAGGTGTCAGGCGGTTGGATGGCTAATGGAGGTTGCTCAGAATGTGCATTGGTAACTGGAGGCTTATTATTACTTATAGGCACCATCATTGGAAGGGCGTTAGTAGCAATAGTCTGAGGAATGGTAGAGTTGCTGCCTGAAATTCCTTTTGAGATATCTCCAGCAAATGAAACTCTCTTCTGTACCCCCGTGCGTCTAAGTTGATCTACGTGTCTCTTATAGACATATCCATCGTCCAATTTGATGATATAATGCAGGAGTCCTTGTTTTTCCATCACTGTTCCAAAACGCCAAGTTGGATGAGTTTTATCATAATACCTTGACTGAACTCTGTCACCAACTGTGAATTGACGAGTTCCTGGCAAAGGCTTTGCAATTTCATTTGCGTTCTTGTCTGGAGGCTTTATGGCATCCAACCTCAGACGCAGTGGTCTCTTAAGATATAGCTCTGCTGGTGAATTTCCCTCTGCGAGTGGTGTTGCTCGATACATTTGAAGAATCTTTTGCAGTTTCTGAGTGAAATTTAGAGGTTCGAGTTCCATGGCTTTCAACCGGTTTTTTAGTGTTTGCACATTCCGCTCAGCCAACCCATTTGTTGAGGAATGGCCCGGGGCTGAAAATTTTTGAATAATTCCATTCTTAGTACAGTATGTTTTGATTGCGTCACTAATAAAATATGTCGCATTGTCGGAGACTATTATTTTTGGGTAACCATGAAGTGAGAAGATTGATTCCAGAAGTTCGATGGTTTTAGATGAAGTAGGTGCATCATTGATGGCTCTAACCTCAAGCCACTTGGACCTGGCATCCACAACAAGGAGAAGATGTTTGCCCAAATACGGTCCTGCATAGTCTAAATGTAAACGGTCCCAGTTTTCCTCGGGTATATCCCAAATGTGTAAAGGAGCTTTGGATGGGCTGGCACGGGTCAAGGCACAGGGTTCACATGATCCCACTAGTTTCTCAATGTCCTTATCAATTCCCGTCCAAAAACAATATCGACGTGCCAATTGTTTCATTTTCGAAACCCCAATGTGAGTTGAATGTAGTTCTGCAAGGATGGCTGATTGGAGGCTCTTGGGTATTACAACACGTTGGCCCTTGAATAATACCCCACCATCCAATATATAGTCATCATGGTGTTGACCTCCTAGGATTCCAACTTTGATTTGAGATAAATGATCATCTTCATCAGTAGATTTAGCTATTATTTTGAAGTCAATTGGCGCAGACGAAATTTCTTGAACAGACATGGCACATAGTTCATGTACTTCTTGGTTGATAGAGAGGTCTATAGTTTTGGAAGCATTAGTTATTGGTGCCCTCGACAAGGTGTCCACGTTAGTATTGTCCGAACCTCTTTTGAAACTGGTCGTATAATCAAACCCTGAGAGGAAGGAGGCATACCTCAAGAGTCGGGCAGAGGTCATGGGAGGAAGTCTTGAAGATTGATGGAAAATCCTGTTTAGTGGCTGGTTGTCTGTCACCAGCTGGAAGTGATGTCCATACAAATACATGTAAAAATGGCTAACCGAAAACAATGGCCAAAGCCTCTCGGTCAAGTTGACTATAGTTGGTCTCAGCTGGGGTTAGGGAACGTGAGGCGAATGCGATTGGTCGCTCTTTTTCATCAACAAGGTGAGAAAGAACCCCTGCAACACCTACCGGGCAGGCATCACAAGTGAGAACAATGGGTAATTCTGGGTTGAAAGGAACAAGGACTCTTTCACTGCAGATTTCTTGTTTCAGATTTTGAAAAGCAGATTCACAGGCTGACTCCCAGTGAAATTTGGATGACTTTTTCACTAGTTTCCTCAACGGGTATGTGAGTGAGGCACAGTTAGGAATGAATTTTGAATAATACGTGATCATACCCAGAAATCGTCTTACATCATCTTGATTGTTAGGGCGTGGCATGTCTGTGATAACTTTGATTTTATTTTTGCATTTCATGATCTGATTAAAACGAATTCTGTGTCCCAGATATTGTATCTGAGTTTTGAAAAACTCACATTTTCCCTTATTGAGGTGAAGATCATTTTCTTGAAGTCTGGTCAAGCATTTTTCTAGTCTTTCTTGACATTCGTTGATTGATGTTCCATAAACAATAATGTCATCGAAGTATGAAATTGTTCCATCATGATTTTGAAGAATAGAGTCAAGAATTCTGTTGAATTCGCTCGGGGCCGTTTTGATACCAAAACTAAGGCGCTTCATAGCATAGGTTCCTCTATGGGTTGATATTGTTTGAACCTGAGCACTGGCATCATCCATTCTGACATGGAGGTAGGCTTTGAAAAGGTCAAGCCGGCAGAAGTAGGTGGCATTTCTGAGTTCATTGAAGATTTGCTCGACTTTTCTAATTGGGTAGTGTGCTGCTTGGAGTTGTCCATTGACGCCAACCTTGTAGTCAACACACAACCTAACATTACCGTCAGGTTTTGGTACCACCACAAGAGGTGATCCCCAATCACTATGGTTTACCTTTGAAATTATGCCCTGGGCTTCCAGAGAATTGAGCTCCTTCTCAACTTTCTCACGTAAGGAGTAAGGAACATCTCGCTCTCGTATAAAAACTGGTTTGGCTCCCTCTCTCAGATGAAGAGAGCAAGTGACATTAGGGATACAACCTATAGTTGGTTCGAAAATTTTTCTGTATTTCAAGAAAATGTCACTGAGGGGTAGCAATTGATGAACACTTGAATTATCCACATCTTTGAGTTCAATGTTCAAGTGCCGGATCCAGCTGCGACCAAGAAGTGCTGAAAAGTCATCTGAGACCACAAAAATCTCTTCAACTGAACAGTGATCTTTGTATTTTACCATGACATGGAGTTTACCATCAGGCTTGAACACATGTTTAGTGTAGGATCGAAAAATTCGATCGGACTTTTGAAGTGGAGCACTTAGATTAAGCTTCTGGTATTGTGATCGTGGTATCAGTGTGAATCCAGCTCCTGAGTCCACTTCGAATTGTACTGGTTGGTTTTCAATTGAAACTGTCACAAAGTATTTGGAAGAGTCACTATTCTTTGAGTCATTAGCCATTATATCAATGACTTGATTGAACCCATGGCCTGGTTACTACCTTCATCAGATGAGTCTGAGTCTGAGATGGCATGAGTGGTTTTGAAAGTTTTTTTGTTTTCCATCAAACTTTTAATACAAACTTTCGATACATGTCCTGTTTTAGAGCAGAGATTGCATTTTAATTTGTTATACTCCTTAACACAGTCTTTAGATCTGTGAGAAGTTGAAGCACAACGTATGCAAAGATCTTGAATGCCTAAGGACTTCATGTCAAGGCGAGATTCTGAGCGTGTACGGAACCGTCTTTGATTATCACTTGAACGAAACTGGTTGGGGTGTCTAGATCGTGAGTTGGAAGGTTGTAGTTTATTTATCTCTGAAGGGGATGCGAGAGAATCTGGAATGATCGGATGCTTAGTGCTCATTTGCAAGCTATCTAGTTTACTGGCTTCAAGAGCTAACGCTTTTTTCACTACATCGTCGAATTTTGTTGTATTTTCAGCTTGTAATATATTTTCACGCATAGTATTGTCACGTAGGCCCCTTATGAACTGTGCACGTAAGAAAGTGTCAGCGATACTCTTCTTACACTCGCATACAAATTCACATTCACGTATGTCACGGCGTAAGACAGCGACAAAATCTGCAATTGACTGATTTTCCTGTTGGTAGAGGGACAAAAAACAATGCTGTGCAACCAGGACATTTCGTTTGGGGCACAAATGAGCCTCCAAGGCTGCAACAAGCTCCTCGTAAGGTACATCAGGAGGCTCTTTGGGAGCAACCAGAGAGACTATCAACTGGTAGTATTTTGTGCCGATTGAGGTCAATAACATCTGAGAACACAGGATTTTGTCGTTGAAAATACCCTTCATAGTCAGATAATTCTCGAAACGGGCCTTATATGTTTTGAAATTTTCCTTAGATGCCTCGAAATTTTCAAATGGCGGAATTTGAAGGTAGGCAGGACGTGCTACTAGCGTTTCTATAAGCTGCTGCTGGTTACTTTGAAGAGCTTGAAGCAGAAGGTTGAACTGTTCGGAATTCATTTGAAGGTGTTGATTTGGCCGTTTTATGTAAATAGCAAGATTTTATAGGTAACAATATTACCTTATTACTGGATCAAGTTGTCAGTGACAAGCGGAGTCGAGGTAGAATCGAGTCGAAGTAGAATGATGAGGTCGACAGAACAAAAAACAAAACGACATTGAAAAACGGCCGACAGAACAAAAACATCACGGAAAAACGGCCGACGAAAAAAACAGAAAAAGTTCAATATCACTATTTTATCCTTGTCGCCAATTTGTGGTAACTAATCATCAAAATAAGGACGCAATTTGAATTGAAAATGAACTGTATTAAACATGATTGAATGACTACTCAAATCTGGAAATTGAATAATAACAGGGTGGTGGTTCTTGCGCCGAATTCCTTGCCTTGGAGCCACTACAGAGAGAGAAACCACGTTTGGGTAATGTCAATAGAGCGGTTCGGTACATAAAAAACTGGTCTACACACGGTTAGGTGTCCTCCACCCGGTAGCGTGCCGTCAGGATTGTTTTATACGTTGGAGGAAATATCAATTTCTGAGTGGTAAATTTTTATTTCCCGGAATGGATTCTAATTGAGGTGGAGAGTAATTTTTCTTATCTATATCAGTCCACTTAACTCTTTCACTACCAGTTTACGATTTATGGAACCCCTCCAAATTCAAGTTATCTTTAGCGGCTCTTTCTGGTACCTCCGTGTTTCAGGGATTGACGAGTCAGGCTAGAAAAGGCTTCAATTTATTGAAATCGATGGATTTTTGTACAACTAGTAGTTTTCAAACTTTAAACGTCCCAATATAATATATTGGGAAAAATCTATCGATTTCAATAAATTGAAGCCTTTTCTAGCCTGACTCTTCAATCCCTGAAACACTGAGGTACCAGAATAATAATAATATTATATAATATTAGAATAATATAATATTTTATTATAGTACAGACAGGCCACATACTCAATCAGTCGAGATGGGGCCCTGATACCACGAAGGAAATCGGTCAGCGCAAGGTGCCTTAGCAATGTCCAGAGGGGTTAGATGGAGTTGCTGAGATTTGATACATGCCAGTTTTATAGATAACAGTTTGGAGAAATGCTTACAGTTTCTCTCTTAGAGAAATGTTTCTCTCTCAGAGAACTAAGGTTCTCTGCTGGCCGAAACGCTGTCTTGACGTCACCTGAGGACGACTAGTGGCGGAAGACTACCGAAGACTCAGAGATCGGTCGATAGGCTTCAGTCCCACTTCCTCCTGTCTTGGGGATAAACTCTGTTCAGGCACGGGTTAACACGTTCAAGGGTCTTCCTGCAAGGAGGAGCAGGTTGAGGGTGAGTAGCTTGATCGCCTTTGTTGCTATATTCCATCGTCGGTCAGAAACACCATCCATCCGGCCATCGCAAAAAATTCGCGTTTGCGCTTGCGCAGAGGCTACTGTCAATTTGGGAGCCGTGATTTTCCTAGAAGGCTATCTAAACCCCAATCCGCATAATCCCTGAAAATTTCATCGAAATCGAATGGAGAATGTGGAAGTTATGCCCGTTACAAGGATTGCATGAAAGACACACAGACAGACACGGAACCAAAATTGTTCAGGAAGACCTGAAACATAAAAAGCGAGGAGAAATTTTGATTTTGGAGAACATTTCTTCTTTTTCAACCTTCAAAAGTGGACACAAAGCTTTTGCAACCTTGGTAGACTAGGTAGCAAAATAGGGCTTCCATTCGAGAAAATAAAACACAGTTGGTGCCCAAATTTGTCGTATTCGTAGTTTACGGAAAGAATGATGAAGAATGGTTTTAAACCTAATTTTTTACTCCGATCATTAGTGAAAATAGACGTTGGACCAGCCTGTATACTCGGGTTATGGCAGACGTTTTTTACGCACTTGGATTCAGAATGGTCCAAATTGGGATAGTCTGCTCCACCCTAGATCAATTTCATAGGGACACTCAGTCTCACAGAGACGTCCTAAAAATCCAGGGCACAAAACGTACGCTCAATCTATTGAAGTGATAATTCCCTTGAAGCACGGATCCAAGTCCCGTTGTTGAACCCTCGTGGGCTTGAGAAAGCACGGTTACTACCCCAACACACAAACATGCTATCCAACCTTCCGCCTCAGACCACTTTTCGTGAAAACAGTTCGTAAAACCTCGCTGATATTCCATTTAAAATTCAGGAGGCATCTTTTGATGGAGGCCTCTCCGAAGCCCAAACGATAAAATGAAGGGGAGGGGGGCCTCCGTAGCGGCAGCCAAGAGTTTCAGAATGCTCTCAGCGGTTTGGGAATAACAGATGGCTTCATATTCTCCCCCATCCGAGATGAGGAGGCACTAAAAGTTTCAGACCATTTCCTTCCCACGTCCGTCCTCTTGTTTATCGGCCCACATCTCAATCTTCAAGGAGGCGGATGCTCGTATGTGCTTTGGGGATATGAAGCGGACCCTCCGCTGCCCCTTCAATCTCGCCTCGTTTCCCGGATCTTCAAGGCCCGTCACTTCTTCCTCATTTAAACTTTCTTTTCCTCCATTTTGTTTCGTCGAAGTGAGCGGACCTGAAGATAATTCGCAGATTGGTGTCGAGAAGGAAGAGAGGAAAAGTAAGGAGACCAGGCAAGTCTACTGCGAATAACCTCCGTCCTACGCAGGGCCTTAATCAATATTAACAAATTAAATTACGTTTTTTTTTTTTAATTCATGCAAAATCAGTTGATGAGCCATTTTTTTTTTCAAACTTTGAAGTTATGGTCAAGGAAATTGAAATGTTATCTCAATGAGAGATAACAGAATTGGTGGCCTATAGCACGAACCGTTTTAATTATACAATCAACAACCCCTTTCGTCGAACATTTAAATACGTCTGCTAAGGGGGTGTGGCACATAGCTTCCTCGTATCCATACCCTTACACAACATGACAACACACACACTTTTCTCAAAACATGAATCTCTGAGTTTTTTAATAGTTGACTTACTACACCCAAATCTGAATGATCCTGGAAAATGCCATCAAATTTAGATGAATAATGTACAAGTTATGGCTGTTGTGGGGAAATTCACGTTCGCCCATGCGCAGTTTCTGCTATCAGTCGTGGGGCGACTTCCAAAGGGGACCATCCACACGGTAATCTGAACAATGCCAGAAAATTTCATCGAATTCGGGTGGAAATTGTAGACGTTATGACTGTTAGGAGGAAATTCCCCGTTTACGCATGCGCAGTAGCCGCTCTCAGTCTGAGGGTGATGATTTTTATAGTGGACCATCTACATGCCAACCCGCAAATCCCAGAAAATTGCATAGAAATCGGACAATAACTTCCTATAGTTTTGCTCGTTACATGGATTTCATGACGAACAGACACACAGATAGAAAACCCATACCTAGGTTCTTCAAAAACAGACCAGAGCTGTCTTGCAGCTCTCTCCTTTGGAAAATTTACTATGATTGGATTAGGTAGTTCAGAATTTTTAGGACAAGCAGCTCATAACGGGATTTGAAATAAATAGAGTGGGAAATGACAAAAGGACCAGTTGTAGCGCACCAGTACGAAACACGGATACACAACATTGGGAAAGGGTGGGTAGTTTTTTTTTTTTCATCTTTACAAGTGCATAAGCAGCATTCACAGAGGACAAAAATTTTATGAACATATTTTTTGACCCACTGGAGACGTTTGGAATGATTTAAACTGCCTCAGCTCATCTCTCCAACAATCCTATTCCCTCCTACAACAGCCGTATCCACTCTTCCTCGTTCTTGGGGGAAATTATTTACTAGCTTTTCGTGAAAGATTTAATTTTGTTTATTGAAGACCTCCTCCCTCATTTCTGAGAGGAGCACATCACTTTTCGGTCGCCCCCACCACACTTTCCTCCTGTTCAATGCAGTCAGTTTAAGAACGAATAAACGAATCTTTAGCAACAAGAAAGGTCTCTATATTGATATTGGAATATGGCGACGGTGATGTTGAAACATGAAATTATAACAATTTCAATAATGATTGAGATTGAGTAACGGATTTTATTTAGTAGTCGACATTGAAACAGGTGGATTTTATTGACGAAATTTCACAACCCCAGATTCAATAATATTATCAATACCTACTCGATTAGATTGTGGATGAAATTTCACTGATTTCTTCTTGTTTGTTCACAACAGTGGAATCGTTGAGAAATTAAAAAATCTCAATTCAAATTGAAATGTAAGCATAATATTATATTATTGATTTTTAGAGTAGATCCGAGCATTTCAACTATAAAAATAAACTCAACTTCAACTATAAAAAACTCTTTTTCATAGTTTTTAATTTGATAGTTCTATTGATTGAATATTTTATATGGAATGAAGGTATAACATTTGGTTCTCTTGACTTGAATATACGCTAGAACTGACAGGATGGAGATGAGGTCAACAAGTAGAGACTCAATGTTGTCTTAAACAATCTCGAGAAACTCTGAAACTTTCCGATCGAAACTCGTTAATGTGAAGACATGTCAAGAATCTATCTTGACCTTCTTTCCTAGTTTACTGTTAGTTGGTCATCATCAGTGAACCAGGTTATGCTATGGCAGTACTATTTTCGAAGATTTTGTTCATTTCAAGGTTGTTTGGGGTCTACCCTTTCAATGAAGTTAGTTTATCGACAAAATGGTTGGTGTGGTCTTTTTTACTTCACGGCAGTATTACATTTCAGGGTGTATGGCATAAAATAACTTGGATTATGGAAAATGATATTTCAAAACTCTTGATATGTTATCACGTTATCCTTGAAGGATCTTTTTACTTGGTGCCATACGTGAATCTTGCCCGCTGTTTTTTCGATCGCACGAGCAGTTTCTTCACTTGCTGCAGGTTGATGAGGAGTTTCAAGACACCAGTTTTTTTGTTTGTTCCAGCACTGATTGAGATTGTAACTTCTATTTGCATCTTCATTTGGAGCATTGTGACTGGTGTAACAAAAACTTCAAAAATAGTGAAATTCATAGTAGAGCAACTCGCAGTTGACCTAATTATTCTTCGATACATGAGCTTCATTCACATCAAGTCATCACAGATGAAGAGAGTAACCAAAGTGATAAAAATATACCCAGAATCGGCATGTAAATACATGTCAAACTTGGTGACTGACGTTGAAAATATCCATGAAGATGGCGCCCTTCAACTTTTGATCGTGCTAGTGCGGATAACTGTGGATTTTATTTATTGGCTTTTAATATTTGCCCATAGTGATTTAATTTCGGTTACAATTCTGTCATGCACGTATTTGCTTCTAAAATCTGTGCGGTTGTTGTTAATTCTTGGTGGATTCGACTGGTTTCATATCCAGGTAAGACAAGTTGAAAATCTGTACCCAATTCATGACCGTAATTTCATGATTAGCCTTCGCAACTTCCAAAATCAATTTATTTAACCTTTCTAAGTGCTTTGCATTTCATCACAATGATATTTTCCACAATGAGGTTTATTATCTACTTGTGATCTGTTTGTACACTCATAAGTGCAAAAGGTTTGTTTTTCTTTTGTTGGAAATATTAAGAGAGGAAAAAAAGTAGTTAGTAAGTAGAAATCTTGTCAGTAAAAAGTAAATAGTAAGTAAAAATTAGTAGTATAGTTTTCTATGAAGACTAGAATTTAGAATTTCATTTTTCGTGAAAATAGTTGAACAAATGAAGGTTTAAAACCAGTTGGGACATGAGAAGTTATGAAAGCATTTGGCAACTCCTATGAATTTTACCAATCTTCAAGAATCTTTCTTGTCGTATGAAATGCTGTCGAAGAATTTCAGATATTGTGGAATATATATAATTATTCGAATAACATCAGTTCAAGGACAGAAATGGTGAGAAAAAAGTAACTCTAATCTGGCTTCCTTATCATGGGTAGTTCGTCAGGTCATCAAAAGTGTGACTTTAATTTAGATCATTAGAGTAAAGTTATAAAATCTAATGTCGTTGACTAAAAATCAATATCGGGACTGGCAGGATCAATGTGATCGTGGAGAATCTGGAGAACCGTTCTAAAACTGTCCTATCAAAACCCGTTCCTCTTAGTGTCAAAAGTCCTGACCTTTTGCTGTTTGGTCATTGGTCATCATCAGTGAGTAGATGATGGCAGAACTATTTTCAAGGATTTTGTATGTTTCAAGGGTGCTTTGAGTATCGATGTAGGTACTAGTAGGTAGTTCGTTGCCAGAGTGGTTGATGCTGTCTTTGTTACTTCTCGGTAATCTTCTACTGCTAGGCGAGTTGAATTCACTTTTATTTTAAAAACTCTGCAAATTATAAAACACCTGTTTATTATTTCTTTATGAAGGACACTTAAAATCTTAAATTGAAGGAAGAACAACACCTTTATATCAAAACTTGTTGAGGTAGGGCGTTTTCAAAATTTCAAAATTCATTTTTGAAACCTTAGAAGTGACCTTCATCAACCAAAATCTTCAGGGCACAACTAGACCCCAAATGGAGTCTACATACCAAATTTCATCAAAATCGGTCAACGCTAAGTGGGGAAAGTGCCACGAACGGCGGACGGACGACTAAATTTTTATTCGATTTTTGGATTCTACGTACCTTGAAACAAAAACCATCAAATTTTAAAGGGGGTGTTAAATATTTTTTCTTAGTCGATTCCAAAGGTTCATTATTGAAAATAATAAACCAAAAGAACCACGAAAATCGGTTGAGAACTAAAGCCTGTGCAGACTACACAAGATTTTGTCACACACACACACATACACACTCACACACACAGACATTTACCTATGGTTTTTTTTGCTGATTTGGATTCAGAATGGTCTAAAACGGATTAGTGTGTGGTTATTATTTTTCTATTGAGTGTTGTCCTCCTTCACCCCAGATCGATCGCATAAGGACGCCCAAGTCTTACTGTGGGACGTCCTAAAAACTCGAACTATACTCCAGCTTCCAGATGCGTCCCAAACAACTGTTTTAACATCTTGGGGTAAAGTTCACTGTGTGTACGTGTGTCTGTCTATGTGCCACGTACACTCAGCAGACTTTCTCCTACTGTCGTATTTTTCATTATTTATTTATTTTTTCAGTTGCAGAAGTTCTACGCTGAATTATTTCGTGTGGTATGGAGCAGAGACGAACTCTGCGCTAACGTAAGATTTCTCTCCAGTATCGAAACACCTTTCAACAACAAATTACTACACCTCATACTAGTTATTATATAGTGACTTTTTTTATGTTGCTATTATTATTATCGTTACGAAACTCGAAGAAAACAGAAACCACCGGACTGATACCAACCGATCTCGACCCATGCGTGGAAACGGAAAGAGCAGGAATTCGGACCTTGAGTTTGCTACGTGTAATGTACAAACTTTACTTCAGACTGGGAGGATGAAAGAGATCTCTCTCTTAATGACCAAGTATAAATATGACTTAATGGCAGTTCAGGAGGTAAGATGGCTAGGTTCTGGAAGAATTGACAAGAAAGATTTTTCTTCCTTTCATAGTGGACCAAAGGAAAGAACTGGTTTTATACGGCACAGGATTTTTCATTTCTGCCGCAATGAGGAAGTCGTTCCTCTGTTTCGAGGCAATAAGCGACCGCTTATGTAAGATAAGGTTCAAAGGTAAGTTTAATATCGTCACAGTTTTCTCTGTTTATGCACCCACGGAGGTGGCTTTGGAAGAACAGAAGGATGACTTTTATGACCTACTCATGAGGAGTATTGGACTAGTGCAGAAGCATGACACCATAATGATTCTGGGTGACTTCAATGCTAAAATTGGAAAGGAAGATTTCAAACGCATGCAATGCTCTGCATAAAGAAACCAGTCCAAACGGGATTCTCTTGGCTCAATTTGCGGAGGCCAGCAGGTTTACCATCAGCAGTACATGTTTTCCTCATAAGAGGATCCATCTTGGCACCTGGAGGGCCCCTGGTTCTGATATTGTAAACCAAATTGATCATGTTTTGGTATCAAAGCACCATGCTTCAAACGTTTTTGATGTTAGGGTAAGGAGAGGCCCCAATTGTGACTCTGACCACTTTTTGTTACAAACATTGTTCCGCCATCGCATAGCAAATCTGAAGAAGGAGCGACTGGTAAACCGGCCTAAATTGGAGGTGAATAAACTCAAAAACGAAGAAATAAAGCAGACATTTCAAAAGGCAGTCGCTGATCTTATTGACAGAAAGGAGCAGGATTCGGATTTTATTCCGCAGGATGTGGAAAGTGTCTGGAGAAACAAAAGGGACAGTGTCTCACAAGCCGCGCGTGATGTAGTTGGCATTAACAAACGACCCATAAATTAGTGGTTTGATGAATGTTGTGAGAAGACTATCGAATCGAAGAACCATGCAAGAGAGAAATTGATTCAGAGGGAGACACGAAGTAACAGATAACTGTACCGTGACCGAAGATGGGAAGCCAAGAGGATTATTCGTAGGAAGCAGAGGGATCATAAAATAAAATAAAAAATTGGAGGAAACTGAAAAGCTGGCTGAGGAAAATGAGAATCGAAATTTCTTCCGAAATGTCAAATTGTTCAAGAAAGGGTACCAGCCCGGAAATAATGGTTGCAGGGACAAGAATGGTAGAATCATTGACGATGAAACCCGAATAATTCCCAGATGGACTGAGTACTTCCGGGAATTGCTGAATAAGGAGCCAGTGCAGATAGAGCAATGTGATGAGTTTTGTGGCCCTCAGCCACAAGTGGATGAGCCCTCACTGGGTGAGATGCGAGATGCCATCAACAAACTGAGAAATAATAGAGCATCTGGAGACGATTGTGGCAGAACTGTTAAAGAATGGAGGAGAAAGATTGGAAAAATCATTGCACTCACTCATTCTCCTTGTTTGGACCCAAGAGAAAATGCCTGCTGACTGGTGTACCAGCCTGATAGTTCCAATACACAAGAAAGCCGACAAGCTTGGCTGCCGTAATTACAGAGGTATCCCGTTGTTGGATGTAGCATGAAAAATACTGTCCATTATCCTCCTTCGACGGATCCAGGGCTACACAGAAGAAGCTCTTGGAGGCTACCAATGTGGTTTTCGCACGAATAAAGGAACACTCGATCAAATTTTCATTTTAAGGCAAGCTGCTGAAAAATTTGTAGAACATAATACCGATTTGCACGTATTGTTTATAGATTATCAACAAGCATTCGATGGTCTTAGCAGAGTAGGGATAATGCACGCATTGAAGAGAAACGGGATTCCTGAAAATCTGATCAGGCTAATCGAAATTACCCTTCAAGGAAGCATTCCGAAGGTTATGGTTGGTGATTGGTGCGGGAAACCCTTTGAGGTAAGCTCGGGCGTCAAACAGGGAGATTCGCTGTACAACCTAGCTCTGCATGAGGCTGTCAAGAATGCA
Source organism: Apolygus lucorum (assembly GCA_009739505.2). Taxonomy (NCBI): domain Eukaryota; kingdom Metazoa; phylum Arthropoda; class Insecta; order Hemiptera; family Miridae; genus Apolygus; species Apolygus lucorum. Next base: position 106,374,805 of record CM019167.2, on the reverse strand, counting down.
GATAAGAAGGGAACAATTGTCGACAGAACATGGCAGATTCTGGCTTATGCCGATGATATCGCTTTGTTGGGGCGAAGCCTGGATGCCCTGCAGGAGGATTTTGGGATTTTGCATGAGGGGGGAAAGCCAATGGGTCTGCGAATAAATGAAAGCAAAACTAAATACCTCAAGATATCTCTCCCGAGCCGTGTCCAGTGGGTGCCCGGTGACGTTTGGTTCTTATAAGTTTAATGAAGTCAGGTCCTTCACCTATCTGGGGAACTTGGTCACGAATAGAAACCAAGTACAGGAACCTAGGTACCTAGTATGATGCTCATGAATAATGGCAGGCAGCCGAGCATTTTATGCCAATATAAAACTGTTCAAGAGCCGTGTGATCTCCAGATCAACGAAGATGAGGCTAAATAGATCCCTAGTGCGGCCTGTGGTTTGTTATGGATCGAAGGCTTGAACCATGCGGGCTGAGGATGAGGCTAGACTGCGGATATTTGAGATGAGGATTATAAGAAGGATCTATGGGGCGGTCAGAGAGGGCCAAGGGTGGAGAGCAAGACAGAATGCAGAAATTGATTAACTATTAAAACATGAGGACATAGTCCGATTCATCAAAGCTGAGCGCATACAATGGCTGGGACATGTCGACCACATGCCTGTGGAGGCCTGCCCGAGAATGATGCTGCGGGCTAGGATGGAAACTAGAAGACGAAGAGGTCGTCCTCGGAGTCGCTGGCTTGATGATGTCTTGAGGGACCTCCAGGTGGTGGGATTGCGGAGGTCTCAGGCGGGTGACCGTACCCGGTGGAGGAAGGGAGTTCGGGAAGCCAGGGGCCACATCGGCCTGCAGTGCTATGTAGTTAGTTATTTATTATTATTTAATTTGGTCAGCAATTAGAAAAAATAAATTATTCGAAAGAAATCAAAAATCGTTTTACTTGTTCCTACCAAGACTGGAAGGATTTTGTTCATTGAAGTCTTATATGATAAAATTTACCCTATTCTTAATATTCAAAATTGTTATATTCACTGCAGCACGTTTCTAATCATTTTAACCCGGATAATTATTTTTCAATTTCACAGAGGAAGCTAGTGCTCTATTTAAGCAATCAACGGAGAGTCAAGTTTTCCGCCTGCGGATTTTTCAATCTGGGGAACCCACTCTTCACATCGGTGAGTGCCTTCGTATTTTTTTTGATAACCCAATAATTATCAACTAGTTTCACTTCTCAGATATACGAATATACCAAAAGATTGATTGATTGATTTTTTTTTTGATTTTTTCTTTTCTGTTCATTTAAAAATGAGTGCAGAAAGTCACTTTTCATGATTGAAAAATATTGGTCGCATTTTGTTTCAGATTATTTCTGTGATAACTACCTACTGGTTGTTACTTCTTCAATTTGAATGAGATTAGACATGGATCAAACCCGTCAGAAGAGTATAAAGGATATAGGAACTGCACTATATTCCAGTTCCTCACTCGCACTTGTTGTGATCACATAGTGCTTTATGAAGTTATATATATTATTTGAAATGCGTGTTATCTTGCTTCATGAGATGAAACAATTTCACCTATATTTCCGCACGATCGGCATCTCACAATGATCAGTTTTGTACTAATAGCTCGACTAGATCCATGTATTAGACTACGTGAGAGGGGCATTTATCTGTGCTCCATTTTGTGAGTTCTTCACCACTTCTCATCCACGCAAAACTATTCCACGATATTGTGGAATAGTTCAGTTCCCATGGATTCCTGCATCACAAATTTTTGAATCTAGATAAATTAGTAAAGATCAGAAACTTTCCATAGAAAAGTAAATATCAAATGTTATATTAAGAAGCAAGTGTCCTCTTTCTATTCTTTCACCAAAAAATTACTCTTTTGGGACTTTGAAAACTTCGATCTTAGATCGTGCTAGGTATGTATAATATATTAAGCAATCATTTTCTAAATTGCTGAATAGTAAAAAGTATATTAATTCGTATGTTTTGTAGCTAGGAATTTTAATCATCAGGAATATTGTTGTTGTTATAATAGTGGTAAGTCATAACAGTCTCCCCTACTGTGATTCACATTGTGTTGTGGCTCAATTGTGTAAACTATCAACAACATCATCCACATTTCTGATAAGTCGAGGATTGAATTAATCAATCATTTACGCCAATTTTGTAGCAGGTATCCACAGAAACGAACTCTTCATCGGGTTTCTTGATTACCACGAGAGGTTACCAATCACTGCATGTTACAGGTGTGATGACGTTGGGCTGAAGTGCCTCCACATCTTAAGAACCTGTCGAGTCAGGCATATGAAATATTCCACTCCCGACTGAAAATAGGTTTTGCTTATTTTATAGTCTGCTTTGAAATTTTTCCTACGTTTTCTTCAAGAATAGGTGCGAATCTTTCAAATATTTTATCAAGTGATTTGAAAGGTTGTATTTGAGAAACGAGTATATTTGAGTTTGGTTCTAGTCAGTGTCTACTATACATTGATAAACCTCTTATCCATCTGAACCATCATGTCCTGTTGGAACTACATGAAGCTATCCTTTCATCAGATTTCTTTTATGAAAAATATTTACTGTGTTTTATGATATTTCGTAAGTATGAGCAAAATGTTAGTTTAGAGGAGTCCAGTGTATCTGCAGGCGCTATGGATTCGGACCGACTTATGTGGAGGTCGTGGGTTCGAGTCTCGTCGACGGGTTCGTGCGTCCACTGCTCATCGCCCCCCTCGTCAAAACCCCGGGCGGTGAGTGAATGGGTAGCCATGAGCGAAATAATCGGAACAAAGTTTGATTTTCCGTTCGGAAGACAGCTGATGGATGACGTCCGCGATTGTTTATTTTTTACTTTTTCTGGATGTTATTTTAGAGGGTTGCAATGTAAATCCAAGTTTAAAACTTTGAAATTTGTGCTTTGAGGTGATAGAATTGTGTTCCACTATTCACTTCGAAGCTTTGGAATTGTGTATTTATGTGGGTATATCCTATTGCGAACAAGTCGACCACATCGCATGATTGAATGACCGTATCGACCTTGTTGATGCTATGGTCATTGAAATCGTGAGAATATGTTGTTGGAAATCAGTTGAATTAGCATTATTAGCATTGTCTTTGTTCAATGTTGTTTACAAACTCGTGGAATGTGACCTAATTTTGAACACTGATCGCATTTCGATTTGGGTTTGTGTGTTCGACACTCGGTTGCAGAGTCGTCTTTACCAGATGTTAAATATAAATGTTTGATTCCTGAAGCCTTGTCGCTCATTTAAACGAGATTTTCGAGGGTCGCCCTCGGGTACGTCCGGAATCTGAAAATCTGTTAATTTCAGAAGCCTGTTCGTTCAGCCAGTTCTTCACTTTCGATTTCGGATTCTTCAGGAGTACCTACCTATTATCAAACTCAGTTACAGCAAATTGTAGAATACGTTCGCTGAGTTAACCATATTTTATACCTCAGCTAAACTGTGCTCTTAAGAGCATATCGGCAATTGAAATAGAAGACACACTTGACACTCAACTGAAAACTCGCCGTCAGACAAGTCTCGACTAAGTGCAGCTTCAAATTCCGATATCGATTGACGATCTTTTTGTTGAATATCAAGGAAATAGTGATTTGAAACAACAACACTCTTCATTTGGAATTGAAAAATTTTTTGAACTCACCTACTTGTAGATTTCTATTCTTCTAGTGATAGCAAGGGTTTTCTCCTTAGCCAGCTGTCCAACTTCTCGACTTTGGAGTCTAAGTTCTCAGAAGGTGTTAGTTAAATTCCTACTGTTATGAGTAGGAAGATCGTCACCAGTTCCAATCATGAAATTGAAACTACAGCCAGTGCTTGTACATGGAATTGGGTTGAAACATGATTCGATAGTTCTCCCTAGTTCACTTGAAATTGCAATGAGAACATCGAATCGATTTTTATTCATCTAACCCACTATAAATAAAATGTAGGAAAATAGATGTAGTACCTTACTTTGACGACGTCTAAATCGACTTTTCCTTTCCAGCCCGAACTGGCTTTAGATTATACTATTGAATATTTTGCACGGCGTTTCGTGAACTGCGAAATAGGAACGGGTATAGGTGGGGTAAGTTCCCGCAAGTTCAAATTTATTACATTTAAATGATAAGCCAGTCCGATACCAACAAATTGTTAGAACCTTTCCCTTTTTTCCTCTTTTGTTAGAACCTTAGTTACGATCCCTAAAAATCTCTCACTACTGAGGAAGTACCATGTAGATAAATGTGACATATTTTTTATCAAGCCCTAATAAGAAAGGAGCGGAAACTTTACCCACGCGGGAACTTACCAACCTCATCTGTATGTATTTTAGGTATCAACAAATTTTAAACATCAGGAATAGCAGGGTTTTTACAGAATTTATCCATATCTGAGGTGTATTACTCTTAAATAATTTTCTGGCTCAAATGAATTTTAATGTAAAATTATATTGTTTTATCTTTCATCGTTCCAAAATTTCAAATATTAAGTACCTGCGGTTATCACCCTTGCACCTTAGTGAAGTAAATTACTTACCTAACTGTCATTGAGTTTTGACTTGGCTCACCCAATGGAAGAATAAGAATTTGACTTCTGATCCGTAAATGTTTATGTATTTGTTTCAGATTCAAATCATGTACTTTTTCACTGTTTCTCGTTTGATCAATAATTCCATCCACAATACGCAGGTATTGATCAATAAAGAGTTAATTTGTGCGTTTTTCTGTGTTATTTATTGTTCCTTGATAATACAGTTATGCTTAAGACATTTTCTTTGCGCCAATAGCTTCAAAATTGAGCAAGAACACAATTATTTTTAATAAAATAGGAAAAATGAAACCCAGAATTGGAAAAACAGTTAATGAGTTAAATAGATCGTGAAAAGATATTTTGTTGTTCCAACTGTTAGGAACTTGTTTTGATTCTAGTACACAGGTACCCTCGCTGAGTCTGATGGTCTACCCCTCACATAGCATCTCATTTTAAAGCTAAGAATCGGACCTTAAATTTGAATATACAACTATTTTCTTAAATTTTCGAAACTTTTAACAAAGCGAAAATAAATCCGATTGGTACTAGAATAATAAAATGCAATGTGTACTAACTTATACCAAAAAAAAAGTCCTATGACACACCGACCCGATTATCTCTCTTGGGTCAAGCGGTTTTCAAGTCGGTCGAAAAATAGTGAGAATTTAAAAGAGTAAGAAATAAGAATAAAAAGTACCCACAAAAATGGGAGAGGGTGGATAGTTTTTTCATATTTACAAGTACATAAGCAGCATTCACAGAGGACAACAATTTTATCAACATATTTTTTGACCCACTGGAGACGTTTGGAATGATTTAAACTGCCTCAGCTCATCTCTCCAACAATCCTATTCCCTCTTACAACAGCCGTATCCACTCTTTCTCGTTCGTGGGGAAAATTATTTACTAGCTTTTCGTGAAAGATTTAATTCTGTTCATTGAAGACCTCCTCCCTCATTTCAGAAATTTTACATCACGTGTAAGTTTCAATCAACTGTCTCTATTGATTGTGAGACATAGTCCTCTGACCTCCCGAATTGGGTAAACTGATCACATGGAGACTTGTCAACTTGATCCAAAACGGCTGCTACTCAGATTAGGGGTAAGTGTTGCAAAATGTCTGACTTTTGGGCCAGTTTCGTCACTCATACTTATTCTACCAAATAATTATGGCACCTAGAAGGAAAATGACTCGATAAATTGTTGCTATCCTGATTGTAGCAGTTTGAACTAGAAAAATACCAGTAGAAAATAAAAAAATTCAGTTCAAAAAATGGTAAAAAATGGTTTTGGGTGGACAATTTTGAACTTAGTATAATGGTACGTTCGGAATCAGCGTGAAAAAAATTGAAATTTCCTATAAGGAGAAATTCCACGTTTTAAAAAGAAAAGGAAGGTTTTTTTTCAAGTAAGGTACCTACATGGATAAAGACATGGAGCCAAAGTTTGTACGTGAAATAAAACCACTTTTAATAGAGTAAATTTCACATAAGTTAAATCTAGCTTGACGGACTGATTTGGAATTGTAGCGAAAACAGTGCACAAAGAATATAATAGATCAATAGTGATAATGGTAAAAGGAAATACGAAATTTAGAAGTGAAAACGAAGACGAGGAATTTGAAATCCCAAGAGACATGTTGGTTCCACGCCGCTTTAGACGAAATTTTTTCGAAGCAGGAGTCGGACCTTGAAGGCGGCGGGAGAGAGTTTAAAATTATATATTTCCTCTAAAGGAAACAACAGTTTGTTTGAAGAGTTCAGCTGTGGCCGAGCGAGGTCCGGCATGTGTCCCTGGAGACGAGACTCGGACTGGGTGCGTGGCAGTGAGTTTGAGGCTCGCCTCGGGAGCATATTTTCGGGTAAGCCGGTCACAGTTCCCCCTCGTCCCAACCCAGGGCGGTGAGGCCAATGGGAAGCCATGAGCGAAATCATCAGAACAAATTATGATCTTCCCTTAAGAAGACAGCTGATGACGTCTGCAACGCCAGGAATTGCAGTCGGACGGAAATCCAACCTGAAATGGTTGTTTGCTTACCTACAGTTTGATTGAAAAGACTTGTTATGTACTGAAAGAGAAAGTACTGAAAATGCATTAACAAACAAATTTATATTCAGAAAAAAAAATCAGTAAAAATAAAATTTCTCCGATCCGAGAATCCACAGTTTTCGAAACCCATCCTTTCAGCGATTGCATTATTCCCATAAGACAAGAGCTGATCGTGAAAAACTCTTCATGGATGATGATAACAACCCGAGAGGCTTTTGAAGCTGAGAATCGCAAATAATAATACGATGCCTTTGGCTTATAAACGTTGCATGGTGGTAAATAGAGAGAATTTCACGGCGAGCATGATAATTAGAAATGGCTACGACAGAAGAACATTAATATCTCACGTTCTCATAAAAAGCGGTTGGAGGCGTACCGGGCGAGAAAAAAACATAAAGGCAAAAGGAGTAAAAAGGCGAGGGGGTAATTGAGAAAGGAAGGAGTGGAGAGGGGTGGCTCTTAACAATTTACCAAGTTTAATATCGAATTCCCATGGCGGGCATAAATATGTAGCACGTGTCCACTTTAACTGGGGAAGAGAGAGAGGAAGGACGGGTATAATCTCGCCTAATATAAAGATAAAGATTTTTTAATAATATTCTGGAAAAAGAAGGGACTGAAACGGTAGTGGAGAGGGTTATGGGACCAGCTGGTTTGAGTGAGGCCTCCCTAATAACTCGGCCCTGAGAATCCCGAGTCCCATAAGGGAGAGGGGGGAAAGCTTTACTCTATTCATGCTTAGTTAAAAAAGGGAACTGCGGTGTGGTGTAAGGATCAAAGTGGAGGGGATTTGACGAAGTAATTGGATCTAGGCTCGCTAAAGATCTCACCCTCTTCCAGCCCCGCTCTGTTCATTCAACCAATTAACCCTTGTGGCCTCAGAGAACATGCGCACAATCTGGTGCCTCTTCTACTCGAAAATTTTCTTCCTTGGGATCCGAGTGATGCGGTGGAGGCGAAAGGAAGTGAAAGGGTCTCCACATTGTGCTTGTGAACCGAACGGTAAATGAATTGCCAAAAGATTTCTCAACCCCGTTCAAAAATACAACTCAACGAGATTTGGCTTATGGATGGCAGGAGAAGTACCTTACCTAGGAAAAACTCTTCCGAACCTCCATCTTCCAGTTTGCTCTGCCCACAGCTTTCCTCCTCCAGTTTTAGACCCCTCAAGTCCTTCTGTAAGTCATTCGTATATTTTCTAGGCCTCTCAATTCTTCTCCTCCTCCCAGATTTGAAGTGAAACAGCATCTTACAGGTTCGGTCGTCAGTAATCCTATCAAAGCATCCTACCCAGCGCATTCTTTTCTTTTTGATATCGACCAGTTTACTTTCGGTGTTCTCATTTACAGCGCAGATTTTTTTTCCGATTCTCAAAGTTTCATTACGGTTCATTTCTTTCAATAATAAACCCAAGAATACGAGAGAAAAAAATTGATGGTTCACGTTTTAAGGGACATAGGACCCAAAAAAACGAATAGAAACCGTAAGCGGCACTTTGCCTGGTTCCCATAGACGGATTCGATGATTTGATTCATTTCTCTCCACGTCATCGACCTAGAAGGTATAATTTCCACCAGTTTATCCTCATATGAATGGAAAATCGGACGCATGTTCTACAAGTGAAACGCAAATATGGTGATGTCACTAGTAGAGACTACAGATGCCAGCCTCCTTTCGTCTCTCTCTTATCTCAGGAACATAATATGGACAGTTCGAGGTACCAACAGTAACCAAACTCTGCCTAGTTCATTTCAAAACTTACCTTCCTCCTAAACGACCGATGAAAAAATGTCGGGCCTTCTTACCAAACCTCCATCTATTAACGATTTTCGTCCGGTCTTTCTCTCACCCACACCTACATTATTCAACGTTTATGGGCCAGTCGATAATTTTCTCATAATACTTCCTTATCTTTGTTACCTAAGTCAATTCCAAAGTCCAAGTTCAATTTGGTAACCATAATTCACTAAATTAAAATTCCTCGTTCAATTTTGTCAATTCATGGCTAAATCAACTTCTCAAACACGAGTCAGAAATTAGAGTTTTAACAAAATGAATTTATAAATAGGTTTTGTGCCAATTATAATAATTTCGTTTTCACCTCTGTTAGGTGGTGTACCGATTTAGTTCTTCATTAGATGTTGCGTAGTGTAGTGGGTGGATAATCTTAAAATGTCCTCCTTGCATTAAATAAGATGTCCAATCCCACATCACCCTTCCTTCATCTCTGCTGGTCTCTCAGTTCTGGATGTATTCCTCTCCAACAATATTGCTCAGGAGTCCAGCTGTCACAAAAAGTTTTCTGCCTATTTGAGCTGCCTCTCCGTCTTCTCTTTTTCCTTCGATCGAACACAAGGAATCACCTTCATTAGCTTTTCAGCTGTTCCGCATTTACCAGGAATTTGGTGCTCATCAGTACTGGTGAAAATTTGCAGGAACCCTTTTCAAACCAATCCCTTTCCTCAATTGACCTAGGTAGATGGGGAAACTAAAGATGAAGCACAAGACCATCCTCAAGACACCGAAGTACCCAGTGGCATCAATGATTTCCCATTTATTTGTGCATAGCTTGAATGTTATTTCGTTCTGGTCGGAGTGCCTAATACGCGAAAAAGTTTCTACTTCGTGTTGATTGCCATTCAACCATGAAAGCCCCACGATAAAACGAAATCAGAGTCGGGAGACTACTACTGTACTATCTAATCTTCCGTATTGCTTACCTAACTCGACAAGAAATGGGAATTGTCATGAGTAACAATCTGTACCAAACCCATCATTAGCTCATTACTAAATCAGGCAAAGGATGGACCGCCATAGATTATTCAAGGTTGGGTGCTTGCCGGTTGGTAATGGCAGTCCTTTATTATCTGAATTTTTTATGTGGTTTCCCCCATAATGGTTCGAACACGAGGAAAACAAATCATACCGATCCGGGATATAACGCGATGTTACATTTTAAGCTTGGAGTTACCCCAGTCCCACGGGACTCATTACGGGCCCGGGTTTAATTTTTATACAGACGAACGGATCAATAAAGGAAACTTTTGAGAGATGGAAAATATCAGCCGGCCTCCTCAATTTTCAATAGATATCAACAAAAGGGTGAAACGGAAAGAGAGAGGAAGGATTTTTTGCCCCATAGTCTCGTTTTATAACCTTCGATTGTTGTTGAATCAGCCAAAACGGTAGTTACTTCCTCGTATTATTCGGATATCCGTCAAGTTCGCCATAATTTTGGAAGAAGGTGCATTCACCAGTACGCGCCAGTCATCAATTCATAGCACACTTTCTTTTTTCTTCATTTATTCGACTCAGAGATGTTTTCAATTATGCATTTATTCGCCGGTGTACCGAAATTCGCGTGGGGAGATTTACCCACCACTCCTACTCGTAACCAGCTTATGGCTGGATTACAAATTATTACAAATACAATAAAATAAGTCTGCGTTTTAGAAAAATTAATGTAAGTACTTCATTCATGATAACGGTTGTCGATAAAGTCAAAAACAATAGGGATTAATACGAAATGGAACTGATGAAAATAAAACTAAAACACTGAAAAATATTACGCAAAGGTTTATTATTTTTCTGTGTTGATCACTCGCCTGCAAAAAACACAGCTTTGCCATTGCCAGTACCTACCAACCACATTACTGCTTCAGAATCAAGTTTAGTAAGAAGAAATGAACGCTTCACACTCATTTCGAGTTGTGGGTGACTTCATTAGGAAATTTGATTACTAGTTGCTAAGGACACAAAACTGAGTTCAATTCGAAGAAACGAACAACGATCGAATTTTGGTCAGGTAAAATTTGAATAAAGATCAGGCCTCTTTTGCGATTCACAATCGTGTTTCTGATATATCGTGTACGATACAAGTCCATCCCATATGTTATCAAAGGGAGCGGAGGGTTAGAACTACAGAGCTCTGGGTAGTCTCATTCGATTCTGAAAATGCAATACTATTTCAAATTAATGAAACAGAATATATTTATATACCAATTTTTCGAGCTAGGGCGTTTTAAAAATCCCTTATTGTTCAACCCTTAGAAATAATTTACATCAACCAAAAGCTTCAGGGCACATCTAAACCCCAAATCTAAATCCCAGATACCAAATTTCATCAAAATCGGTCCATAGTCACTAAAGAAAGTGCCACGGGCGGCTTACGGCGGACGGGCGGGAAATTTTTTATTCGATTTTCGGATTCCACGTATCAAGGAACGTAAATCAAGTGATTTTGAAGGGGCGATGAAGGGTGGTGGGGGGGGGGGGGTACGATTCCAAAGGATCGTAATTAACAATAAACTAAAGAAGAAGGAAAAACCAAAGACCAACAGAAGGGGGTGAAGGTTTGTTACCAATAGAAGGTAAAATGAAATGGAAAAAACAAAAACAATATAAGGTAATATGAAAGGAAACTGATGAAAATAAAAAAATTCGAAGCTTGCATCAATATCTTGAAATTAGGTCATTTTGGTTTATTATTTTCAATAATGAACCTTTGGAATCGACCAAGAAAATTTTTTTTTCTAACACCCCCTCCAAATTTGATGGTTCGCGTTTCAAGGTACGTAGAATCCAAAAATCGAATAAAAATGTGGCCGTCCGTCCGCCGTACGCGGCACTTTCCCCACTTAGCATTGACCGATTTTGATGAAATTTGGTACGTAGGCTCCATTTGGGGTCTAGTTGTGCCCCGAAGATTTTGATTGATGTAGGTCACTTCTAACGGTTCAAAAATGAATTTTGAAAACGCCCTAACTCAAAAAAATTCGATATAAAGGTATTGTTTTTTCATCAATTTAAGATAGTATAGAATTTTAAGCATTTTTTGAGACCACGCGGAGCTCTGTAGGACGAACCGTTCACTCCCTACGAGAATTTAAGGGTTGGACGTACGATAAATCAGAAACACGAGTGTGAATCGCAAAATAGGCCTAATCTCCGTTCAAATTTTAGCGGACCGAAATGCGATCGATGTTTTCCTTCATGTTGGATGGTTGGTGGCTTTGCAGACGAGTGATCTACATAGAAAAATAAAAAATAATAAACCATTGTGTAATAAGTTGCAGCGCTTCAATTTCCAACTTGAAATGTTCGTAGCATTTGATTTGCTTCAGCTCTGGAGCGAGACCATTGTACAGTGCATTTGCCATTGTGTGCTCTGGCAAATGAACGAATTCTTGTACGCACTAGTTTTGCTGATCGGAATTCGATAGCTCAGCTCTCTACTTCTGGTATGCAGTTCATGATTCATGTTGAATTTTCAGTAATCCTCTGCTATGTATTCAGGCTTGTTAGACGAAAGCACTCGAAACAGAAAAAGTGAGTGGGAGGGATTACATAACAAAGGGCGGCCAAAGTTTCACTCCGGTAGCACTCATTCTATTGTCCTCGTGTAATTTCATCGAAATGAGATCATTTTGTCTGATCGTTTTGCTCCAGAAAAGGAACTCAGCATTTTCTACTTTCCCCCTAATTCCCTCCCCTGACTAGTACTGGTCTACATGTAATGAATATCATGATATAAAGTCTTCTTGGAGCGTAAACCTGGAAAAATTCTGGGCTAATAGAACTGAACAATCGTAGTTCAATTATATTCATGTCAGTATACTAAACTCGTTGCGGGCGGCACAGGGACTACCCTTCTCTGAAAAATTCATTATAATGACAATAGTTTTGGATTGTTCTGCCCGGAAAAATCGTTTCACTCCCAACGGGAATCACAAAACCATTCGAGATTAGGAGAGCAAAACTCGTGTATGTAATCCTAGGAGGTAAACGTGTCAATGGATTTCCAAGTCAAGATAAATTAAGTTTTGTAATACAAATCACTCATAAGAGAAGGAGGAGACTGCACTAAACTCCCCAACATCAAAAATAAATCAAGGGGGCTGGATTAAGTTTGATCTATTTTTCGTTCTGTTGTCTCATGAAATCCAGCTGCAGGCTTCAACTGTCTCAAACTCGCAGAGCACGTCCGCTAATAAATTCTCGTAATAAACAAATGTATAGTTCAGACCTTATGCATCTATTCCGGGGGACGTATCATTGAGATTAGTTCCCCATTGAGATTAGTTCCATCATTGTGATTAGTTCCTCATTGGGGAATTTGCCTCACATTTTTTTTTTTTTTTTTCGAATGAGGGTTTATTTTATGGAATAAAACCATAGAGAGCTGCTCGAAAACGCATCCAAAAAATTTAGAGAATTTAAGGAAGATGGAAATTTTAAATGTGGTAGCAATGTGTAAGAGGCAGCCATGTTTGAAACGTAATGGATATTCTACCAATCTGACTTCAAAGGAGGTTATGTGGCGCTTACCACAGAAGCGGAACATACACGAACTTTTAGCTTACTGGTAGTGCGCACAAGAGTGCGCCGCGAACTGGCAGGAAGAACCCAGACACAAAAGTGACCAAAAGAAACAATATTACTCACTTTTTGCTTCCGAGTCTACCAAGGTAGCGGAAGCTTTGTTTTCACTTTTCAAGGACGAAAAAAAAAGTTCGCCAAAATCAGAATTTCCACTCGCGTTTTGCGTTTTAGACCTTTCTGAACAATTTTGGTTCCGTGTCTGACTGTCTGTCTGTCATGAATTCCTTGTAACGCGCATAAATATACGAAGTTATTGTCCGATTTCTATGAGATTTTCAGGGATTGTGCGGGTTGGTTTGTAGACGGTCCCCTATGAAAATCATCATCCCCGGACAGATAGAAGCGACTGCGCATGCGCAAACGTGAATTCCTTGTAACGGTCATAACTTCTACATTTTCCACCTAATTTCAATGAAACTTTCAGGGATGTTACAGACTGGTATTTAGATGGTCCCCTATGAAAATCATCACCTTCGGACTGATAGTAGCCACTGCGCATGCACAAACGTGAATTTCCTTGTAACGGTCATAACTTCCACATTTTCCACCCGATTTCAATGAAATTTTCAGGGATCATGTGGATCAGGTTGTAGATAGTCCCCTATGAAAATCATCATCCCCGGACTGATAGAAGCGACTGCGCATGCGCAAAAGTAAATTCCTTGTAACAGCCGTAACTTCAACTGTCCCCCAGCGGTCGCGGTTTCGAATCCCAGCCGAGGCTAAGTATTTTTTTGATCCAATCACATACATCTACTCAGTTAATTTTTCATCCGAATTTGATGAAATTTTCTAGGATTGTCCAGATTAGCGTGTAGATGGTCCCCTATGAGGGTAGTGAAAGGTACTTAGAGATTGGTGTTTTGAGATTAACAACTACGCATCGGATCATCCATATATTCGGGTTAAGGATAGGAGGAAGCTATGTGCCACACCCACTTGGCAGACGTTTTTACAATACGATTCTACCTACTAAATTATCAAGCATTATTAGTCTTCATCTTCTCTTATTTAGTTTCAAGGTTTGAATCACATTATTCGAGTAGAAATTTCACTGGATCGTTTTGTGTGGCGGTGCTAGAACTCTGTCTGTTGTCGGAGTTGTTTTCGCGTCGTTTTTTTCTTTCGTATGACGTCAACAATATTCCTCGATTTTCGCGGTGTTTTGTAACAGAGGCTTCACTTGTTTAGGCATTTTCTCCTACGGTAATTTTTTCCCCTTGGTTATTCCTAGTGTTAAACGTTATTCTAGGGCCCTATTATAGGATTTGACTTGAAATTCCAGAATCTAAAATTAAGGCAAATTCCCCATTCCAACCAGTAAGCGATGAAACGTATACTTGTGTTCCTTTTCAATGCACAAAACAGTTTCTCTCAATGCAATTTAGTTAGTTTTTCGTGTCAGAAATTATGGACTCCCTCTTCTTGTTACCTTAGCCATCATACAATTTCAATCCAGATCATGATTTATCCCCCCCCCCCCACAGTGGTAATACGTGGTAGCCTTAGCCTTCATCTGGCTTCGAAGGTAGTTCGTACACATCACATCTGTATTCAAAGTGAAACACCCGAAAACCAGCTCAATACACGGTTTTTCTTGTTCACGCACCATCGTGACGTCATTGATTTATTTTATGGTGGCACGAAGAATAGTTCATGAAAATCTAGAAATATATTGATTACGTTCTCTGAATTTCAAAGACCTACCTTTAGTAAGCCTCAACAGAAACCAAAATATTAAAAAATCGTATATTTTGTGATTAAATTTGCCATATGGGTTCCATTTGGCGTATAGTTGTGTTCCTGAGCTTTTGGTTCGTTTCAGTGGCTTCTGAGGGGTAAAACGTGGGGGTTAAAATTAAATAAACGTCCTAAAAACAAACTGTTATGGTAAAAGTTTGGTTTTTCCATCAATTCAAAATATAACCGAATCTGTCGATCAAATATAATCGAATGGGATCGCCCTGTGCTGTGAAGGACTTGATGGAGGTGAATTGTGAAATAGGGAGAGTGTGGCACACAGCTTCCTCGTATCCATAACCCGAATGTACAGATGATCCGATGCATAGTAGTTAATCTCAAAACACCAATCTCTAAATACCTTTTCACTGCCCTCATAGGGGACCATCTACACGGTAATCTGAACAATCCTGAGAAATTTCGTCGAAATCGTATGGAAAATGTAGAAGAAAGCTTTGGCTGTTACAAGGAATTCACGTTTGCGCATGCGCAGCAACTACTATTAGTCGGGGGGTGATGATTTTTATGGGGGATCATCTGCACGCCAATCTGAACAATCCTAGAGAATTTCATCAAATTCGGATGAAAAATCTAAGTGTTATGAATGTTATAAGGATTTTATGTTCGAGCATGCGCAGCAGCTACTATCAGCCCGGGGTTGATGATTTTTATAGAGGACCGTCTACAACCTAATCTGCATGATCTCTGGAGATTTCTTCAAAATCGGATTGAAAATGTAGAAGTTATGGCCGTTACAAGGAATTCACGTTTGCGCATGCGTAGTGGCTGCTAACAGTCCGGCGATGATGATTTTCATAGGGGACCATCTACACGTCAATCCGCACAACCACTGAAATTTTCATCGAAATCAGATTAGAATTTTAGAAGTTATGGCTGTGGCGAGGATTTCATGACAGACAGACAGACACGGAACCGAAATTGTTCAGAAAGGTCTGAAACGCAAAACGCGAGTGGAAATTCCGATTTTGGTTAACCTTTTTTTTCAACCTTGAAAAGCGAAAACAAAGCTTCCGCTACCTTGGTAGACTCGGAAGCAATAGTCCCCAAAATTTAGACAACATTTTTCAAAATCGGCTAAAAATTACTTGCAAAAAATGAAAGTATATCGGATAATCTCAACAAAATTTAATTTATTCATTTTGCATATTTTTAGTAAGGCAAACTCTGTTTGCTATGTTTGCGTGGAGGAGACGCCTCTGCCGGCGATACCTTCGGATACTTTCGTGCTGTGAGACTACAATCCTGCGAGTCGACAAGTCACAATTGGTGAGTCTGAACCTCGGGGGCCCCCCCATTGAGGGTCAGGGCCCGGTTGCTGGCACCCCAGTTCTGCCTTCATCCACCAGCGTACGCACGAGAATACTTCGGTTTGAATGTGATTAAAATTGGGGATTCATACCGTGACGAGCTCGGGGTTCACAGCCCCCTCAACTTTCCTTCCAGTCGCTGGTTTCATCGTAAGGCGACGTCAAGTTGTTAATCCTTCCACAGGAAGTTGATTACATTCATAGGAGTGGTAAATTAACTAACCCTCAGTTTCGTGACGTCACTCTGACAATCAGTGCGTGTCCCGAGGAGCAGTCACGCAGCCGGGCTCTGCCTAGTGCAGCTACTTTCCGTTCACGTTAACGTTACCTACTCTGAAACAATTTGACAACCCCCTCCTTGATCGATAGCTCCGATGAGAATGGGGCTCTCACACCCTCGTTTTCCCTATTAATACTTCATCAAGACACGACCCCCCCCCCCCTCTGCGCTGGCACCCCCCCCCCCCCCCGCCTTCCCAAGACGCATCCAAACTCCACGCAAATCCTCCGGCCGACGTAGCCATCAGTCTACAACTCTTGCGGCCTGCCACACAGAAGGCGGCCGTGTTAATCACATCTTCAACGACTGCATCTTTTACTATCCATCACTCCAGCGAAGAAGATGAAAAAGAAGAAAGGAAAATATGCACACTGGACTCCTACTGGGGCCAATATAGCAAATTTCATCAATTTTGGTCCAATATTATACAGGATGTCCCCGGAAACGTGACCCCCCCCCCCACGCCATGCTAATATCGTCTAGATAGTGGTTAAACCTATTTTGCTTCCGAGTCTACCAAGGTAGCGGAAGCTGTTTTCACTTTTCAAGGGCGAAAAAAAAAGTTCTCCAAAATCAAAATGTTCACTCGCGTTTTGCGTTTTAGACCTTTCTGAACAATTTTGGTTCAGTGTCTGTGTGTCCGTGTGTCTGTGTGTCTGCCCGTCTGTCATGAATTCCTTGTAACGCGCATAACTATACGAAGTTATTGTCCGATTTCGATGAAATTTTCAGGGATTGTGCGGGTTGGTGTGTAGACGGTGCCCTATGAAAATCACCCCCTTCGGATTGATATTAGCTACTGCGCATGCGCAAACGTGAATTTCCTTCTAACGGCCATAACTTCCACATTTTCCACTCGATTTCGATGAAATTCTCAGGAATTATGTGGATTGGGTTGTGGATGGTCCCCTATGAAAATCATCGTCCCCGGACTGATAGAAGCGACTGCGCATGCGCAAACGTGAATTCCTAGTAACGGCCATAACTTCTACATTTTCAATCCGATTTAAATGAAATTTTCAGGGATGTTACAAATTAGTATTTAAATGGTCCCCTATTAAAATCACCACCTTCGGATCGATAGTAGCCACTGCGCATGCGCAAACGTGAATTTCCTCCATAACTCCACTCTCCTCTCTCTCTCTCCTTTTTCGTCCATAACTTCTACATTTTCCATCCGATTTCAATGCAATTTTCAGGGATGTTACAGAGTAGTTTTTAGATGGTCCCCTATGAAAATCATAGAGAATTATTTTCCATAGAGGGATTCATTCATAGAGTCTCCTGTGAGAATCTCAAATCTTATACATGACGAGGCTTCAATAGCTCAGAGGACAGAGTCTTGATTTGTGCTCCAGGAATCCCAGCCGAGGCTAAGAATTTTTTTGATCCAATCACATACATCTACTCACTTGATTTTTCATCCGAATTTGATGAAATTTTCTAGGATTGTCCAGATTAGCGTGTAGATGGTCCCCTATGAGGGTAGTGAAAGGTACTTAGAGATTGGTGTTTTGAGATTAACTACAATGCATTGGATCATCGATATAATCGGGTTATGGATACGAGGAAGCTATGTGCCACACCCACTTGGCAGACGTTTTTTTTTTGTTGGAATCTTCATGATTTTCTCCAAGGATCTCATATATGACATCGCTGCGCATTGAAAACGTGCGCAATCGTGCGCAACGCACACCAACTTCGTTTTTTCGAATGACACCCCCATTTTTTATTGCAGATTCGGATTCTACGTGAAATTTTATGAACATTTCACCCGTCAACCGATTTTGGTTTATTATTTTCTATAACAAACCTTTGGGATTGACCAGGAAAAAAAAAGTTTTACACCCCCTCAAAATTTGTTGGTGTACGTTCAAGATACGTAGAATCCAAAAATCGAATAAAAATTTGGCCGTCCGTCCGCCGTACGCGGCACTTATCCCACTTGACCGATTTACCGATTTTAATGAAATTTGGTATGTAGACTCCATTTGGGGTCTAGTTGTGCCCCAAAGATTTTGGTTGATGTAGGTTACTTCCAAGGGTTGGAAATTAAATTGTGAAATTTTGAAAACGCGCTAACTCAAAAACTGTAGATATAAAGGTATTGTTTTTCCATCAATTTAAGATACCATAGATTTAAGTACAGAATTTTTAGAATTTTTTGAGACCATTCGAAGCCTTGTAGGACAAACCGTTCGCTCCCTATGAGAATTCAAGGGTTGGCCTTACAATAAATCAGAAACACGAGTGTGACTCGCATAAGAGGCCTAATCTCCGTTCAAATTTCAGCTGAACGAGATGCGATCGATGTTTTTCTTCATGTTGGATGGTTGGTGGCTTTGCAGACGAGTGATCAATATAGAAAAATAATGAACCATTGTGTAATAATTTGCAGCTTTTTTTTGCGAGCAACCCACTCAGCGCACGCTCAAAGACGCGCTACCGCAAAATGTGTGTGTAGTAAGTACCCAAGTGTGACACAAGATATGTTAGTACTACTTTTTTTACGCTGAATCACGTGGTGATGTTAGTTTCCTAATTTGACTGCATTTTGATCAAATTATCGACGAGAAACAAAATTTTAAAGTATAAAAGGTACTTGAGTATTAAACGGAGGCCACCTAACCTATAGAAATATTTCGTACCGGATACCAAAAATAACTACATAATTGGAAAGAACACACTTGAATAGATTTACAGGTGAAGTTTAGAATTAATCCGACGCCTGGTTCTGACGTTGTGCAACCCAAAACGCAGCAATGTCGGTCAGGATGGAGTTGAAAGCGTCGCCGCCGCTAGCAGTCACATCAGATCGCCACCCCTCTCCCTAAAAGTTGTAGATCATCTATCAAAAAGCACCAACAATTGTACCTGCTTTACAAGCACCAAAAGTACCTTCAAATTGTTGGTGCTTTTTGATGGATGATCTACAACTTTTAGGGAGAGGGGTGGCGATCTGATGTGACTGCTAGCGGCGGCGACGCTTTCAACTCCATCCTGACCGACATTGCTGCGTTTTGGGTTGCACAACGTCAGAACCAGGCGTCGGATTAATTCTAAACTTCACCTGTAAATCTATTCAAGTGTGTTCTTTCCAATTATGTAGTTATTTTTGGTATCCGGTACGAAATATTTCTATAGGTTAGGTGGCCTCCGTTTAATACTCAAGTACCGTATAAAATGGCTTTTTTAAGGGCAAAACCATCCTGTCTACTTAAAAACTATTTTCCAAGATAATCGGAAAAAGATCATTTTAGTTATAAGTAAAAATACCATTTTAATAGTGATTAGTGAGTAAAAAGGCCATTTTCTTCTTTCGGTCTCAAAAAATTCTATACTATCTTAAATTGATAGGAAAACAATACGTTTGCATCAAAATTTTTTGAGTTAGGGCGTTTGCAAAATTTCAAAATTTATTTTTCAACCCTTAGAAGTGACCTACATCAACCAAAATCTTCTGGGCACAACTAGACACTAAATGGAGCACACATACCAAATTTTATCAAATTCGGTCAATGCTATGTGGGGAAAGTGCGGACGGACGGCCAAATTTTTATTCGATTTTTGGATTCTACGTACCTTGAAACGTAAACCAACAAATTTTGAGGGGGCGTTGGATAATTTTTTTTCATGGTCGATTCCACAGATTCATTATTGAAAATAATAAACCAAAACGCATCATTCGATATGGCTTATTTAAAAAACGTATTGTCACACCCTAATATTGTCTACAAGGGTTGACAATCTAATACCGCCAGCTAGCTTGCAGTGGAAATGGGGTAGGTACCTGCGTTCAAATCATAGTTGGGCGCCAGTCCGCTTGTCGAAGTCTAGAGAAATTTAATGTTACCTACTAAAAGTTGAAGCGGACGAATATACCTCTAGTAGTACCTATAGTTGTGCTTCGAGCTTGGTGAAGGGTGAGGGAAAAATTATTTACGAGAGTAAATTCAATTTTCTGTTTAAATTAGTTGTATTCTTCATGAATCTGTTGTATCTTTCAAATATAATAAAAAAAAAGAAAATATAACCGAGGACTTTGGGCTTCTCTCACAGTAAGTATGGTATCGGAAGTACCTACTCTATTAAAATTTGACTTGAAGTCCAAAAGAAACCTAAGGTGATCACCTGATGGCCCTAAACCTAGCCTTAATTAAGCTTATTACCTATTCCCTATTACTATTTTTAAAATTACGTGGCCCGATCATCGATGATAGCGTTAGGCTCTCCAGGACAAGTCGGTAGGTAGTACCCCAAAACCCTTAAACAGAAAAGAATTCCAAAATTCCTTACAGCTCAGGTAGCATAGATATAAATTTAACAAAATAAATCATTGAGGTTCCATTCATTATTTGAATTATTCGAATTTCCCCTTAGTACAAAAAAATAAATATTAATTGCTAGCACCTACCAACAATGTGGGGTTTCTGTAAGTAGATGTTCAGCAAAATAAAGCAGGATCTCGCTCAAATAAAGTAGGTGGGTATCAATAAGTACCCTACCTGGAAAGAAATGAACTAGTGGTTACCATAAAATTTTTGATTATCGTACAAAATGAACTTTGAGTACATTGAACTGAGAATGAAAGGTACGTATTTAGTTCTTACCCTGGTTCACAGGATGTTTATGGATTTTTAATTCGTCCACGGCAGCACAGTCGTAGTAAAAAAAATCCTGCCGAGCAGCAATATTCGAATTTATCGCGACTCGCGTAAAAAAAGGATCCTGCCAAGCAGTATAGGTTCGATGTGAACTCCGACGGGACACTGCACGTGTGCCGTGGCGATAATTATGTGAAAAAGAAAGGAGAAGCCCAAAGAGGGGGTTTGCAGGATTTGATCTGAATGATTCCGTTACGGATTAATTCTGGGCGAGGTGCGGGGAAGCGATAGTCTGCCGGGTACAGATGCACTCCGCGAACAAGCTCGAGCACAACAGTATTTTGCCACAGTGATGACATCGAAAAATGATACCAATTATCGAAGGTATGAGAGGGCTTTTCAGTGTTACTTTTAATTAGGCAAGGGTCGTTGTTTCCAGGGAGCGCTTGGATTTCAGGCGTCTACCTAAAGTGGACTTCCTTTCTGAAGTCCGTGTGAAGAATGAATGGAAACTCAGCTAATTCGTCCCCTTTTATATTCGAAATTAGAGAGTGGGTGGGTGATCGAATTAATGAGATGTTAATAAAGAAGGGTGAGAAAAAACTGAGGGGAAATTTGTATTCGCAAAGAGCTCTCTTTCACCGCACATTACATCTAATTACGTAAAATCACAAAGGTACTGAAAAAAAATTAGCCTTACGGAAAATTATTTTGCCAAAAAATCGACTGGTCAGTTTTATAGCCCTTCTCGCAGAATTATTAAAACGTTTTTGGAAATTCATCTACATAATTTAGAAGGCATATAAATCCAGGGCTCAAACCGCTCAATCTCTGATATGATTTGCGGCAAGAGGAGTGGCACCAAACTACATCATCGCCATGGCGCGGTGTGTGGTACGGGAAATGTCCCTCGGAGGTACTCAAGTTTGGCTTCTCAGCAGGTGTACACCGTGGTATCACCACCTGCGTCCTACTCGCCTCCTACCTTGACTGGTAGTAATTTTATAGGGATTTACCCTTTCCCCATAGGCGGAGTCAGCCGAGTCCTGGGCGTCCTCCCCGTTAATATTACATTTATTTATTTCTAAAAATGGTTTTTATTCGCCTTCTAGTGGAATTTATAGGGGGGAAAACGATTTATAGGAACCAAATGCAAATAGAGGCAGATGGTAACAGGTGATTTTCAAACTATGGGCAACTTCGGTCTCCTCTGTTTTGGAAAAATCGACCTTGTATTTTAAAATGCCTAAAAATACTACTGTGTTCAGAGTGCGTTGGGTTGGTAAATTAATTATTAATTTTTTCATCAATTAGATGCTACCTACAAAAAACAAACCTAATTTTGAAAATGATTTTTTGAATTTCAAAACCTCTTTTTTTTCTTTTGCTTTATTATTTTCAATATTGAACCTTTGGAATCGACCAAGAAAAAAAATTTTAACACCCCCTCAAAATTTGATGGTTTAGGTACGTTTCAAGGTACGTAGAATCCAAAAATCGAATAAAAATTTGGCCGTCTGTCCGCCGTACGCCGTACGCGGCACTTTTGCCACTTAGCATTGACCGATTTTGATGAAATTTGGTATGTAGGCTCCATTTGGAATCTAGTTGTGTCCCGAAGATTTTGGTTGATGTAGGTCAGTTCTAAGGGTTCCAAAATGAATTTTGAAATTTTCAAAACGCCCTAACTAAAAAAATTGGGATATAAAGGTATTGTTTTTCCTTCAATTTAAGATTCTATAGAATTTTTAGAATTTTTTTGAGACCACCCGGAGCTCTGTAGGACAAACCATCCGCTCACTACGAGAATTTAAGGGTTGGACGTACGATAAATCAGAAACACGAGTGTAAATCGCAAAAGAGGCCTAATCTCCGTTCAAATTATAGCTGACCGAAATGCGATCGATGTTTTTCTTCATGTTGGATGGTTGGTGGCTTTGCGGACGAGTGATCTATGGAAAAATAATAAACCATTGTGTAATAATTTGCAGCGTTTTTTCATTATTGTTTCTTTAATCTAAAAAAATAATTTTCAACATTAGGTTTGTTTTTTGTAGGTAGCATCTAATTGATGAAAAAATTATTAATTAATTTACCAATC
The DNA here is from genome assembly GCA_009739505.2 of Apolygus lucorum. Classification (NCBI taxonomy): domain Eukaryota; kingdom Metazoa; phylum Arthropoda; class Insecta; order Hemiptera; family Miridae; genus Apolygus; species Apolygus lucorum. The sequence continues at coordinate 106,351,784 of CM019167.2, read as the reverse complement.
ATTCATTTTTCATTCATTATCCGTTCATTTGATTAATTCATTCCATTTGTCGACTTTTATCCTATAGGTAGTTGATTTCCCATTTTACTCTTCTCCCTAACATCTCACTCCTCTGCCTACCATTACCTTTCACCCTTCTACCTACCACTCTCTTTGAGGAAGGTGGATAATCGCAACTCAAATCAATCTTCAGTCTGCCGACGACGCTTGGAAGCGAAACGTTCAGATCCTTATGTAAGTCTCTTTCCGTGTTTTTTTGTCAACCAATAATATAAACAAATATTAGTTCGTTTCGAAACGTAATCAAAACGTTAATAATCTCCGCACGCGACATGCCGGTCCTTATCTTTCTCTATCTCGTGTGTAGCAGTGGACGAAGTCTGTGTGACCTTTTTACATCGCTATCTCCTCATTTGTACTCAGCGATCTCCTTTCCTACTATTCCTCAATCTTCCTGCACATGTCATCTCATTATAAATTATTCCTGTCAATATTTCATTGTTGTCTCCATTTGACTCATTTTAGTTTTTTTGTAATTTCTTAGTCATAGGTTAATAGACACTCGCTTAAAACAATGAATGCTCAACCGTTTGCTGGTTGGTTTGAACGTCTTCAGCAGTATTCTCGGCGATTGGCTAGATGCACAAATCATATACATTTTCTCGAGCACTGTGTGGAGGCTGGAATCCCTCCACGTGGAATGAGTTTGAAAATGCTACTTTCTGCATATCCTCCTATCCTCCGACCTGCAGTACGGAATTTTGGGAATGAAGTATCGATGAGCCTCGCCGAAATGTCCCTGAAACTATATAGAAATCATAGAGCGCACATGATTGATTATCAAGTTGTTCCTCTGCTGAATGTTCTTCTAATGATACCCATGTGCCGACGGCGGGTGGCCCTCATTTTAAATTTGAATTCAAATCTGCTTGATAGTGGGAGAAGATCTACTTATCGTACTTAAAATGATCGTACTTATACTGATCTAATGCTTATCCAATGGGACGTCCCCTGGAATGCATGCATTACTATACAATATGTTTTACAATACGATTCTACCTATTAGTTTATCAAGAATTATTAGTCTTCACCTTCTCTTATTTAGTTTCTATATTAGTTAATTCTGATATTTGAATCTCATTAATTGAGTGGATAGTTCAACATGGATAGAGTCATGTGGTCACGAGGGTGCCTACAACTCTACCTGTTGACTTTCTCTGACACTATTTGCCGAAACTCCTTTTACTCTCCGCCAGAGCACAGATTTGCGTGAGGAACCCTGGGGAGTGACGTAATCAGTTTTCCTCGATCTTCGCGGTGTTTTTTGACACCGCTTCACTTGTTTAGGCATTTTCTTCAACGGTAATTTTTCCCCTAGGGTATTCCTGGTGTTAAATGTCATTCTAGGATCCTATTATAGGATTTGACTTTAAATTCCAGAATCTAAAATTGAGGCAAATTCCCCATTGATGCTTCCTTCCATACCGCCTAAGCGATGTCGCCATTTCATGGAATACTCCCAAATATTAATTTTCAATCCTGATGTACACCTGTTTTTTTTTTTTTTTCTCTCTTTGGAAAATCGGTTCATACATCTCTATCAGTTTTGATTCATCGACGGCTTTGGACCCTTCCAGAACCAGGATGGGCAGTTCCCCCAATCAGGTCGGTCTTTCTTTCTGATTTCATCGAAATATTTCGAAATCAGTGAAACTCTGTCGAACTGCGTAAACTTGATTTCAAGAAATATAGTTTTCCTGTAATTTTTGAAGATAGATTTACTGACAAATAGGCTGTCTAAATCTCAATTGTTCAGGACGGTTTGGAGATTGAATGGCGTGTGAAAATTTGTATTCTCATGTAACATTGGGTATTAATTTTCACCTCTCAAAAGATATTGCTCCTCCTCACTATGGTTGTCTCGGCAACAAATATATTGCTAGTTAGAACAAAACTATAGATAAGGTAACCCGGGGCAAGTGCGTCTCCTGCGTATTATAGGAAGCCCATATGATTATTGGCTTCAAAACCCCTTGAAAATTATTGTTAGGATGTCCCTCCAGCGTTAACATATGTTTTTAAGGTCTAAATGGCTCATTTCAGTACTGTAATGTTTGTTCGAAAGTGAGGTTATTTGGAACTTCAACATCAAACTTCAGGTAAGCTCAATTTTCTTTGAATTTTAGCTTCTTTATACGGTTTTTAGTGTTAAAAACTATTGGATAATTTACTTGAATAGTTTCTATAAACTATAGCTTTTTCTACCCGGAAAACTTAAATTTACAGTCAGGAGAAGCATAACGCACTTCCCCCAGTAAAACACGAGGCTGGGGCAAGTGCGTTTGAATCATAGCATGATGTTACTCGTAAAGATGCTTCCTGCATGCTACGTTTTTTTGAACAATTTTTGCTCTAGTTTGGGACTTTTTGAGCTTCAACCTTTCCTAAAAATATAGGTTCCTTCTTAACTTTTTGTTTGCTATTTCATTTAAGATTTGAACTATGCTGAGTAGGTATAATTTGGGAGTCTTTGTGGCGAAACCTGTTGTTTGCAAGATGAATGACGCATGTCTATTTTATATTTCTTTAAGGATGGTTCGTAACTACAAGAAGAAAACTCAAGACGGATCATTGAAGGACTTCCTCGCTCATCTTGAAGATAGCGGGATAAATGGGCTATTACCTAAATGAAAATTTTCAACTGTTTACCTTATTTACTTAATAATTAATATTATTTATTATTGAATACATTTTTCTCAATTTGAAAACATCCTTGAACTTTTTGACTAAATTTAGATTATAGTCAGAAGAAAACAAACGCACTTACCCCAGTGTCCGAGGCAAGTGCGTTTTAAACAAGGGTTCGCATATAGCGAAATTTTCGGTGAAAAACAATGCTTTTGGAAATATAATCTTATATGGGTCGATCCTTCATGAACCAATGAACATCATGAAACAAGAATAATTGCACTACGGTCATGGGTTCATAAAAAATTTTCATTGAGAAATCAAATTAGTAGTTTTTCCGAACGCACTTGCCCCGGGTTACCTTACTATAAAAGAAATTTTTGAAAAAAAAAGGCTCACAAACGATGAATGTGTTAACTGGTCGAAAATTGGCAGTTCCTTGGATTTAAAAAGGTTTCCCTATCAATGGGTGAACTGTTTCAGTGACCTCAGGGAGAATGATTGCAAGTTATATTTTCAAGATATGATTTTGGACTAGCATCTCTATGGACAAAAACTGGCTCAAGCAGTGATTTTGAACAAATTACCCCAGTACATGAGATACAACGGAAAAGCTCGAGGGAAAACCAATCATCCGGCTAACTGAGATATCGTTAAATATTTCATTTGGGATCAGTTGACAAACTTTGAATATTTCATTGCTTCAAAGGAGTTCGAACAGTGTTTAGGAAGGATCGTAATGACGATAATGATTATAAAACCCTGAACGATCAATTTGGTATTCGCGATGCACAGCTAATCCAGTAGCGATCCGTAAACGGTAGGCCCCTTTTAGGAGCGTTATGCCTAGTTCATTAAACTCTCCCGCTGTAAGGATAACAAACATAGACTTATAACGACACTGTAAGCTATCACCGCGAAATAACGGCCAGTTTCAGATCTACATGACCGGGCTACTTTGTAGGCTCCCCGACAGCCATTGGCCGACATTACGGCCTTTATATTAGCTCGTAATCCGTTTATATAGTCTATAAACTAAACCTCGTCCAGCGTAAACTGGAATTATTATCGGTGCAGGGGGGAGCTGTATTATTTGGATTTGTATCCTGCCTCATTTTTCAGTCCTACGTTTGCAATGATGATTATTTGACGTACTGACAGTATAGATGGAATTAGATTGGGATGTAATTAAATGGACTCATATCACTACGAGAACGTTGTAACGTGGGTGGTCGATTAAACCTCGTGACACTCCCAATCGTGCATATTATGTTATATTTAATAGGTTAACTATTTTGAACCATTATTTGTAACATGAGTACCTCAGTGTTGCTAGATGTTGGGATGCAAGAGATGCAAGAGATGCAAGAGATGCAAGAGATTTTTAATCACAATTAAACGTGGGGAATTTATTTTCATTTTATTTTTCTACCTTGAAAACAGACATTTCTGGGTGAAGCAACATGACCAATACTCTGGCTTGAAGCCAATAAAAGCTGGTGTCCCGCAAGGGAGTGTCTTAGGGCCAGTCCTTTATCTTCTGTACACACGGGACTTACCCCAACGAGAAGGTACAACTGTTGCTACCTTTGCAGATGATACGGCTATCCTCTCCGTCGATGACGATATCGAAGCTGCAGCTAGTAATCTACAGAAGTCAATCACTGAGGTCTCTAAGTGGACCAGTATGTGGAGAATAAAGTTGAACGAATCAAAATCAGTTCACATCAACTTTACTAAGCGAAAAATTCCAGTTATGGATGTTGAGATCAATTCAAACAAAATACCCCATACCGATGCAGTTAAATATTTGGGTATGACCCTCGACTCCAAATTAAACTGGAAAAAACATATAGAAAGAAAAAAGAGGAAATTAAAATCAAATTCAGAAAGATGTATTGGTTGATGAGAAGGAATTCTCGTCTCTCTCTCCACAATAAACTGCTTATTTATAAGCAGATCCTTCGCCCTATCTGGACCTATGGAATTCAGTTATGGGGCTGTGCCAAAAAATCAAACATTAACAAAATCCAAACCTCCTAAAATATAATACTAAGAAGTATAGTGCGTAAACCTTGGTACATGAGAAACGATGATATTCATCGAGACTTGGGGATGGAAACAGTCCACGAGATGATTGCAAGGTACTCAAGGAGGCACGAACAACGCCTCCACAATCATGAGAACCTGGAAATGCTCTACGTTTTGAACAACGAAGATGAACTCCGTCGACTCAAGCGAAAAAAAACCACTGGACTTAGTTAGTGCTGTTAAAGTGCAGTTATAGCTCAGTGTTAAAGATACTGTTATGAGAAGGGACTGCGTTTTACTGTAAACGGGCTCTCAAGGAGTGTAATAATGATGTGTAATATTGCTAGATGGATTGTATTTAATATTCATTTGCAATAATAAGTCACGTAGAAAAATTTTTTTTTTATTAATTTGTTTCAAAGGGCGTTTTGTGGTGACAAAATTAAATAGCCATCGTCGAGTGAAACATAGCAAATTATCATTTGACGGTTTGTGAGTTCTCCGACTAGATAATCATTTTGCATGGATCACTTATCACTCCTAGGACGAAACTTGCATACTTCATGTTCCTGCCGCACTTATCTAACTATACCTACCATTTTATTTCAACCGAAGTTACCAATTAACCATTAATAGGCACTAACTGTGACTTTATGAAACACGATTCAAATTATTACACGAAGGTTTACTATTTATCTGCTCAGATCACCCCAATACCTTAAAGCACAAAGGGGCTATGACCATCCATCTTCCACATTATAATTTTTTTTTTCAACTTCGGAAAAACTCAAATTCAACAAAAATATTATTGACCTTCTTGACGATTATAGCTCGAAAATGTCTCGAATAAATTAACGAGTTTGGTTTAATAAGCCATAATTTTAGGAATTGTGCACTGGTGATAACTTCTTTTGCGTTTTTCTCAGAACTCCGTTTTAGTACATAGCCCCTTTGTGCTTTAAGGTATCGACCCATTCGCGAAGAACGCAGCATCCAAACCAGCGAAACATCGTTATCCCCAAGTTGTGGGTGCCTTTTATACAAAATTTGATTCTGGTTGTAAGGAAAGCACAAACTATTGACATCAAATTTTATTTATAAACTAAGTACTATAAAACGATTTTATTTATAAACGCATGTTTGAAAATTATTGTTTATCGACTTGGTGGTTTCATTCGCTTCTAAAAACTGAACACTTTGAACGCTATCTCAAATTGACGAAAAAAACGTATTAGAAAATTCATTATTTTTCATCTTAATTAATTATCCTCATTAGCAAAATGTTGGTCCCTCAGAGATCTGGGTGGTTTCACAAAATATTTAAAATCGTCGCTATTTTAAATTAATGTACGAACAATATCCACCTGTATATCAAACGTTTTAAAGCTAAGGCGTTTCCCCGAAGTGCGAAGTGACTAGCAGTAACCAAAAGCTTTGGAGCATAACTAGATCCCAAATGGAGCCAATATCCCAAGTTTCATCAAAATTGGTTCACGGGAATAGGGCGAAGTGCGTGTACGGCGTATGGGTGCGGGGTACGGCGTTAGGTGTACGGCAAACGGAAGGAAATTTTTATTACTTTACTATTTACCTTGATACGTAAACCATCAAAATTTGCGGGGGTAAAAATTGTTTTTTCCTTGCTAGATTCCAAAGGTTCGTTATTGAAAATAATAACCGAAAAGGAAATGCGATCGCGTTGAATCAGTTGTTTCAAAGGTGATTTCATCCCCCTCGTAACTGAAATCCAATAGGTTTCTTTGAGCCTTATGGAGAGCGAGCGGCAGGTCGTGCATACCAAAAACGCTGCAAATTATTACATTGCGGTTTGTTATTTTGCTGAATAGATCACCCGTCTGCATAGAACTCGCCTTTTCCATTAGTACTACTCACTAGCAATAATATTTCTATCCGAGAGTTGTGAGTCACTTTATTACGGAATTTTGTTCGTGGTTCCTAAAGAAGCTCAACTGAGTGACACGATACTCAATTCGGAGAAACGAACCGGTTATAATCGGCTAACTTCACTTACTTTTTTCATATTGTTGGTCGCCTATAGATATTTTTACAGTAGATTCCACAGCTTGAGGCTCCTTCCAGGAGACATGTACGGTGTCTACTCGAAGTTGCCGTAATCACGTTATTAACACCTAGTCACTGTTGTATGGTTGAAACACTTTTCTGACGCAAATAACGACCGTTTACATTCCTAATTGGTTTGAGTGCTACAAATAATAAATTGAAGGCTCATATACCATTTTTTTTCAACCTTTGTTGGATGGCATCCCACAAAGTTTATTTTAGAACATAAAAGAAAACTTTGGAAATCTCCCACCTCAAGGTACATGGAACCGCGGTGAGAGGGGGAGTCGAAAATTGATAATTTACATACGAGAAGATAAGTTAATTGTAAAATAAATGGAACAATTCTAGTTTTGGCTGCTTTTTCGGAAGAAAGAAACATATTGTTTAGTAATGCATGCATTCCAGGGGACGTCCCATTGGATAAGCATTAGATCAGTTTAACCAGTTGTTAAGTGATAACACTGTTTCACTCGATGTAATTTATTTATTACTTTAGGCAAGAAATACTGACCCCCCCCCCCCACCATTATCCACCTTAACATTTCTAGCGGCATGGGAGCCTCGAATCTGAAGAGCATTTTAAAATCCACGATCTACGACACCCAACATGCGAATTCGAGTTCATCCCCCCCCCCCACCGACACCACCTCCCCAACGCCAACAATGGTGCCAGTCTGGCACCAAAGCGGAAATACGTTGTAACATTGAACTTTCATCTGTTAGTTTTGGTAGGCAGTCCGTCGAAGTTCACATCCGTATTCAAGGTGAAACACACAAAAAAAAAAAAAACACGAAATGAGCGGTTTATGGCATCATGGCACCATGGTGGTACAGAGAATAATTCAAGAAAATTCGGAGGTATAATGAGAATTTTTCCTCAATTTCAAAGCTTGGGTACAATTAGTATGCAGTAAAGGAACCAAAATATTGAAAAATCGGATATTTTGTGAATATTATCCCCCCACTCACCCCCTCCCCTTGCGAATTTTGGTACTCTGGTAAAATCATGTACAACTCGGAATTTATTAGAGTCAAACAAAAAAAGAAACACGCAAATCGGTTGGAAATTGAGGCCTGGGCAGTGTTTACAAGATTATGCAAGCAAACGCACGTTTTTTAAGCATTAACCCCCCCTTTCCCCTCCTTAAAAAGCAAAATCCAAAATTCCGGCGCCGTAGTGCACAACTAGATAGTATTCCGCGTCAAACGAAAAAAGAACCACGAAAATCGTTTGAGAACTAAGGCCTGGGCAGAGTACACAAGATTAAGCCCAAAAACGCACGTTTTTCGAGCATTAACCCCCCGTTTCCCCCCCTAAAAAGGCAAAATTCGAAATTCCGGCGACGTAGTGCACAACTAGATAGTTTTCCGCGACGAACAAAAAAAGAACCAGGAAAATCGGTTGAGAACTAAGGCCTGTGCAGAGTACACAAGATTTTGTTACACACACACACACACACACACACACACACACACACACACACACACACACCTACACACACACACACACACACACACACATACACCTATGGTTTTTTTCGTGGATTTGGATTCAGAATGGTTCAAAACGGATTACTGTGTGGTTATTTTTTTTTCTGTTGAGTGTTGTCCTCCTTCACCCCAGATCGATCGCATACGGACGCCCAAGTCTTACTGTGGGACGTCCTAAAAAACGTAAACGAATCAAGCTACGTCGATACTTGAAAACAAGTTTGCACACCTCTGTGCTCCTTTGCCTACAATTGCCACGAGAACACAGCTTCCTTCAGCTTAGAGTGACTCAGGCATTTACAATAGGGTGTGCGCCTTGGTAGGAAAAACTGTTTATTTTGCTTCCGAGTCTACCAAGGTAGCGGAGGCTTTGTTTTCACTTTTCAAGGATGTAAAAAAAAGTTCTCCAAAATCAAAATTTACACTCGCGTTTTACGTTTCAGACCTTCCTGAACAATTTAGGTTCCGTGTCTGTCTGTCTGTCTGTCTGTGTGTCTGTTATGAAATCCTTGTAACGCGCATAACTATACGAAGTTATTGTCCGATTTCTATGAAATTTTCAGGGATCGTGCGGGTTGGTGTGTAGACGGTCCCCTATGAAAATCATCATCCCCGTAATGATAGAAGCGACTGCGCATGCGCAAACGTGAATGCCTTGTAACGGCCATGACTTCTATATTTTCCATCCGATTTCAATGAATTTTTCAGAGATGTTACAGATTCACTTGTTTTTGTTTTGAGATTAACAACTATGCATTGGATCATCTATACAATCGGGTTATGGATACGAGGAAGCTGTGTGCCACACCGACTTGGCAGACTTTTTTTAAAATCTAAGGTAGACCTCATTCTGAGAATTTTGGTAGCAACGGCGACCTTCTAGCGTGTGTAAATCTTTTCCTATGAATTTTTAAAGTTTCGACCGTTTATGACGTCACAGTGGGCTGGGGTGTCCCGCCCAGGCGAGAGGGGCGCGTGACGTCATAAACGGTCGAAACTTTGAAAAATCATAGAAACAGATCCACTCACGCTAAAAGGTCGCGGTTGGTGCCAAAATTCTCAGAATGTAGTCTACTTTCGTTTAAAAAATCTAAAAAAAAAATCAAGGCGCACCCCCCGCATTCAGCATAGGGGCAGGCGAAATCCTCAATACGAAAGGCAAGATGTGATATAAATGACACGAGTTGCATTTTCAACCTGGAATGCGGGACCGGAATTATTTTTTGTGTGAAAAAACGGACTTTGTATTCATCAATGCGCAGGTATGAAGATTGTTGGAGGAGCTAATGACAAAACATAACGATATTTGGTATATTATTGTATTATTGAAAAACGGGAACTTCACGGAAGATATCGGCGCTTGAGAATCTTCTCCTAAGCCAACATTATTTAGTAATGTTTTTTGGGAAATTATCAATGAGCGCGGAACAGAATAGTAGAAGCCCCCCCCCCCCCCCCCCCACCAGAACCGAATACCAAACCCTGGGGCACAAAGATTTATAAACTTTATTGAACATGGAACAACTTTTCGATACTGTTGATGTTTGTCAATTCAAAAACATATCAAAATCATCGTGGTAATCATGTTCCCTCAAAGGTAATCATGTAATTATCTGAGTGAGGAGCAATATACTGCCACCTATCTTAGCGGAATTATTCAAGTTTATTACGTGAGACACCCATCTCTTGCCCAAAGAGATTTGTACGAATGCTCACCATGAATAAAGATGAAGAGGCAAGATGATTGATTTTGGTAATTTTAAACGAGCAAACTGAAATTATAATACACAAAAAGTGACTGAAGCGCATTGTGACTGAGCGATGCCGCAAATACCAACGCAATTCAAAAATTCATATTCACGTCACAATGTATCAGCGTGAAGCACTGATAATTTCCCCATTGATAGAAATCAGACATGAAAATGTTTTGTCGCTGGAGTCAATCCAAAATCTGTCCGAAAAAAAAGTTCCTAAGTTCGACCTGGTTTTTTTTTAGGACGTCCCACAGTAAGACTTGGGCGTCCTTATGCGATCGATCTGGGGTGAAGTTGGACAACACTCAACAGAAAAAAAAAACCACACAGAAATCCGTTTTAGACCATTCTGAATCCAAATCCGCGAAAAAAAACCATAGGTGTATGTCTGTGTGTGTGTATGTGTATGTGTGTGTGTGTGTGTGACAAAATCTTGTGTCGTCTGCACAGCCCTTAGTTCTCAACCGATTTTCGTGGTTCTTTTCTTCTTCGACGTGAAAAACGATCTAGTTGTGCACTACGGTGTCGGAGTTTTGAATTTTGCTTTTTAAGGGGGGGAAAGGTGGGGTTAATGCTAAAAAAACTTGCGTTTGCGGGGGTAATCTTGTAAAATCTGCCCAGGCCTCAATTTCCAACCGATTTGCGTGTTTCTTTTTTTGTTTGACTCAAATAACTTCCGAGTTGTACATGATTTTACCAGAGTACCAAAATTTGCAAGGGGAGGGGATGAGTGGGGGCATAATATTCACAAAATATCCGATTTTTCAATATTTCGGTTCCTTTACTGCTTACTAATTGTACCCAACCTTTGAAATTGAGGAAAAATTCTCATTATACCTCTGGATTTTCATGAATTATTCTCTGTGCCACCATGGAACTAATAGTGGTGCCACCATGGTGCCAGGACACCATAAACCGCATATTTCGTGGTTTTTTTTTTTTTTGTGTTTCACCTTGAATACGGACGTTAACCTCGATGGACTGCCTATTAAAACTAATAGATGAAACTTCAATGTTAAGACGTATTTCCGCTTTGGTGCCAGACTGGCACCATTGGTGAGTGGAAGGGGGGGGGGTGAACTCGAATTCGCATGTTGGGTATCGTAGATCATGGATTTTAAAATGCTCTTCAGATTCGAGGCTCCCACGCCGCTAGAAATGTTATGGTGGATAAGGGTGAGTATGTAATAAATAAATTACATCGAGTAAAACAGTCTTATCGCTTACCAACTGGTTAAACTGATCTAATGCTTATCCAATGGGACGTCCCCTGGAATGCATGAATTACTAAACAATATGTTTTATGGCCGTAATCAATCAATCGAGAATGTTATGACTAATGGATAACAATTTTTGTAGGAGGAAAACTGACTGAGTTACATTTCCTTAGTTACAAGGTTTTTGACACGAACTTTCCCTCGAACATTCTCTATTATTTTAGTTTCTCATTGTCAATAATGAACCTTCGGAATCGACCAAGAAATAGAAAATGTTTAACTCTTCTCAAAAGGGTTGAAAAATAATGGCTGAAATTTTCAAAACGCTTCAGCTCGAAATCCTTCAATGTAAAGGTACCTATAGGTTCCTAAAGTTTTCGAGCTAAAAACAATAGTTTTTTCAACGTTTTGAAATAGTATTGAATTTATAGAATCGAATGAGACCACCCAGGGCTCTGTAGGACCAACCATTTGCTCTCCATGAGAACTTAAGGGTTGGAATTATGATAAATCAGAAATACGAGTGTGAATCGCAAAAGAGGCCTAATCTCCGTTCAAATTTTAGATTACCAAAATGCGATCGTTGTTCATTTCTTCCAGTTGTACTCAGTTTTGCGTCCTTAGCAACCAGTAATCAAATTTCCTAATGAAGGCAACCCAACTCCCTATTCCTTCGAATTGAATGTGAAGCGTTTATTTCTTCCAAATTAACTAGAATGTGAAGTAAATATGAGTAGTAGGTATTTACTACCTATGATTGGTAGGTAGTGACAATGGCATAGCTGTGATCTATACAGACAAATGATAAATCTCTGTGTAATAATTTGCAGTTTTTTTTAAAGTTATTTGTTTGCTAGTATCGAGTGTGGTAACCAGGGGTCGTTGTGAGGTGAAATCAGAATTTTCATGACGGTCCCCATTCTAATAACGTGACTGTAGCGACGTCTCAAATACCTGCTCAGTCCAAAAATAAATATTCATGTCACAATGTACCAGATTAAAGCGTTGATTCTTTTCTCATTTTAATACTTCCAATGATACTTATACATTTTGGACAACTTTGATGGATGTATTTATTTTTGTCCTCAACTCTGAACTTATTCCAAAATTAGTAATAGTCGTGTATAGTAATTTTGTGTTTAATTACCGTACTTACTACCTAAAAATGAAAGGCTACGGTATTGTAAGACATCAAGTAAGTAATTTACAAACAGGCAAAATAAAACACAATCCTCGGAACGCCATTTGCGATACTTCTGCATCGAGCTTTATTCAGCAGTAAACAGCATCAGGTATTTCAGGGAAGGAAATTGAGGAGAGGAAAAAAGAGAATGAAAGCGTAAAACTGACTTATGAGAAAGTCTAAATAGGATGGATAGATTGCCGGGTGTTTGCAAGACAAGGTAACCCCCCTTTCAACCTCCTCTTTCACACTCATTTAGAGGGACATTTACTGTTGAATTAGCACTTGCTGCCAGCAAGTAGTAAAATGAAGACAGTATTTTGACGGAGGAAATTTAGGGGTTCTGCAGAGAGGAGATTATTAGGCGTTTTGATTGCTCTCTTGTGACACAGTACGTGAACAAAAACTGAAACGAAAACGTTGAGCGAGTGTATAAAACACAGCTTCCTCATCTCTTTCTTCGAATAACCGGCAAGTCCGTTCGCTCCGCTTGTTTGTCCAAGTGGGTGTATGGATCATTGTACTGTACATGCTCGTCCTGTGTGTGTATGGATCACTGTCGTTGCTTGTCCCATGGGGTCTATGGATCAGCCTACCTACAGTTTGTCTACTGTGACCAAGTAAACAACTGTCATGAATACACTTTTTCGTTGTGTTCACCTATCTGAAGACATTATCATCCTTCTATGTATAAAAATAAAAATTGTCCCTAAGCTAAGATCGCCAAATAGTTATTTTTTGAAATCCATTTATTATACACATTAAGCAAAATTATAAATTAAATTCTATTCAATCAAATAGTTATGAAGTGAGAGCATCAATAGCACTCGAAAAAGCGATTACTTATTTGACGATTCCGATCTTCCTGTCGGATCCGCAGCGGTCCGTCGAAAGTCAAAGTGAAGGTACCACGAGGAGATACTTTAGGGAGTTAGGATTTAAATAATTAATTAAGGGGAGATTGTAAATAATAAAGATAACTTACTCTTTTCCGTATTATCAATTCTTCCTTTTTATTCAGATCCCAATCTCAAATAGGCTCTGACATAATGGTGGAGGCGTCGGGTAAATTTTGGTTTATCATTTTCAATAATGAACCTCTGGAATCGACCAAGAAAATTTTTTTTTTCAACAGCCCCTCAAAATTTGATGGTTTACGTTTCAAGGTACGTAGATCCAAAAATCGAATAGAAATTTTGCCGTCCGCCGTACGCGGCACTTTCCCCACTTAGCATTGATCGATTTTGATGAAATTAGGTGTGTAGGCTCCATATGGGGTCTGGTTGTGCCACAAAGATTTTGGTTGATGTAGGTCACTTCTAAAGGTTCAAAAATTAATTTTGAAATTCTGAAAACGCCCTTAATCGAACAATTTAAATATAAAGGTATTGTTTTTCCTTCAATTTAAGATTCTGTCGAATTTTTTGAATTGTTTGAGACCACGCGGAGCTCTGTAGGACAAACCGTTCGCTCCCTACGAGAATTTAAGGGTTTTACGTACGATAAATCAGAAACACAAGTGTGAATCGCAAAAGAGGCCTAATCTCCGTTCAAATTGAAGCTGACCGAAATGCGATCGATGTTTTTCTTCATGTTGGATGGTTGGTGGCTTTGCGGACCAGTGATCAATATAGAACAATAATAAACCATTGTGTAATAATTTGCAGCGTAATTTGTAGGAATAAACTAATACAATTCAAAAACTCTAAAAATTAAATCACTAAAATTTGTGAAGAATATTTTTTATTTTTTTCAACTCTCGTTCATATTATTATTATTTTGTATGAGTCTAACTATTTTACAATTTTATGATCATTACAAATTCCACAGTGAACGGTCTTAGGCTAGCGAACCCCTTTCTGTAATCTGAATATTTCAATTAATTATTTTTGAACTGCTATTTCGTTGAAATACGCTGCTTGCCAACTTTCTGTAGGGACCTGGCAAATGTGCTCTAACGCCAGTTGCGGAAGGCGTTGTTAAGGACACGCCTTAAATATTTTTAAAGTATCAATCAGGTACGACTGGGGAGTCAGCTGTCTTTGGAAGACAGCTGATGAGGTACGCGATGCCAGGAATGGCAGTTGGATGAGAAGTTAACCTGAAAAATGGGTGTTTACTTTTCTTTACTAATTTCTATCTTCGTCGAACTCGGGTGATTTGCTTTTCTTCTCATACCAATCGAAGAGAAGTAGCCGGGTGGTAGAATAAAACATCACTAAGCTGACATCATTCAACCGACCGACGCGACAAAAAACAAGGAAATGGGTAAATAGCAGCTTGTAGATATCGATGCACACAACGAAATCGGTCACGTCCGCCTGGTTTGCTTCTGATGAGGAAATGAGCTCTCCTCTGATCGATAATGATTGAGATCCGCCGAAACAGCTCGAAAAGTAGCGTGACAGTCATGACTAAGTTATAATTCGTGCGTCGATAATGTGGCCTTTCGACGGGAATAAATCGTGCGACAATCGTTAGAAGGTACTGGTTCACTGATGCTAAGTTTCCTGCAGCCCTGTTTGCACATGATCATTTTTCTGCTCATTCCAACACCTGTTTAGTAAATTAGGGAAAATAAAATCTTCAACCGAGGGCGTTGAGTACGTTTTGTGCGTGTAAATCAGCGCAAGAATTTCAAAAATAAATCCGAAAAAAGGAAGCGAGAAAAATTTGTTGTTTCTGAAGGTGTTTAGTGAAATTAAATTGTACCTAAATAACAATTTATATTTAAAAATAAATAAATATCCAGTTTTTATATGAATTGATGATTATATTTATTTTGATTTATTTTTAATATGATCATTGTTATTATTATTTTTTTGATTTTCTTGAATTGATTATTATATTTTGGGGACTATCTTTAAAAGTTAGTTTTCACAATGGAAGAAAACAATCATTGCTTGGTATGAATCAGAATTTCGAACTATTCGAAAAATCCGCAAATTATGAAGAAAAGGTTTACTAATTTTTGTGTACATCACTGCCACTCGCCAGTAAAGAACATTGCCAGTGTTAGCTTCACTATCCACTTTATTTCAAAACAGAAAGAACCTACCTACCAGCAAAACATCGTTAGTTGGTTTTTGGTTGCTAGGGGAACACAACAGAGTGACTGGAAACTCAGTTAGAAGAAATTAACAAGTAAACATCTGAAATTTGAACAGGGATGACACCTATTTCCGTCAGTACACGAGTGTTTCTGATTTATTCTAAGCTCAACCCTCAAGACCTCATTGGAACCGAAGGTTCGGGCCAAGGGAGCTCTGGGTGGTCTCATTCGATTTTAAGAATTCAATTCTATTTTAAATAGGTAGAAAGTAATATCTTCATATCAGCAGCTTTTGAGCTAGGGCGATTTGAAAATTACAACCCCTATTTTTCACCCCTTAAGAGTGACTGAAATTAACCGAAAGCTTTGCAGGACAAATAAACGAATAATAGAGCCCAAATTATACCAAATCTCATCAAAATCGGTACAAGGTAACTAAGGAAAGTGCCGGATAGACGGAAAGTTTTTCATTCGATTTTCGGATTCTACATACCTTGAAACGTAAAAAATTCAATTTTTAAGGGGGGGGGGGGGAAAGTTTTTTCTTGCTTGATTCCAAAAGATCATTATTGAAAATGATTTTCCAAAAAACTAAAAGAAAAAAAAGTATCGACCTTATCAGCTAACATTTTAGTGGAGATTCCTTCCACTATTTAATAGGGAGTGAACGGTTGATCCAATAAAGCCCTGCGAGGTTTCATTCGAGTCTGGAAATTTATTAACATTTTACGTTGATGGATAATCAATACCTTTATATTAACAGTTCTTGAGAAAATCGACCCCCAATTTCCCAGCCCTTAGAAGAGACTGACAACAATCGCGGCACAACTAGGCTTTAAATGTCCGTCCGTGGTAATTAACGATAGTTCTGTCAACAATAACGGTTGGAATTTGCATTCGGTTTTCGAAGTCCCCTAAAAGAAAAAACAATAAATTTCAAGAGGGGGTTAATCCTCTTTTTTTTGTACGATTTCAAAAGTTTTTTTTATTGAAATGGTTGTCCTAAATGTTCCAAACATTGCTAAAAATCGTTACTCATGAATATACGCCTGATTATATGGTTTACTTGGAGACTAGTGTGGATCAATCCTGCTTATCAACATTTGATTCATTTATGAAGTTCTTGGTGAAAATAATGAAGAGCCCATCTAGTAGATATGCAAAAATTGTAGCATCGGCAGTAACTCAATTGTAAATTTCTTGGTGTAAAGTGTCTAACGGCCTGGCGAAAAATCATGATATTCAATTGAAATTTGACAATCCGATAGCTAGACCGATAGATAGACCATGAACGCACGTTTCCATTATACAGGGTGTTATATTTTGAAACGGTCACAGGTCAGGAATCGATTTTCCAGCTCATTTAGTATAGCAAAAAATGTCTCCTGGTAATTTTTTTTAGAGGCTTCGTTTTCGAGTTATTTCACTTTTAAGATTTTTTGTGAGTTTTACTTTATCTCAGTAAAACGGCTCCCTGAATTTCCATGCAAACTCAAATTTGATTACATTGTTGGGAAGAGCGTAAAATGCTAAACTCTTTGATGGAAAAAATCCATATTTCAAATCGGAAAACCCGGTAAAAATTGGACTTTAAACCAAAATTTGATAAAATCTTGAGAATCTTCACTATTTCTAACTCTCATAGGCTCCCTAAACCGGCACGTGAATCTTTACCTGTACTACTAAAAGATGTACCGTAGTCTCAGCTTTCCAACGGTCTAGTCATTCTCATTTTAAAGTAGGATTTATTACAGAAATTTGTGTTTGAACGCGGAAAACCATGAATTTTTCAACGAAATCAGCGCTCCTGCTAAGGCGATATGAGGGGTTTGCCAATATGTGGGGCGGGCGGAAGGCGCAGAAAACAGCGAGGACCTCCCGAAACCCCTCATATCGCCTTAGCAGGAGCGCTGGTTCCGTTGAAAAAAATTCACGTTTTTCCGCCTTCAAACACAAATTTCTGTAAGTAAATAATAAAATATTTTAAAAAATAAAAAATTTGTAAAATGTAATAAATCCTACTTTAAAAATGAAAATGGCTAGACCGTTGGAAAGCTGAGATTTTTGCGCATACTCTAGGCCTACATGTAAAAACTCGCATGCCGAATTACGGGACCTATAAGCGTTTGAAAAAGTTATGATTCTCAAGATACCAATACATACCAATTCTTCTTTTCAAGTCCAATTTTCATCCGTTTTTTCAATTTAAATATGGATTTTTTCCATCAAGGGGTTAGGAAATTTTACGCTATTTCCAACGGTGTAATCAGATTGGAGTTTACATGGAAATTCGTGGAGTTGTAGCCGTTTTACTGAAAAAAGATCAAAATCTTGAAAGTGAAATAACCCGAAAACGAAGCCTCTAAAAAAAATTGCCAAGAGGCATTTTTTGCTGGAATGAGCTGTAATATCGATTCCAGGCTAAAGATTTGAGTCCCCCCACCTACACGAAACAACTGAAACCCACGTCATTGTCGGAACAGGATGTGGGACAAGATGTGAAATCCTGAACCTTAATTGTAAAGCGTGGATTGAAGTGTATGTGCACAATGTAATTCTGGTGAAGACGAAGGTGTGATTCATTTTTTGGCGAGATGCCCTATTCTTAGTTATTTAAGAAAAAATTATTTTGGATCCAGGTTACTTTCTGTAGAAATGGCCTTGGAATAGGTATCTCAATGGAACAAATTGTACGAAACTGGGTTGGTTCGTGATTAATGCCATGGGGCGTAGTAGGGAACTGATCGAGGAGCTCAACTTTTAGTTCAAGATTATTATCAAAGGATAATTCAAGATAATTATTTTAGGTTGCTGTTGATATTGTGGGGTATCATTATCAAGTTTGAAAATTTATAAGAGTGAACAAGCTAAAAATGAAAGGTAATTGAATAATGAATGCATTAGGTAATGTAATGAACCTTGATAGTTGGAAAAAAACTGCAACTCCTGGCATAGGTACTCATAGCTTCACAGCTCGAGCAGTAAAATTTTATTTAAATGTGAAATGTTGAAATAAAGCATTTAAAAACTCAAATCATTGCTAAAGTCGGTTGTTTCTAATAAATAAAAAAATTAAGTGTTGACAATCGAACCTAACAATTAAATTGTTAGGTTCGATTGTCAAGAACAAAGATTGTCAACAAATTTTGTTTTGGTGGTATTTGAGGTCCGTAATCCATGATTTCTGTTTTTTTAACATACAATCTGTTTAGCGATGATTCTATTAGGTTCACGTATTGGAAACCGCATACTTCAAATCATTTAAACAACAAAACAGAACAAGATTTCGGAGGAATACGGAAAACTAAGAAATAAGGTTTACACCTGGACACATTGGGTACACGAATTCCGACACGAAACAAACGTTTGCGAATTGGGTTCGGGAGCGATGAATTTTCACGTCAAGCATGGCTGTGGTTATAAGTTGTCTTTATTCCTACTTCTACGATTTCCAGAAACGGACACGATGGGGAGACGGATCCTGGCACAAGTTGAACTCTCTGGTATAGACCTTAATAGCTAATTGTATTGTGCGTATCAATCTCGCGGTTGACTGTGACGAGATTCTCTAAGGTAGGTACCTACATCAGAATCCCATTTTCATCCCGGCTCCCAAGGGCTAAAGTTGTCAGACATGCAGATCAGCAATTTTAATTCAGTCTTGCAGCTTTGGAATATTCTCGGAACTCTAATAAGGTTTGGCCTCCAATTTGCGAAAGTTGATCAAGTCTACGTGAAACCACGATGATGGTTATTACCATCATCCGCACGGAAAGTGTTAAAAAAAAAAACGAAATATTAGCTATAAAATTATTAGTTAAGTAATGCTTGCATTCCAGGGGACGTCCCATTCGATAAGCATTAGGTCAATTTAAACCAGTTGGTAAGCGATTAAACTTTTTCACTCGAAGTTGAATTCATTTAGTATTTCAGGCAAAACAACGCTGCAAATTATCACACAATGGTTTATTATTTTTCTATATTGATCACTCGTCTGCTAAGCCACCAATCATCCAACATGAAGAAAAACATCGATCGCATTTCGGTCAGCTAAAATTTGAACGGAGATTAGGCCTCTTTTGCGATTCACACTCGTGTTTCTAATTTATCGTACGTAAAACCTTTAAATTCTCGTAGAGAGCGAACGGTTTGTCCTACAAAGCTCCGCTTGGTCTCAAAAAATTCTATAGAATCTTAAATAGAAGAAAAAACAATACCTTTATATCGAAATTTTTTGAGTTAGGGCGTTTTCAAAATTTCAAAATTCATTTTTGAACCCTTAGTAGTGACCTACATCAACCATAATCTTCGGGGCACAACTAGACCACGAATGGAGCCTACATACCAAATTTCATCAAAATAGGTCAATGCTAAGTGGCAAAAAGTGCCGCGTACTGCGGACGGACGGCCACATTTTTATTCGATTTTTGGATTCTACGTACCTTGGAACGTAAACCATCAAATTTTAAGGTGTTAAAAGAAAAAAAAATTCTTGGTCGAATCCAAAGGTTCATTATTGGAAATAATAAACCAAAAGGGGGGGGGGGTGCCCATCGAATTTGAAGAGCTTCGAAAATCCATGCTCTGCAAATTCGCGACGGTACAGTGAAAACGCGAGAATGCGCGGCGAAACTCGCGATCTATCCGAACGTCAAAGGAGAAAAAAGAAATTGGCGGAGTCACCAATGTATCCTATATTAACGTTAGATAGACGTAAGACCGGTGAACAAACGTAGGTAACATTTTATTAAAGACCGAACCGACAGAATTTTAGAAGGACACGAAGTAACAGGGAACAAATTCAAGTTGAGATAATAAAAACACGTCAGCTAACATCAGCTGATGTTTAGCACCTGGCCACTGTAGTCGGCCAACACCCACAATTTCACCACAATTGGATCATTTTCCGTGAAAGTTCGCTGAAACATTCAGAGTTAAAACCCAACAGTCTGTCTTAGGAGTTGATAACCCCGCACAACTTAGATTTCCGAGCAAATTCAATATCTAATCTGAAGATGGATTCCTCATCAAACAAAGGGATGGGTTATAGCTAGTATAAGAGAGTGGGTATGATTAGGTACACAGTCTTGGGGGTGGGGTTCTAGCAAAATCTTCCCTTACAAGGCTGCGTACAACAAATACGATTTCATTCAATCAGACGATGATCCGATTTGTAAGGATTACCCATATTAGGGTACATTTGGAGACGCTTCAAGAAGTAACTTCAGATATAACAATCGGCATTAGGACTTCAGACGACTTGTTTACGTGTCCTGACAGACCCAAATGAGACTCTGAGCACACAAAATCATTACCATGTCGACTACTGGTAGTTTTTAGTGACAGAACAATACAATCATTTGTAATTACTAAAAAAAACAGAACCAGAAATGGAGGGGCCCCTCCGAGCCCGCATTCATCAGCATGGATGAGAACTTTTTTTTTCATAGAGTATTAGCTGTTGAGGATCCATCAACTCTTCTGACCTAATCTGGTTAGTATCACTTAGTTTAGAACGGAAACTGCCATACTTGCTGACACGAGCTACTACTAGGTACTTCACCAAGAGCGTTCAGTTATTCATCTGACGTGGGTGATCAATCTCATTATTACAATTCCAACTTCTTCTTTCAATGTCAATTATCGAGTTATTCTTATAAAGCTAAAATATTTATTATAATGTTCACATTATCGTAACTTGTAGTTCTCATTTACTACCTAATAGTTACTTTCATACAAGTGAAATGGTGCAGAAGATAAAAGGGAAGAAAAAGAAACAGGATTCGCCTGACGGATCACACGATGAACGTGGCCAGGAGGTCGACGATCGTGCGGTAAGCCTAAAACCACCTAAACCATTACTTATTAACAACGACAGTTATATGGCTTTGAGATGGAAGCAATGGTTGAAGCACTTCGATTGGTTTGCCATAGCCACCAATTTATACAAGAGAAGTTCCGAAAAACAAAATGCTATTTCCATGACTTCTATAGGCGAAGATGCGTTAAATATTGATGACTCGTTTGGTGTCGACGAGGAGGAAGAGGAATTCCCTGAGCTACAGACGATTAAGAAAAAATTCACCGATTATTTTATGGAAAAATCCAATATAATTTACGAACATTTTGTTTTCAATAAACTAAATCAAGAAGCTGGGGAAACGTTCAACGATTTTCTGACGAAATTTCAAAACCAAGCAAATAAATGCGATTATGCCAAAATAAAGGACGTACTAGTTCGTGATAGGCTAGTGTGTGGTGTCGTTAGTGACAACACCAAACAAAAACTTTTTGAAGCAGACGACCTTACTTTGGACAGGACTATAAGTTTGTCTATGTTATCTTCACTAAAGAAGGGGATATGACACGAGCTACTACTAGGTACTTCACCAAGAGCATCAGCAACCTACCACATCAGCGCTCCTCTCCAGTTATTCTACAGCATTCAGTTATTCATCTGACGTGGGTGATCAACCTCATTATTACAATTGCAACTTCTTCTTTCAATGTCAATTATCAAGTTATTCTTATAAAACTAAAATAATTATTATAATGTTCACATTATCGTAATTTGTAGTTCTCATTTACTACGTAATAGTTACTATCATACAAGTGAGACTTGCCTTACCATCACACAGTAACGGAGACTTACCGTTGATTGAAGCTTGGAGAGTAAGAATAGTTATCAAGACTATTGAACACGCTTCAACATGGCAATTTCTGGGAATTTGTTTACGTGATTTTGATTATCTGACTATGAATGACTACCTATAGTAGTTACCTAGTTGCTGACTCATAGGAGTGGAGGAAGCGATATTCATTTACCCATAATCACTCATGGCTCATGCAAACTTCTCTAGTGCTGATTAGTGTACCATCCACTGGCACACAATGTTGGTTTCTGCATTTATGTCCATTCGCAGAGCGCTAAAAAATAACCAATAATCAGAGCTCACAGAAACAAAAACCTACTTCTCCAATTTTAGCCATCCTTCAGAAAACAACACTATAACCCAACTTGGCTAATGCCATTCGAAGCATATGAATGTCTTTTACGGACGGTGAAGTTCCGAGATTTATGTTCGAAACTTCGGAGGAGGAATCGAGGAAGAATAGGGAAAGTTTTGTGTTTACCCAAGAGATCAAAGTCCAATAGGAAATATGTGAGAGAGCCTCCGTTCCTTCTTTTTCACACACTTCCCCAGAAGTTTGATGATAACCATGATCTGAGGAGAGCTATATTTCATTTGACATTTAATATATCCCGAAGAGGAAAAGATTCACAGGATTCCGAAACCGCGGAGGGTGTATTGCGTAACTCTTATCCCGTTCTGTAAGGTTCTCTCTGAAGACGAAAAATAGTAATAATTGTTCAACAGGATTACAATTCAGTCGCATGATCTGATTTACGGCCATGGGAACCACGGGAAGAATCGACCTTGTAATAGCCATAACTTTTCAACCCGAATTCGATGAAATTTTCAGGAATTGTACGGGTTGACTTCTAGATGGTTTCATAAGAGAGTAGTGCAAGGTACTCAGGAAATTATGTTTGAAATTACCTAGAATGCATTGGATCATTGATACGAAGCAGCTATGTGCCACACTCACTAGACAGACGTTTTTTATCGTTCAAAATAAATAATTATATTTTATGTAATTAGCTGGTCAAATTGAGGAAAAGAGGAAAACAAATATTTCTATAGTACTTAAGGAGCTCCATTAAACACTCTATTATTGCTGCGGACATCAACAGAGTTGAGGCTTTTGAGTTATAGCTGATCCAGAGGATCATGAAGAGCCCACGAAATATGTTTTCTACATTCTGCAGCAAAATAGTTTGAAGTGGGAACTTTTTCTAGCCTTGAAAAAGAGGAAGGTGGTGTCCTAGCTTGGACATGTGATGCGGAACCCAAAATACGAGATGATGGGGAAAATAAAAGGAAGAAGAGGGGTAGAGAGAAAGAGGGTACTCATGATAGTTGAACATTCGCCAGTAAACAGGCATCACGGGGCCAGGGACTCTTCTCATTCGACAGGGCTTAGAACCTGTTAGCGGCGACGGCACTTCAAGAAAAAGAGACCCATCAATGCGCCATTAACCAGATTCCCAATGCCTAACCCGAACTTTTGGTTATTGGATGGGAAGTCCACACTTGTAGGGGATGATTCAAAGAGAAGAAAAGTGGGGAATCCTAGACCTCCCAGTCAACTGATCACCCACGAGATATATTCAGCGTCAGTAATTATCCTAGAGTCCAATCACTCTTCGTCGACGATGGTGCTTGTTGATTCGACCAGAACTCTCCGCCGAAACGCACACGAGGAGAAGTTATATTGCCTAGGAAACGTGTTTGACTGAAGAAATAGCTAGGTCGAAGGGGTACAGTAGTTTCAAACATAGCTCAATGATCTGGCTAACTGTGCGACAAGGAGGGACAGTTACATAAATATAAGCTTCTGGAATTAGGAATCAATCGAAAGGTTCAAAGGAAGTAAATAAATATATTGTCAAGCGCCGACAATCATTTCCGTTAATTTTCTTCAGAAAAAAGTTCTTACCCAACGAATGCTCTAGCTTCGAGTCTACCAATGTAGCGGAATCATTCTCACTTTTCAAGGTTAAAAACAAATGTTCTCCAAAATCAAAATTTCCACTCACGTTTTACGTGTCAGACCTTCCTGAACAATTTTGGTTCCGTGTCTGTCTGTCCGTAAAGGAATCCTTGTAACGAGCATAACTATACAAAGATATAGTCCGATTTCAATAAAATTTTCGGGGATTGTGCGGGTTGGCGTGTAGACGGTCCCCTCATGAAAATCATCACCCCGGACTGATAATAGCTGCTGCTCATGCACAAACGTGAATTCCTTTTAACAGCCATAGCTTCTACATTTCTCATCCGATTTCTACGAAATTTTCAAGGTTCATGAGGATTGGGGTGTAGAGGGTTCCCTATGAGGGTAGTGCAAGGTACTTGGAGATTAGTGTTAATAATAATCTCATTAATAAATAAATGATAATAACTAGTAGGCATCGGATCAACTATACAGTCGGGTTATGGATACGAGGAAGCTATGTGACAAACCCACTTGGCAGACTTTTTTCAATAACTATTTTGATAGGGATATTTTATTTAATTGGAATGTTGAAAATCCCAAACTGAGCACAATATTTCTGTTTCAAGAACATATTTAATCTGTCAAGCTGCTTGAAGATCTGAAATGGTTTTGTTTGCAGTCCTCAATTTTTCCAGGAAAAGTGTTTCCTGTAAAAGTGTTCAGGAATTAAAACGCTTTTTGAAATTTAACAGCCAGGTCAAGTTGAACGAGCGAGAGAGATATAGAGGCAAGAGAGGCTTCAGAAGAAGCACAAAGAAGTATGTGTTTACCAACCCACCCTTGAGAAGTGACGTACTCACCAGTCTGTGAGAACTTAATGAGGCCACGCATTTTCTCCCCCCTCCCCCTAGCAATCCATCCCTATTTCCCTCTCTTCTGTCTCTTTCCTACTTCCTTTACTCTCCATTCAGTTCACAATTTTCCCCTTTTTCGTCCCCATATTTTTTTACGACAATGTGCCGTCGGCAATGGAGGATCTCCTTCCCCTCGTACCTCTCAAACAAACCTCTCCTCTTCTGACGATGAATGAAGTGAAAATTCATGTTTTTAATGACTCAGTTTCAAAAAGGTTTCCTTCCGGTCCTTTTTTGAATATTTATTCCTTCATTCAAATAGACATTTTTTCCCTCTCCAGCATTTTCCCATGAAAAAGTGCATCATACACCTCAGAAATTGCGTTTAAGTATCCCAGCTTGAAAGGCGCCTAATCCCCCATCACTTTGAGCTTTCCTGAAATGGATTTTCACAGCGATCGAAGTTTTCGTTTGATACCGAGCTTTTTCTAACGAATAATCTTGATTCACAGTGACACTCAGTAAATTAAGGATGCGTTTTATGATTATGAAAGGACAGATGATGGTCTGGTTTCTGTACTTCCTTTGACAGGTCTCTTGGAGGGAGCAGGCTAAGGAAATCAACTGTATATGTATATTCCTCCATACAAGGGGTATCGCTTTTTAATGAGTTTTAAAGTCGGCACAGAGAT
This sequence comes from Apolygus lucorum, assembly GCA_009739505.2. Taxonomy (NCBI): domain Eukaryota; kingdom Metazoa; phylum Arthropoda; class Insecta; order Hemiptera; family Miridae; genus Apolygus; species Apolygus lucorum. Next base: position 106,326,175 of record CM019167.2, on the reverse strand, counting down.
GTTGAGTGAAAAACGAATTCAATCCGAATTCATGGTGAGCGCATTAACCAAATGGATTCTAGAAATTGAAATATTTTGCTATTAATCCACGGAAAGAGCGTTGTTTTGAGGCATTTCCACATGGCGAAGTTAAACGATCTGCGTTGACTTGGTCTCTGTTAAGTGTATCGGCACGTCCATTGGTAAAATGATAACTATTTCTGTTGAAATGTTTTCTCATTGTAAAAACAAAAGACCTGTCCGTGTTCAGAACTCGGGAACCGATGCGGAAATATCGAATTAAAGAACGGGACTGAGAGGCATAACACAGATTCCATCGTTTATCTTTTGGAATGGATTTATGAAAGGTTGCCAAGTTGAAAGGGTTCCTTTTCAGAGGATTCTGAACCTCGGATTGGTCTGAAAGGTTCACGTGGAACGGGGGACGAGAGATAACGGTGACAGCAACATCAGAACTCGACCTATTGTGACCTGCTCCATCAGTCTTCCTTCCTAATCGACACAATAAACCCCAGTGCTGCTTTTTCGCCATTCGCTCGCACATCAACAAGTAAACTTTTAATCGTTCAGTCGTCGCCTTCACCCCGAATTCCCTTCATCAATCCCTGCCTTGCGGAGCTGATATGATTCTCTGGCTCGGGTCATTGTCTACGTTGGAACGAGGTACCGGATTCATCCGCAGGAAGGAAACCCGCCCTAACTAGCCCGACCCTCACATAGAATGAAACTTGAAAATAAGAAAATGAAGCCTTTACCAAGTTGCGTATTGCACATTAAATTTATCAATTTAAACTTATATTCGGACCTTTTCCCAGAATTATTCCAACAAACATTCATCAATTAGACTAAACTTCAAAGCAGTACTGGACTCCAGAGAAGTGTAATAACTTTTGTTATTTTGGTCCACGGTGTCCGAGCTAAACGTTATTGACTACGAACATCATCAGTTTCCAGGTCGTTTGGCTCTTTGGAAGCTATTGGCGTCATGTAGAGAACTATGGTAGTTTGTTCTGTTCATCGTCTTTCGTTCACTTTCATTGTTTACTTTTACCTAGTTGTTTATCAGCACTTTAGCACTTTAACATTAGTGATACAATTTGGAATAGGGCTTATCTTAATCCATCTCTTTCACCCGATAGGGCAGACAAACAACGTTTCACAACGTGGTTTAGCACTCCTTCTACTGCCTGATGACGATGTCTTTGCGTAGAAAGCGCTCGTCTCCTGTACTCCACTTGCTGATTACGACGGATTATCCAGTAACGTACGTAAGCACTAATTGATATAGAAGGTTATCATGCCCCCTAGTGCAGTAGGTATGTCCGAAGAATATCAATATTCTAGTTTTTTTGTATTGTTCCAGTAACTGAAACCGAACTCGTGGATATGCGAAACAAGCTAAAAAGCCTAGGCTACGTAATGGATAATAGTCTTAATGGGGTATCTGGGCGGCTGCCACTTTACTTCCATCAAGAAATTTTTTGACACTTCACTCCCCTAAGAATAATGGACAGTTTACCCCCTCAGGAAGTTGACTCTCCTAACCTCTTGACCCTTCACTCCTACTTGAATAAAAAACAAGTGGGTGTGGCACATAGCTTCCTCGTATCCATAACCCGATTATATAGATGATCCGATGCATAGTAGTAAATCTCAAAACACCAATCTCTGAGTACCTTTCACTACCCTCATAGGGGACCATCCACACGCTAATCTGGACAATCCTAGAAAATTTCATCAAATTCGGATGAAAAATGTAAGTGAGAAGATGTATGTGATTGGATCAAAAAAATTTTTAGCCTCAGCTACGATTCGAACCCGGGACCCCTGGAGGATAATTCAATGCGCTACCTCTGACCTATTGAGGCCTAGTGATGCAATGAATAGGATTTGAGATTCTCACAGGGGACCATCCCTCTATGAATGAATCCCTCTATGAAAAACGATTCTCTATGATTTTGATGGGGGACCATCTAAACACTACTCAGTAACATCCCTGGAAATTTCATTGAAATCGGATGGAAAATGTAGAAGTTAAGGCTGTTACAAGGAATTCACGTTTGCACATGCGCAGCGGCTACTATCAGTCCGGGGGTGATTATTCTCATAGGGGACCATCTACAATGTGATCCACATAATTCCTGAAAATTTCATCGAAATCGGGTAGAAAATGTGGAAATTATGGCCGTTACAAGGAAATTCACGTTTCCGCGCTATCGTTGAAGCCGACGGGCTATCAGACAGACAGCTGGTCGCGAAATACGAGATCGTCCGGCTATCAGTTGATTATTATAAACAAGAGGTGAATCATTTATATTTTTTTGAAGACTCCGAATAAAGGTTTCATAATATGAAATCATATTATGATGTTTCTATTATTTACATTTGAGTAAATTTTTCAGTAAATGGAGCGTGTGATGGTCAAATAGTTATTACTTACATATTATTATAATTAAAATTTTGATTTATAGAGAAACGCAGTTCTGTCATTGTTCTAACCTCACGATCTAGAAGGCGAAACATTATATACATAATCATGTCCCCCAGAGAAAATCATATGAATACTGGCAACCTGAAAGTGCAAGTCAGTTATAATTCAACCTCTATTTTCAATCTCTCCCGTGTTCCATCTATCTTGGGTGGTTTCTAAATGGCGATATTTGGTTAGCGATGAAGGTGCTTCAACACCTACGTAAAATCCTTGTAACAGCCACAATTTCTACATTCTCTATCCGATTTTGGGAACATCTCCAGAGATTGTACGGATCGGCGAGTAGGTGGTCGCCTATTAGGGTACTTAGTCATTGATATTTTGAGATTAGCTACCATGCATCGGATCATCTATACAATCGGGTTATGAATTCGAGGAAGCTATGTGCCACACCCATTTGGCAGCCGTTATTTCTTATAGAGCGCCGTACAGAATGAAATAAGTAAGCTATAAAACAGCTGCAAAGCTTAACACTGCTCTCTCCAAGCTGTAGATCCTCACATTTTCGAATTCAGATTTATATCTGGAAATTATGTCGCATCTTCAACTACTTGGTTTTTAATTGACGCTGGTTTGATGTTCACTCGGTAACACATCCTTCGAGCCCTGAGGAAGGTGACAAATTTACCAAAAGCTCGGCAAAGGAGGATTCCGACGGTTTTATTCTAGTAGACCTTATTCCCAATGAATTTGACTGAGAATTGTTTGTTGAATCGATCATCATATTTGCTGTAAAGTGAGCTATCTAAGTACATTGGGCGCTATTGCACCAAACTTTTGAACGGCAAGAATGATTTTGTTCTGAATTTTCCAATTATAACTATTACTTTTTTTGGAGTTCCCGACGTCTCCGATCCCGTGAGATTGCAAATCTCAACTCGAAAAGAACAAATACAGTAATCATCTGTTTCATAATTATCGAAGATTAGCTTCTTAGTTGTTATATCCAACCCTCTCATGGTACTCAGTAAAACCCAACGAACATTTATACGGTAGATATACCTTCTATCAAAACGTCAAATACCATTTAGCACCTCAACGCAAAATCATAGTCGAGCTCCGACCCCAAAGTGCGAGGAATCGCCAACCGATACGAGTAAACTATGTCGAAGAGGCAGGAAGCATAAATCCTGGAGCGTAATGACTTGTTATCAGAATGCATGCGGCGTCGTAGGGTTATGGGCTGGAGGCCCATCAGGATCCTTGGAAGTTGGATCTACCCTCCCTTCAAGTCCCCCCTTCAAACGAGTAGTGGCTCCTGTTAATTCAACTTATAAATAAGAACCGGAGCTGCGAAGGGTGGGATCCACTTAATGAGTTGTAAGTTTACGAATGGCCCCCTTGGTGATTACTTGGGGCGCTGCTCTTCTCCGGAAACTTATGGCTATCACCCTTGGAAACCTGGGGTTTCTCCTAGCTCCTCCACCGTGCGATTTTAAGACTTGTCAACTCCTTCAACTAATAGCTAGTGGTTTTACCACCAGATCTGTACGAATAACTAAATTTCATCTTTGGACGAGTAAGAACCGATTTAACCAACATCATCAATCACGGTCAGACGAACTCAATCACAGTTGTTTCTTAATCATGGTTAGGCGAGCTGTTGTATTCAACCAATTTTATAGTCAAGATATGATTGACGAATTTTAACTATTAACGTAGTTGTGAATATCATATTTTGTCTACCAATCTACATCGAGCGAGAAAATCGCTGTGATGATGGCTTCTGATGTTTCCGGGCCCAGTCAGGATTTTTTGGACAACATAAATGATTACCTATGTAAAAACGCTTCCAACTATTTCATAACGATTTTTAATTATTCTGTGAAGATCTCCCTTCTGCGAACAACATGGCTTTTTCGGCAATAGAACCTACCAACCATATTCTACCAACCATATCAAGTATGTTTTGACAGGAAGTTCCTACCAAAAAAATATCAAAACGTCTGCCAAGTGGATGTATCAACCAATGCATAGTAGCTTATCACAAAACATCAATCTCTAAGTACACACTCTCTCTTGCACTACCCTCATAGAGAACTCTACACGCCAACCAGCACAATCTCCGAATATTGTTGGAAAATGTAGAAGTTATGGCTATAACAAGGATTTCACGTTTGAGCATGCGCACAAAATACTTTCGAAATGGTTTTCATAGGGGGCCATCTTCACCCCAACTCGCATAATTCCTGAAAATTTCATCGAAATCAGATGGGAAATGTAGAAGTTGGTGGCTGTAATTAGGATATATACGTTTACGCTGGGCAGCGGCTACATCAATATCCACAAGTTGAGGGCGCCTTCATTACAAAATGTACTTGTTCGTTGTTAATGGAGCTACAAGATGGAATTGTAATCGAAGGACAGAAAAACTGTCGCATGTAATCACCTTACATCAGGCTCATTCAGTCAGTTCATGTTCAATTACACTCGTGTTTCCGATTCATCATGCATTCAGCCCACAAAGTAGGTAACGTAGACAACTTATGAGCGTTCAATTACTCATAGATGCCGCACTCTAGCAAGAGAACTGTCATCTCTAGACCGTAGTTATAATCCCAAGTGGAATGTCCTAAACTTCTAAGGGTAAAAGCTAGACTCACATGAAGCCACGTGTAATTCTGATTAATTTCCCAACCAACGCTCATCTAACGAAAGTTGATCATACACAGCTCTGGGAGGTCTCATTCGTTTCTAAACCCTGTACAATTTCCTAGATTTATGAAGAACTGTCAGTAATTAAACAGGGTGACTACGCTTCAGTTGTGCATAACTTCAGGGTTCGATTCTACAAGGTATTTCCAACAAAAAATGTCGTCTAGCAATTCTTTCTTAACCCACTCAAAATGCCTTTCATCGCTTTTTCGACCTAACATCATTAAAACTGTCATAACTCCTGATATTTACCAAGTAAATTCAAATATCAGGCTGTCGTTCAATTTCCAAGCTACCTAGCGACAAAGCAAAATCTTTTATCAATAAACCATTTCTAAAAATCAAATTTAAAAAAAACTTGAATTTTTTTCTCGAAATTTGATTTTTTTCCAAGCTTTCATTCTGAATCTCTGCCCATTTCGATGGGTTCTCTCAAGAAAAAAAAAATGCTCAAAGTGTCAGCTTTCCAGCGGTCTATCAATTTTTGGAGGATGAAATCAAGTTTGAATGCAAAAAAAGTTTATGGTCACCCTCGATCTCAAGATGACTTGACGAGTTTGGTATCATTTCCTCTGTAATTTTGTACATTGAATCTAATGGTGATACTTTCGAATAATTCTGACTGCTCGAGAGTCGATTATTCGAGAAAAACCTTCGTTTTTTGTACATTAACCCATTAGTGACCGTAATTATTTTTTTCTAAAATTTCTGGTGAAACTTGGTAAGATACCTCATATTACGTCTAGAAGCACTGGAAAAATAATATTAAAAATTTCGGCGTGCGAAAAGGTGGTATGAAGGGGTGTGCCCAAATTAGCCCTCTGGGCACTCAGCACTAGCAGTCATGAACGATCATTTTTTAACAGTTTATTGAAGTATGTAAAACCAAACAAACTTCAATAAGTTGAAAACCGTAAATTTGGTCGAATAAATTAAAAAACTGGGCAACTAACATATTATCTCAAAAATTTCGAGTGGAATGTACTTTTCGAAATAGTTAATGCACATTCCCTGCTTGAACATCTTGAGCACACATGGCGCATAATCAAGCAGGGCAGTTAATTCCTGTGTATATCTTCATTTTCTTCCCCTCTGTATCAAAAATGTGGTGGTATATATCATCATTGCATCGCTGACCCTAGATGTACTCGTAGAAATACATCTTTCAGGAGTCAGTGGATGTCTCTGGGCGACAACATAGCTTATCAAAAACGCCTGGTCCATACTCTTTTGAAAAAAAAAAAAAAAATCTAAAAAATTGACTGTATTGAACTATTCCATCTGAACTGTAATTGAAAAACTTTAGAACTCTTCTATGACAATATCCACCCTTTTTGGGTAGATGCGTATATCCCCAAGGAAAATACCACCCATCACCATTTCTTGTTCCTTATGCCAACGCGTCAAGCAGCGTGCACATGTCCGGCAATTGCTCCCAGTAAAAGGAATTTTGGGGGACAACAATAAATATCTGAGGATTGAAATATCCACAAAACAGAAATTGACGGGTATTTTGAATTTATTTCAACTGAGTTTGGTTCATATACTTCATTATTCCCCAACAAAGGGCTGATCGCGTCTTGGAGGTTCACCCCGGTCTACAAACAATGAAAAATAAGAAATTATAAGATGGTAAAAATCATCAGATGGTAATAATGAACAAAAGAATGTCATCTCAAATCAAAATCGATCAAATATCAAATCTGTTGGAATAATTCATGGCATGCTTATGATGACTAGGTGTATACGAAAGTGTCGCCAAGTGCCCAGAGGGCTAATTTGGGAACACCATGATATAGCTCAGTTTTTCACGGAGCTACTACTGGATATTTACTCAGTTATGAACTGTTCTCGTTGGGTAACAACCATAATCTAAAACTATGCAAAGAAATACCGTCAAAATAAACATTTGAAGCCCTTATGGCAATAAATGCCGCATCCCATCAACGACCAGATTGTCACTCATCTTGGCGACTGAATAAACCACACTGAGCAACTGATTCATTCAAACTGAATGCACTCCTAACATAGTAGGGAATCTAGGTAGCTTGTAAGACCAAAAAGTAAACAATACAATCAAAATTACACCAAGAATTGGGAGAATTGTGAGACCAGGTTTGCCGTTCCGCTACTAGCCCGCTGGGCTCTAATGGGTTAAACACGGAATATTCGTAAATATGGTAGTGAGCCATATGTATACCTTTCTACTAAATAAGAACATCATGTTTGAACTCCCCGCCGCTTCATGAACGGTGATTCCAAATCAACCGCCTCGAACTGGTTCCGAGGTGTCCCAATAGAGGTCAGCGCTACCACCCTGTTCTCAACCCGATTAAAATCCATATCCCGATAATCCGTAAACCGGATTACAAGAACCGGTACGAGTATAATTTTGCACAATAGAAGAACGTTAAACATCACCGATTATCACTGCATAGGTTTAACCCCCCCCCCCCCCTCCTCCCCCGAAAGTACTAATTTTGAGGGACACTGCTGCACCTCGGTTCCGAATCGCCCTGCCATCTTTTCCTCAGTCCAGACTCTATTGTACTGTGTTACTTTATGCTCACTACCATATCTACGAATAATGCGTATTTTATGTGTGCTTCTTTGAAAAATCCATTCTCTAGCCGTCAGAATTATTCTAAAGTATCACCATTAGATTCAGCGTGCAAAATTACATAGGAAATGATACCAAACCAGTCAAGTTATCTTAAGATTGAGGGTGACCATACACCGCGTAAAACACTCAATTTTCTAGTAAATCTCGAATTTTCTTGCATTCAAACTTGATTTCCTTTTTCAATTTCAATTTTAAAAAGAAAATTACTAGACCGTTGAAAAACTGACAATTTGAGCATGTTATTTTCCAGAAGAGCGCCCATCGAAATGGGCAGGCGTTCAAAGTGAAAACTTTGAAATGAATAAAGAAAATTTCGAAAAATTTAAAGTTTGCCTTTTGACTTGATTATTTATAAATGTTTTATTGCTAGAAGATTTTGGTTTTGGATTGAGGAAGCTTGGAAATTTAACACTCTTTTCAACAATATCCTCGGATCTGGATTTACTTCATAAATAAAAGGAGTTATGACAAATTTGATGACGTAAGTTTGAAAACGCGAAAAAAACTTGGAAGGGGAAAAAGGGCATATTGAGTGGGTTAAGCAAAAATTGCTAGGATACATTTTTAGTTGGAAATTATTTGTAGAATCGAATTCACTGATTAAATAATTGATTATGTTCGTAGGAAGAGAACGCTTGGTCATCAGAGCTCTAGGGGGGCTCAAATAAATTTTTTAAATCGTCTGTTTTAAATTTATGAAAAAACAATACCCTGATATTGACATTTTTTAGCTAGGGCGTTTTGAATGTTTTAACCCCCTTCACCCCTTAGAAATGACTGACAAAAACTAGATCAATAACCAGACCAGAAATGGAGTCTACACACACAATTTTCAAATTTTCACAATTTCTTTTGCTTCCTCACTACCGAAGGTAGGGAAGCTTTGTATTCGTGAAAGAAGTGAAAACAAAAATGTCCTCCAAAATCAAAATTTCCACTTGCTTTTTGCGTTTTAGAGCTTCCCGAACAATTTTGGTTCCGTGTCTGTCTGTCTGTCTGTCTGTCGGTCTGTCGGTCTGTCGGTCTGTCTGTGGTCAATCCTTGTCCCGGGCAAAACTATACTAACCTGTTGTCCGATTTTGATGAAATTTTCAGGGATTGTGCGGGTTAGGTCCCAGACGGTCCCCTATCAATTTCAGCACCTTCGGACCAATAGGAGCGAGTGCGCATGCGCAAACGTGAATTTCCTGGAACCTCGGTTTCTCGGTTTCTAATGAACCGATTTTGCTCAAATTTGAAGGTTAGTTAGGGACTAATTTTTAAGAGACACCCTATAAGTTTCAATCAAATTGGTCAAGCAATAGCCGCTGCGCATGCGCGAACTTTAAATTTATTGTTACAACCAAAACTCCACAACTATTCAACCAATTTCAATGAAATTTTCAGGGATTGTGTGGGTTAGGTCCTAGACGGTGGACCGCTAATATTTTGGTATTCAATAACTCTTTGAATCATAATTTTTTCGCCAACTGATTCTATACGTCCATGTTACAATGAGTGAGGAAGCTATACTGCCCACCCAACTTGGCAGACGTTTTTTTAATGGCCGATCTTATCGATTTTATTGAAAACAGAATACCAAAATAGGTTAAATTTTGTGATATTGTGGATAGAGTGTGATGTTGCTATCGTATGTACCAGGGTGGTGGGAGTATTGGCTTCATTGATTGGAGAAAATCTAAATTTCCACTAGCACTTCACGTTTCAAGCTTTCCTGAACAATTCTGGATCTGTATCTGTCGGTGTGTCCACAAATCCTGGTAACTAGCAAAACTATACTATTGGTACGTTAGGGTCCAATTCCAATAGCATTTACAGAGATTATTCCAGTATGAATGTACATGGTCCCCCAAGAATATGATTCCCCCGGATTGATGGCAACCTCTGCACATGCGCAAGAGTGAAATCCATGTAACAAAGGTAATTTATGCCCACTCAATCGGATGAGGCAACAAGTAGCCATCTTCATAATTATCAGAAACAATTCTGATCTTCCCTTTGGAAGACAGCTGATGACGTCAACGACACCAGGAAAAATCCAGGGGTGCGGGGGGGGGGGGGGTCGTCCAGGGGTTGGACGAAAATTCAACCGGAGATGGTTCTTTAGTTTACCTACTTACGTAAGTTATTCATTTTCCAATCGATTTGGATGAAATTTTCGGGGATCGTCTGGTTGGGACTCTGGAATGCTCTGCACAGATTTCATCGTCTTTTTATCAGCAAATTTGATCATATGTATACAATCGAGTTATAGATACGATGAAGCTATGCGCCATATCCACTTGACGGCCTTTTTTCTCAACCCCTTCGGCGTCCGCTTCCAAGAGGTTTAGTTGAGATCGGGCGCAGAAGCGGTACACAGAGAAACGACGGCAATAAGCTAGTTAAGTTTTGAGCAACTGAAGTCATTCGAGAGGGCCTTAGCTGGTCGGTGTTAGAGCCGCGGTCTCCTCCAGTTTGCTCAAGCCGCCTCTGCTAATCCTCGCTTAACCTCAGGATTAGACTTGGAGAACCCCCTACAGAATGTGCGAGGCCATCCAACGCCTTGGAGCGAAAGACAACGACCGTAACAATGATCTTCGAGCCGCTCCCGGGTGAATTCATCCATTTGGGATTAGGGAATTTAACTATAGCACGGATTGTCGTTGTATTCCAGCATCCTCTTCTCGGCTGCGTTACCTGCCACCAGGCTCTACGATAACTAAACTTCAATTTATCCAATCCAAGTTTAATGAGTTTTTCAAAAAACCGGTTTCAACCATCTTTTGAATATCCCAAAATGTATTTTTGCTCCTTCCTGACTTTTCCTTAACCCTTCATAACAGAAGATATTGAAAGACAATAATTGTCTTTCAATATCTTCTGTTATGAAGGGTTAAGGAAAAGTCAGGAAGCACAATAATTGTCTTTCAATATCTTTTGTTATGAAGGGTTAAGGAAAAGTCAGGAAGGAGCAAAAATACATTTTGGGATAATTATAATAATTATTATTATAAATATGAATAATAATAGATAAATAATTATTATTCCCGAACACCATGCGTCTGATCGACGCACAGTGGTCCAGAATCAAATCTAGCTGGACAAAAATCTTGCTACCGACTTGGAAGGAACCAGAATGCAATGTTCAAAATCTGATTTTTTTTTGTTCATATTTTTTGTTCATAATTGTTCACAAAGCCCAACTTACAAAGCACCCTCTCTTCCTTTTACGTATAAATGTACATATGTATACACTATGTATGTCTAATGTGTCTACAATCTGAGTTGATCGTAACTACCAGTCAATATTCTGCTTCTAAGACTAACAATATAGCTCGAATGACTCTTTAGCTCTTTATAACCCGAAGCGGTTCGAGAATGAAGAAGCAAGTTTTTATAACCGATAGGAAGTTGAAAGTCGTAAAACTGATACCGAGAAACTTCGTCGAAATGAAGCAGAAGACCCCACTTCTCCGCACCTGAAAGGACGATGGAGTTTAGACTTGAGTATTCCTACTGGAATCGTAATGTTTTAATGAGATTAAATATAATGTCTTAACCATAAAAGGACTGGAGGCTTATCATGTAGAAAATAAGTGTTCATTATCTGAAACGTAAAACGCGAGAGGAAATTTTGATTTTTGGGATTTTATTTTTTATTTTAAATACCCAATCAACCTATAAAATCGAGCAAAAAAAATGCAACTCCTCTCAAAATTTGATGGTTTACGTTTCAAGGTATGTAGAATCCAAAAATCGAATTGAATTTTCCCCCAGAGAAAATCATATGAATACTGGCAACCTGATAGTGCGAGTCAGTTATAACTCAATCTCGATTTTCAATCACTCCCGTGTTTCATCTATCTTGGGTGGTTTCTAAATGGCGATATTTGGTTAGAGATGAAGGTGTTTCAACACCTACGTACGTAAAATCCTCCATTTTCCGTGGAAACTTTTCCGAGTATTGTTTTCTTCTCGAATTATTACTTCTTTGTGCAGGTAGACAATACAGTTTACATTAAGAGTTATTATTTATCAAGAGTTTATTTAAGAGTTATTATCAAGAGTTTATCGCTTAATTGTTTCAATCATTGTTCATCCAATCATGTTTTCAGAAGACTGAAAATTATTTTGCAACATTTTGTGATAATTATGTTGAAGTATCTCGTTATTTTACAATTGTTAAAATTTAATTTTTTTTTTCATTTTATTAGGATGAATCATAACCCTTTGTAAGAAAATCGATGATTTCCTCCACAAAAAGTGACTTTTTCGGCTGCAAATACGATAAAATGAAATTAAATCAAGAAAGGGACATCACCACGCGATTCAGCGTAGAAAAACAGTGCTAAGTATTGTGCCGCACTTGAGGTTTACCTTCATCTCAACTATGGCGCAATTTCTGGGTTGCGCATCTTTGAGCGCTCGCTGAGCGGGCTGCGCGCGTCCAAAAAAAAGTTGTTGAAGTAAAATGTTCATAAAATTTGACGTAGAATCCGAATCTGCAATAAAAAATGGGGGTTCTCATTTGAAAAAGCAAAGTTGATTATGATTGCGCATGGTTGCGCGGTCGCGCACTGCGCAATTTTGTCATTTTTGAATTCTACGCAAAAAATTAGGAACAATAGCATTAATCCGAGTTCTTTTCTTACACTATTAGAGAAAATAAGTGGGGGGAGCGTAGTTACTTGGACACCCTGTATACAGGGTATATTACTACTTACAGGGTACATTACTACTTATTTTTTAATATAAGTAATAATAAATTAATATAAATATTAAATAATAATATAAATTAATAATAATAATAAATAATAATATAAATTAATATTAATTATAAATAATAATATAAGTAATAATAAATTTTAATATAAGTAATAAATTAAAATTTTTTTAATAGTAATATTCTTACAGGGTATATTACTACTTATTTTTGTTTAATCTGGTCGGGTGACGTCTGTCAGGGAACCGCCTGGCATACTCACGGGCGGCCCCATGACCGTTTCCGTCACACAAACCATACACGAACAACATATCTGCGAGTTCGATAACTGAAAATGACTCCATGTTTATTAATGGAAAGAGACTGACTGAGCCTATATGACGACCGAAAAATAGTATTAGGTCTTGAACTCACGATGATCGTGTAAAATTAGTCCTGTACGCATTTCATCAACAACAACATTCTGTTATTGTGAACTTAAGAGTTGGAAACCAAAACATTGAGTTTCTTACCTTTGGTCCTGTCTGACGACCGAGATTTAGTAGTAGGTAGGTCATGAACTCATTCTTATCGCACTTGTTCAGTCATTGAGCATTCGAGTTGGAAATCAAAAGATTTAGGTTCCTACTTACCTTTGCCCAGAGGGAAGATTATCGAAAGGTAAACTTCTACAATCTCAAAAATACTCTCCTTCTTTCGCCAAACTCATGGGGTGATCACACGTAACTTTTTGATTCACAGATTAGAATTCAAAGCCATTCAAAAGATTTTGGTTCCGAAAGGGGAAAAATTGATTACAATCAGGTCAACACAATCAAGATCAACACCCAGTATTTCGGCTTCTATGAGGCCGATATGATTTGTCTCTAGTATCTGCTGATTGGTTATGTTCATATTTGACTGAGATACAAATTTGTATTTGGGAGTTGGAGGCAAAGCGAGTTTTGATTGAGTGAGAGAAGAATGGAAGATAGCTCGCCAGCCCGCCAAGCCTACAAGTCTCTCCTCAACGAGAAATCCCTATTTTTCACTTTAAAACGTAATTTTATGGAGTGTATTCAAAATTAAAGGGAAAAATGATACACCGTTGGAAAGCTGAGATTCTGGGCAAGTTTTTTCCGTTGAGTGCCTGACGATACGGCTGTTTATTACATAAGAAGAGTCAGCCTGAAAAATGGTGATTTCCGAAAAAGTTTTAAATTTCTGACTTTGACCAATTTATTCACCTATACGAAAGGCTTTAAAATTAGTGTCCTAATGAACTGATAGGACATTTAACGCTCTTTCCAACGGTATACTCATATTTGAGTGTATCTAGTAAATTGAGGGAGTTATGGCCGTTTTAATGGCTCAAGGTCGAAAACACGAAAAAAATCTTAAAAGTGAAAAAAGTAAAATTTTAAAGCGTTTAAAAAAAATGTCAGTTGACAAAAAAGTTTGAAAATTAGTTGTAAAATCGATCTTTGAAGTTTGGTCCTCGAGTTTCGGTGACACCCTGTATATGTGGGTGGAATAAGTTCCTCCCAAGCTATTATGCCATACTGCAATACAGATTGCAAAATATTATTTTGTAGAGCTCAGTAGTTAAGGAAAATAGTGCATCGTTTACTCCCAGATTTTTACGAAAACCGAATTGATTGGGGTTTAATAATGTATTTCCTTCAAGGTATGAATACAACTGGTTTTTTACAAATTTTTCTAACATTTTTGATTGTGTGCTCAACATGGAGATGGGTCTGTAATTCCCAAAATCACCCAATTCTCCCCATTTGAAGAGAGGGATTACTTTTGCAGCCTTGAACGCTTCGGGAAATGTGGATGTTGAAAGATTAAGATTGTATATGTGAAGGAGAGGTTCTTTAAAAATACTAATATGGTTTTTTAACAGCCCTAACTGGATTAACAGCCCCAACTGGAGTTCAGATATGAGGCGGAAAGGGCCGGGATGGTGATACCACAGAGCGCGCCTATCGAGATGCCCAATCCGTGGCACTTTTCGCGCACCACACCCTAGCAATGACATGGTCGTAGCCATGACTCTGATATTATTGGGTACCACTCCTTTTATCGACGACATCGCTTGTCGTAAATAATTTATATCATATTTTCTTTCTCTCAGTTGTCCAACGTAATCCTGCTGCTACTAATAACGAGGTACAGAAAGGTACAGAAGTGCCGGAACGAAGTACAGAAGTGAATAAAACAGCAAGTTTCTTCTACATTTGTTGACAAAGTCCACACATTAAAATTCAATGGGAACGTCAGTTGATTATCCACGTATCTGATCTGACCGCCAACCGTCGCCAGGGAGCTATGTAATCTAGCAAAAGTCGACGCTCTCGGAGGCCGGCATTTTTGCCGACGATGAAAAACTCGATTGCAAAGAAAACAAAGGGAGAGAAACTGGAGCTTTCCCGATACACATTTACGTTTTCCACTGAGAGAGAAAGAGAGAGAGAGAGAGAGAGAGGCTTCAGTGCAGAGGGAGTTGTTGCAGTCAGAAAGACGCAATTCATCAGCGGTCCAGGGGGAAAGCAGGACGAGTCGGGCGGGCGGAAAAGCAATTAATTTTCATTTCGCCGGGAATCGAGATCGCGGCTCATGACCCCCACTGCTCCACAGATCCGATTTTATACGGTACCCTCCGTTTTCCTCCCCCGTTATATCAATTATACGCAGAATTTATGTCGACAGACGAGGCAAACTACTTATTTATAAATGGATTTATTTGTTATCTGCGAAGGTTTTCTGCCTGTTCAGGGATCTCGTATTTACTTCAGGCCCCAAAAGACCTGCCTTTTTCCGAGTAATACCTACAGCCGCTCTTCCCGTCTCGGTATTTTTCCCCCAAAAGATTTCCACGAGACTTCTTTCACCGTCCATATGAACAGAAATTCGACTTATTTTGGTTCTACCGTGTCTTCCTGGTCTCAT
Organism: Apolygus lucorum; assembly: GCA_009739505.2. Taxonomy (NCBI): domain Eukaryota; kingdom Metazoa; phylum Arthropoda; class Insecta; order Hemiptera; family Miridae; genus Apolygus; species Apolygus lucorum. Next base: position 106,310,767 of record CM019167.2, on the reverse strand, counting down.
TCTAATGACACGGAGATGCCTAAAGTTTGTATATTTCGAGAATGATGCAAAGGTAAGGACAGTAGTGGAAGGGAGTTTTAGAGATAGGGAAAATATTGAATCAAGTGGAAGTATTGTTTTCACTATTCAAGGTTGAAAAAAGAAATTTTCTAAATCAAAATTTCTACTAGTGTTTAAGTTTTAGGCCCTTCTGATAATTTTCGGTTCTGTGTGAGTGTCTATCATGTGTCACCTCGTAACGTTCAAAACTATAGGAAGTTATTGTCCGATTTCAATACAATTTTCATGGATTGTGTGGATTGGGGTGTAGATGGTCCTCTATGAAAATCATTGCTCCAGGATCGATAGTAGCCGCAGCGCATGCTAAAACGTGAGTTTTCTTGTAATAGCCATAGCATCTACATTTTCCATCCGAATTCGATGACAATCTCAGGGATTGTGTGGGTTGCGGTGTGAATGGTCCCCTTTGAGGGTAGCGCAAGGTACTCAGCTTGCAAGATACTTGGCTTCGAGCTACTGTGCATAGGATCATCCATACAACCGGGTTATTATACAAGAAAGCTATGTACCACACCCACTAGCCATTTTTTTTAAAAATATATACTACTTGTCTTCTAAGAAAATGGCTTATCCATGGATAGCACCCTTCATCATTACTAGCCGTCATAACGAAATTTAGAGCTAAAGATACCCAACTGAGTTACCTACATGAAACTTTATTTAGAATGGGGAATTAGCCTCACATTTTTATTATTATTTTTTTTTCGAAAGAGGGTTCATTGATTCGATTAAAAACCACAGTGTTCTTCTCGAAAATGCATCCAAAAAATTTATACAATTTGAGGAAGATGGAAATTTTAAATGTAGCGGCGATCTGCTTATGGAGGCAGCCATGTTGCGACGTATCTGGCCTTCTAACCAATCTGATTCCATTCATGAAGAGTCACATCATTTTAATAGTGCTACCTCTGGAAGCATACATGGAACTAACAGCTTACTTGGCCGAACACAAGAGCTTGTGGGGGGGTGGGGGAGAATACAGACTTGAAAGTGACCAACAGCAGCAATTTTATTAACTCTTCTTCATAATACGATTGTGCCTATTAGTATATCAATCATTATTAGTCTTCACCTTCTCTTATTTAGTTTCTTTAGTGTTAGTTTCGTTATTTGAATCAAATTATTTGGGTTTCGGATGGTCACAAGGGCACTTACAACTCTACCTGTTTTCATTCTTTGATACTATTTGCTGAGATACTTCTTTCACGTTTCGCCAGAGCACATCAGTGTGAATTCGGTTAGACCTCAGCCTCCCTCGATTTTCGCGGTGTATTTTGTCAGAGGCTTCACTTGTTTAGGCATATTCTTTTACAGTAATTTATTTTATTTGGGTATTCCCGGTGTTAAACGTTATTCTAGGGCCTTATAGGATTTGACTTGAAATTCCAGAATCTAAAATTGAGGCAAATTCCCAATTCATCTCGAGAAACAGTTTGGTTGATTATTTCCAACAATAAACCTTTGAAATCGAGCAAGAAAAATGTGTAACCGCCCCTTAAAATTTGATGGTCTACGTTTCAAGGTATGCAGAATAAAAAAGACGAATAAAATTTGTTCCGTCCTTCCATCGTACGGCGTACTTCATACTCGGCACTTGACCATGTACCAATTTTCACGAAATTTGCTATATAGGCTCCTTCTGGGATCTGTGTATCTAACAAAACAAATGACGACAAAGAATGTTAAATGAATGTTTATGAGAAATTTATCCGAGCACGTAGATCTCTCGTACCATCCCACACCAATCCTCTTCCTTAGAACGTAGGTGAACTCTGCGGAAAAATAATAATTAGCGGCGTTTTTATCCATAGTATCATTCTTGACTATAGGGTCAGATAAATGCCATTATTTACTTTGATAGTGTTTTGATGGTGTTTCGATATTCGGTCCATGATCACTCTGTTTCATAAGCCAAAGTAGTTTCTTCCTCACATCGTGAAAGAATAGGGGTGAATCCACGGAATAATCTGGTTGGGTTGAATAGAGTAAGACACCATGCAAGTAGTGAAGGCTGTCTAATATTATGATATAAGATAGTATTCTTCAGTAAATCGTGTTGCTAACAAGTTTTTAATATTTGACTCTATTACTGTTAGCACTAACTGAAAAATCAGTGAAAAGTTAAATAAACAACCATTCCAGGTTGAATTGTTCGTCCGACTATCATTCCTGGCGATGTGGACATTATCAGCTTTGTTGCAAAGGGAGGATCAGGATTGGTTCTGTTGATTCCGCACATGGCCACTTATCTCACCCCCTCAAGTGGAGATTGTTTAACCAACGCCCGACTCGGAAAATTATCAGAACGTGTAAACCCGCTTGAGAGCGGTCAGAAATCCAAATATTCTTCTTACCTGACTGGCTCTGTCTTCGGTTGTCTCATGAGAGCTGGTTCATGCAACCAACTAACGGCCGTTCGTGGAACAAAAGTCTGTGTAGCATGGAAGTTTATACGATTCAAATAATGCGGCACTGAGATATCGATCAACTATCACATAATAAATTTCGTTTACATTTCGATTCATTTTCTCAAGAACGGTGTGAAAAATGTCTCGATATTGCAACCAATGATCGTAACTCCTATGTATTATAAAGCGAGGAGAATAAAAAGAAAAACAATATTAGCCAAAGCAAAAAATACAATCTTAAAATTGAGTATTAAAAATAAAATGTTCGCTCACGTCTTAGATCAGGAAGGCGTTCTCTGGGAGCCCTCATTGGTGGAAGAGGTAGTGGGGTGGTTAACGGGCCTAGAGAAGATTGAGAGGAGGTGGAGGTTGTTAAGGGTGATTAGAGCTGATTTGCATGTTCATCACGGTAGCTCCAGGACTTACATTTGCATCCTAAAGTAGTGTAAGAGGGAATTGTTGGTAGAAGTGGGAAGTACTTTTGAGGAAAGTAATGTTGTAGGCAAATGGGCGTGTGCAAATCATGCATGTGCATCAGAATCGATTCTGTTTTTCCCTTGGTAAAGTAAAGCAAACAACCATTTCAGGTTGGATTTTCGTCCGACTGCTATTCCTGGTATTCCTTCAAAGTGAAGATCAGAATTTGTTCCGATGGTTTTGCTCATGGCTTCCCATTGCCTCACCGCCCTTGTGTTGGGAAGAGGGGGGCGGCGAGCCCCAAACATACGAAAATAAGCCCCCGGCAGCGAGATTTGAACGCACAACCTCCCGCAATAGTCGGTTCATGCTTCGCAACCGAAGAACTCGCGCCCGAGCGACCGCGGCTGTACAGCGACCGTCGTCAGCAATGACCAAGCAAATGAATTCTGTAATTGATACAACTAACTCTGCTATGAATATACTCGTAGTTTTTCCCTTTGGAATGCAGCTGATGACGTCCCCTACGCCATGAATTGAGGCTGAACGAAAATTCAACCTAAGACAGTTGTTTACTTTACTTGTTACATTTTTCTACCATAAAAGTATGTAGTATTTTATCTCCATCCAAATTCCAATGCAGGCATAGGTTCCGTGTAATTACCGGCGAAACATCCCATTCCACCGCCCTGATCACTAGTGAGTTTCCTGTAAACTAAAGCGTCTGGCAATTTTTATATTTTTAATTATCAATAGATATATATCTATCTATTGGAATGGGTATCCAAATTTGGAATTCATGCAGCATAACAAGAAACATGCAAATTAAATAAGGGGTTTAATTACATTTTTCCATAAGATTTGGATAGCAGCTGCGTTTCACTTCAATTTTATTCTCTTCGGTCTTCAAATATCCATAAGAAAATATTACGATTCAAATTTCATTAAAAATGAAGAACTATCCTCACAATAACGTGGGAATTCAAGTTATTTATGCAGTGAAATCTGTGTTACTTCCTTGCTAAAATAGTTCATTAATTTCCACAATTATCAATAGATTGATAGTATGAAGCTATCATTATCTAATCAGTGACATCCTCCTTTCATCAAAATATTCAGTTGATGACCAGGGGCCTGAAAACAAAAAGAAAACATGTTCACATCGAGCATTCTAGACGGGATGAGAAAGTTACACTTAACTGTTCAAATACATCAGTAAGTAATAAATCGGATGGATTCATACAATTCAGGGAACAAAAATTAAACCATTAAAATCCTCCTTCTAGTGTCAAGATTGTCTCGCAACTGTGGCATTGCTGTTGGATGTGAAGTGATGTTTAAACACTGGTTTTCATTGTCTTTGTATTACCTCAGTTCCACTTTACAACTCTTATCATGTTTTATGCAAAAAATGTTCTTATAATATTTTGGTTATGGTCAATCATTTCTGAAGGCTGAAAAGTGGCGGTTGAAATTTTTGAAACGCTTTAGCTCTTATTCTACTAAAAACGGAGTTGAGTAGAATGTTGTCTATTCCCACGAAAATAATGAGTTACAAGTTGAATCGATTTCGACGGTTAGGTCATCATCAGTAACAAACAATAACTCGTTATTGTTATTGTTATTGTTATTGATATTGATATTGTTATTGTTATTTTAACTTGATTTAACTTGTAACTCATTATTTTTGTGGGAATAGACAACATTCTACTCAACTCCGTTTTTATTAAAATGGTTTTCCACAATCTCATTGTGGATTGATGATGGATTTCTCACAATCAATTTTATTCGTATCTTATTCTACAGTTTTATTTTCTTAAACAGGTCGGCTGGTAATGAGATGTGCAAACGCTAGGAGGTGTTTGGGTACCTCAAATCCAACAGAAAAGTTCCTCTTGACCCATGTCCGATTCTCAGGTGTAACAATTATTATAAAATATGTGTTTTTTTTCGAAAAATGTAATTTTCTGGGTGAAATTACCCGTATTTCCTCATCTTGTGGTCCTACGGGAGAAAAAAAACTCATTTTTTTTTTACTCATTGAAAAGCTAAAATTTTTTAAAGAAAAGTTTGGTTACTTTTCAAAATTTCCATTCAATTCTTGTTAGCACGGAAATTATTCTAAACCTTGAAAATGTATAAGTTTCCAAATTTTGGGAAATTTGTCTTGAATAAAAACGTGAATGTTTTCTCAACGAAATCAACGTTTTGGCGGGGGATTTTAAGGTTTAGCGTAGGATGGGAGGTGCGGCTGAACGGTAGACTTGTTTCGGGATTTAAATTTAAAATTTTCTGACATTTAGCAATTTATAAGACAACATTCAAAGTTTAGAATTATTTCTGTGCCCCAAGAAATATCCGATGACAACTGCTCCATAGCGGCGGCTGCTGAAGAAAAGAGGGTCTGGGAAAAATTCACAGCTGTCTAGAAGGATGTGAAAAGTTAATCCGAAGAATAAGAAACAGTTTAATCGTTATAAACCTTTATCAAAATTCCGGTTGTGAGTTGGATCCAGTTGGCAGCATTATGTTTCTCGAAGGAGTCTCCTCTGGTGAAGTGACTGCGTTCATGAAGAACGTCTCTTTGAGTTTGTATGTTGTTATACATATCTCAAACTACAGTTCAAGCTTTTCCGCGTTTGTAATTGTTGCTTATTTCCCTAGCTGGTACGATTCATAAGCTAGAAAACGGGAACTTCTACAAGTATGTGCCACCCAGGTTTCCCCGGGTTTTCTGGATTATGTAGTATTTCGCTTCCGAGTATACAAACGTAGCGGAAGCATTGTTTTCATTTTTCGATTTTGAAAAAAAAAATTCTCCAAAATCAAAATTTCTACTCGTATTTCACGTTTCAGACATTCCTTAACAATTTTGGTTCTATGTCTGTTTGACTGTGTGTCTGTCATGAATTCCTTGCCACAGCCATAACTTCTACATTTTTCTTCCGATTTCCATGAAATCTTCAGGGATTGTGCGGTTTGGCGTGTAGATGGTCCCCTATGAAAATCATGGCTCCAAAACTGAATGTATTCTGTGCTCAGGCGCAAACATGAAACCCTTGTAACAGCCATAACGTCTACATTTTCCAACAACGTAGAATCCCCAAAGAGGGTATTGAAAGGTACTTAGAGATTGATGTTTTGAGATCAACTACTATGCATTGGATTGTCTATACAATCGGGTTATGCGTACGAGGAAGCTACACCCACTTGTCAGACGTTTTGTGTGTATTGTATTTAACTTGTAGTATTGAGAGCGCTTTAGAGGGTTACATAGTTTTCAGAGAGAAAGAGGGGGTAAGCGAGGGTTATACAGGATCACACATAAGCTATGAGATGGTTAGAGAGGGATTGAAAGGGTTAGAGAGAATTAGAGAGGGTTTGACAATCATCAAGAATGTTCGTTCAAAACGTTGGTGTTTTGATATTTCAATTGTTCCAAGCACATTGTTCGAACTCCCCGCCGCTTCACGAACGGTGATTTCAAATCAACCGCCTAGACCCGGTTCTGAGACAGAGACAAGCGCTAATGCCCCGTTCCGCCCCAATTAAAAACCGTATCCCGATAATCCGTAAACTGGATTACAAGAACTAGTACCTACGAGTATATTTTTGCACAATAGAAGAACTTGAAATATTACCGATTATCACTGATTAAGTTTACCCCCCGAAAGTACTAATTCAGAGCAGCACACTTGCCGCCCCCGGTTCCGCCCCGCTCCGCCAACTTGCTCAGTCCAGAACATTGTACTGCCGAAACCACCCGTCTGGTATTTTCGAACATTGTTGCTGCTTAATACCGTTTTTATACCGATTTTATCCGCTCATTATCCCGGTCTTATTCCGATAATTGCCCTACTCATTCTCCCGTATCCCGAGGTGAAAACACACATCACCTGCTAATCATGATTTTAAAAAACCACTTGTTGAAGATCAATCAGGTTTTTTACACCAATAATTAAAAAAACATTTTCTTAGAGAATTTTCAAGCAGAATTACCTGGTAGATTTGAAAGTTTTTTAAAAATTGGCATTGCTTTTATTGACATTTAGCCATATAACAAAATAATGATTGACTTCTTAATAATAGTTTACTTTATATCTAATTAAGTTGTTAACATACATAAATCATAACAATCTTCCTAAATTTTTAGATTATTTACAGTAATAAAAAAATAGATATCTTTCCATACATCAATGTTTTGGAGAAGGGAAATATAATTAAAGGGGTTTTCCACCGACACTTCTATTTTTTCAAACAGTTCTTCTCTATGAATTAGTAGCGCACACTCCATTATTGCGTGTTCAACATCTCCATACGGATGCCCGCATTCGCATACAGCGTCATTTCTCCTATTAATTTTGTGAAAATACGCTAGACAAATTGTGTGGTTCTCTCTTAGTCTACAAAAAATGCGAATAAATCTTTTCCCCATGTTGACGTGCTTGAACCAGGGTACAATTTTTATTTGGGGTTGAATATTTTTAAAAAAACGGCACTTACTACCTTCAATGTAAACCTTTTGCCATCTTTGAAAATGCTTTCTTTTGGACATCGAATAGTATTCCTCCTTGGGCAGTTCGCAAACAATTACATTTCCCACATGGGCAGCATTCTTCGCTGCCAAATCAACTCTTTCGTTGTAAACTAATCCAACATGAGATTTAACCCATACAAACTGAATTTGTAGACTTAGAACCTGGCAACTATATACCAACCTAACGGCCTCCAAAATCAAATGGTTCCTGAACTTCGTGAGGTAAGGTGACGATATTGATTTCAGCGAACTTAGTGAATCTGAGCAAATAATTATATACATTATATTTTAATTATTATATTATATTTAATTATTATATTTTGATAATATTTTATATATATTATATTTGAAAGTTCGCACAGCCATGCACAAGACGTAATTTACTGTGGAGGAGTGGCACATTATTGTACCCCATGAGTACGAGAATGAGCCACAGAAAAAAAAAAATGCCCCCCTTTCAATGCATCCTAATATTTTTCTGAAAGCTCGAGATGAAAGCTGAGATATGTTGCTATGTTACCTGAAATCCGCAAGTCGTAGATTTTTTTTATGGCGGAGTTGTTTTGAAAAACTCAAACAAAAATCAAATAGTTGTACAAATATACGATATATTTTTCACCAAATTCTTGTTATTTTTGTTGTTGTACATAAATTTATAAATAATGGTCTGGATTTTCTTTCTTAGCCCTCTTCTTGGTTGTCTATTGTAAGTCGCCACCTCTTTAGAGCTAACTAGGTACTAGTTACTAGTTACTAGTAGTGCTATAAGTTTAACAAGACGAAACGATCCATTTTTACTTCCAGCTGCTGTAATGCCACATATTCCAACGTAGCTCAATGATAAGCACATGTCTGTTTTGATTATTTAATGCTCTTTCACGTTTATTTCGGTGTGTTTTTCGATTAGAGGCCCCCGTTCCGACCTATTGTAATTCAAAATCAAGCCTCCTATCTTTTAACACAGAATTGGAGGGTAAGTGAACCTCCTTTTTGTCGGTCAGGGCGAGAGGGGGTGAACTTTCACTTTCATTTCCCCGACTAAACCCCAACGTAGGCAGCTATAGTTCGTTTCCTCTCGTACTTCTTCACGTCCACCTGGCTGCTTGGTTTTAGGGTCTGAGATCCGACTCCAGACAAGATTGAATCGTCTGGTCCCAGAGATGATGGATGGAGGATTGTGCCTCTTCAGGCTACGACATCAGCCAACGCTTTACCTCCCCGCGGGGGTTTGAGTTCAGCTCCAAGTCCCACGGAGCCCACTTGCTCGAGCCGTGGCACGCCGCACAGGCCCAGACTCGTCAAGAAGGGCTCAAAACTCTATGGTCTCGACCGCATGCGGTCAAAAACCCACTATCCCTCTTCCTTCTTCCTCATATATCAGCATACATTTTAATTTATCTTTTGATTGACAATTTTTTTGTAATTTAAATTCGTAACGTACAAATTATTCTTGGACCGACCTCTGCGGGGATCGTGGGTTCAAGGCTCATCGCCGGCAGCGTGCGTTTTTCGGCGGCTCTCATCGCCCCTCTCGTCACAACTCAGGGCGGTGAAGCATTGGGAAGCCATGAGCGAAATCATCAACAAAAAATCTTCCCTTTGGAAGACAGCTGATGATGTCCGCGACCACAGGAATAGCTGTCGGACGAAAATCCAATCTGAAATGGTTGCTTACTTTACTTTACTTTTTTACTTACTAATTATTCTGATGAAAATGAGTCCAAATTTCCTGTAAGTCGGCAAACAAACAATTGTATTATATTCAACAATATTGTATTGTACAATCGAACAATACGATGGTAGTAACCTACTGGTATCTACCGAATTTGGGAAAATAGATAAAGCCAGTAGGTATGAGACATCTCAATGGTGTTCATCCCATCCCACCAGTCTGAGTCATCTGATATTTTTATAGGTAGATAAAACAATTACTGTGAAACAATTTTTCTTGAATGTTCTTCATCATCGTTTCTTCATCATCTTTTTTAATCGTACCTGCATCGATTTTATACTCGATATGTTCAATTTTCCTCGCTGATCACGATTTTGGTGATGGGATTATCGAAATAATTAGCGAATAAAGTCTGTTTCTGCAGAAAGCAGTAAACTTTTGGGATCACGCAGGTAGGACTCGACTCGACCTTCTGCTCGGGCTCGGATTTTCGAAGTGATGCCGAACCTCCAGGACTTTTAAAAATCCCAGAGCTCTACGGGAGAGAGTGTAGGCTTGTGTAAAACGATTTCCTAGTTTAATGTTGTATATCACCAGACCAGTGAGTTAAGTACTAAAAATTCTCTGTAAATAACCATAATAGTCAAAATAGTTACTATGTACCTATCCTATACACATTTGTAAAACAAAAATTGTACTTCTCTGTAGATTTCCCTGAAGATGATGGAATAAATCGTCGAAAGCGTGGAACAAATCTTGATTAATTACCTGACCGAACCTCCATGAAAAAAAAAAAACATTCAGCAACGCACTTTGCAGAGCTAGTACTTACCTATGATATTTATATAGGTTCGTGCAATTATTCATTTTGTTTTCACAGAGGGTGGAAACTGAGAAGCGACAGTCGGAAATTTAGCACGCTATGAAAGCAGTAAAGGATTAGAGAAATAGGTTTGTGTACGTGGAGAGGGGTGGGGGTAATGAATGGTTACAAAGGTGTGGCAGGAGGGAAGAGGGAATGATCAATGCGATATAGGAGGAGAGCGCTTGAACCCTAGACAATCATTCCCTTTTATTGTGATTTTCCCCCGTAAAATGGGGGAGGCGAAGGGCCAGTTTTTATCGTATCTGAAACGCGAGGTTTGTACAGGGGAGTGAAACAGGAGTTCTCAATACAAAAAATCTGAAACTGAAAGTGGGATGGAGGGAGGAGGGCATTGTACAACGGTTTATTCGTTCTCTTTGACTCGGCAGCAATCCCGATTCGGCTGAGTCAAAAGGTCAAAAAGCGACTACCAGTGTCATCGCTTTCACAGGTTCTCTGAGCGTTATCCATGGGTGGGAAGTTGACTGATTTTTTCCCCTCTGAAATCGTTTTGGCGTCGATAATTGATGGAGGAAATCAAATTATTTCGGCTCAGCAGCGAATATCTCTCTGTTTATAGAGCACACAGCTTCTCGCGGGACATGATCTAGGTACAGGGGGCACAACTAGAGAATACTGCTCGAAGAAAAGCACTAAAGTCAGCACGGACAAGCTGGAAATACAACATTTCGGTCGAGTCGATCGGGTACTTGCAAACCCTGAGATCTTTCGAGGCTCACTCATAGAGGTAAAAGGCCTTGTACCTCTGTGAACCAGACGACCGTACGGCAATAGTCCGAGCTCTTCTTAACTTGATGCTGAGGTTTCTTGTGAAAGGAAATTTGTGGTTCAAATCCACATAATTTTTGTCCAAACGGAAGTCCGAATTCGTCAAATCCTATAGTATTATTTCCCCACTGATTTAAAACTGCGTTTCTCCCACTGGATTGGAATCGTAATGGGATATTTCCGTTGAAATGAATCATTGTCAGAGGAACTATTTTTTTAAGGTAATTAATGTGATAGTTTAAAATAACTATAGATCAGCGTGATATGTATGATTATGATATACAGGGTGTCCCATGTTAAGGACCGAAAACTTCGGGAGTCGATTCTACAACTAATTTTAGTAAGAAAGTGTCTCATAGTAATTTTTCGTTAGACGCTTAATCTCCGAGTTATTTTAATTTTAAGATTTGTTTCGTGTTTTCGACCTTAAACCATAAAGATGACCATAACTCGCTTAATTCACAAGCAATTCAAAATCTAATTACACCGTTGGATAGGGCGTTAAATTTACCATCTTTCTAGTGGTTATACAAAACATTTTGTAAGGTCGTGATGGGTGAAAAATCAACTCGTAAAGTCATTTTTGTAAAATTGTCAAAATTTCCTACTTTTTCTTTTGATTGTTAAGGTTTTACTTCCACATGTTTTTTCACGTACCTCTACATCAAAAACTGCGCAAAGATCTCAGCTTTCTAATGGTATAATTTGTTTTAATTTTACTCCGCTAATTAGGGGTGAAAAGTATGTTTGAATACTAAAAAATGTGGTTGCGCTCATGGAAATCAACGTTTTCTGGTTCGTTGGGCCTCGGGCAGGTTCGACGAATTAGGGGTGAATTCCACGTCATTTTCAACGCTATTAGACTGATTACACCACCGTTGGTATGTGAAAGCTCAATATTGCATTTTGGTAGGTCCGAGTCTTTTTTTTTTTTAAATTTACTTGGTAATTATGGTGGTCATCATATTACCGATTGTATTAAAGAAGGAGGAGGTCACATTGAGCACTTACTCTGAATCGGTAATATGATGACCACTGCTTCACATTTTGGCATTCCTCAATTAGTTTTCATTTGGCTGTAAAAAACTTTGCTTTGTATTTATAGGTATCCGGACGAATGACAAACGGAGTCAAAGACGGAGTAGAGGATAATTCATTATCTCATTTATGTTTAGTCAATAACGTACTTCGATGAATATAAAGATTATTTTTGTTCATAAATATAATTTTTACTTTCTCTAAAATATCATTATTTATCTTTATTTTTTATTCCACATCTACACGCTATGCTTTGTGAGATATATCTTTTTTCATACAATCGAGAAAGTTGCGAGAATTGAACATTCAATTCATGCATAATTACCAAGTAAATTAAAAAAAAGATTCGGACCTACCAAAATTCAATACTGAGCTTTCACATACCAACGGTGATGGAATCAGTCTGATAGCGTTGAAAATGACGTGGAATTCACCCCTAATTCGTCGAACCTGCCCGAGGCCCATCGAACCAGAAATCTTGATTTCCATGAACCCAACCACGTTTATTAGCATTCAAACGAATTTTTCACCCTTAATTAGTGGAGTAAAATTGAAACAAATTATACCATTAAAAAGCTGAGATCTTTGCGCAGTTTTTGGTGTAGAGGTTCGTGAAAAATCATGTGGAAATAAAACCTGAACAATCAAAAGAAAAAGTAGGAAAATTTGACAATTTTACAAAAATGACTTTACGAGTTGATTTTTCACCCATCACGACCCTACAAAATTTGTTGTATAACCACTAGAAATATGATAAATTTAACGCCCTATCAAACGGTGTAATTAGATTTTGAATTGCTCGTGAATTAGGCGAGTTATGGCCATTTTTATAGCTTAAGATCGAAAACAAGAAAAAAATCTTAAAATTAAAAAAACTCGGAAATCAAGCATCTAACGAAAAATTGCTAATTGACACTCTCTCACTAAAATTACTTGTAGAATCGACTCCCGAAGTTTTTCGGTCCTTAACATGGGATGCATACACAATGAACTTTCATGTTAACATGGAACAGTTGTTGTTCAGTGAGGACTGATCAGGAATCTCGTCTACTGGTCGCCAATATTGAGTGGAGGAACTCATTGAAAATTTCAAATACCAGCTTCAGTACGAACAACAACAAGCGCACAAATCAAGCGCCCACTGCCAATTTGTGGATCCAGTTTACTAGATGTTTTCGGATTCGAGCAAGAAACAAATGTCAACTACATGCTTTTGGTTGTTGCCATTCACTCCTAAGGGATGAAAACTATGGGTTGAAGTTTTCAAAACACCCCAGTATAAAATGTCAATTTAAACATCTCGTTTTTTTCGTGAATTTGTAATTTCGATGGTATTTTTGTAATCAATTGAGACTACCCAGAGCTCTGTAGGACAAACCGCTCGCTCTGAGATTGAACTTACGAAAATTCATAAACACTAGTGCGAATCGCCCAAGGATGTTCACTGACGGGAATAGTTCCAATCAACGTAAAAATTTCAGCTAATTAAATGCGATATTTGTTAGTTTCTTTGAATAGAATTTCGTGTTTTACTCAGTTGTGCGTCCTTAGCAACCAAGAATTAAATTAAATCGTGATGAAGACACCCGCACTCTCAGATAGCATAAAGTGATGTTATTGCTAGTAGGTAGTAATGATGGAAAAACCGTGTTCTTTACAGTCGTGAGATCTATACGGTGTAATAATTTGCAGCATTTTGAATAAATGTAAAAACAATACCTTCATGTTGAAAGTTTTTAAGCCAAGGCATTTTGAAAAGTTTAACCCACACGTTTCACTCCTGAGAAGGGGAGGTGTCTGACAATAACGAAAAGCGCGCGAAGTCGTGTGTTTGAGTCTCGCCGCGGGGGCTTTTCTCGTGCGTCCCGGGTTCAGCTTTCCTCGTCACAACCCAGGGCGGTGAGGCAATGTGAAGCCATGAGAGAAACCATCGGGACAAATTCTTATCTTCATCTTGGAAGACACCTGATGACTTCCGCGACGCCAAGAATGGCAATAGGACGAAAATCCAACCTGAAATGGTTTTTTACTCTACTTACTACTACTTTCAATAAACAAAAGCTTTGGGGCACAACTGGACCCCAAATGGAGCCAATGTACCAAGTTTCATCTAAATCGGTTCATGGGAACTGGAATCAAAATGTAATAATTTTTAAACGCTACGTGGTGACGGATTTGGAAACTACTCTGCGGCACTTGGCAGTAACACTGGTCCTAGACTTTACACTGGGGGGGGGGGGGGGGTTGTATCAGGCCTTGGTACCAAAACTTTTTTTTTTTTTTTTTTTTGAAAATTCTTCCAGTTATGTGGCACCAAATTTGAGAATGCGATGTGGCACGTACCTAGTGAGTTGATAATAATTCAATGGGTCGTTGGGATGAAGTTAGAAGTTGGAGAAAATCCGAGTTGATGGTGTTTGGCGTAGTATTTGTTGAGAACCTCAGAGGTGTCGCCTTCAGACACCATAAAACTTGGCTCGGCAGGGGAGGAACAAGGATGATGGGACCTGTTCCTAATCAAGGGAGGTAAGTGTAACGATTCAAGTACCCTAGATTTACAAGGGTCGTAGGAGGGTTAACACTCGGTCTGATCGTGTGGGTCACTGCGCCATAACGCTTAGTCAACTTGCCTCCCCACATAGTAACGATCTCTCGCCTCATTCTCTTCTTCTTACAACTAATAAGCGGACTGGACGCTTACGCTCTTGGGAGATAGCCATTCCAAGCCCAAGGATTTCACCGTTATATTTTCGGAATCTCCGAGGGGAGGTTCAATGTTGTTCCATCCGAGTTTCATTGCAAATTGCTGCTTTTCCCGTGCCACGAAGCTCGTTGTGGTTTATTGAGGACTTCACTGGATATTATACAGGACAGTTAAGTATGTTGGTTCGTGGGACACCCAGGTTATCCCGAACTAGTTCTTTTCTCCTCACTTAACCCCATAAATAAAGAGGGAGGACATTACAGCAGTATCATTTTTTCTTACACAACGCAAAATTGTATCACGCGCAAAACGATGACGAGCTGTATCACAGTGAGTCATATTTCGTGATTAATAATAATCAGTGGCTTACAAATGTTGAGTTCTCTTATGAGGCCGATTTAAGCAAATTTTCGAACAAACAAACAATTTTCGAAATAGTTAAACAATTTTTCTAAATCTAAACAATTTTTCAAAATGAAAACAATTTTTTCCGATTTTTTAAGATGTTTTTCAAAATTAAAACAATTTTTAAAATTCAAACATTTTTTTTCAAATTAAATAATGACTACTAAAAAATTTTTTCTGAGGAATTTTTTGAAACATCCTAAAATGTTTAACAATATATCAATGAATTATATTTATGTGTAGGTATGTTGTTCTACGGTTTCGGTATTCGGTCTCGCAACATACTGCAACACTATAAATAAAACACACTATACATAAAACACACTATACATAAAACACACTATACATAAAACACACTATACATAAAACATGCTAACATCATCAAACGATCGATATCCATCAACAGACTTTCTACAGGACACCCTTCAACATCATGTATTCATGAGTTACGCCAGACAATAATTTAAGCAGGATAGGTAGCTAAAACACGTCTGCCAAGTGGGTGTGGCAAATAGCTTCCTCGTATCCATAACCCGATTGTGGAGATTATCCGATACAAAGGAGTTAATCTCAAAACATCAATCTCTAAGTACCTTCCGATACCCTCATAGGGGACCATCTACACGCTAATCTGAACAATTCTGAGAAATTTCGTCGAATTTGGATGGAAAATGTAAGTGTTATGGCTGTTACAAGGATTTTACGTTTGCGCATGCGCAGAGGCTACTGTCAATTTAAAGTCTTTGATTTTTATTGAGGACCATCTACAACCTAATCCTCATTATCCCTTAAAATATTATCAAAATCGGATAAAATTTGTGGAAGTTAGGGCTGTTACAAGGAATTCACGTTCGCGCATGCGCAGCAGCTACTATCAGTCCCGGGGTGATGATTTTCATAGGGGACCATCTACACGCCTACCCGCACAATCCTTGAAGATGTCATCAAAATCTGATGAGAAATGTAAAAGTTATGGATATGGCAAGGATTTCGTGACAGACAGACAGACACACCGACAGACAGACACGGACCAAAATTGATCAGAAAGGTCTGAAACGTAAAACACGAGTGGAAATTTTGATTTTGGAGAACTTTTTTTTTCGTCCTTGAAAAGTGAAAACAAAGCTTCCGCTACCTTGGTAGACTCGGAAGCAAAACGTGCTATACCTAAACCAATGATTTTATTTTTTATATATTTCTGAATTAGGTATAATAAATATTTTTGGAAAAAAAGGTAAATTTGTTCAAAATTTAAAATAATATTGAACGAGATTTGAAATTTAAGATTTATGGATATGGTATTTTTTGAAAACGTGGCGTTTAGTACTTTTTGAAATCAAACGAAGTGGATATAGAATTTTTTAAACAAAACGATAAGAGACCGCCACTGTGCTGGATATAGTAGAGTACTACCTTTTGAAATTAAAATGGAATATTCATCTTCGATTTTCTAGGGAGCAGATTATCTTTTGTTCCAAAACGATCGCATTTTTGTGAAGAACTACCCCGCCAAAGCCCAGGGAAAGTGTTAGCTCAATTTCGATGAAAGTGGTCTTTAGTGCCTTTTTCTTTTGGAACTCCCCAATTAGGGAGCGCACAACCCCTAAAAATTTAGTCATTATTGGGCTATGAATTGGTGGGAACACTCCAACGAAAGTTGCTGTATCCACTGTAGAAAATAAATCAGCGAAGACAAATATTTATCCTGACAAATACTCACTCCACGACACAGAAATTCATTCGATTAGGCATACGAGTGAAGCGTACAGGCTGAGTGCAGATGTACCCAATTCTTCCTCCGCTATCCACCAATGGCGCTCTCCGCTCTTGAACGTGCAATATGATTTACGTCCTCGACGTCGGGAACAGGAACAAGAACGTCCCCGCTTCACCAGAGTTTATTGTTATATTGAATTTTACGACTTACCGAGAACGACAGGTTCAATCACTCTCGTTGGACGCACGCGTTTGCTCAGTTGTGAGCAAACCTCTATGAGGATCTGACAAGCTCACACGGTTTTTAGCGCCCTGGCTCCACTACCTGGCACCATGGTGACACCGTGGTATTGCACCAAGATTTGGGAAACCCGTCGATATCTGCAGGTTTATTGGTTTTATTGAATCCAGATGAGTTGAACAGTTTTCTATAATAGTACACTATTTACGTGTATGTTTGCAAAGTATGTATCAACCAAGTATAAGTTATTGAAGTACAATGTAGGTACTTGGTATCATTGCATATTGCAGTCTAGTTAGAGGAATCTAAGTCATGACGAAGATATCGTAGAATGTATTGAGGATGAACCAAGAGGGTTGCCAGTATGGTGCGACGGATGCGGGAGACCCATGGATATGAACCACGCCCTCAATTGTATGAAGGGCGGACTGATCAAACAGGGACATGGTCTGGTTCGGGACGAATGCGCCAAAATAGCAAGCCTTGCATGGAACGGTGTTGTCACAGAACCAGTTCTTCGTGAAAGTGCTGATGGCAGCCCAGGCCTGGTGGCAGACATGAAGGTTCATGGTGTGTGGGACCGTGAGAGACCTGCGTTTTTTGATACCCGCGTTATAAACGCTGACGCGGACTGGACCAACCATCTCTCGCCATGCTGCCCAAGTCAAGCACGCAAAATACGACAGAATAGCCGAAGATCTGAGAGGATCTTTCACGCCACTCGTAATTTCATGCGATGGCGCATAAAGAGCATAAAGAGTATGTCGCTTTTGTGCATAAAGAGTATGTCGCTTTTCTCAAGAATGCCTCCCTACGCCTTGCCAACGAATGGTCCAAATCCTACGCTCAAGTGATGATGTGGACGCGAGTGAAAACTCAATTCTCCGTCCATCGAGCGGTTTCCATGAGGCTAAGAGGCCCAAGAAAACAAGTCCGAGGACTCGGACTGGAGGACGGAGCAGCAATTTGGCTCCCACAAGACTAACTACTCACACATTTACGCTCGTACGCTCGCAAAAAAAAACCTTTGGCATAAATCAATTTCAATTTTTGGCAAACTTTTGGCATACCAATTTGAACTTTTGACAACTCATTTTGAATGTTTGGCAAATCCATTACGTTTCGACAACTACTGGAGTCCTTGTCCACCTTCGCTCCTCCTACAATGTTCAATAAAGTGTTTTTTCTAACGATAAAAATCAACTACTTGAAGGTCAGGAACAGAGCAGATCCTAGTCAACGTGGAGTCGGAG
Source organism: Apolygus lucorum (assembly GCA_009739505.2). Classification (NCBI taxonomy): domain Eukaryota; kingdom Metazoa; phylum Arthropoda; class Insecta; order Hemiptera; family Miridae; genus Apolygus; species Apolygus lucorum. The sequence goes on along the minus strand of CM019167.2, from coordinate 106,292,662 downwards.
TGTCACCCAAATGCAACGCTGTGGCATCTTCCTTAGCCATCCCTGACCCCGGAGCTGAACTCAAGATGGCAGGTGTTATCTACTGGATGTTCTACGTATAGATTCCAAGACGTTATGTAAGGTAGAGTAATAACCATCACAACCCAGCGGTATTCAGTACGTTGGTTGGACAAACGTGGGTATCCACATAATTTATTATGTGCTATTGTACATATTATCAGATGGTGTAAGGGATTAATTAAGTGATTGAGCAGCCCTGTAGATATTAAATGTAATGAAACACCAGGGCTTTCTTCGTTCACTGCCACGAAAAGAAGTTGGCACTGCCTCGGAAAAGAAGTAACGGAAAAGAAGTAAGGAATAGCAGAAATGAAATTTACATCCAATAGAAGTGGCTGGATGCAAACAAGTTTGGCGGCAAACCCGAATTTCATTGACATTGGTGAACGTTAATTGGCAAAAGTGGGGGTAGTCGGTGTAGTTCATCTTGTTGATTTCCTTGTTTCAGCTCATCCAACTATTACTACTTGTTGGGGTTTTACCCCTATCTTCTCCATTAATAAAATTTCTCCGATGAATGAGAATAATGAAAGCAGAGTAGTGGTCTGAAAACAATGCTATATTAAAATAGCAAGATGGTCTTACCTAAGAAGAATTGAATGATCGTGAAGAAATTAGAAAAAACGCTGTGCTGCGTTCAATATCGATACCTTCAAGCACAAAGGACCTACAGCCATCTGTTTGAACCTTCCCGCCCAAAGTGGGCAGTTAGTCCAAAGAGAAAGTAGTCCATTTTACCAACAAAGTAGTTCCCTAAGAATGAACCAAATTAGATCATCTTGTACATTCAATGGGTCATTGCATTCAGAATTAATAGGCCAGTATTAGATCTGCAAGAGTTGATAAACTAGTAGACCAAGGACGATCATAATCAAGAACAACATAGAATATGAATACGCACAGGGCAGATCAAGACGGCTGCGGCGAAAGATACCCCTCCACGGTACCGATGCCTCGGCCATACCTAGAAACGTTACCTACCAATTTATCTCTGCGCTCTATAATTCTTCTCCAAATCATACATCAGTTCTGTTTAATACAAACGTTTTAGTTCTCAACCAGTGTGGTTTATTTAGTTCTCATTCCCGAGGTAAACACCATCCACTTTCCACATTTTTTAATTTCAGAAAAACTCAAATTCAACAAAACTATTATTGAGTTTTCTTGATGAAAATAGCTTGAAAATTTATTGAGGAAATTAAAGAGTTTAGTGTAATTAGCCATTATTTTAGCAATTGTGCATTGGTGATAATTTCTTTTGCGTTTTTCTCAAAACTCCGTTTTCGGACATAGCTGCTTTGTGCTTTAAGGTATCAATATGATTGAAAATGGCTTCGGAGCTCACTCAGCTGATAAGTGCTCTGAAGAGGGAGGAAGATCTTTACGAATGCTGGAGACGCCTGGAAGAGCACTGATCAGCTGAGTGAGCTCCAAAGCCATTTTCAATCCTATTGAACGCAGGAAGCTGCAATTTGCAAGTTTTTATTCTCGTAGTCACTCGAAAATTGTTTAATGTACCTATTTACCTGTTATCCTGTTCACATCTTGTTGTATAAATACTTATATTTACCTATTGTTCCTACCGAAATCTGACGATTGATATACCAATATTGGTTTTGTTCAATAAAAAACTTCATTCATTCATTCATTCATTCATTCATTCATTTGAGAGGGAGGGTCAAGGTAGACTACAGATGGTGGTAGGTGCTATTGATGGAGAACCAGTGATCTATACAGAAGGGTGATCTATACAGAAAATAATAAACATTTGGGCAATAATTTGCAGCGTTTTTTACCTACCAACATTTTTTTCACCTACCAACTATTCGTAGGTACTACCTACCACACCATACTGCCTTCACACCTTCACAATCAAGTTTATTGGAAAGAACTAAACGCTTCACACTCGATTCGAAAAATATAAAGCTTCATATGGAAATTTGATTACTGGTTAAGCAGAAAGCAAAACTGAATACAAATCGAAGAAATTAACAGCGATCGCATTTTGGTCTGATAAAATTTTAACGGAGATTAGACCTCCTTTGCGATTCACACTCATGATTCTGTTTTAACGAAGGAAAACCCTTAAGTACTCGTTGGGACCGAACGGATTGTCCTACAGAGCTCCGGGTGGTCTCAAAAATTTTTACAAATTCAATACTATTTAAAATTGGTGAAAAAATGATACCATTATTTCGAAAGTTTTCTAGCTAGGATAACTACTCTTGGGAATTTCAACCCTCAATTTTCACCCCTTAGAAGTGACTGACATCAACCAAAATCTTCGCGGCACAACTAGACCCCAAATGGAGCCCATATACCAAATTTGAACCTAATCGGTCCAGTGTTGCTAAGAAAAGTGCCGCGTACGGCGGAACATTTTTTATTCGATTTTCGGATTCTACGTACCTTGAAACGTAAAACATCAAAATTTGAGGGGGTTACAATTTTTGTTTCTTGCTCGATTCCAAAGGCTTATTATTGTAAATAATAAACCAAAATAGAAAAGAAGAAAATTATGAAAATTAAAATAGTCCATTCATTAAGCATTAGTTAATGAGCGAATTCTCGCAGAAATCTTCATAGCTATGGTTAAAAAATCAAAATATCAACTATTTGACAGCATTCAGCCTTGTGGGTTTGCACATAGCTCGAATCGTTAGAAGTAAAAAAAAAAGTTGCTTAAAATGGTTTGTTATTACCAAAAATGGCCCATTTTAAAATGTCCATTAATTCCGCGGGCTAGTGAAGGTCAAATTCCATGAAATATTATTGGCTTACTCTGATGAGACGGGGTCAACAATTTTCAACAGGAAAAGGGACAATTATTCACACTGGCTCGTAGACGAACGTCAGCTGAAAAATGTGTTTCATGATACATACTGAGCTCATTTTAACGTAGCTCCCCGTCACTCCGCTACCAGTCATTTCACATTTCCCCGAGGCAGTAGGGAAAGCCCTTTTGCATGCACACGAGTAACAAAAGTCTGAACACGGAAGGGAGAAATAGCTTGATGTTCCCCCACTTGTGAATTTAGAATACAAGAGTATTTAAAGAAATCGTTTGATGCTCGCTGAATTATGATGTTGAACTTTCCTTTTTTCGGGAGGGGTTACGGCTCAAGGGATTCGAGCGTTTAGCTTTTTTGAGATGCGCTTTTCCTACATGCCGGGTAATGCCGATCGCAAAGAGCGAACAGGAGGTTCCCTCAAAGCTTTGAAGTCAGTATTGAGATGAAACTGAATGGAGTTCATGGTGCACCCGCGCTACGAGCTTCCCCAGTGGTTACACTTTTGTCTAAGGGGTAAAAAGTGGAGAACATTTGAGAGAGCTCTGTACGGTTCAGCTGAGAACATTATACTGATTGACGCCGACGTGAATACCCAGTGATGGAATAGCAGATATGTTTTCCATTCGTTTCACAAACTCTACTGGTACCAGAGAATGCATGACTTTTCCTTTTTTAAAAGATATAAAGAGCACAAGTTGGAAACTGCTACTGATTCAGATGTGTAGTGTCAGACATCAATCGCGGATCTAGAGAGGGAGCCCGCCCCCCTCTAAGCTCCAATCTCACATTATTAATTACATTAGGAGGTTACCGCCATCATTTTTGGTTTTTAAATAAAGTAGCAAAATAACCTGAATACATATTCAAAATATTGGATTGGCAATGATGAGTGATGGTACCTTGTCCTCTTCTTTGTAACCATAACCGTAGCCACAGCCTTCCCCTACCCATTCCGTATTGAAAAGGTTTTACAGCATCCATCCGCGCAACCACATGAAGTTGGTGTTTAAGATGAATATGATCAAGACATCAATGAAAATTCATGATGAGACGTAGAATAGCACCTATACGTATCTCTTGTATTTGTTTTTCTAGTTCCATGACTTTCTCGATAATTGTTAATTGTTTACTGAAGTGATATGGAAATGTTTCAATGAGAGCTAACCCTAAAGAATGAAGACTGTACATTGAAGTGAACTGAGACATTTCTTGATAGCATTTGTTGTTAAATTTTTACTGACTGGGAACGTTTTGAATAAAACTGAAATTTCTTTAGAATCGAAATTCCATGCCAATGGAATTTCCTGCTACCCATAAAATGTTATAGGAAGTTCTCTTTGTTTATTACATTGATATTGTTTTATGGAAGATGAAAAATTGAGTTTTACTCATTTCAGTTAATGTTTTTGGAACTAGTGTGATTTCGATGGCATTTGGAATTTTAAAGCCACAAGTGGAAAGCAATGCACAATTTTCTACTGGGCTGCTAGTTTCCAATCAAAATTTGATTGGAAACATTTAATGTTTCCAATCAGACTCATCAAAGAATGAAATAGTCACTCTCAAACGGAGTTACCAGATTATTTTGTTATTTAAAATAAAGAATAGTGTTCCATTCGAGCGTTCAAACATTATTTTCAGTACCTCTTCCCTTAACACGGGAATACTAGTAAGGGCTAAAATGACTCACGAAAAAAATTCATAAGCTCTACGATGGTTCGACTGAGGCGCTTTGTCCTCCCTTCCAACTTGGATTTGTTATTGTCCTTAAAGACTCCGCCGGAAGTATCGCGTTCAACCTTTTATCGGATGAGTTGCCCTTTAATATTTAGAATCTAGTGAATCAGTTTGACTAACACTAGTGTTTGATGTATATTTTTGTAGGTCTCACTGACGCATTCTAGTGATGAAGGTATAACCAATGTAAGTCAAAATGACTCATACTCGTGATTTCGTTCATTTTCCAATTCACGAAGATGTATCACTTTATCATTAAGATATTGATGCTCATCAAATTTTGATTTTTATGTAGGCACTTTGGCAACATGACATGAGTATCCCCTTTACGTTTCTCTTGCCAATAATTCCTGCAAGTCCTACTAATTTCTCGAAATCACTTGAGAATTTTTCCTAATTTTCATAGTTTAGTCGAAAGGATCTCTAAGTCAGTGGTTTTCGGAAAAAGGAAACCAGATTTAAAAAATTTTGTTGGACTTAAATGCTAATTTCATGTGATTTGTCAACATAAGTTCCAGACCAAAAGGCAAATTTTACGTGATATGTAATTGTAAGTATATTATTTTTTCCTCCTACATTACAACTCAAGTTGCGTTTTCACAAGAAAACTGCACCTCTAAGTCGATTTATGAACTTGATATTTCATATAATTGAATTTATACTTTTGAAAAGATCATCCGAGCCCACTAGTGGTCACATTACGAATATATTGGCCTAATTATCAATTTTGAACACAAATGAAAGAGGCTGAATGTAATAAACTCGGGGTTCTTTATCCAAGTCTATTAATTATTATTTTAAGATTATTGTCGAGCTGGGAGGATTCAATCATTCATAAAAACACTTCAAGGTTAACTGCTTTATTTTATGATCTTTCATTGGTCGTCAGTGTCATCAGCTGATTCTCACCTGATTCTCAGCTGATGTCACCTTAGATGTTACATCCTTTCGGTTTCGAAAAAAAAAATGAAAAATTTGTTCAAATAAAAATTTAAAGTAGGTAATTAGTTTCTTCATCGCGTAGTATTTTAATTGACAATAATGCCTACAACTTCGAGTACATCCATACAACATCGAGCCTACAACATCCATGTACATCCATAACATTGACTGAACACTTCTTTATCAAGATGGAAGTAGGTACTAACATGGATACAACTACAAATGTTTACATCCACAACAGTTGTTATAACCTGAGATCAGGGTAACCTCTTTGCGTTGTTGAACGCGAAATTTAAGATTTGAAAATAAAAAATGAAAATAACTTTTTCTCCGGTAGTCGTAGTTTAAAAACGTTTCGGTCATTAGGTATTTGTTAATGAGCCTCATATCGTTGAATCCTGGGTATTTCATCACGGTTTTGTAGCGAATATCTTCTCTTTGGTGGACTTGATGTTGATTGTGAATCATTGCTGTCTTCACTCTTGATGCAAATAAAATCTCTTCTGTTCCGTCGATATGTGTTGCCTTCTGAATTTTGTATCTGCCAAGATCGAGGGGTCTGTGCTGTATCAGTTACGATCCCTCGCTTCCATCTGTTTTTATGACGATACATGACCGAGTCATGTGGACCAATTTCAGGTAAGGTTTGCGCATTCCTGTCATAATAGAACTTTTGAGTACGTTGAGCTTGAGCAATTTTTTCAGCAACTAGCCGTTTGTTGATAGGTTTGATCACGAAATCTGTTTCGTTAAAGTTCAAGTTGTCTCGCAGCCATCTACCCACCATTAGTTGACTAGGAGAGTATCCCAATGATGGAATAGGGGAGTTTAGGTAAAGCATCAACAAAATGAAGGGGTTTTTTCCAGTTTTGTCGGCTTTTCGTAGGATGTTTTCTACTATTTTGACGCCAGTCTCGGCAAGTGCATGGCCTTGACTGTGGTGCGGACTGCTTGTCACTAATTCGATACCATTTTCATGTAGGTATGATCGAAATTCACGGCTTGCGAAGGGGTTATTGTCCGAAATAATCCAGTTAGGGAACCCATATCGTGAAAAGATCTTCTGGCACCATGAAAAGATGGCCGCCGCACTTTTGCCTGATATTCTATCATATTCTACCCATTTTGAGTAATAATCCATGGCAACTAAGTAAGGATTGCCTTTAAACTCTAGGATATCCATTCCTATTTTAGCCCATGGCCGAAGAGGTATGTTGGAGGGTATCATCGGTTCTTTGGGGTTTCTCGGTCTACTTTCCAAACACGTCTGACACGATGCAATGTAATGTTCAACATCACTGGACATTCCTGGCCAGTAGAAGAGTTTTCGAGCTTTTATTTTAGTTTTCAACATACCAAGATGTCCTTCATGCAGACTAGATAGTATCTGTTTACGCTGAGAAGTAGGAATAGCTATCCTATCTCCGTAAAATACCAATCCATCTTGTAGGTAGAGGTGATCTTTTATTGCGGCATATCGCCCCAATTCGCCGGTCAACTTTTTTGGCCATGTTGATGAGATAAATCTTCTTACTTCGCTCAGGCATGGATCATTTGTCGTCGCATTAACCAAGACCTTATGTCTGTTTTCTGACATTGTTGATTTTATCAGAGCATGAACCACACTCTCCAATTCAGAGCTACGTACGTCATTTTCCTGGTCTTCGTGAACATAAGCCCGAGAAAGTGTGTCAGCTAATATTAGATCCCTGCCCGGTACGTATGATATATTGAAGTTATATCTCATCAACCTTAGGCGCATTTGTTGTAACCTTTTAGGTACTTTTTCAATTTTTTGATTCATTATGTTTACGAGAGGTTTGTGGTCAGTTTGGACTTCCACTTTTCTCCCATAAACAAAGTAATGAAATTTTTCTAGAGCAAATAGTACGCCTCTTAACTCTTTTTCGATGATGGCCCAATTTAGTTCATTTTTCCGCAGAGAACGAGACGCAAATGCGATGGGTTTGCCATTTTGAATGATCGCACAGCCTAATCCATTGTTACTGGCATCAGACTGTACTTGTAATGGTTCATTCTCGTCATAGTGGGCTAAAATGGGGCTCTGTACTATTAAATGTTTCAATTTTTTGACACACTCAGTGTGTGTTTGGTTCCACACCCAGGGTTCTCCATCCTTAGTGAGTTGTCGAAGTGGGGCGGAATGTTCGGATAAATTAGGAATAAATTTACCGATGTATTTGACCATTCCTAAAAATCGAAGTAATCCTTTTTTATCTTCTGGATTGGGCATGTCGTTAATTGCCTTTATTCGGTTTGAATCAATTGCGATCCCTTTACTGGAGATAATGTGCCCCAAGATTTTAATTTCTTTTTCGCAGAATTTGAATTTTTCTTTATTAAATGTTATTTTTGCTTGTCTAGCCCTTTCTAGAACTTCCTTCAGGACTCTATCATGTTCAGTTTTACTCGACCCCGAAATAATTAAATCATCAATGTATATTTTGACTCCATTTATCGAGCCAAAAATTTCGACATTTTTCTTCTGGAAAACTTCTGCTGCTATTTTGATGCCAAATGGTAAGCGCTCGAATTGGTAAGTACCATGTGGAGTACCAAAACAACAAAGTTTCGCGGATTCCTTGCAAATGGGAATTTGATAAAAACCTTCTCGCAGGTCTAGAATCGAGAATAGCTGTTTTCCGGCCAAATCATCGAATATTTCATCCTGAGTTGGGATTTGATACTTGTCATCTCTGATTTGGCAATTTAGATCCTTCGGATCTAAGCATAAACGTGAGTTTTTTCGGGTTTTTCTACGATAACCAGGGGATGCTGCCATTCGCTCGGGGTGTCAATTTTAGAAATTATTTCAGCCTTTTCTAGTCTTGTCAAGGTTGATTTTAGCCTCTCCTGAAGGTGCTTAGGCACTCGACGAGGAGGATGAGTTACAGGCGTTGCATCATCCTTCAGGTATATTCGATAGGGTTTTCCAGGAAACTTTCCTAAGCCTGAAAATACGTCATTATACTGCTCAATTACTTCTTCTCTGTTATTAAAATTTATATTGACGTCAAGTTTTTCTATTTTGTTTAAAATTTTTAATTCATGGCAGGTAGTTAGACCCAAGATTGGCTTATCCAATGTATCAATAATTACATATTGTACATTCGCAGTGATATGTTTAAATTTTGTTAGTAATTTAATTTCTCCTTCGATTTTCAAGAAATTTCCGTTGTAGCCGGAAAGCTTAATTTTACTTTTCTTCAATTTATTTGAACTTTCGTGCTTCAGCTTATCGAAAATTCTTAAGGGTAAGACATTGACCTGACTTTCTGAATCAATTTTGAATCGAACATTGTTATGGTTAATTTTACCAATTATATTCCAATTGAGTTCTTCAGTACTTAGGTTGTCTATTTTCGTAATTGCATCGAGGTAAGTTTCTTCACTTTCATCAGAATCAGGGTGGATAGCTCGTACTTAACGTTGATTTTTAGTGTGCTTATTATTTTTATATTGGTTCTGATTATTGGGGCAGCAAATTGGGTAGTGATGTAACTTCTCACATCGACTACATTTAGTGTTGAATGCTGGACAATTCCTGAAACCATGTTCTGTATTGCACTTTTTACAGAGGTAGGTACGAGCTCCATCGGATACAATTTTACGATTGTCTCTTTTTTTGAAATTTTTAAATCGACTTGACTGACCTTTTCTGTAGACTGCATCCAGTTTTTCGGTTGTTTCTTTCTCGAAGTCCTTGATCTCAACCTGACGATTTTCGTGGAGGCGGCACATCTCTACAGCACGGTCAAGTGTCAGCTTATCTCCCTCATCAAGAAGTCGGCTCAAGAGGTTGTTGTCTGGGATCTGGGAAACGAGGCGGTCGCGTACCATGTCGTTGCGGTCAACAAAATCGCATGACGTTAATGACCACGTTTTTAGGGTGGTTGCATATTCTACAAGTGATTGCCCAGGTGCCAAATTCAATTTGTGGAACTTACAATGCTCGTGTAGCACATTTTTCTTCGGTGCGAAATATTCCGGGAAGGCTTCGGTCACTTCCGGGAATTTCGTGAGCACTTCAGCTTCTTTCGGATAAACGCCGTCGTCATCCGGGATGGAAATTTTATCTTGGATGAAGGTGTTGAAAAGTTCCACTCCTTTTGGACCTAATTGGTTGAGCAAGGTCGCTGTTTTGACTTCATGCGACTCATTTTTCTTTTTCGCCGCGGTCAAATAATACGTGAAATTCTGTAACCACATATCCCATTCGTTCTTTAGATTTGGGGCCTCGTAATTAAACGGAGGTGGTGGTCGAGCGTCTCCCATAATTACTTCGAGTAATTAATTCAGTCCCGGTCACTTATGGAAGGAAAGGTTAACTCCCGATGTTATCCGTTTTCATCCGGCGGCGGATGATGTTATTTTCGCGGACGAGAATTTAAAAAGGTTCGTAGGTATTCACCTGACACCATGTAATAAACTCGGGGTTCTTTATCCAAGTCTATTAATTATTATTTTAAGATTATTGTCGAGCTGGGAGGATTCAATCATTCATAAAAACACTTCAAGGTTAACTGCTTTATTTTATGATCTTTCATTGGTCGTCAGTGTCATCAGCTGATTCTCACCTGATTCTCAGCTGATGTCACCTTAGATGTTACACTGAACACATCGTTTACCTCAAGTAATCTTTGTTTTCACCGAAAAAACCCCATGTGAGTTAAAATGACTCACTACTCGTAACAGGCGCTTACCAAACAAGACTTGTGCTCCCGGGTTAATACATTTTGTATAATGATTTTTCTTATGTATGCGTAATAAACACGCATTGTTGGCAATAACGGGGGTTAAAAGCTCGTTGGCAATGACGGATTAATGATAAAATACTGTTTACGTTTTTTGTATTATGTTCTTCAAATAATAACCATGGTTCAGGATTTATTACCAAGAAATGTCCCCCCTCCCCTTCCCGGAAACCCAATCAAGCCTATGGGCCTCGCTCACTCATTTACTAAACAGTTTTCTTCTCGCTATAGAGCGTCATACAGATCAAGGGAGGCAATTTGAAGCTGATATATTCAAGAACATGACAAAGCTTGTGAACGTAATCAAGACTCGCACAATAGCCTATCACGTTCAATCAGACGGCCTCGTTGAAAGGAACGCTGTGACTCGCTGAGCCCCTACGTCATCAACAGAGGTGAGGTGATTTCTATAATGTGCGCGCACATCGGTCCAGCGTCCGTAAAACCATCAAAATGACTCAGCAAGGAGGTGCGGAAATTTGCAGATTCGATCTAAAAGGAACAGCGAGGATAGAGAGCCAGCCCTTTGTCACCCAATCTCATTTAAATGAGCAATTTGGATGCATACAAAGCAAGAGAAGGAGTACGAGATTAAAATTATCAATCGAAGGTGCCAGAAGGGTGGTTGCGATTGAGATCAACTGATGAACCACGATAGTGGGTTTTCTCACATCTGGTGCCAAGAGGACTATGTGCGAAATTCCACAATCCATGGACAATGTAGCCTTAATAGTGATTTTAGATGAGATCTACCGAATACACGATAAGGCCAAGCGGAGGATGATGTTGAGAATCCATTTCAACGAATGTGACCACTTAAGGGACAGCCCTTCGTTGGGGAAGAATGGTGTGATATCCTGGGTGACTCGTTTTGACAAGTCCGTTATTCATTATGAAAGTGGTAAGTATCGATGTTAGGATGGAAATCGTCTTGGAATAGTAGTGATAACTTGTCATTATTTAGATCTCAATGTCATTTCATCATTTGCAATTGAGGACCCGTCGTTTGTAATTGGAAGAATGAAATGAAATTTTATCTTGGTGAGCATTTTGTTATCCTTGAATAGTCAACATAAAGCTCAAGCTACCTTGATATACTCGAATTAACACTTTTGACCCATCCAATTCTTTAAGAATAACACTAAGAGGCCGTCCACAGTCAATGAAAGTTGATAATTCTGGTATGGATGATGATAATCACCGGGGAAAGAGAGGAATCGCCTCAAATGTACCGACATGTCATCAAGTGATTTTAAGCACCAATAAAAAAAGGAACCGTCGTATACAAGCGGAGTGGGCTGTATCTCTCGACTCTTTCTCTATGCAGGACCAGATGGGGGGAAGTATGATGCTCAACATTATCTGGGAAGCTCCCCTGGTAATGGGCCTTTAAAAAACCCCTCCTTCTAGGGTCATTAAACTCTCCGTCGGCCTCCCGACATTTTAGGTGACTGATTATGTGAAATGAACGTGGCGGGTTTCTTTCACTTAGGAACCACTCGCGTCCCTAATGGGAGTTTTTCGCGGCATTTTCGTTTATTTCGCCAAGCCATTTCGTAGCTATGACAAATTACCGGAATCCTCGAAGACAAATAATGAGTTTCTCTTGAGATTCACGATCAGAACCAATGTACAGGTTGACCCAGCTATTATGAACCGAATTGGTATTTTAAATTAGGTTTAGGAAATTGTTACCCCCAGTAATTTTGGTTTATTAGTTTCAATAATGAACCTTTGGAATCGAACAAGAAAAAAGATTATTTAACCTCCCCTCAAAATTTGTTGGTTTACATTTCAAGGTACGTAGAATCCAAAAATCGAATAAAAATTTGGCCGTCCGTCCACCGTACGCGGCACTTTCCCCACTTAGCATTGACCGATTTTGATGAAATCTTGTATGAAGGCTCTATTTGAAATCTAGTTGTGCCCCTAAGCTTTTGGTTGATGTAGGTCACTTCTAAGGGTTGAAAAATAAAGTTTGAAATTTTGAAAACGCCCTAACTCAAAAAATTTTGATATAAACGTATTGTTTTTTCCATCAGTTTAGGACAGTATAGAATTTTTAGAATTTTTTGAGACCACGTGGAGCCCTGTAGGAGAAACCGTTCGTTCCCTACGCGAATTTAAGGGCTGGACTTACGATAAATCTGAAACACGAGTTTTAAAAAATTTTACTATGACCGTCGAACTATTTTCAACATTGAATTGAGCAGTTTTATCTATTTTTTGATTGGCTCTCATCAGAGATTAATTATTACTAAAAGTACCTAATCAACTAACATTTTTAAAACATACCCTGCGTACAGTATACAGGGTGACCACACTTAAAATGGGCCAAACATCTGGGTTCGATTTTAAAAAGCTATTTCCAACAAAAAATGTCTCATAGCGATTTTTCGTTAACCCACTCAAAATGCCTTTCTTTTCACTTTGAAGTTTTTTTTCCGCGTTTTCGACCTTAAGTCATTAAAAATGTCATAACTCCTATCATTTACCAAGCAAATTCAAATTTAAGAATATCGTTAAAAACATTAATTTTCCAGGCTACCTAGTGTAAAACCAAAATCGTTTAGTTGTAAACCATTTCTAAAAAATTAAGTCAAAAAGGAAACTAATTGTTTTCCAACATTTAATTTTTTCTTTTCGGAGTTTTCTGTTTGAACGCCTGCCCATTGCGATGGGCGCTCTTCGAGAAAAACATGCTCAAATTGTCGGCTTTCCAACGGTCTATCAATTTTTCTTTTTAAAATTCAAATCGGAAGAGTAAATCAAGTGTGAATGCAAGAAAACGTGAGTTTCACTAGAAAATATACTGTTTTACGCGGTGTTTGGTTACCCTCGAGCTCGAGATGACTTGACGAGTTTGGTATCATTTCCTACGTAATTTTTATGCTGAATCCAATGGTGATACTTTCAAATGATTCCGACTGCTAGAAAGTGGATTTTCCGAGGGAAACCTTCATTTTTGGTTAATTATTTTCAATAATGATAGACATCTAAGAATAATGCATATTTTATGTACGAAAAACGAAGGTTTTCTTCGAAAAATCTACTTTCTAGCCATTCCTACCTTCTATTCGGATGTATCACCATAGGATTCAGCGTGGAAATGTACGTTGGAAATATTACCAAACCCATCAAGTAATCTTGAGAACGAGGGTGACCATACACCGTATAAAACAATCGATTTTCTAGTAAAACTCACGTTAAGTTGGGGAAAAAATTTCTAGGAGGCATGTTTTGTTGGAAATACCTTGCAGAATCGAACCCCGAAGTTATGCCCATCTTAAATGTAGAAACCCTGTATTATGTAATATTATTGTACCCGGCGCCTCCACCAATAATGTAAGAGTTATTTTGGGTTGGCGTGCCCACTAATATCGATGGGTTCGCCTCCTCTTACTTGTATTGCTGCACCTAGCTGCAAAGTGGTACAAGTAGGTTTTAATAGACAGAGATACAGCGTAAATTCAATAATAATTGCGGGTTTATTATTGTAATATCTAGGATCTTCCTATCTACCTACCTAGTCTCCCAGTTTTGAACGAACGCCCTCGCGACCGCCGAATAGCGCCCGAGTTTACGCGGACCACAATTTTTCACAACTGACCTTGTGTACTCGAGCAGCTGGAGCTGAGTGCTTCTCAGGGCCGGTGACGCAAGCTGCAGTGATCTAGTTCAAGTTAGCATAGGGCAGGCTTATCCAGGAGGCGGCTATTTCTCCTGGGCGTCGATGACAGAACTTCAGGGAGCGACGTAGCTTTTCACTTTGCAGTTCCCATTCCGCGACTGTCGTTTCTTTCCTTTTTCCTCGTCGTCTCAGGTTAAAGTTTTTTCCTCTTCGTCAGCTCTGACCTGGTTTGATTCGATGTGGGAGGCTACTTCTCACAGGTATCAGGGGAAAACTGCAAAATATTAAATAATGTGAAGAGATCGCTTACCAGGGATAAGGCAGAAAAGTGACTGTCTGCCGAGCTCGTTCCCAGTCTAAGAGAGAAGCGACGCCTCCACAGGCATAGTTCGCGGAACTGCTACATGCTTTTCGGGGCGAAGGGTAATTTTTTATGAAAATATGATGGATTCTGACGACTCCTTAAGCGCGCTGCCTAGTCCTCAATTGTAAACCGATCTGCGTCTTCCTTTTTTGTTCGACACAGACAACTTCCCAGTTGGAAATTACTTCACCGGAGTTTCTGAATTCTCATGGGGAGGAAGCGAGGAGGACGAATTATAATCACAAATTACCGGATTTTTCAATATTCCGGTTCATATTAGGGCGTGGATACTGATAGAACCCCAACTTTGTAAATCGGGGAACAATCAATATATCTCTGGATTTTCATGAACTATTCTTTGAGCAACCATGGACCAAATCAGTGATGCCCTCATGATGCCTAGACACTTGAAACCCGCTTATTGCGTTTTTTTTTTTTTTTTTTTTTGTGCTTCATCATAAATAGGTACAGATCTTCTATGGACAACTGATCAAAACCAACAGATGAAAGTCCAATGTTAAGACAAAAATATTACCTCGGTGGTGCCAAATTGGCACCGTTGGTGGAAGGTGGAGGGGAATGATCGAATTCGCATGTTTGGTATCGTATATCATGGACTTAAAAATTTTGTTCAAATTCGACGCTCTTGAAAGGTGGGTAAAATTGAGCTGGGTTGGAAGATGGGTGAGGTTTGGTGCTTACTGGTTGAAAATGGAACTTTCCCTTACTAAGCATTACTAAACATTATATTATTGTATCATTTCAATCATTGTAGATTTGGCCTACTCATAACTAGAATTCAGAACCGTGAACGCCTATTATATAATCTCACGAGAAACCTCTTGGAAACCATCAGATGAAGCCCGTTAAGTTTATGAGGAATTCAGACTTTTTCGAGCCTCGCTTATCAAAACTTATCCAATGTACTGGGCCATTAACCTCCCTTCACCTCCACACTCTCTCCACCCCTACTCTAAGCCACCCCGACGGGCCGAACTGTATGAAAAGTTGGGAGTGATTTATAGCCCAGACGACCAGGGTCGAGTATTTATTTTTTTCCCTTCCCTCATTTCTCTTTTCCCGGAAATTGTTATCAATTATTCCCACCAAGTTATCGGGAGGTGTCAAGGTCGCGGAAGCTATAATTACTGTCAGATAAGTTCGATCGCTCAAAAAATTTATTAATCACACCGTCTGCCGTGGAAGGAGGGAGGCTGCGACAAAGTGTGGGAGGTAGTGGTTCGAAGGTGATTCATGGATCCGACGGGCAAGTTCTTGACGTCTAGTTTCGTTACACAGCGAAGATAATACAATCAAGGAGGTTCACGAACTCACCTGGCCGGAGATTCCCAAGAAAGATCGGGTTCTCAATTAACATCATTACCAATAGCCGTATACCTGAAAATTTCATCAGAATCGGATGGAAACTGTGGAATAATAGCGTGTCACAAGGGGTGCCCAGTAGCGACCTTTGATGCAATCAGAAGGACTCATATGGGATTAGCATAACGCCGTTCCTCAATGACCCACCAAGAGCGAAATCATGGAAATAGTGAGCGAATTATGTTCGGATGTTAGACCTTTGAACATGCAAAGTTGTAGTGACATCAGAAAGGATTGTTTATTTGTCACCTCTTCTTCCTGCCCAGAGAAAGATGGGGGTAAACTCACCACAACTGCTTATGGGTTGGAGAGATCAGTTAACCTCATTTTCAAGCCACAGGTCTTTCCGAGATTTATCACTCGATTAGAGCTGATTTCAGTCATACACTGGGTTACAAAATTTTCCATGGATGGCGGACGTTGGATTGAAAATTTGAATTACACGCATTAGGTGCTATTTGATAGAAGATATTTTATTGGTCCGTCATCTTTACCACTCTGAATAGGATAACACCTTCAGTCAACTCTGTCGAGACCACTTGATAGGATTTTTCTCCTTTCGTTGATACGTTTTTTTTTTTTTTTCAGATAAAACTCCGAACTAAAACTAAACGTTTCTTGTGATCTTTCTGAGTTGGGGCGTTTTCAAAATATTTTTCCTCACTTTTTACCCCCTAGAAGTGACTCACAGAAACCAACATAACACAACTAGACTCCAAATGAAGCGAATATGCCGAATTTCATCAAAATTGTTCCACGGGAATTGGACAAGGTGCTGTTGCGTAAGAAGTAAGTACGGATACAGCTTATGGAAGACAGACGGACACATTTTTTACAATTTTTGAATTCTACATTCCTAGCTTGAAACGTAAACCATCAAATATGAAGTTCCATAGTTTAAAACGTGCACCGTCCTTATGGTCGTAGTATCGATCCTTGCCTTCCATTTTAATGGCCAACCTATCTGAATATCGACAGTAACAATGTAAAACCACGTAAGTTGAAAAACGAAATTTTTCAGAAGGCGTAAAAAACTTGTAAATCATTTAAAACTAGAATTTTTTACGTCTCCTGAAAATTTTCGATTTTTTTTTTTTTTTTGTTTTCAGCTTACGCGGTTTTACATTGTTAGTGCCGATATTTTGTAATAATTCATTTTTTCCTTTTTGATGGTTCAACATGATGAAGTCAATTTGTTTTCTTTTTGTATTTTGTTAACCTTCAATCCGGAGGGAGTCCCAGGGAGGTCGATTGAGTTTTCAAATTCGTGTAGAGGGTGGATCAGCAGCACCCGTTTCAGTACCCTCTTGGACACGCGCGAAGAAGGCACAAGAGCCATTTCCGATTGTTTCGAGTTTTTTTCTTCTCTCCTTCAACCTTTTTTCGAGAAAAAAATGAGTCCCTTGGACGTCAACCTCCGTCCAGAGTGTGAAGTGCGAAGTTATTCGCCCCATAATTTGTATTTTCCTCTCTGAGATGGCACGAGAAATCACCGTAGTTGACCCCAACTTCACAAATTTGTTGGAGATATAATATAATTTTTGATGGTAATGAGAATGATTTCGCGGTCGATCCCAACAGTCCTCACTCGTGCCTAATGTTCAGCCCCAGTCATCACAACCTGGTACCAGCAGACTGATGTTCATGCTATTTCGACTCATCAGACGATGGCTATTCCAACTTCTATCCTGATTTTGTCATCGATGGAGAATTTGATGGAGATCTCGAGCATTGAATACTTTTTGGCAGCTCATTTTTAACTTTTGGTATACCAATTTGAACGTTTGGCAACTCAATTTGAAATTTTTGGCAAATCCCTTCCGTTTCGACAACTACTGGAATCCTTGTCCAATTATTTTTACATAGTTTACGGTCTGAAATAGTTTACTAGAATGGTAACTGTACAATTAACAAAATGACTTCAGATCTATAAAAGAATTCGGGTACCAAACTTTTGTAAAATAAATAAATTTGTTTTGATTTGATACCTGATGTGTCTAATGTCTTCTTGAATTACATTGATACTGTTGAAAGATGATTTGGAGGTGATAAAGTTATCAATACAACCAAAACTACAAAGAAAAACGGCGGCTTTATGAGTCGACGTCCCAGGGACGTCTCCATCCGTCAGGAAATTACTCACGTCCATCCCGATTGAAGGTTAAAATGAGTTTTTTTTTAAGTACCAAAGCAGTTTTTAAAAAATTATGTGACTTTTTGGAAAAATACGAATTTCTCCGTCAATCCCCGACGAGTTTTCAGGTTTTTAAGATTGGGACCCACCCTGCTCATCTACTCAAAAGTGCGAATTATCCCTGATTTCCCTATTTTATACGTTATTCCACACAATTCCCTGACTTTTCCACATTGGGAGCCACTCTGCTCAACAATTCAACAGTTCCACCGCTTTGGACAATTTATATCGGATCCCTCCTCTTGCGGCGATGTTTTTTAGTCCTTGATTCTTCTAGATGGACATAATTTCCTGACTTCACAGGTTTTTCCTGACTTTTCAAGTTAACTGCCCCCTTGCAAATAATATATTTTTCGGATTGGCACTATAACTAAACGGTATCAAGATGCATGGTCAAACCCCCTTCATACTATATGGAAAGAGGTGGGTAGCTACTTCATCTTCCATTAGCCTCAATCGAGCTTCAACCCTGATAATCACACAGGGTGGATATGTCACCTGTTCTTCGAGGCAGAAAAGAAAATCCCGATTCCCTGCACCTCCATTATACTCCACGTACGTATCGTACTAATCGTTTGGAACCGACAGAGCTCCATTCATAGACAAGTGGTACCTACTGTGGTCGACGGAGGCCTACACGAACCATTCTCGCAGCAGCACAATCGTGAGTCACTTATGCTGAAAATATAAAACTGCCTCCATTCTGTCAATGTCAGGCCAACCAGTGACGAGGTCCGGTCAGTCAAGGACCTGGACGAGAACCCGCTATTCTTCTTTCACACAACTTCCATTATCCCTCAAACTCTGCCCGGAGTTTCGATCCATTATAATCACTTTTTACGAGATAGTTTGAAAGCGTGAACACAATTAATTCTCCACCGACGCCGTCATTAATCATTCTTCACTTTTCTAACTCACGTAAGAATCCGTCGCAAAAAAGAATTTTTTGCGTAAACGGGTAGAAAGGTGCAGTTTCTCTCTAAACGGTATGATACTTGAACATGGATTTTATATTATCGTGAGCCATCACGTAGAAATGTCCCAAATTAATGTAAAACCAGCCTATGTTTGTAACAATGTACATGACGCAAATTCAAATGCGGTTTTAAGTGTGCGAATGAATCATAAATTTACTGCTAATTATAAACTTGCATAAACTTTACTACAAATTAATTTACCGTAATTACCTATAAACTGTTCCAAATGTATTTACATTGTGTATAATACTAACCTATAAATTCGAGTATACTGGGTACTCCTTGATGACAACTTCAATCACTTCAAAACTTGAAATCGAATGAGATCTCTTATTCACTTACAATCTGTTATTGTTTGAGTAGGAAACTGAAAACAAGATAGGACTGTTCAAATGGAGTGTGACGTACAAACTAAATTTGGGGGTTAATCCACAAAATAAGAAATTTAAAACCTTCAGAAAAGTATTGAGAGAAGGAAAAAAAATGAAATGAGTAGAATGTTTTACTCGAGAAGAAGAAAATAAACAGTCTCAATATTTCAATTTTAAATTGTATAGGAACTTCTCAGGGGACGTCACAGCTATAATTAACCCATTGTATATTGCGAGAGCGAATATACAAAAATGCTACTTTCGCTAGATTTCGAGAGCTTCGGGGAAAAGAAAGGGACTCAGGCGATACGAGCTGAAAGGCTTCCAGATGAGACATGTATTCGTGTTTCTGATCCGAAACCCGAAACATACCAATCAAAATAATTTTGATAATGACGGTAGGAGAGAAACACCGCGAAACAGAATTCGGGAGATATATTGAGGAAGCTGAATAGGTGTTGAGCTTACTGGTACGGTACTTTGTGTGGGCTTCTCAGGTCTTTCCGAAGGAGTCCAAGGGATGATGGTGAATACGAGGCACACGATCAAATACAAAAAAAGATCTTTTTGGCATAGGATCTGAGACAAACATTTTGACTTAATTGTCCCAATAGAGATGGAAAATTTTCCAGAAATTTGGTTTTCGAGGTTGCTACCCAAGACGAATACACAGGACATGACGGTGAGATCCTGGTCGATCGGCAGAAATCAATTATTAGGAACATGAATTACTTGAATTTCGAATCTCGAAATAGTCGGTAAAAATAATTTCGAAAGAAGGCAGTTCGCAGTGACGGAACAAAAAAGTAAAACGAAGATGAGCAAAATGGTGATGGATTAGTGTAGCCCCCAACGGGTCCTTAATAAGGGCGAGAAAAGTTCCACGTAGGCAGACCTTTCGATTCAATAAAAGAAATAATATTTCTTTTTATTGATAATATTTCTTTTATAATTCAATTCTTTACCATTTTTTCCAGTCCAAGAAAGAACTGCATTAAATCTGGAGATGTGAAATTAATTCAAAATCGACTAGGCCTCCAGTGCAGGTCAAGTCGGAAGTTGGCATCATTGACGAACAGCTGCCACCAAAACCACGATTTGTTCAAAAACCTTTTGAGGGGAGGATTCAAATATTCCTCGTTACAACAGTTCCAAGGGCACGCGGTTATTAATGATAACGTCATTGCCGAGTATACTGCCCTACAGGTTGCAGAGCGCTCAGAGCCATCCACCAAATGTGCAGCGGTCACTCACCAAGTCTTGGTGTAGCGCCTCAAGAATAAGAGCGACGAGGACTAGGAACAACGACGCGTCTTCAGAATGGAAGCGGAAGGCCATTGGGCCAAAGCAGTTTACCAAAACTCCAGTGTCAATCCATGATATTGTTATGAACCACAAATCAATCAACATGCATTTCCTATTTGGTTTCTTCTCAGAATACAATAATGTTCTTGGTGACCAACATGTTTCCGAAACCTCAATTATCACTTTTTCCCACCATTTTCAACACCTTTTTTCTCTCCTAAGTTCATTATCAAGTAAATATTCATGGTCTTCTTTCTCTGTGTCCCGGTTAGAAACGTCTAGCTTATCAGGTCACCTCGAAGTCCTGCCAACTTAGATTACTTGCATCTCTCACCGACATCCTTCCTAGCTTCCTGTGCTCGCAATAAATTCTAAGTCCTTCGCAATTCAACTTGAGAAAAAAACGAGTCATTGTTTGAAGTGACTCATCGTGAGGTGTTTCAGTTTACAGTGAATTGAAGTCTATCGAGGTCAGAATAACATCCATTGGAACACTTATTTTTCGTAGTACACTAGAAGAAAGTGATCTTTGCCCTTGAAGTTACAGGATTTCTTCGTATGAACAATTTTGGTTCCTGAGACAATGAACCAATGGTCAAAAATGACAATTTTTGGGTTTTACTGGGGAGGAAAGTAGTGTAATCTTTTAATGAATTTTCGATACAATAAATTGAGCAATAGTTGATCCCGAAACCTCCATCCTCGGTCCAAACTGGATTTTCACGAAGAAAATGTCCAAAAAATTATCAATTTACAATAATGTATTCGCTAAATTGAGGTGCTATTGTAATTATTACAAAAATCCAGTTTGGACCGAGGATGGAGGTTCTGGGATCAAGGCGATGGAGTGAGGGCAGGCAAGGCGACAGATTTGAGATCATCATGAGCCACTGGTTTGGAATCAAAGGGCTGGGAGCAAAGGAATATGTGCTGTTCGAATGCAAGTAGACTTCGAGGACGATTCGAGAGACTTCGAGATTTGAAAAAAGCCAGCGTGAACAAAGGTAGGTACCTAAAATCTAACTTAAAATTATTAAACTTGAACTAATAAAACTAAAAATTGAACTAACTTTAGGTAACTAGAACTAATTAAACTATTAAAACTTATTCAACCAACAACTTAAACTAGTTAGGGTAAAACCACCAATAGTCGGCACTGTTAAGCCCGATCTTCAACTTCAAAACGCAGTTATAAATCAGTTTTGAGTGCTAATCCATTATTTTTTTTTCTTTACGTAGATAAACATCTGTACTTCATTTTAAAAAATACTAGGAAACTTCATAACAACTTTTGAATCGAGTTGTTAGGCAATTCTACACAAACAACAGATTTCCTAGTAGCCGGCACCCATTTTGCCATCAATCGGCACGGCTTTTAACCAATAGTGGGCACCAGTCCACTATTGATGGGCACTGCTCACTACTAATAGTTGGCACCTGCCAACTACCAATTCAACGCTGCCATACTAATAGTTGGAACAGGTTTAGATTCTGGTGAGGGATAGAAAAAAACGTAAAATGGTAACGAAAGGTAAAATAACGTTTTTATTTTAATCAGCCTTTAAGGTTAACTGTGAGTTACCGAGGTACCGACCTACTGTGCAGTGAAATACCAGGTTTTCCTCGACAAAATTTGGTGTTGAACACTCTAATTATTTTGACATATCACATAAATTAAGTCCCAAACGATAGAGGTGAACGGATGAGACAAGAAATATCACAAAAGTTTGAATAGGTATAAAAGGAAATCAAACATTGGTTTCAAACTAGGTATAAAGTTAAAATTTAATATTTTATATTAAATACCAAGTGGGTGTGGCACATAGCTTCCTCGTATCCATAACCCGATTATATAGATGATCCGATGCATAGTAGTTAATCTCAAAACACCAATCTCTAAGTACCTTACAGTACCATCATAGGGGACCATCTACACGCTAATCTGGACAATCCTAGAAAATTTCATAAAATTCGGATGAAAAATGTAAGTTTATGGCTGTTACAAGGAATTCACGTTCGCGCATGCGCATCGGCTACTATCAGTCCGGGGGTGATGATTTTCATAGAGGACCATCTACAACGTAATCCGCATAGTCACTGAAAATTTCATCGAAATCGGGTAGAAAATGTGGACGTTATGGCTGTTACAAGGAATTCACGTTTGCTCATGCGCAGAGGCTACTATCAGTCCGAAGGTGGTGATTTTCATAGGGGACCATCTAAATACCAATCTGTAACATTCCTGAAAATTTCATCGAAATCGGATGGAAAATGTAGATGTTATGGCCGTTACAAGGAATTCACGTTTGTGTATGCGCAGTCGCTTCTATCAGTCCGGGGCTTCTGTAAATTTTAAGGCCTTGATTTTCATAGGGGACCGTCTACACACCAACCCAATCCCTGAAAATTTCATAGAAATCGGACAATAACTTCGTATAGTTATGCCCGTTACAAGGAATTCATGACAGACAGACACGGAACCCATATTGTTCAGAAAGGTCTAAAACGCAAAACGCGAGTGAAAATTTTGATTTTGGAGATCTTTTTTTTCATCCTTGAAAAGTGAAAACAAAACTTCCGCTACCTTGGTAGACTCGGAAGCAATTTAAGTCTCAAAATAGGTACCCTCCCCCCTTCACCCCATCAGGTAGTAGGTAGGTACCCCCCACCCTCCCCTACTCATCTCAGCAAAAAATACCTAGCGATCACCTCCAGTGTTAATAACGGGCACTGCCGACTATTCAATACTGGGCATGCTGATTATTAGGTTCTACCAATAGTCGGCATGCCAGTTATTGAATGATCGGCACTGCCCATTATTAGTTTTATGGTGTGCCGAAATCTGGATAGAGCTACGGAATAACAATTTAAACTTTAGAAATTATGTTTGGTTACGAAAATTGATCAATTCAGATCAAAAGACTTCATGATGACAAATGCAAGCCGAAATCCAATAGTGGGCACCCCAAGCCAATTATTGAAATTGAGGTTAATTTTTATCCAGAACTGGGCACATCTGCGATCCCCAATATAATTAGATAAAACGTATCAAAAAATAATGCAAATGAAAGCTTGAAAGCTGGAGAATGCAACAGAATCGGAAAAAAGTACGAAAGAATCAATTACCAGCGAGCAGTACCCAAATCAGCACTGTCAGTCCTTAAGAAAAAAAATAGCGGGAGGTCTGTTACGAGGACGCGCAATGGGTACTGTCAAAAAATGTTTTTCCATCTGATTTTACTCCTGCTCACGGCCCACAAACAAGCTGACGAGCTTGGTATTCAGTTGTAGCCCGTGAAAATATTTTTTTAAGCCTCCTAGGTCACTCCCAAGTCTTATTCTTGACCAAAATGTGTTAAGAGTGCCGACTATTAGGGGGGGTGCTGGTTATTGGTGGTTTTACCCTAACACAAAACATTATTTTTTTGTAGGCACCGTCCGTTTGCCTGAGAAGACTACCAGAGACATGCTCGAATATCTGAATCAACTGTGGAAAAAATATAACAACAACAAGGACGTACTGGACTACCTCCTCAGCGTGGGCCTTAGGAGTGAGCAATTCGACAAGAAAGAGAACTCAAGGAAAACGACGAATGTGTTCATTCCGACTTGTAGTACATAGGTGCCTAAAATCGAATGAATGCCTGCAGTTCATGATGTTTTTTCGTGAACCCCGAATCACCCGAATTTAATCACACCTCCCAGAGCTCTGTAGGCCCAACTGTTCGGGAATAAGGATAATCAATTACCTAGTTAATGGATCTCCCTTGAATTTTTTCATAAATTCAAGAAATATATTTTTTTAGTGCTAAAATTTAGAAAATAATGAAACCATCCAGACGATCAAGTATCGTTAAATGAGCAATATCTATGAAATTTATGAAATTAGAGCTAGTCCAAGAGGACCCATCTCCCCCATTCCACCTTCCTAAGGTCCCTGGAAGGGTCGGTATCTCCCCTGACAGGTGAGCTTTACATAAAAATAATAATCAGTTGTGTAATTGAATCGATGAGAATGAAAACAGTACAAGTCCATTTTTGACGATTTTTGAAAAATGGCTTTCTGTAGGTTGTAACCAGTAGAACTACGCATTGAGCACAAGAGCAGTATGCTAACCACACTCGGTAAGCTTGAACAGAGCCTAAATGAAAATGATTGAGGGAAAAAACAGTACGAGTCCATGGACTTATACTGTTCTTGCTCTCAACACGTAGGGACTAGTGGCAACTTCCGGACGCTTCGACAAGGTGTACCACTATTTTCCTATGCGTGGTCACTCGTTTTTACCATGTGACCGGGATTTTGGAGTTGTAAAACGGCACATTAAAAAGCAAGACCGTGTATACCTCCCACAACACTATGAGGAAATGATCGAACACAGCAAAAAGAAAATACCTCATTTCTCTGTAAAACCTGTTTCTTACGACTATTTTATCGAGTTCAAAGCATGGTGGCCATCCGTTTGCAAGAAAACACCAAAATCGATAAGTGGATCCAACAAACCTTTTGCAATTTCCGAGTACAGGGAATTTGAATACGACGCCTCCATGCCTGGGTATGTCAAAACATACGACTTCATCGATGGACTCTCCTCTTCAACCTTCAAACTCGCTAAAAACAGGGCTTCACAAGATCTTCCTTCTCAAAAAGCTTATGATGGACCCATCGCAATAAATTCCAAAAAGATCGCAGATGTTGTTAAACTTATGAAATACATTACTCATCCTTACCTAGAGTTCTACCAGAGTATCCAAGAATGGAAAACTACCGAACGACAAGAAAATGAAGAAAACGAGTAACTTTTTCTGTCTTACATTAACCTCAGTTGGTAACCAGAGTAATTACGTTATATTTGTTTATTTACCGTTACATTGCACTGAAATAAAGCAATTTTTTCCACTTTAATTTTGTTGAGAAAAAAACAGTACAAGTCCAGTCATTTATTTTGTAACCTTCTATCCACATAAGTTATTTTTTCCTTTGAAAATGTAGGTGGCAATGTTGATAGGACCTGAAAGTATAATATCTGATAAATTTATCAATCCTTAAACACACTGAGAGTGATTCATACAAGAACCAAACCTTAGACACCTGATATCTCGATAAGCTGATTGGGGACATGTACTGTTGTCATTCTCACTGCTTCAATTGATTGGACCGTTTACTAGTTCGAGTGGCTGTTGTTGTACCTTCAAGCGCATGGGCCCAACCTCTCCTCAAAGTTTCATAATAATGAAATGAACGGATTAGGAGGGTCTAAGACACATACCGACAAGTATTAATTTCTAATTATATAATACTTATCTTATTGTGAGGAATGAACTATTCAGCTGTAGTGTGTGTTTAAGTTTTTAGCGGTTTACTCCATCTTCATGACGTCAACGCCCCACCGAAAATAATATCAATTCTTGTTCGAAGTTAACTCTTTCATTGAACCTCCCACGGATTTAGCTTACGTTTCACATTTTAAAAAAATAATAATTATTATTAAAAGTAACACGCAACGGTATTCTGGGAAAAGCTCGAGTTCGATTCGACACACGTGCGGCCTACGCATTCAGGAAGAGCTATCTGCCTCTGGTTATCCAAGTGAATGAAAAGGATGGGCGATGAGCGTGGGGGTTGCAGGCCCAATCGCAATTAAGGGCGAGCAGGGTGACTTGAAAAATGGGCAGGAAGACGGGAGGAGAGGGGAGTGGAGGAACAAGAGGTTTTCGGGACTCGAAGAATGAGCTTGAAAGGGGGGGGGGGCGCTGTTGGTTTTGGGGAGAGAGCTAGTTCCACAAACAACCATTAATAGAAGGATCGATCCTTCCAGGGGAAGATCTCATAAAACAGAGAACTTCAAATCCCCCCTTGATAAATTGACTTTGGTTTATTCAGGTCTCTTTTGAAAACACTCCGGGAACTCTCTACACATCTTTAGTCAGAGTAGCGGCTCATTCATAGGGATCGGGGACCGTCTCAGACAGGGTCGTCAAAGCCACTTCTTTCCCGTGGATGTCAAGTAATTTGACACCTCTCACGATCACGATGTTTGTGACAATAAATCTGCTCAAGATGTGACTTGTAGGAGAAACAGCACACTGTGTGATTATTTTCTCTACATTGCACCATAGCACTCTATCGCTCT
Source organism: Apolygus lucorum (assembly GCA_009739505.2). Taxonomy (NCBI): domain Eukaryota; kingdom Metazoa; phylum Arthropoda; class Insecta; order Hemiptera; family Miridae; genus Apolygus; species Apolygus lucorum. The sequence goes on along the minus strand of CM019167.2, from coordinate 106,265,997 downwards.
TCTCTATCGAATACATCTGTCTTATCTATCTATCGCTTCACCATCTATTTATCTTGGTCGAGGTCATGGATGCGTCGCCACCACTCACTTTTACCTACATGTCATCTTAAAACTTCGAAAACTCATCCAAGCGATTCTACAAGCGTATCCCTGAGATATCATGCGGTAAGGACAAGATGCGAAAACCACTTCAAAAATACGGAAATTTGTTTATGATGTGGCTCATAAAGGCAAGATGCTTGTTGAGTGCAAAAACCACGTCAATCAGGTTAGTAGTTCGAAAGAAACAGGGCCTCTTAGTTTGAATGATGACCGCAGAAACAACTTGAGTTTGTGACTGACGAGGTTTCTACACCCAACGCTGGATCGCATAACCTTCCAAAGCACACTGATGCTTCTTGTTGAAGAGATAGGGATGTTTTGTAAAGTGGGTTCAATAATTTTCTCCTATTCATTCAAAATCAGCTTCCTCGGAGAAGACTGGAAGTGACTGAGGAAGTAAGATGAGTAGCGGGAAATATATGCGTTATTATGACTCTCTCATGTTCATTCTAGAGCGCTGAAAGTTAGCAACCTGTTACTTGGAGATAACTGCTGATCTTGGGAGACCAGCTGAGACTTCCCCTTGGGGACCATTTTAAGTGATTAGGAGGAAGTTTCCATCGTTGGATTTATAAACCCAACTTCTTCACTGGATTTTTTGCTAGAGTGCTGAAATGCATTCGTTACTTACGCTCCTGCATGAAGACCCCTGGGTGTGATCGGGGGAAAGTCAAAGATATCAGTTAGATGAGCGATAAGCTATCCTTTTCCTGATCATTCTAGTCAGTGCAACTGAGCGATTCAGTAACGGGAGAGAAGGAATACAAAAAATGGAATAAGGTGGGAAATTGAATGATTGAGAAGAATATCCCGTAGTGATATAGTCGAAGCCGGAAAGGAAACAGCCTGTATAGAGACAAGAAGACATGGAAGAGGATTAAGAATGCAGAGTCAGGTGCATGCGGAGATATGGAGATGGAGAGTATGGATAATAATCAGGACGAAGAGCTCGAAGCTCAAATAGAAGAAGATCGACAGACAAAGAAATGGAAAATTTCCGAATTTGAAGTTGGAGATACAAATTCGTTTTTTTACGTACAAGTTCTGTGAATTTGCTGGAGATTCATGTTATGGAGTTGGGTAGGTATTTGAACGTCAGCTATTCCACCATTATTACTCCGTTATGCTATTGATGAATGAGAATGCCCGAGATACAAGCGTTGTATTTTAATGTGATTGATTCCAGGGAAAATAATGGAAATGTTCTGAGAATGGTGTATCAATGTTCTCCTTAGCGTGGGAGACCGCCGTTTTGGTTTTAATTTCCGATAGAGAACCTTTGGAATTGAGCAAGGAAAAAATTGTTTAACGCCCCTCAAAATTTGATAATGAACGTTTCAAGATACTATGTAGAATCCAAAATCGAATGATAAATTGTCAGCCGCACAGTGAGGCGGGGGTGGAAATTAGCAGGGTATTCTACGTGACTCAAAAAAGGATCCAATGTGGTTTTCTCGAAGATTATTACCTGAAGAATTGGTGTGTGAAAGACCTCCGGTGACTAAAAATTATTATCACTACCAAATGGAGGCTGAAACATGATATTTCGAGTAATTTGAGGGTATAATTTGAAAATTTCCTACCATGTTCTATGTGTTTGAAAAAATGCCTGAATAATATGATGTTGGCAATACATTTATGTAGCATTGCTGAGAAATACTTATTATTTTTTCCAAATTATTTCGGCTTGAACATTACCCAAAATTTGGCTTTTCATAGCGAAATACAGCTTGAGGGACGTAGAAAGAACAAACTTAGCCTTCCTTTGGTTTGGCCCAATTTTTTTCTTAAAGTTCTGGCTATTACCAACAAGCTGTAAAAATTTCATCGCCGTATTCCACCGTATTCAGGTGAGGTTAAAGATAGAGCAAGACCGCCGTCTTTGCCGTCACCCCACTCATTTTTGCTTCCCAGACAACCAGGCTAGTACGTGTAAAACCGTTGTATTCACTTTTAAAGGTCGAAAAAAATTGCCACTCGCGTTTAACATTTTAGGCCTTCCTCAATAATTTTGGATCCTTTTCTGTCTTATGAGTGATCATGTGGATTGGAAAGTAGATGGTTCCGTATGGAAATCATTGCTCTCGGACGAGTAGTAGCCACAGCGCATGCATAAAAGTAAAACCCGGAGTTTTTGGGGGTATTTTTATCTCTTTGGAGCCCTTCTTATCCCTACCCAAGTGAGATTCATACAAAAAAACTCGGCGTTCCGCGCCTCGAAAAACAGAGTGTTGGAAAAGGCGTAGGATCGGAGATCGGAGTGTTTAACCCATTAGTGCCCAGTGATGCCGTTCGGCATCGCTGAAGTTGGGGTCACTCTAGTGAGTTTTGTGACTACAATTTGGACTTTTTCTTCATTTTCTTACTTGTTTATCTCTCTTGAAGGGTTTGTTTATTTGTTTTTCACCTAAGTGATCAGTGTAACCTCGTGTAGTGCAAGCATAACGCGTTTGAAGATGGGTCAAATTTTCGACCTCGACCCCCTGAGACATTCTTTGTCGTAAGAATAAATTTTTAATTTTTCGGCGGAGAATGAATACTTTCTAATCATCCTGAAATATTTTCTGGGCTTAGTATGAAGTTTTCGGATCGAATAAATAGGATACCCGGCTATGGTGGCAGTGTTCATCTGTGCGATGCCAAACGGCATCGTTGGGCAGTTACTGACAGTTTTCTGAATTCGTTTTGTCCACGACGCTTTTTTTGTACTCATAGCGTGCATTCATAACTAGTGGTTTTCCGTAGATGATTGAATAGTATTTTTTATTTTTGCTTCTCATTTAAGACCTGGATTTTTCCTTCAAGATGCTCTCGACGTGCTCATCGACATGAATATTGACGCAGACATTTCAGTTGATATTTTTATCGAACCTCCCAATCCAGCTGAATTGTCAGATGACGATTCAGGCAATGAAGAAAACGAAATTCAAGAACTATCCGGCATTTGTCATGTAATAAATTGTTAGCCTCTCTCAAATTGTGATTGGATATGTACGAAATGGCGGAAATGAATATCTTGAAGCAGAAGCAGTTGGGACTTCTGCAGGACAACTGATGAGTGATGAAGATGTTATTTTGATGAAGAACCGATTGAAAGAGACTGGTCCCCGTAAGAGTCCTACACAATGGCTTGATGGTGTTTTTGTTAATGTCAAAGTGGCTAATAAATACAAACGCTGCAAATTATTACACAATGGTTTATTATTTTTCTATATAGATCGCTCGTCTACAAAATCACCAACCGTCCAATATGAAGAAAAAAAAAAAAAATCAAAAAAAATCAAAATCACTAACCATTGATCGCATTTCGGTCAGCTCTAATTTGAACGGAGATTAGGCCTCTTTTGCGATTCACATTCGTGTTTTGATTTATAAATATATATATATATATTTCAATATAAACCCTTAAATTTTCGTAGGGAGCGAACGGTTTGTCCTACAGAGCTCCGCGTGGTCTCAAAAAATTCTAAAAATTCTATAGAATCTTAAATTGAAGGAAAAACAGTACCTTTATATCACAATTTTTTGAGTTAGGGCGTTTTCAAAATTTCAAAATTGATTTTGGAACCCTTAGAAGTGACCAACATCAACCAAAAGCTTCGGGGCACAACTAGACCCCAAATGGAGCCTACATACCAAATTTCATCAAAATCGGTCAATGCTAAGTGGCAAAAGTGCCGCGTACGGCGGACGGCGTACGGCGGACGGCGGACGGACGGCCAAATTTTTATTCGATTTTTGGATTCTACGTACTTTGAAACGTAAACCATCAAATTTTGAGGGGGTGTTAAACAATTTTTTTTCTTGGTCGATTCCAAAGGTTCATTATTGAAAATAATAAACCAAAATGGGTACCTAATTTTCCTTCTATCAACTATTTACAGTTCAGTGGATCACCTTTCGAAGGTTTTGATCAGTTATTTAATGAAGAAGAATAAGGTACTCACCCGAACAAAATAAGAACACCACGGTTCAAATGCCTCAACCAATACAACATATCAATGGGTGGAGCGGATCTGATAGATCATAATATAAACAACTACCTAATTGGTACGCGGAAGAAAAAGTGGTGGTGGTCTCCATTCACTTCTCTCCACAAAATAACAAAAACATATAGCAACTGGAATTCAGAAAAGGTATTGTCGAGGTACGCCGTTGCTGGAAGACGTCCTGACCCATCAGACAAGTAATCTATTTCATCAGCTAAAGTTTTGGACGATAATGGTTTCGATCATAATGATCATTATGTTACTCATACACCGGAAAAGAAATGAAAACGCTGTGCAGAGACCTCCTATAAGTCCCAAACCCGAACATTGTGCTCAAAATACAAAGTTGGGCTGTTTACAAATGATGGGTGTTTTACTCTCTTTGTTACTAATAAAAAAATGTTCCAATTTTCAATTTAACCCTCTATTTGACAATAGATTTGTGATTGTACTTTTTTATTCACTACGTAGTATTATCCAAATCATTTTATTTCCCTAGTCTGATTGCAAACGAGACATACTTCGGTCACGCATCTCAATACTGTTTTAGGCGCTGTGTGCCCAACGATGCCATATGGCATCCGCCAATATTGACAAATTGGCTACAGATAGAATTTTTTAGATATTTTTCCCGTGATACTCGGGTCAAAAATAGTAAGAATATGAAATTTCACAAAAAAATTCGAACAAAAATAATTACAGCACTAATGGGTTAAAACGCGCGTGACACTTTTCGGATAGTTATCCCAGGGCAATAATATGTCCCATGTTAATAATATAACTTTGTGTAATAATTTACAGCGTTTTTCGGATAGAGCCTTTCATATGACACAGTTGTGCTTTCTCAGCAACCTAGAACCGAATTCACTTATGAAGGCTCAAACATAAATATGTTTGAGACATATGACATAATATGGAAATATTATTTCCGATTAGGGTGTTATTCATTGTAGGTACTTCGTATCAAGCCGATTGTTGATCTTGTTCGATAAAATTGTTGGTAGAAAAATGATAATGCTATTAATGGACAAGGCTTGATCTATGCATACATGCGATCCATACAGAAATATAGGTAATAAGTACCATTGTGCAATAAGTTGCAAAGTTTTCCAGTTGCTATGTGCAGGACTGTTGATGTAGTGTATTTACTTTGTATTTGGTGTAAACTGGTGGACTTCGAACTTTCTTCGTGATAAAGTATTGAAGTAGGTACAATATATAGTACAATATTGTACTAGGTACCACGTCAATGTCCAACAACGTCGATTGGGTAACTCAGCGTGCTCCCTCTCACAATTAACATTCGTGATGGGCTGACGATCAATTAATTATCATATACTATCAATCAATAAAATATACTATACTCATACATCAACGGGCTACTTCAATATCTCCTACGCTCAACCAATATGCTCTAGTTCTGCACCTTCGGCAAAAGGACACTCCTCTTGTATTTTGCCATTCCCAAATTCACTAAATTCATTGTGTTACATTACTTATCTTATTCACTGCATGAGATTACGTGGAAAATTCATAATAAAGTACTAAAATTATGGAGAAATAAACTTATACCAGATGTGTTATATCCAAAACTTCATCAACTCACCATGAATCTACCAGAATAATTTGGAACAGTCGAAAAAATATCTCACCTGCAACAGAAAAAAAGAGATTGGCTGATTATAATATTAAATAATTCAGAATAAGATGCAATCATGATCATAACATCAGCAAAAGTTCGGTGCTTATTTTGTACTAAATTCATAGATCACAGACATCATATGTTTGTTGTATCAGATCCCTTAAACGTCACTAGTTTTGGCAACAATGTAGATTATGATGCGACATGAAATGACAAGAAAAATATTGAATAGAAAAATAAACTATTTGGGTACGAGTATGAGAAGGACATCGGGGTTCATCCAGTGATAGATCAAACTGCAGAGGTTCTATAAAGTTTAATCGTTTCTATAAAGGTTCTATGAAGTTTACTTGTTTTTATAGACGTTTACTAGTTTTATAGTTTTTATAAAGTTTTACAGAGGTTCTCATGAGGGTTTATAGAGGTTTTCATAGAGGTTATAGAAGTTCTATAAAGTATACTAGTTTCGCGCGGTTTTCGTCCCAGTGGACGACAGAAGAAGGCCATCGTGAAGACCGTTTGAGGGCACCAAGCGGGAACAGGAAGATCTAGTGTTGGAAACTCTAAATAGTGACGGAATTTGTTGTGGATTTATGCTTGAAAATCTCATTCTCAAGTTGAGTTGGGTTATTAGTTCAGTTGCCCACAATCTGCTCCGTATCATTTGCTTACAACGGTCAACATCAGGTGTCTTTGTGTTGCTTAATACTATCACTAAAAGAAATCGTATTCTCGACAGATGATGGGCAGTGTTATGGAAATACACGGTGCAAAACGAGTGGTTCACGATCTTCCTCCCACGTGTTCTACAACTAGTTTACGACAAAAAGTGCCTCCATGACATTTTTTGGTATCCCCAGTCAAAATGCCTTTTTTTTTCACCTAGAAATTTTTTCCGTGTTTTTGATCTTCGCTCAATAAATCTACCATAACTCCCTCAATTCAAGAGTTAGCCCAAATCTAAAAAATCCATTGGAAATAGCGTTCGATTTTCAATCATTTTGATACCCAATGACATTTTTTTAAATGGAGTTGAGATGTACAAACGACGTATGAAAAGCAAAACTCGTCAAAATCTTAAAATCGCTTGTTTTTTCAGTCGCCTGGTAACCATATCAATTCTTGACGCAGAATTGTGAAACTTCCTTAAAAGTGCGCCAAAATCTCAGCTTTTCAACTGTGTAATCAAAAAATATTTTACAATCGAATTTGAGGGAGAAATTTCTGTTTGAACGCGGAAAAACGTTCATTTTTTCAACGAAATCGACGGTTTGACGGGAGGACACAGTGCTTCGTTGGTCAAACCGTCGATTTCGTTGAAAAAAATGCACGTTTTGCCGCGTTCAAACCGAAATTTCTCCCTCAAATTCGATTGTAAAATATGTTTTGATTACAGATATCAGCTGAGATTTTGGCGCACGTTTTAGAAAATTTTGACAATTTTGCGTCAAGAAGTGATATGGTTACCAGGCGACTGAAAAAAAACAAGCGATTTCAAGATTTTGACGAGTTTTGCTTTTCATACGTCGTTTGCACATCTCAACTTCACTTAAAAAAATGTTATTGGGAATCAAAAAGATTGAAAATTTAACGCTCTTTCCAACACTTTTTTTAGATTTGAGCTAATTGGTAGGTTTATTGAGCAAAGATCAAAAACAAGAAAACAAAATTTCAAAGTGAAACAATAGGCATTTTGACTGGGATACCAAAAAATGTCATGAGGCACTTTTTGTGGAAAATTAGTTGTAAAACACGTGGGAGAAATATCGTGAACCACTCGAGTTACACCCTGTATAAGACCAAATTATACTCTCAGTCATAAAGATTTATTTTGAGACAGACCAAGGCATTTCTAGAAATCGATGAACATTTACCAAACAGTTTCCTTCCAACATCAGTCCAATCGATTGAGGTAATTTTCATCATCCCAAGAAGTACGAGTATATTCCAGTTTACCGAAAACTTCACCGTGATTCATCGATTATAATATGTATCAGTTCATTTAAATAATTTAGGTTCAAGGAATTGGATAGATTCGAGTCAACCAATCAGAACAAATAGTAGTAACAACCAATCAAAACGAATAGTAGTAACAGTTTTCTCAGCAGACATAGGTATAGTTAAGGAGGATGACTCTTCTGATTTATTTACTACTGGCTGAATCATCTAAATCAACATTTTCCATGCTCCCTTTTCTGCTGTCCTTCTTACGAGCCCCACAAAGGTGGTTATCGGAACCAGATCGATACCTGGATAATAACAAGATGTTGCCAGTCATTATTACGGAAGATCAGGAGCTTTGGTGAACGAGTGGAAATCGTGAAACAATTGTGTCGTGTTTCTCTGTAACTTATCAACAATGGTGTCAAGAGTGGGATTCTTTGAATCTACACCACGAAGTATGTAGTGTAGCAATTATGTAGGCACGGTATACAGGTCGTGAGGCAGTATTCCTGGGAGGAGATAATATTGCTGTTTCGTTGGTTCCCAGAAGCCTACGTAGCTTCATTGACAGATCAATATCGCTATCTCTGTTAAATGTGGCTGCTTCTGGGAACGTCTGTGAGAATTGATGAGCAACGATTACGAAACGGTGAATCAGATTGCAAGACCGTTTCCAATAAACTAACAAAAGCCTCAAAATCTTTGGAGAACAAGCTGAAGTTTTCACTCGTCGGGCTTTACCAGGAGCTGTGGAAGAAACTTAGAATGCCGTAGGTCTAAAACAGTTGTTTGAGGGAATGAGAAACCGACGGGTTCTTGGCGGATAAAAAACCAACAACACTCCCGTTGATAAAAGCCTCGCACACGAACCAGCCGAATATGGAGGACGTGTAGAAGAAGGTCACCATGGTCGTTGTATCCTACGAAAACTGAAGAAACGGTGAAGGTACCTCTGCCAACTGAACAAACCATGTGTTCCCAGGTCAGGCCGGATACCATGTTGACCACCAAAGGTCCGAAACAAGGAAGGACGTCGTTGGCTGATAAGAAAGAACAAGGCAACCAAAAGCTTCTGTCAGTCTGCGAGTGCAGATTTCCAATAGAACCAGACGATCCAGAAAACGAATTGCTACTCCATCTCGTGTCTCGAAGCGGGATGGGTTTCCTGGTGGTAGTTTCAGAATACTGAGATGAAATTCATCGCCCTTGTCAGGCACGAAGTATATTCATGCCAACATTATATTACAACAATAAACGGCAAGATGAAGGAACAATGAGCCAAGAAGAGAAGGTCAAAAGGCCTGTGATCAATAAAAGGAGAAAATACGTAATGTAATAAGAGTGAAATTAACAAAAAAATGGACCGACCTCAAAAATGATGTCTGTAAACACCAAAAAAGGAAAAATCTCAGCGAATACATACTTGATGTAGTAGGTTGTTGGACATAGATATCTAGTCAACAGATGGTATGTTGGAATACCAACAATTATTTTTAGTGTGATTCACACATGTTGTCACACTCATATCATGATTGTCACACTCATATCATGATTGTCACACTCATATCATCCATCATACGATAGCAGTGACATACTGCCCAATAGTTTTGGAACACTTATATCTACTCGTATTCATGTTGCACGATCGACGCATGTTGTGATACTCACCAGATCATGTGAGTAGTACTTGAAAACCACAGCGTATCCAGATAGGTAGGTAGGTACGCATTGAAGTCGCCGCCGTGCCCATCTGTAGACACAAACTAACTACCGATTAATTATTCGATGATCTGGTTACCATTGACCTAAACTGTGCTCCCCAAACTATCAGGTCCCTAGTACGTCTCTGCTGCCATATGAGTACGATAGTAAGTATGAACCTCCCTAGGAATGGTTGTGACGAGTATTTTGGGACTTTATTATTATATGAGACTTTATTATTATATTGGTGGACATATTATAATGTAGCTACATACCTTCGGAAGCGTTGTTACCTAATTAACGTTCAAAACCTCCCCCAATCTCAAGCGAACAGATATTTACATTCATACTCAGTGTGGGAGCATGTTCGTACTATGAGAGGTATGTATATTTGCGAAAAAGAATAATATGTTGGTAAGTAGAAGATCTAGTAGATGTTTGTCTACGGATGGGCACGGCGGCGACTTCAATGCGTACCTACCTACCTATCTGGATACGCTGTGGTTTTTAAGTACTACTCATATGATCTGGTGAGTATCACAATATGCGTCGATCGTGCAACATGAATACGAGTAGATATAAGTGTTCCAAAACTATTGGGCAGTATGTCACTGCTATCGTATGATGGATGATATGAGTGTGACAATAAGTGTGAATCACACTAAAAATAATTGTTGGTATTCCAACATACCATCTGTTGACTAGATGTCTATGTCCAACAACCTACTACATCAAGTATGTATTCGCTGAGATTATTATTTTTTCTTTTTTGGTGTTTACAGACATCATTTTTGAGGTCGGTCCATTTTTTTGTTAAAAAGGTTTTTATTTTATTATTTTTTCCATTTTATATTATTTTTTATTTTTCACTTTTTAGTGGTCCTCTATATAACTTTGAAATTAATTTACCCGCAGTTTTTCGAACAGTTTTAGTAATACTGTGAATCATTTCAGTGAGGTGAACCAGAAGCCGTAGAGTGGACCACATTCTGTAATCCAGATCAGTTTCCATATATATAGATGAGTTTCCGTTTTATGATCAGTTTCAGGAGGTATTTGGTTCACTTGCCTACTTGCCAATCTACTCTCTTATCCCCTAACTGGTAGACTTTGTTTTCATAATTGCTAGGTACTTGGTAGTTCTGACAACGAAATTCAACCATGACATGATTGACGAGGGAGCTATGTGCTACATCCACTTGGTAGAAACCCCTCTCATCACCTAATTGCGCTATATACCTGCCTCATATTTGGTACTGCACTATTCAGTTCTGATCTCCTATACCATTACCTACCCAACTATATTATGGATGAGGAGGAAGCTATGTGCTACACCCACTTGATAGAATACTCATCAACTAACTGCCATATATCCCTCATAGTTGGTACGGCACTATGAAGTTATGACGATCCACTGTCTACTCTACTATTACCTACCCAACTATATTATGGATGACGAGGAAGCTATGTGCTACACCCACTTGGTAGAATACCCTCTCATCACCTAATTGTACTATATACCTACCTCATATTTGGTACTGCACTATTCAGTTCCAACAACCTCCTATAATATAGGAGGTTGCCATATTATGGCATCCTCCCTCCTACCCGACTATGTTATGGATGACTAGGAAGCTATGTGCTACACCCACATGGTAGAATACCCGCTCATTACCTAATTGTACTATATGCCTACCTCATATTTGGGACTGCACTATTCAGTTCCGACAATCTCCTATACCATTACATACCCAACTATATTATGGATGACTAGGAAGCTATGTGTTACACCCACTTGGTAGAATACTCTCCAACTAAGTATAACTGTACTATTACATACCTCATATTTAGTTGGGCACTATGCAGTTCTGACTATGCCCTCTACTATTACCTACCTAATCATGTTATCGGTGATGAGGGGGCTATGTGCTACACCCACTTGGTAGAAAACCTTACTAACAGTACTATAATTATCGCTCATACTTGGTATGAGAACTCACATACTTGAGCATTCGTAGACACGTTTGATACGGCTCATGCAGGTTCTGACCTAAAAGCCACTATAATTTCCCCGTTTCTCATCCCCCGCAGCACCTTTTAGTTATCGGAACCCCCTCATATAGCATATCATTTTAAAGCTCACAATCAGACCTTTAATTTGACTATACACAAATGGTCCTCCATCGACTCAGTCGGAAGTCACAGGGCAAGAAGAGTGAATGCGGACCAATATTCCCGAAAACAGGAACCTCGTTTTTCAACTTCTTTCACAAATTTTCGATACTTTTAACAAAGTAAAATGAAATCTGTTTGAAATGGGACCACCACGGATACTGGTAGAACACATTTCAAGAAGAATCAGACAGATTGGTACCAGAATAAAGAAATGCAAGGTGTTCAGACATACAAAAAAAAAAAAAAAAAATCGTCGTCCCACGACAACCCGAATTGAGTACCTCCTCTTTCGCGCGCCTTCGGCGCGTTGAAGTCGGTCAAAAATAGGATCAATGTCTTTCATATGATTCCTATTTTCTCTTTCTTGAAGAAACACCTTTACATCCCTCGAATTGAAAGTAGGTGTTGACAGCCACTGCGCATGCACCAACGAGAAATACTTACACCTACATGCGCCATTAGGCTTATTAACTTAAACTTTCTGGTTGATCAACATTTAGAGAGAGCATACAGTATGGTGTTGAACATTCATTAGTTCAACACCAGAGGCTGTTGTCAGCAGGATGCTGGAAGGTGAAAGGAGCTGGACTTCTGTGGCAAAGTACACAGAGAGCATCCTGGCAAGAAAGATACTCTCAATGGAAAAAGAGAGGAGGGAGCATATGGCCCGCTCCCTCACCCAGAACTGATCACACGCCCCAGGACTCAGCCCGAAGTAATGTGTTGAACGGTTCCGGGGTGAGTTCCAACGTGGAAGAAAAGGAGGTGTTTTTTTTAGTAGGTTTGAATTCCTTACAACCTGAAGACACGGACCCTTCCAGGTATCTTACGAGATCTAACTCCACCTGTGGATGTTAAAGATTTTTTCACCTGTCTGCAGAAAAAATGGATATTTGACAATTACAGAAGGTGATTTCTGAAAGATGACGTTTTCTATTTCGCAAAAAAAAAAAAAAAAAATTACAGTACAGAAGAAATTGACAGAAGAGTGTTACCGGAGTCTTCTACAGGAGATTAATATCGTGATTATAGTGGTAGAAGATAAAGAACGGACGGAATTCAGGCTTTGACGGTCATGGCTACGACTTAGGTTATGATGACATGACTTATACTGACCAAGACGATGAAGAACTTCCTTGGTAAATGAAGAGGGTCAAGAGATTGTCAAGTTGATCTCGAGAGGAGGGGAGATCAGATGGCGGTGCAAACGGCCTGGGGTGTAGGGATTCTGACAAATCAAATCAACCGATTAGTGATTACCTGCTACTCCGGCCGTCCAATTAGCTTTCGTTTGATAAGTTTATACTGTTACACGAGAAGCGGTTAGGCGGTGGAATTGCGGGAGTGGTTGTGTGGCGTACAGGGGGGACACAGCGAGCAGCGCCCTTCCACGACAGCGCCCCGTCATCCTGACAAACTATTTCGATAACGAGTCCCTCTGGAGTTCATCCCTTTAGCTTTCCATTGCTCACACACACACTCCCCCATCACGGCTAATTAGTCGTCAGTTCCACCGGTAGTGAGCTAGAGAAGAGACAGTGCGTGTGTGTGTGAGAGGAGGTTCTATCTCCTGGGACTATTAGACCATTGAAGGGTTTTATGTTGTTTCACCCATCACGTCGTTGTGCGAACTTCCGAATGAAATATCGCGATTACCCAATGACTCGAACGTTGTCATTTCAGTATCGATTGTTTCTGTTGATATATCGGGAGGTGTCCCCAAACTGGTGATCTATCCGTGATATGGTCACATACTCGTATACTCCGGTAGGGCTCAGTTTATTAATGCGAGCAATACAATGGAAATCTCTTTCGATGGGCTGTTGAATTATATAATGATAATAAAGAGTTGTTAGAGCCATGAACTGTAAGTGATCTATAGTGTAAAATTATAAAACTCCATAGTATAAAACGTCAAATGATTAATTAATTGTTTATTTTTCTTTTTATATGCATAACTTTATTGTATTAAAAATATGCATTACTGTTGTGCACATACATATTTCAAAACTTTAAAATCATTTAACCATCATTTAATCATTTTAAAACTTCAAAATCATGAGTCACATGGTTGGAAGTGTAAGCACAATGGCTATCCAATCTTCCTATAATTCAAATTACTCGTATTTCAAAAAGTAGGATAAATGCTGAAGAGGTAAGATGCGGATAGGATTTTATGAATGTTGATACTATATCTGTATAGCTGTCGGTTTTGGTTTATTGTGCGAATATCTGTGTTGCCTTTTCGTTTCGATCTGCGGTCTGGACGGTCGGGTGGGATAGAACTGAGTATGTCAGCTGCTAGTGGATTTGGATGATGGTTAAGTCTAGAGTTGTAGCGAGAGTATGTTTTGGGATGGGATGTTTTTAAAATCATAGAATATAGGTGATAGAATATCATAGAATATCAATACTATAACAAAAACAACGTACAAATGTAAAATCATGGAAAATAATAGAATAACATAGAATAACTAATTGCTTTCTAGATCTGTTATCATGTAATCGTGTAACATATTCGTAGAACAAATGTTTTCGCATATTGTGCAATCAAAATAATTTTACAAGCATGAAAGTACGTAGTTTTTCAACAAAGGAACCAACCACCCTTGAGAAAGAAAATACGCACTTGTGAGAGAGAGAGAGAGAGTACCCTTAAAATACCCTTGTTGGAGCTTCACGAGCTCAACCAACTAAAAATCTTACAAGTGACTCCTCCTTCAACAAACCAATATCATACAGCAAGGGGAATTTATTACCTCAATACACCTATCCGGTAACCTGATTTTGTGAAGACCAGAAGCCATCACCTTTCCTATTGGTATCCTGGTTTTGTGTACACCAAAAACTAATATCTCTCCTGCTAAGCTAGTATTGTGTAGACTAGAGGCATTCCTCGGTAACCTGGTATTGTGTAGGCTAGAAAAGAAAACTAGAAAACTTCCTCGTACCTGACTAATTACAATGTGGAGGAATAATGAGGATATATAATTACATTTGCCCATTCTCTATGGATACAATTATTCTTTGCAATGGCTACCCTTGATACAAATAACTGATGTGATAACCAATTTTTCCACTGAAAACCCAATTTCTCTCTCTTAAAAATCTCATTGAAGGCTTTCAAGGTGCGTTATGAGGGGAATCTGACGATTCAAATCGACCTTGAACTTGTCTAGTGAATACTGATAGTGAATCGTTCTCTTCGTAAACACAAGGGACCGAAATGGGGGGTTTCTTACCTCTACCTTCCCAAAACATGGAAAGGAAAGAATTGGAAACCAGTTCTCTCAAGCCACTCCATAATGGGTCTGATTAACATCTGATCAACTTTTTCCACGTCTAATGATGACTGTGACTATGATTATCTTGTGAAGGTAATCACGAAAGTGGATCCTGTAAATATGGTGACCAAAATAGCCTCCTTGTGAAATGTCATCTTTTCGGATCCACCAAGAGTGAATTCAGCTCAGCCAGCTCTACAGAGAGAATCTCAGTTTGCTACTCAGAATGAGCAGTCTTGAATAGGCTCCCTGTGAAATTACAGCTTCTTGGGTTCACCAGTGGCGAATTGAGCTCTCCAAGCTGATCAGAGAGGATCACAGTTTGTTATTGAGAAACAGCAGTCTTGAATAGGCTCCCTATGAATTTGATCAACAAGAGATCTTATCACGTTCTTACGTGACAAGACTCTTTCAAGCCAAATACCTAACCTAGTTGAAAACACATTCCGGGTTACTACCAATGTTACGTTTTAACTATTTCTACTAGAATTAGCAGGAGACGTGATTAATCAAACGATAGATCTAGTGGAACTTAGATTTATTAGGATGAATCAAGGTAGGGGCTATGATGTCCACATAGTTGCCATATCCTGGCATCAGGTTGAGTTAAATACAGATTTCTGTAAATAACACAACAACCTACTTGTGATAAAGTGTTGAACAACCAACCGTCGTTAGGATGGTTTGATGAATCGGTTCCCGGAAGACAGCTGATGACGTCACTGACGCTTGGAATGGCAGTTTGACAAAAATTCACCTGAGATGGTTGTTTACTTTAAGAGTACTTCTACTTAACTTGCATTCGGGGGCGCTATTAGGCGTCACACGAGCAGGCGCGTGGGCGGCAAGTTGGCCGCCTTTTTTCTTCATTTTTATGGCTTCTTCAATGTATTCATACCCCTAGGATTTCAGGATAGTATCTCAACAAATAAGACAAAATTAATATAACTTAAGTGTAAAACAAAAATTTATGTAGCCCATCGTTCAATAATTTTGAAAAAAATGGGTTATCAAATTACCAGTTAAATGTGGGAAAACCTAGTTGGAAAAATAATAACTATTACTCCTCAACATAAATATACCGATAAAATTTCAGTCTCCTTCTAATCTACAAAACATTTTGGAATGAAATTAAAAAGTTGTAGGTAGCTTATTTCCATGTATGAAGCATTATTTCTATCTAAGGTGGTATGAAGACTTCTTCAGTGGCAAGCTCAATTTCTTCTTCCTCCAAATGAGCAAGTACCAATGTAAAAAGACGGTCAATCCGCCGCCAGCGCGCCCGGACGAAGGTTAAAAGAATCGACTTTCATAAACTGTGCTGGAATTCACCAGAACGAATGACATTAAAAACCGCACTTCATAAAAATGCTATATTTTCTTGAGAAAAAACCGCACATTCTCTGAATACTGTTGGTGAGGGTCCGATGTGGCTACGGTCGTTGGGGCGTCTTTGTTTGGCAGTGGACTTTGGACGGACTTCTGCGGGGGTCGTGGGTTCAAGGCTGATTGCCGGCAGCGTGCGTTTTTCGGCGTCCGGGGCTCTCATCGCCTCCCTCGTCACAACCCAGGGCGGTGAGGCAATGGTTTCAGTCCGAGGGCAATGATTTCCATACAGGACTATCTACACCCCATTCCACATAATTCCTGGAAATGTCATAGAAATCGGATGAGAAATATTGAAGTTATGGCTGTGGCAAGGATTTCATGACAGACACGGAACCAAAATTGTTCAGGAAGGTCTGAAACGTAAAACGCGAGTGGGAATTTCGAATTTAGGAAACTTTTTTTTTCAACCTTGAAAAAATAAAACAAAGCTGCCGCTACCTTGGTAGACTCTGATGAGGTGGTCAACACAGAAGGAGTATTGTGAACAGTCATCGTAGATCATGTGAATCGGAGGCTGTTGAACATGTGAACACGCCGTATGATTTAATTTTCCTGCTACAACAAATACCATTGTGTTAGAACTGTCTTTTGTCACAACGTAAATGAAAACAAAGAGATGATGAGGGAGCACTGTTGGAGCTTTTGATTGGTGGTTAGATGGGACAGATTGAGCAGAAAGGGGGATTTTCGTATCATATGTTATGAAACCATCTCAGGTGTACACGCACCCCGTCAAATTGAACTTTATTGTTCGTAGGATGGCTAACAGTGCTTGACAAATTAATAGGAGGGGAGGTTTGGGAGTTTTGAAAGGGCGGGCGAGCCAGAGGGAGTCGGAGAGAGGTTTCCCGGAAAACCGCAGGATATTGCCCCGGTCATGGACTGAAGGGATGTGACAAAACTTATCGCATTTTCCACCTTAACTTTTATACTTTCCAAGTCATTAAAGCAGTAAAATTTCATGAAGGTCGTGAAGGCGTCTCTGGCTAACGATGAATTATGTCTCTTTTGGGAGGAAGTCGCGCCGCCCCATCATCTTCTTTTCCAAATTGCGTCAAGTAACGCGACTGAGAACATTGTTCGAAGGTGTTCAGAGTTTTCTTGCGGGGAAGGCTCTCTTCACTGCAGTTGGTAGGTCTGCAGGGCACACTAGGGCTGGTGTGTTCGTGCATACCTTTACTGGACAAGTATAACAGGAATTTACACTACTAGACTTGCTCATCGACCTGGTTCAGACTTTATGTTTGCCTCGCCGAACTGTAATTGGCTGTATTTATACTGCCTAACAATTTGTCCTCTTTTGTACTGGCTACCCTCCTGACAGTCTTTATTATCATCAACCCTTTGAAACCCAGATCCTATAGTGATTACTTAGTAGAGAGAATGTAACAGTTCTGCAACCTGCTCCAAACACGGAGATGTAAAAGTTACCACTACGTCTCCATGTAGGGGCCCTCTTTAGTCACTTACCTGATCAGTGATCTGTCCACAATACTAAATATTTTGTTGTTTCCTTTGATATCCAGAATCCATTTTAATTTCATATTGGATCTATATCAGGTTAAAGACAATAATATTGTCTGTTGTCTATTGCAGTGCTTGTTGCTTATTGCTTGTGCTTGTTGTCTATTGTGCGTTAAAAAAAATCGGAGTATGGTTTGTATATTATATACAAACCATACTCCGACTTATTTAAACTACACCCAATTCATATCTATATAATTTAGTTTATTACTAACCTTATTCTTATAAACTTTATAAACTTATTCCAAGTATTACACATACAGTCAATTATTACACATCCAAGTATTACACAAGTAGATATCATAAAATAGCCCATTCCCTTCATAATAGTATAATATACTGCCGTCATAATTGGAACATCCTATCTCCATATTTTATGTCGTATCGTTTTTGAAGTTCTAACTAAGAAGATCGTCTTGTCACACTCCAGTCTGCTGGAAAGCAGTGCATGTTTCATCGTCTGATGAGCTGGAGGTTGCCTAATGTGACACTGGTGCCTCTGGTGTTCCTAAATTTCTCATAGGAATAGATATCCCGAATATACACAAGGTGGGGGCAAAATATCTATTAGTGGACCAATTTTATCAAGTTCGAGTGCGAAACCAATCGACGCCTGGAATCACTAAGTTGCACTACGAGTATATTTAGAAGGAACATGAAAATGTATTTTGTTTCGTAGTTTATTTGTGGAACAATCAATAGGTGCTTGAGAAACATCCAACATTTATGGACTAATTATCACATCTATTTCGAGTCAGAGGGAAATCACTTGAACGTGATTTCGTGGATTGGCGGGGGAGTGGGGGGGAAGGTAATGGAATATCCCTGTAGGCTCCCATCAATCCTCCCGCTTGGCATCGGGAACAGTTTGGCTCGCGGGGCACCACAAAATTTTGGCTCTGTCCTGAGAATCGCAAACAAATCCTTACATCGATATATTGGTAGTTAAACTTATAGATACTTCATACAAGTATCTATTAATATCACCCTTTACTTCTAATTGCGACATCAAAATTTATTATACGAGTAAAAACACTCGAAAAGCTTGTGTCTAACTCTAGGGTCTTTACAAAATAATATTTTTTTGCTCACAAAGCAGGTACTCATCCAACTTATCACAGATTGATACACAAGATACACAATCATTTTTTAAATAATTACTTTTTGAGAAAACGGGAAGGTTTAATGGAATTACACTAGCGAATTTACTTCTAGTTAACAAAAGTTGATATGTTAAATAGCAATTTAGCATCAACATTGATAAAGTTCAATGTTACCTTACAAAACGCTGCAAATTATTACACAAAGGATTATTGTTTTCCTGTATAGATTACTCGTCCGGAAAGATCGCAGCTTTGCCATTGTCACTAATTTTTTTTTTTTTTTTGTTTACCTACCATCCATAGGTACCTACTAATTACGAGAGGTTTAGAGCTAAGGCATTATTGAACATTTCAACCCTTAATTTCTATTTGTGCCGCGATGCTTTGGGTTGAAATTTTCAATAATGCCCTAGCTCTAATGCTCTCGTAGTTAGTGGGTATGGGTGGTAAGTATACAAAATGAGTAGGAACACCACCAACTTGAAGAACCATTAATTTATTTTTACTTTATTTCTTTCATAAATGTTTTTCATTTCTTGTTTTCATGTCACTAAATTCCAACCATTAGAAAATAATAGATTTTTGAGCACCAGGTTGATTGGGCACCAGGTTGATTGGTGAACCATTAGTCCGGTTAACAAATCGGCAATCCCAATAATCGATCATTTGTCGGTCGATATTCATCCCTAGCATCTGCCCACTTTTCAACGTCTTGTTTCAAAACTTCAAGGTCGACGGAACTCCTCGTTAGGAGACTATGAAACATAAATATATTTCCTTAAACTGAATGAAAACGAAGGGACGCTATAACGGAACCGCACGAACGGAGGGGTTCTGTCGGCATACGGCCGTCTCCCAAGATTGATATCTTTCAGTCCCTCCTGCTTCCTCCATCACCCAAATCATTCGGGTCCTCCCCCCGTTAGGGATAATAATCGCATCCCATCGTCCTTAATTTAATTTTCTTGATCCCCCACCGACTCGAATTGAGTGCTCGAAAACCGAAAGGATAAGCTTCAGCGGATAATGTTCATTTCATAACCTCCGAAAAACAGCCGCAAGGAAGTTCAAAAACTAGAAGAGAATCTTCAAACCTCCACAGAGTTGTCCGGAAATTGAAAATCCTGGCCAAGAAAAAAGTAATAAACACAAGTTTTATTCAATTTCTGAAAACAATTATGTTTAGCGAATTGCATGTATTGAAATTGGAATATTATGCATTGTGAAATTGCCAACTAAATCTTTAATTTATCCTACCTGGAATACAGGTTGAATGAATCATTAATTGAAATAATACATTCAAACACTGGTTAAATTCTCATGAATCAAATGGTTCATGATTTGTAAGGAAGGAACATCCTAATTTTATTTACATAACAGGTGGTGCGGATAGCCGAGCTCGTTCGTCGAAGCGTTTCTGGGTCCGAGACACGAACCGATCCTTGCGGGAGATCGTGAGTTCAAATCTCGGGTGCCCGGCGCTTTTTCGACCGTTTGCGGCTCGCCGCCCCCCCCCCCCTCGTCACAACCCAGGGCGGTGAGGCCAATGGGAAGCCATGAGCGAAATCATCAGAACCAATTCTGATCTTCCCTTTGGAAGACAGCTGATTACGTCCGCGACGCCAGAAATGGGAGTTGGACGAAAATCCAACCTGAAATGGTTGTTTACTTTACTACTTACTTTACTTTTTTTTTTTTTTTAGAGAAACTCCCCTGAAAGACGCTCCCTGGGCACGCCATTAATACAAAATAAATTAATAAATCAAATATAATGGGGAAGACGCCCAGGACTCACCCGACGCCTAGGTATGAGGGATGATGAGGAAGGTGGGGGTGGGAGAGAGGGATGAAGGGAAGGGCCTCTATAGAACGACCACCAGTTCAAGTATGAGCCGAGCAGGACGCGGGTGGTGATACCACGGAGTACGCCTACCGAGATGCCCAACTCGCGCAACTCCGTGGCACTTTTCCCGCACCACACCCCCCGCCAGGACAAGGTTGCAGCCATCACCCTGATGTTGTTGGGTGCCACTCCTTTTAGCTCCGACAATGCTTGCCGTAAATCATTTGTGTCATATTTCCTTATCTTGGCCCGCCAAGTCTACATCACCTTTTTCTCCCTTCTTCCTTCCTTCTTCCAATCTGTTCAGTATTGATATTCTTGACTAAGCAAACGGCCATTAACTGGCTTAACTAACTGGTTCCCGTGAGATCACCGAAGTTAAGGGGAGTAGACCAAAAAAAGTTCAAAGGAGTAGATTATTAAATTTTATTAACTAATACTACAAACAATTCTGAACAGTAGTAAAAATAAGATAAAAATCAAGAGTGGTTGATGAGTTACGATTTATTATTTTTTTAAATCTTGCGTGGCGCAACAAAAAAAGTCTGCCAAGTGAGTGTGGCATATAGCTTCCTCGTATCCATAACCCATATATAAGTATTGGATCAGTTTAACAAGTTGGTAAGCGATAAAACTGTTTCACTCGATGTAATTTATTTATTACTTTAGGCAAGGAATATTGACCCCCCCCCCACCATTATCCACCATAACATTTATAGCGGCATGGGAGCCTCGAATTTGAAGAGCTTTTTATAGTCGATAATCTACGATACCCAACATGAGAATTCGAGTTCATCCCCCCCCCCTCACCACCACCACCAATGGCGCCAGTCTGGCACCAAAGCGGAAATACGTCGTAACATCGAACTTTCATCTATTAGTTTTGGTAGGCAGTCCGTCGAGGTTCATATCCGTATTCAAGGTGAAACACAAAAAACCCTACGAAATGTGCGGTTTATGGTGCCCTGGCACCATGATGGCACCACTATTAGTTCCATGACGGTACATAGAATAATTCATGAAAATCCGGAGGTATAATGAGAATTTTTCCTTAATTTTAAAGCTTGGGTACAATTCGTAAGCAGTAAAGGAACCGAAATATTGAAAAATCGGATATTTTGTGAAAATTGTCCGTCAATCGCCCCCTACCCTTGCAAATTTTGATACCCCGGTGAAATCATGTACAACTCGGAAGTTATTTGAGTCAATCGAAAAACGCTGCAAATTATTACACAATGGTTCATTTTTTTTCTATATTGATCACTCGTCTGCAAAGCCCATCCAACCTGAACATCCAACATGAAGAAAAACATCGATTGCATTTCGGTCAGCTAAAATTTGAACTTCTTTTGCAATTCACACTCGTGTTTCTGAATTATCGTACGTCCATCCTTTAAATTACTCATACTACCCTACTTATACTACCCTATACTACCTACTTACTACTTATACCCTTATTACTTAATACATATTCTACAGAGCTCCCCGTGGTCTCAAAAAATTCTAAAAATTCAACAGAATTTTAAATTGAATGAAAAACAATACCTTTACATAAAAATTTTTGATTTAGGGCGTTTTCAAAATTTCAAAATTCAGTTTTGTGTGACCTACATTAACCAAAACCTTTGGGGCACAACTAGACCCCAGATGGAGGACTTCTCGATAATTTCAACCGTGAGCAAAGCTAAAGTAGTTTCATCCAACAGAAGGCGCGTTTAAACGGACGTCAACAATATTTCCGGATTATCAAATACGAGGCGTCTTGTATGAATTGATGGAAACTTAAAAGACCCCATTAGGAAGAGTTATTTTCATCCCAGTGATGAGTCGTTCAAGAAGTATAAGAATATGTCTCCTACGGAATTGTTAGAACTGTTCATCGATGCACAAGAAACATTACTGTTTTTGAATGAATAAAAAATTCCGCAACCTTGGAAGACTCGGAAGCAATATACGCACGTACGAGATAACACCAAACGTCTTGAAAATTCACTTTATTTTCAGTAAATAACGTAGTGCACTCCATCAACAGTATTATAATAGGTATATTGAGAAATCAAATAATAATATATTATTTCCCTACAAAGCACGTTTAGTAAATTATTATTGTTCTCTTTTGAATCATCGGTACCTACCTATTTTGTTTTATAGGGTGCCCGTCATTTCTTTCAAGCGCGTTCATTATCCCAATATTTTATCTCATTAATTTGTAGCGCGAAACGACTCAAGCTCTTATTTAGTACAAGACGGTATTAAAAAACGTGGAGCGAAACAATAGCCCTCGCGTAATAATTGGCAAGGGCCCAGGCTGAGGGACCCGCAGCTGTTCAAACTCGTGGACCGCTGCCAAAGAAATTTCGTTCGTACTTTCATCTATTTCTCACGGGGTATTTCAACGTTCGTAGTTCGTGGGAATTCGATTGATCGACTTCTAAGAAATCCCGACGTAACGTAACGTGTTGTTTGTTACAGTTATGTACTGCCCACGCTACCCACTGAACTCAGTATGGTAACAAATTAACTTTAATCGATATAACTACTGATTTGTGAAATTATGGCGTATTATGGCGAACCATTTTTGGTTTGTTATTTTCAATAATGAACCTTTGGAATCGACCACGAAAAAGACAATTTCATCACCCCCTCAAAATTTGATGGTTTACGTTTCAAGGTACGTAGAATCCAAAAATCGAATAAAAATTTGGCCGTCCGTCCGCCGTACGCGGCACTTTCCCCACTTAGCATTGACCAATTTTGATGAAATTTGGTATGTAGGCTCCATTTGGGGTCTAGTTGTGCCCCGAAGATTTTGAATGATGTAGGTCAGTTCTAAGGGTTCCAAAATGAATTTTGAAATTTTGAAAACACCCTAACTCAAAAAATTTGGATATAAAGGTATTGTTTTTCCTTCAATTTAAGATTCTATAGAATTTCTGGAATTTTTGAGACCACGCTGAGCTCTGTACGACAAACCGTTCGCTCCCTACAAGAATTTAAAGGTTTTACGTACGATGAATCAGAAACACGGGTGTGAATCGCAAAAGAGGCCTAATCTCTGTTCAAAATAAAGTTGACCGAAATGCGATCGATGTTTTTCTTCATGTTGGATGGTTGGTGGCTTTGCAGACGAGTGATCAATATAGAAAAATAATAAACCATTCTGTAATAATTTGCAGCGTTTTGTATCTGCCAATACCCCGAATAAACGCAGGAGATAGGCAGACTGAGCATCATCCCCCTCATCGAACTAAAGCAGGACAGAGGGGAGAAACCTTGAGAATGGGGACCTTCCTTTCCTTTATAACGACAGGTCCTGGCCTTAGAAGAACACAACCTTCCCAGTCCGACTTCAGCTCCGTACTTGGTCTGGCTACCTGCGAGCTCTCAAATCCAAAAAGTGTGAGTTGTTCTTTCTCAGTTTCCCCAGTCAGTTGCCCAGCAGACACCCACAGGCTGATCTCTATCCAATTTATAAACTGTGAATTTGCTCAACCTTCAAGCGCTCGCGCAGGCGGTCAAGTGACTGCCTTTCTTGAATTTCGAAGAGATGCGCTCACCGATGATTTTATGGGGGATGGGAAGGTCATGATATTGTGGGGAAGGTCACTGCAGTGACACTTGAACATGTGAAATAACTTATGTTTCTATAACGATTTATTTGTTGGTATTTGAAAATATAAAAAGGATAGTTCCGATTGTGAATTTGAAACGAATGCGTTATTTCTGAATTTATTCAGCCTTAAGTATTTAGCAATCTAACTATATATTATCTAATTAGACGTCTCACAACATGTTCCACCCCTGTGGTCAGTGATCCGTCTCTATGTTAACGCTCAGTTCACTTCAAAACTTGATAGTCTTGAGTCAGGTGACAGCCGCGTGACTTCTGACGAAATACTTTCATCGACATCGTAAAATGTAAGTAAATTATAATTTCTTCAATAGTATATAACTAAAATCAATTTCATTTAAAAATAAGTAGGTACCTTTCTGGTAAATTATATTTTTTTTCTAGAGTATCGCGAATAAGTAGGCTATCTTGCCTCTCTCCTTTCTTCTTTCAACCAAAAAATTTAATAATCCTTTTCCATTTTTTGTTCAGGGAGAATACTTTACAGAACGGCTGAGGAGATAAAGCTCAGGTGCTAGCAGAAATGGACAGAAATAGCAGATTGATGCACCCATGGGTGCCTGAAAACATTGAGATGACTGATCACGACAGTGCCTCAGACAGTGAATCGGAGGACGGAGATTGAGGTTATTGATTGGAATGAAGAATCTTGTTTTTCACCAAACAGAAACAGTTGAAGAAAAACAATGATTTTCCAAGTGACCTTTCGAAGCCAATTGCGATTTTTTGGAAGCAAGAGTTTATTGTTATATTAATGGAAGTGTTATTTCGAATAATGAATCATTTAAAAAAAAGGAAAATATGTTGTTTGAGTTTTAATTTAGTCCCTTTGTATTTACTAAGATGAAAGGTAGAGAAACAGCATGATAATCATTGAAAAAGCACGGGCGGTTCGAGGTTGGTTTCAGGATTAGTATTTTCATTGGGTTCTATATAAACTAGACGATATTCACCTTCAACGAGTTCCAGTTCGATTATGGAGGACTCATCAGCGTTTATATTGATGTAAGCCCTCTCAAGGAGGGCTTCAAGCGTGTTAATATCATCAAGAGTATTTTCTGAAACGTTTGTGGTTGTCAAGGAAAATATTTTTTCTTCACGACAAAGTGGAAAATCACGCAATTTGTGAACTGGGTAACTCATGGACGAGGAGGTTGGAGGAAAGAACTTTGTCGGTATGAACATTAATTTTCTCTGTATTTAAGGACTCTTTAGGTGGTGGGGATGAATTGGCAGGCTCCACTAAATTATTTTGTTTCGGGATTAGGTATATTTGTTGATAAAGGAGACCTAATATTTTTGCTGGTCGGGTGTTTTGGTGCATTTCTGAATCATAAATACTGTTACATTTTGACTTACCCTGAAAAAAAATTGCACTTTCAATCATCAATACTGCCGTCCAAAGGAGAAAAGCCGTAGACTCGAATTTTACCGAAATTGAGGTTTTGGTATCATTGGATTCAAATTTCAAACTCTATTTTTTGGTTTTAGTGAATTGGTAAAGAAAAATTCTCCCGATTCGTAATTTAGGAAAAAAGAAACGGAGTTTTGACTTTTTGAGGGTTTTCCAACAGTGAAAAACCGATGAACTTCTTCCAACAAAGAAAAGCCGTAGATTCCTAACATATGGTATTTATTCGTTGGAAACTTCGTCATGATGTTTCAGCTCAGATAAAAGGTACTGCTTTTCTCCGTTGGAACGAACTCTATTAGGCCTCAATGCAAAATTCGGTACAGTTTTTTCGTATTGTAATGACCGCCAAAAGCTTCACCGTAGCGCCGCTGAGGTTCTCTACGGCCTTTCTCCGTTGTATCACGTTCGTTATCAGTGAATACAAAGCAGTCATAACAACGACGTGCACGGTCCCATTTTCTACGAATCTTTGGTTCAAATTTTGTTTTCCCGTCGATATTCTCGTATAAATGATCCCGCGAGGTAAGAAGCTTTTGAACTTGTGCGTGAGGAGTGGTGAAAATAAAGAAAACGCCGTAAGCCCACCACCGGAGGACGGACGATCACAACCGACCATCGACCAAGCAAGTACGATTCATTACAATGTTACTCCACTTGCTTCCTTTCAATTGCCAAACAATTCTCATGGAAAATCGGATTATGAGGAAGCTGGGGTTTTCGCGGCAAGAAGGGAACTCTTCTCCACCTCCAATCCTGCTTCCAACTTTGAATTTGAAAGTAGGGCCGCCGAAAATCCTCTTGCAGTTACGGCTACAACAGGTAATTCGTTTTGGTTTGAAGATGGGAATGATGTTAGTGAACTTGGGCTAAATGATGAAAACATAGTCATATTAGACATGACTTCTGGCCAGTTCTGCCCTCTCGAATCCCTGGCCTCAGACAAAACTAGTACCATTGACCACCACACTCTGGTTGCCGAAAATTCAGGAGATGCTTTGAATGCTGAAACGATTTCATCGGACTCAGACACGACTCCTTCAAATACTAAATTGAACACAAATAAACGAATCCTGGAGAAAACAGTGACAGGTCCAGTCAATGAAGAAAACAAAGCGAAGTTTGGAGGAAAAATATTTTGTAAAGAAGGCTGGGTGTGCGCCAACGTGTCAAAAAAAATGTTCGACCATCTTCAATCATGAAGATAGGGAAACTTTACATGAGAACTTTATAAACATGCCATCTTTTGATCGGAAAACGTTTAATCTACACATGTGCGAGCGGTTTTTTCCGAACGAAGGTAATAAAAAAGCACAGATGACATTTGTCTACCGTTTGAAGCTGGATCAGGTCAGCCATTCTTCCTCACAACTTTAGGTTTCAAAAAAATAACGATTCGTTTGTCTAAAATGTTTTGAGCAAAACGCCAAGAAATACTCCACCTGAGGATAAAAGGGGGAAAAATGTTCCCAAAACATTCATTGATCGAACTGTCATTAACCCTTCACTGGTAGACCCCAGAGCGCGGCGTTCCTTCAGCCCATTTTTCGAATACTGTGGTTCACAGTGGCTATACTGAGGGCTGTGATTCACAGTTCCCTCCTAGAAACCACCTCTACTCAGGACCGTACCCTCCTCTCTGTCCCCAAAACCGCTCAGGGTTAGTGAGAATCGGTTTCTTGCACTAAAACGTGAATGTGTCAGATCGCTCTTAAGTCTGAGCGCTCATCTGATCCCAAGAAATGGCTTCAGTGGTCTGAGGAAGATTCTGACGATATGGCAGAACGTACATCTGACTGAAACGGCTTTGATTAGTTAAATTTTGATTGCTCAGTTATTTGTATTTCAGAGTTGAGCAAAACCTATTTTTACCAATACGTATTTCTGAGTTCAATAAAAAAAACTTTTTTACCAATATGTTTTTCATTGAACATTTTTAGATACACCAGGAGATGAGTTGAGTATCTCACTCTGACCAAAAACAATTAAAAAATATGATAAATATTGATTTTTTCGGGAGGAAGTACCGAAAGAGCGCCGCGCTCCTGGGTCTACCTTTTGCGAGATGAGATAAGGTCTACCACTGGAGGGTTAAGCACCACATCAACAGTTTCAAGCATTACAATCGTAAAAGACTGTAGCGATTTTTTCCAACGCAGAAAAGCCGTAGCAGTTCCACTACCGTTTTATCGACCGCAAGTATTGCCTGTTATCACAACGGAGAAAAACAGTAGGTCGAGTTAAATCATGTGTAATCACTCAAACGTAATAAAACTAGATTGAATAAATGCAGTAACTCATTCTGAATCAGTAGAAAAAAAATCTTGGAAAAATATAGAGAAATAGCTGTGCCACAGCTAAAAAACTTCGGGTTCATTTTTCTCAAAACTGGTTTTCTTCGGTCCACGGCTTTTCTCCTTTGGACGGCAGAATAGAGTAATAAGTAGAGATAAGAACTTCAAAAATCACGGACCCCTGTCATCAACATTGTTACAACACAAAATACCACATCTAATGAACAAGGAATTATGTGATACCCATCCGGGAGCTACTAAGTCACAACTGAAGATATGACCCTATGGAAGGATGGTTCTGATTTCACCTGAGTCGTCAACAACGTTTTAACTGTACTCTGGTGGCGACTGGATTCCCTCAAGTTAAAACAGTTTTTGGACATCGATAGAGCTTTTTTTCTGAATCCAGTGATACCAATAACACAAAACCGCCAAATTTTGAGATGTAACACTGTTGAAGCAAGGGTGCGAAATGTTAATAGAATTGGGAACTTAGGTAACCTTTGCCCTATTAAGGATCATGAGAGTGGCCCGTGAAGGTGACAGCTGACGCCGGCTTTTGCCAATAACAGTGAGGCCTTGTGAGCTCTTCACAGCTCCCACTGTTTCTGTTGAATTTTGGGTTCACAAATAAAAATGCGGAGCGTCTGCTTTCTGCCCTCTTTTAACTTCCTCATCCTGTCATTGAACATGTTCTTTATCTAAATCAAACATGCATTTTGTGCATTGTCACCTAAAGATAAATAATTGGGCCTTTCGGTGAGTGGAGCCATGACGGGAAATTGCCCAGCGCAGCCTCTGACTGCTGACGTTAAAAGGGAAATGTACTTGGCACTCGATGCTCTCCCCATTTGCGTCAGTCGGCTATCTTAGGTATCGTCGACCGGAGGTGAACTTTTTCTGTGCACCACCTGCTTCACATGTCAACGGAGGAGAAACTTACTATTCCTAAAGCCTATAATCACACCAGTGTGAATACGGATGTAACAATGGGAGATGGAATATCAATATCGAAATTTTGTCTGAAGCCAAATTCCTGGCACAAAGTTTACATAGTTCCACGTGCAATGTATTCATTTAATACGACTAAAATGATTGAATAACATTATTATTGTACTAGATTATGTGATAAAAATCGTACAATTCAACAATAAAATATAAAAACGTCTGCCAAGTGGGTGTGGCACATAGCTTCCTCGTATCCATAACCCGATTGTATAGATGATCCGATGCATAGTAATTAATCTCAAAACATCAAAACAAGTTAATTTGTAACATCCCTGAAAATTTCATTGAAATCGGATGGAAAATGTAGAAGTTATGGCCGTTACAAGGAATTCACGTTTGCGCATGCGCAGTGGCTACTATCAGTCCGAAGGTGGTGATTTTCATAGGGGACCATCTAAATACTAATCTGTAACATCCCTGAAAATTTCATTGAAATCGGATAGAAAATGTAGAAATTATGGACGTTACAAGGAAATTCACGTTTGCGCATGCGCAGTGGCTACTATCAATCCGAAGGTGATGATTTTCATAGGGGACCGTCTACAACCTAATACGCATAATCTCTGAAAATTTCATCGAAATCGGGTAGAAAAAGTGGAAGTTATGGCCGTTACAAGGACATTCACGTTTGCGCATGCGCAGTCGCTACTATCAGTCCGAAGGTGATGATTTTCATAAGGGACCGTCTACACACCAACCCGCACAATTTCTGAAAATTTCATTGAAATCGGATGGAAAATGTAGAAGTTATGGCCGCTACAAGGAATTCACGTTTGCGCATGCGCAGTCGCTTCTATCAGTCCGGGGATGATGATTTTCATAGGGGACCGTCTACACACCAACCCGCACAATCCCTGAAAATTTCATTGAAATCG
Source organism: Apolygus lucorum (assembly GCA_009739505.2). Taxonomy (NCBI): domain Eukaryota; kingdom Metazoa; phylum Arthropoda; class Insecta; order Hemiptera; family Miridae; genus Apolygus; species Apolygus lucorum. Next base: position 106,236,082 of record CM019167.2, on the reverse strand, counting down.
GACAATAACTTCGTATAGTTATGCGCGTTACAAGGAATTCATGACAGACACACAGACAGACAGACAGACAGACACACAGACACACAGACACACAGACACACAGACACACAGACACACAGACACACAGACACTGAACCAAAATTGTTCAGAAAGGTCTAAAACGCAAAACGCGAGTGAAAATTTAGATTTTGGAGAACTTTTTTTTTTCGACCTTGAAAAGTGAAAACAAAGCTTCCGCTACCTTGGTAGACTCGGAAGCAAAATAAACAAAAATAAATACACATAAACAAAATAAAATACAACAAGAAATATCGGTATTTTCAACTGGTAGTATAACATTATTATTTGTTTATACAAACAGAAGTACGGATAAGTATTGAACACTGTGAATAGTAGGGGAGACCGGGGCAGGTTGGCATAAGGGGCGGGTTGGCACAGTGCTTTTAAAATGAAAACCGAATGACGGCGAAACCTTCCCTCTCGGTCACGTGATCTCCTGTTGGGTCCCCAGTCGTCAACAAAGTTTCATGGAGGTTGGTCCTTCGCTCGAAGAAAGAATTACAAATTTCAGATTTTACGACAAGTAAGTAACTTTTCACACTCCTACTCTTTGGTTTTAAGCGCATTGTGTGTTGAAGTTTTTGTAAGTTTGAAAGTGTAGACCTATTTTACTGCATTTAATGAACAGAATCCGCTAGTGAACGTTTGGAAACCTCTGTTTGTGATGCTAATGGTGGCCACTGTTGTCAGTGAGCCCTGTCGGGGCGGGATGGCATTTTTTGGGAGGGGCGGGTTGGCATAAGCCAATTTTTTGTTTTTCTTATGCCAACCCGCCCCTCCCAGGTTTATCATTGACACCTAATGAACAAAAATTTCATATAACTTATTTTAAGAGCTCTATTGCTTGTCACAGGGATGCGAACTTGGAAAAGGACCACTGTTTTCTGTTTTGTTTTCACCACTGTTCTGTTTTCATTGAGGTCCAACCTGAAAATGCTTATGCCAACCCGCCCCAAGGGCCATGCCAACCCGCCTCATAAGGGGGGCAGGTTGGCATAGATTGACTAGCTCTAGTTGAATCGATCTGAGCCTTTTTGTAGTTCATTATGAACATCGAGGATGAGGAGATTTTGTAGCCCATGAGTTATAATTTCACTGGGTAGTTTAACTTTTATGATTGATTGATCACAACTCCTCGGAAACATCAAAAACGAAAATCTATGCCGACCCGCCCCGGTCTCCCCTACCTTTATTTAGTATCGAGCAAATCATCGAAAAAACAGTTCTATTATATTGGTTTGTTATATATAGACTCTCTTTAAACACCAACAGATAGGAACGGAACAACGGAGGCTGGACAAATCGTTTCCCTCATCTTCAATGACTTTGCAAATCGATGTTATCACCTCTCAATATCGTTGTATGGCTGGGTAATAATATTTACACGCGGGTACCACGATGAATAGAAAATTCTAGGTTGCCGATGAAGTACAAGGTCAACACTGTTGTCTTCAGTAGCGGCAGCGTGGAAGAAAAGCTGCAATTGATCACACAACGGTGTGTCAATCCTTTAAAAAACTAATTAGGTAAGATTTACCCGGCTGTGACCTACGAACCGATGGTGCTTTCCTGGTGAGATGGTGCACTGCTAGTCTAGTTGTGCCCCTGAGACTGGTCATTGTCGGTCACTTCTAAGGGGTAACAAGCGGGGGGAAACATTCTCAAAACTCCCCTGCTTGAAAACTTTCGATATACATGTTTTGATTTTTCATTAATTTAAAATAGTCAGGATTTTCAGGAATTTTTTGACACCACCCAGAGCTCTGCATGACCAGCCGTTCGCTTCTCATTAGGATAATTTATTAGTAAATAAAATAGTGAATAATTAATCACTGAAGTTTTAACATCAATTTAGTATAGTGTTCATGTTTCAAAAACGATTCTGACCATTCAGAGCTCGTACCAAGGAACGATGGTTAAATGGGAGTTGATTGTGAAATGAATTTGGATTACTCCCCCGAGGGTTTCTCAACCCCCCACCCCCCCTTTCAAACCGTCCTAAAGTCCCACTTTGTTGACCGTATTCACGCTTGACCCGCATAGGTACCTGTAATTGCGCCGAAAATACAATCTTTTTCGATTCTTCGAATACAATTTTAAGATACTCAGTTTTGCATCATCAAATTGATTACTAACGTTCCGCGATTATATCGTATTGTATCGATTATATAGGTAGGTATTTTTAATGGAAAAGCCGTGTTCTTTGGAGACGAGCGATCTTTACAGAAAGATAATAAACCGTTGTGTAATAATTTGCAGCGTTTTACACTGCAGGCTTTCAAAATTGGTTTTCCTTTGCTCTTGAGACACCGTTGACGCGAAGACATGTACTAGCACTAGTAGCGTCACTGTCTGAACTGGCGCTCGGTGCTTGGACCGCGCCAGGTGTGCCGCCACTGCTACGCTGATTTCCCTCAACCAGGAAACTTAGTGGGGTATGGCTCACCAATATGCAAATTATAAACCAACAATCAGCAATAACATCGTTTTTCGAAAGTAGTGGTAATTTTGTTCTTGGTTGGTAGAGACGACACTCAGTAATAAAATTGAAGACAATTTCACAACAAAAATAAAGTCAATTTTTATACAGAAAGATTTGATTACACACAGCAAGATGGGTGAGACTAAATAAAAGCTTGTAATGATAATAACAAAGTGAAACAAAAAACCATACTCCAGCGTGTCAGCTGTAGGCTAGAACCATTCTTCTAACAATGTGCGCTAGTTCACTGATGAGCCACGTGAAGTTCCGATGAATTTTGTAACCAACCCTCAAGTCCTTTGGGGTAGGAACGGTTGGTCTTACAGAGCTCCGGGTGGTCTCATGGTCTCCAAAAAGTGGATACACCACTATTGATAGAAACACTCTAGTAGAAATCCATTCCCGATTCACACATTTGTTTCTGATTCTTTCTCAAGTCCTCGAAACATTAATCGAGAATAGATTTTCGATACGTGCAATCGATATTGATGGTCTCATTATGTTAAGTATGGTATATTTCATAATTCCCTGAAGTGGATGAGGGTTAAATAGATTCTACCGGTCCAAGTGGTAGGCGTAGGAGGTGGCCTCTGTTGAACTAAGTCGTTTCGAGATTGTGGTGAGATGAGCCTCAGGCGGAGATGTCGAGCGTCCTAAAAGGCCGAACCCCAAAATCCAGCTGATGGGCGGAGCGAGGCGGAAAGTTGGGGCCTAATGAGAGTGCGAGGGAGGCGTGAGGTGCCTGTTAGGCCCTTCTAATTACTCAACAATAAGGTTTTATCTGACAATCCACCCGGAGATTCCAGATCCACCAGCCCTGGCGGAACTTCTTGGTAATATTGGCTCACCAGGACCAGCGCAGGAACATTCTCTACTATTGGGGTTTGAGGATGGAAATGGAATGCAATTTTTCTGACCCTAATTTCCTGACACTAATTGAATCGGTGAGTGCAGAAATCACTCAAGTCAATAATTCCAAATTTTCTAGAAGAGAAAAAATACTTCAGAACTAACTCCTTCAAATATTCAAAGAATTGAATGAATTTTTTTCATAACACGCATTTATTTAGCTGTCTTGAAAGAAACAACCGAGTTTCCATTTAAATTGGGTTCAGTAAATCTAAAAATGTAATTTGAACTCACGCTGTTTCTGCACTCAACTGGTTCAACTGGCCTCAATAGCTCAGACGCATAGTACGCTGAGTATGTGTGAAAAATCGAAACAACGAACGTCTATTAGTATTGGAAAGGAGTGCAAGAACCTATCCCCAGATAGTATTCGAGGACGTTTAAATAGGTTTCCTGACCTTAAAAGCCTCTCACGGATCACCAGAGAGCAAGTTCCGCGATCATTTATGTTAATAACTCATTTCACCCATAACGCTAACGATGAACTACCTGCTCATTATCAGTGCGGATACCGTCATATCAACAAGTTGGGTCTTATTGCTCTTGATGACGAGTCACGGCATAAGTATGTGCTTTATTCACGTTTTTTAATAATTTTTGAAGTATCAATTTCCCCTAAGCACTCGGTAAAATCGTCACTATAATAATTCTCAATTTTTCTTCTTAAACCTTAACATTAAATAGTGAATTTCTCAAAAAGAGGTGAAATGGGGAATTAGAGCATTTGATGAATGTTTTCTGGCACTATCCCTTCACTCAATCCCGTAAGAATTTGCCGCGACTAGCCGCGACTTTTTTTTCTATGAAATTTTCAATCCTAATAGATAACTTTTTGAAAAATTAAAGTCGCAGGAAAGTGTGGGGAGGAAAAAAAACACATCCTCACATTTTTCATATCAACAGGATAGAACAGAAAAGATTATCAAGTCATCAACCAGTATCTGATTAGGGATAACTTCATCGACACGACCACCATCCACAAAACTGATACCTAATGCTGTACCAAGAACATCTAACGCTATGGAACTGACTTGCGGAAGCGCTCTCTCCAGCATCTGCAGCGCTAATGACAGTGACGATTTAGATTCATCAATCAGCGTAGTGCACTTCTAAAGACGTCTTATTATTACCTATGTTTTGGTACCTAAACTTTTGTAAAATTGGTGGACTGTTACTTTTGTTTTGAATTTAAAATTTCAGTATTTTTCATAAACTTCTCCTAATATTATTTATTGTGCAATTTTCTTTCCTTGAAATATGAAGTAGTATGAAATCCATGATCAGAGCAACCTTACCTAACAGAACTCTCCACAAATTGATTTTTGATCACTTGACCCATAAACTCACAGTACTGTGAGACGTAGCGCACGGGACCACCATCCAGGAGTACCGGGTTCGATCCCCAGCCAAGCTAGGTAATTTTTTGATCCAATCACATCTTCAACCTTCGACACTGCTCAAACCCGCAGATCCTTACTACTCACTTACATTTTTCATCCGAATTTGATGAAATTTTCTAGGATTGTCCAGATTAGCGTGCAGATGGTCCCCTATGAGGATAGTGAAAGGTACTAGTGGAAGGTACTTAGAGATTGGTGTTTTGAGATTAACTACTATGCATCGGATCATCTATATAATCAGGTTATGGATACGAGGAAGCTATGTGCCACACCCACTTGGCAGACGTTTTTACGCTGTATTTTGTGGAAATGAAGGGGGTGTAACCTTTTCGTGGAACACCCTGTATACAGAAATTGCGAGCGGAGCGATTGTTCTGGTTTCCCGGAAAACAATAAAAAGCGTGAATTTTCATCAATCCTTGGAGTTTTTCCCCGAACATTTCAATTACTGCTTCTGCTCTTATCACTGCTTTTGCGTCGAAAATGATCCTCTCTCCTCAACGTAATTAAAATCTGAACAATTTTAATTGAAGTGCGTTGATTCAAAGCAAAAGATTTAAAAACGCTGCAAACGATAACTCACCGGTTTATCATTTGTCAGTATACATACCTGCAAATAACAGGCTTTCTATCTGCATGAAAATAAATTGCAAGTTCATCGACTCCATAATATGGACTGACACCCTGTATATTATACAGGGTGTCACCCTTTCGGGCGCACGACCGGCCGGGGTTCGATTTTACTACTAATTTGCCACTTTTTATCTCTCCCTACTTTTCTTTAACCTCCTTAAAATCCGACTTTTTCCACTTTTGAGATGTTTTTCGTATTTTCGACCTTACGCCATATCCGGGGGGGTTTTCCGCCGCCGCTCCTCTCACTCTCCATCTAACCACGAATCCTCCCGTCAAACCGTCGATTTCGTTGAAAAAAAAAATCACTTTTTATTGCATTCAAGCGCAGGTTTCTCCACGAATAAAAATATTGGAAACAATTCTGGCCATACCGTTGGAAAGCTGAGTTTTTGGGTCAACTTTTGGGGTTACAGTGGGAAATTAACCAGCAGTTTCAGCTAGGCGAACAAACGTTTGAAAAAACTGTACATTTCCGAGATTTTCGAGAATGCGTCTGGTCGATTATCCGGGTAATCATAGATTTCTTCTAGTTTTAATTATTCCTTCTTATAAAAATCGATGAGCTCTTTTCAGCCCATATATTTTTAGAATTCACAAGAATATTTTAAGAATTCATTAATTATGTAAAAATTCATTAAAACGAAAAAGTCATTCCCTACCGCTGTCCGAAGCCGTGGTTGCCTACTTCTGTCAGCCTTCAAAGTAGTAAATTGGTGATTGTTCAACAATTTTTGGAGTTCATTCCAACCCTCATATTCCTAATTTGCGGATCCTCTAACAGAATCTTATAAGAAAAAAAATTGTGCACGTGTGGGAGGAAAATATGCGTGTCCTGAGGATTACGGTCAGTCCCTGCCGCAAATAGAACTTGATAGTTTGAGACCCTTTTCTGGGGAATATGCGCCTCATCCTCCATTGTTCTACCTCTATTCCTCATGGTCTTCAAGGTTTGATTGGAGGTGATCAGTGTTCAACAAAACTGTAGTGAAGATAGTTAGTGCCGGCACCCGCACTTGGCCAACCATATCAGTCAGTCCCTGCTACGCTTTTTCCAGGATAAAATCTTTTGTTTTTTGTTGTGGTCTTTCATTTTCGAAATAGTTGGAAGTCCAGGTTTACAAATATATTTGCATATTTCTCGAGAGATTTATTTTGCAAGAGAAATTTTTGGAAATGTGCTGTCACGAATCCATTTTGGTTTATTATTTTCAATAATGAAACTTTGGAATCGACCAAGAAAAAAAAAATTTTTAACACCCCCTCAAAATTTGATGGTTTACGTTTCAAGGTACGTAGAATCCAAAAATCGAATAAAAATTTGGCCGTCCGTCCGCCGTACGCGGCACTTTTGCCACTTAGCATTGACCGATTTTGATGAAATTTGGTATGTAGGCTCCATTTGGGGTCTAGTTGTGCCCCGAAGCTTTTGGTTGATGTAGGTCACTCCTAAAGGTTCCAAAATCAATTTTGAAATTTTGAAAACACCCTAACTCAAAAAATTTTGATATAAAGGTATTGTTTTAACTTCAATTTAAGATTATATAGAATTTTTAGAATTTTTTGAGACCAGGCGGAGCTCTGTAGGACAAACCGTTCGCTCCCTACGAAAATTTAAGGGTTTATATTGAAATATATATATATGAATCAAAACACGAGTGTGAATCGCAAAAGAGGCCTAATCTCCGTTCAAATTAGAGCTGACCGAAATGCGATCGATGGTTGGTGATTTTGATTTTTTTTTTCAATTTTTTAAATTTATTTATTTATTTATTTATTTTTTTTTTAAATTTTTTTCTTCATATTGGATGGTTGGTGATTTTGTAGACGAGTGATCTATATAAAAATAATAAACCGTTGTGTAATAATTTGCAGCGTTTTTGGAAAGTACCTTTATAACCTCTTTGGGAAGTATAACTTCCACATTTTGCATTCGATTTCGATAAAATTTTCAGGGATTATGTGAATTAGGTTGTAGATGGTCCCCTATGAAAATCATTACCCCCGGAGTGATAGTAGCTGCTGCGCATGCGCAAACGTGAATTCCTGGTAACAGCCATAAGTTCCACATTTTCCATCCGATTTCGATGAAATTTTCAGGCACCCTGTGGATTATGTTGTAGATAGTCCCCTGTGATAATCATGACTTTCGAACTGATAGTAGCCACAACGCATGCGTGAACGTAAATTCCTTGTAACAGCCATAACTTCTACATTTTCTATCCAATTTCGATGAAATTTTCAGAGATTATGTGGATTAGGTTGTAGATGGTTCCTAATGAAAATCAAGACCTTAAAAGTGATAGTAGCCACTGCGCATGCGCAAACGTAAAATCCTTGTAACATCCATAACACTTACATTTTTCATCCGAATTTGATGAAATTTTCTAGAATTGTTCAAATTGGTGAGTAGATGGTCCCCTAAGAACATCATCTCCTCCAGGAAAATAGTAGGTGCTGCACATGCGAAAACGTGAATTCCTTTTAACAGCCATAACTTCTACATTCTCCATCCTATTTTGAGGAAATTTCTCAGGATTGTTCAGAAAAGCGTGTAGATGGTCTCCTATGAGCGTAGTGGTACGTCGAGATTGATCTATCTAATCGGGTTACGAATACTAGGATCTATGAGCCACACCCACTGGTTTTGTAGGTAACAGTTCCTTGATAAATTTGATGATAAGACAAAGAGTTTCTTGAGTTTTCTTGTTGTTGTTGAGTTTCTTTATTTTGATTAAGACTGAGGAACTCAATTTTTTTATTTTTTATTAAAATTTTAATATTGTATAAAGATTCTATGCGACTGCATTAAATGGGTTTATGAATTCATAGATTTACCGAACATTACTTTTCTCAAAGCGTAGTCTCCGACTATAATAAAGTCAGTCCCTGCTGTGGATGTCAGTCCCTGCCATCCTCGGATTATATTTTTTATTTATTATGTGCTTAATAAGAGAGTTCTTGCTTGGCTGACAATCTCATTTCACACTACACATAATAGAGAAGTTGTATAAATTTTGGTGGGTGAAAATAGGAACATTTTGAAATCTGGAATAATCTACTTCAAATCCGAGGTTGTCGTGAGAATGGCCCACATTTGAATTTTAACTGAAAAATAAGGGAGTTATGGCTGTTTTAATGGCGTAAGGTTGAAAATACGAAAAAACATCTTAAAAAAGGAAAATGTTGGATTCTAAGGGGGTTAAAAAAAAGTCAAGAGACAAAAAAAGTCGCAAAATTAGTTGTAAAATTTAACCCTGGCCGGTGGTGCGCCCGAAAGGGTGACCCCCCGCTTTTATGATGAACAATGATAGCCAAGTTAGGTCAATCTAGGTAGGTTATTCAGTTGTGTGCGCAGTATGGATGCGGTTTGAGAGGAAAGCTGTCATATGTCACAAAAAGTTCTATTTTTCTGGAGAGTTATAATTTTAAAATTCGGACTTCGATGAATTTTAGGATCCTTCTTCATGCATGTCCAATTTACCGATTTGAAAAATTGATGATTCAGAATTAAACGTCAAGATTTCTCTCATGCTGATGTCGCTTCCTCAGATGTGGAGTAACATCGACCATTTTTAATCTTTGAGAGCTCTAGTGGATGTCCCGGCATGGAAGTAGGAGCAGAGGTACTCGCCTTGCCATTGGGGACAGAGTCGTCTGGTTGGAGCAGTTGTGTTACCGGGGTATCAGCCTATCAGTACCTATTCACAAGGAATTGAGCTAGCTGTAAACGGCGCGAATTATTTCAGTCGGTCTGGATCGGACGTTATCTTGCAGGGGATGACAAGATGAGGAGGTGCAGTTGAAGGGAAGCGGGGGGCTTATCGTCCGATAGAAGTCGATTGGTTGTGAGCCGCACTGCCGCTATCTGAAGGCGCTCACGGGCCTGTAGCCTCGAAATGAAGATTCAGACAGCGTGATTAATTACACCGCTCATCAAAGGGTCCCACTGATCTCAGTCCAGACGTTCTGCCATTCACTCGCCTATCAATTACGCCCTATCACGAACAAAATTACTGAGAGGTTTATTATACTGCGTGAACGCGAATACAAGATCATCTCATACTTGAAGGATGTATGCTATTGATTTGCAAAAACGAGTAGTGAGATTGTGCAGATTGGTTCTGAACTCCTGAATGACTGAATTCGAAAGGTTATCTTTAAATGAGCCATCAAAGGTGCTAAAATAAATTGATCGAACGAATTGATTGTTTCCTAATAATAGATATTGATCTTAGAGTTCACTAAAGTTCGATGTTATTATTTTCTCAATACTAATATATATAATTATTTCCAAGTGCCTATAAGTAAGTCAAAATCAATGTCTTTCCCATACTTTTAAGGCGAAATTCTCGCGACGTTGTTGGTTAGAATCAATTGTTAAGTTTTGATTTCAGATGATGTTTGGTGTACCTGGTGTCAAAAATACAAAATTTATGACGAAGTGTCGATAGTGGTTGCAATCCCATACCAACCTATGCCAACGACTTTCGATTTTGTATGCAAGTGCAGAAAAAAAAAGTCTGCCAAGTGGGTGTGGCACATAGCTTCCTCGTACCCATAACCCGATTATATAGATGGTCCGATGCATAGTAGTTAATCTCAAAGCACCAATCTCTAAGTACCTTTCACTACCCTCATAGGGGACCATCTACACGCTAATCTGGACAATTCTAGAAAATTTCATCAAATTCGGATGAAAAATGTAAATGTTATGGCTGTTCCAAGGATTTTACTTATGCGCATGCGCAGTGGCTACTATGAGTCCGGGGGTGATGATCTTCTTCGGAGACCATCTACAACCTAATCCGCATAATCCCTAAAAATTTCATCGAAATCGGGCAGAAAATATGGAAGTTATGGCCGTTACAAGGAAATTCACGTTTGCGCATGCGCAGTCGCTTCTATCAGTCGGAGGATGATGATTTTCATAGGGGACCGTCTACACACCAACCCGCACAATCCCTGAAAATTTCATAGACATCGGACAATAACTTCGTATAGTTATGCGCGTTACAAGGAATTCATGACAGACGGACAGACACACAGACACACAGACAGACAGACACAAAGACACACGGACACACAGACAAGGAACCAAAATTGTTCAGAAAGGTCTAAAACGCAAAACGCGAGTGAAAATTTTGATTTTGGAGAACTTTTTTTTTTCGTCCTTGAAAAGTGAAAACAAAGCTTCCGCTTCATTGGTAGACTCGGAAGCAAAATCAAGATAATCAAGTCAATTTCAAGTCAATTTCAATATCGAATAAGTAAATTTATTCTATTTGTTCAATTTTCAGATTCTGATTCAGAATAATTTAATAGTTGCGGTTATAACTCAAAATCCTGGGTTATTTTACGAACCCGTTCATGAGAATATTTCAACTAACGTTTAGTAGTCAGATTTTCTAATACCAAAAAAAAACCGTTTTTTTTTCTTTTTTTTACCAATCGTTAGGTAAAATTTTAACTACTCGGTACATGCCTTTGTATTTCGGGCTTGTTTTAGAGATGTTCGTGGTTCAACTCGACCTTGACCTTGACTTGGCCTTGGTACTGGCAAAACGTTGAATTTCATAATCTGCTGAGCGGTCTAAAGAAGTTTTAGCCTCCTTACGTATTTCTGACTGATTTGAACGGTTAGAAGGAGAAATTTGTTCGTTGGTTGTTATCATTCCTGGTATACGTGGCTTTCTTTCAGTCAATAATTCTATGGGAGAGATAGAAGTTACTCTACTCGTGGTAGATTTTAAATTTATTTGAATTTGATGTGCTAATTGTCTAATTGATTGTTTCTTAACTCATTGAGCCATAGTAACTAAATTTGTGATTGAACTCATGTAGCGTTCTACTTGACCGTTTGCTCGACTTGCTCCCGTTGCAATTTGATGAGTTTTTATGTTATTTTTATTATTACAATATTCTATGAATGCACCGGCTGTAAAACAGGTACATTGATCATAGACGAGGCTCCAAACAATGGGGTATACCCGGTGCATATAGTATGTTGGTATGCTATACTGAAAATCGAAAAAACCATGAATCGTGTGAAAAAAAAACTTTCTAAAAGAAATTGCAACACCATTGTTCCTTTTCTTTCTTAACCATTCTTCTTTCTTTCTTAACCATTCTTCTTTCTTTCTTAACCATTCCTTCAACTGAAAGATTTCTTTGAAAATTCGCTCTTTAATTCAAGCTGCATGAATGGACTTTTTTGGTATTGGGTGAAATTCCATCTGTTGTTTACTTGACGGTCCTTTAGCAATCTTACAAGTTATACAGTTCTCAATGAATTTCTTAACAAACTTATTCATGCGAGGAAACCAAAATTTTTCTAAAATTTCATCCATGGTTTTGGGTAGACCTAAATGTAATATTGATTCATGAACTGTATTTGTTATTACCCATCGGAAGGCACGAGGTACAATAAGTGCCGTGCAAGTTTCATTTTTATACTGAAATATGCGGAATAAAATTCTTTCTTGAATTTTGTAACTCTGGGCTAAATGTGGAGCAATTTGGTTATTTTCTATATGTTATTTTATGGACTGTATTTCTGTATCTTGGTTTTGCGCTGCTATTAACCAATCTCCTGTTAATTCCATTAAGTGTACTTCCTTTTTCAATCAAATTGTTGTGTTCTGTATCAGTTACCATTAGAAGACTAGATTCCATTACTTCATAATCGTCTGACAAAAAGGGTAGGTGGGTAAACATTCAAGCGTACTTGACTACTATCTACACTACAAGATCTGAATCGTACTCCACTCAAAATTCATGTTATAAGACACGAGTCGACCTCCACAAGAGTCTGTAGGTTATTAAGAGAAAATTCACGAGACGAAGAAAAAATATTTTCCCGACTGGAGGAGAGAAAATGCTGCATACAGGGCGAAGAAGGGCAATTCTTCATTCGGCAGGACGCGGACGCAAGGAGAGCGAACGTGTTCCGTGCCGTCTCAGCTTAATTTAGATGAAATACGACTTTTCCCTTCCTTTACCTTGTCTAGAATGGATGGTATTATGTGTGCCCTAGCCCTCCAGCCCCTAACCAGGATCCAGATAAGTTTTGTGTTTTTGTGCGGATAACAAGACCGCTATAGAACTGGGTCAATAAAATTATAAGCGTTACCTACCCGAGATAAAGCGGTTCCTTTTTAAAGCGGGAGTTCTTTTTCCCTCCAACAAACCTAATTGGTGGGGCAGCTCAGTGTGGAAAACTAATTGACATCTGATAAACTTTCTTTTCTCTCAAATTTAGGACTGTTGTGGCTGACGTTCGGGACCTCAGTACTCATCCATTGATACCTCATCTCCATTAGGGAAGTTCGAGAACAAGGAACAGAACGTAACACTCGAAGAACAGAGTCTGATATCTTCAAAAAGAGTTGTCGACTCAAAATGAAAAACGCTGCAAATTATTACACAAAGGTTTATTATTTTTCTACATAGATCACTCGTCTGCAAAGAACAAGCTTTGCCATTGTTACCACCAACCAACTTGAAGGAAAACATCGATCGTATTTCGGTCAGCTAACATTTGAACGGGGATTGGACCAAAAAAGAAGATCTTTTGCGACTCACAATCGTGTTCTGGTTTATCGTAAGTCCAACCCTTAAATTCTCGTAGGGAGCGAATGGTTTGTCCTACAAGGCTCCGCGTGGTCTCAAAAAATTCTGAAAATTCTACACTATCTTAAATTGATGGAAAAACAATACCATTATATCAACATTTTGCTTCCGAGTCTACCAAGGTAGCGGAAGCTTTGTTCACTTTTCAAGGACGAAAAAAAAAGGTCTCCAAAATCAAAATTTTCACTCGCGTTTTGCGTTTTAGACCTTTCTGAACAATTTTGGTTCCGTGTCTGTGTGTCTGTCTGTCTGTCATGAATTCCTTGTAACGCGCATAACTATACGAAGTTATTGTCCGAATTCCATGAAATTTTCAGGGATTGTGCGGGTTGGTGTGTAGACGGTCCCCTATGAAAATTATCATCCTCGGACTGATAGAAGCGACTGCGCATGCGCAAACGTTTTTGATTTAGGGCGTTTTCAAAATTTCAAACCTTATTTTTCAACCTTCAGAAGTGACCTACATCAAATCAAAATCTTCGAGGAACTAGACCCCAAACGGAGCCTACATACCAAATTTCATCAAAATCGGTCAATGTTAAGTGGGGAAAGTGCCGCGTACGGTATGTTGGTATGCTACACTGAAAATCGAAAAAACCAAGAATCGTGTAAAAAGAAACTTTCTACAAGAAATTGCAACACCATTGCTCCTTTTCTTAACCATACCTTCAACTGAAAGATTGCTTTGAAAATTCGCTCATTAATTCATGCTGCATGAGTGGACTTTTGTTAACCATACCTTCAAATGAAAGATTTCTTTGAAAATTTGCTCATTAATTCATGCTGCATGAATCAGAAAGACCTCAGCAACACATAGAAAGTGGAGATTATAACATGATGGTGGGGTTTCAAAACCAACTTCTTCTAGTTTTCTTTGTTTATGTATCCTTGAAGAAGGTAAAAGTGAAAACCAAGCAGCCAAATTACAATCAGTCAAAATTATCCGCAATCAAACAGGTGAGATTGTGCGCTGGCGGGTTTTAGGAGCTGTGATGTCAAACAAGAGGTGATGGTTAACACGAAATAGGTAGGTATTCTTGTAAAATACTCTAATGATAAATCGACCCAAAGAAGATTTTTACCTGATCCGCCGTGAGAATGTGCTCCCAACAGTATAGGCATCCCATTTCGGCCGAAATGATGTTACGTGATATTGCTGTTGGACCCTCGAAATAGGACCCCTTAGAGTCACCCATAATTCCCGCCTAACTAGTCTTTTGGTTTATTATTTTCAATAATGAACCTTTGGAATCGACCAAGAAAAAAAAATTTTAACACCCCCTCAAAATTTGATGGTTTACGTTTCAAGGTATGTAGAATCCAAAAATCGAATAAAAATTTGGCCGTCCGTCCGCCGTACGCGGCACTTTTGCCCCTTAGCATTGACCGATTTCGATGAAATTTGGTATGTAGGCTCTATTTGGGGCCTAGTTGTGCCCCGAAGATTTTGGTTGATGTAGGTCACTTCTAAGGGTTCCAAAATCAATTTTGAAATTTTGAAAACGCCCTAACTCAAAAATTTTGATTAAAAGGTATTGTTTTTCCTTCAATTTAGGATTCTGTAGAATTTTTAGAATTTTTTGAGACCACGCGGAGCTCTGTAGGTCAAACCGTTTGCTCACTACGAGAATTTAAAGTTTGGCCGTACGATAAATCAGAAACACGAGTGTGAATCGCAAAAGTGGCCTAATTGCCTTGCAAGTGTTAGCCGACCGAAATGCGATCAATGTTTTTCTTCATCTTTGATGGTTGGTGGCTTTGCAGACGAGTGATCTATATAAAAATAATAAACCATTGTGTAATAATTTGCAGCGTTTTGTTCGTTGTTTTGAACATTTTGTCACAAAATTGGGTATTATTCCGAGTCTACCACAGTAGCAGAAACTTTACTTCCACCTTACGAGGTTGAATAAGAAAAATTTCATCCAAAAATGAAATTTCCACTAACGTTTTACGTTTTCGACCTTCCTGAACAATTTTGGTTTCGGGTCTGTGTGTCCGCCACGGACAAAGTTGTAAAAAGTTACAGTCTGATCTTAATGACATTTTCTGGGATTGTGCGGGGTGTCGTGTAGATGGTCCCCTCTGAAAATCATAGTCCCCGGATTGATAGCTATATTTATAAAATAATTATCAAGTATTATACTTGATTTAATACTTATAATAAGTATTAAACATTTTTCATCGTAGAATCTAGTCTTATTTTGAAAATTATTAGTAATGTAGAAATGGTCATCATTCAATATGAAGAAACTGATGAAATTTTCCAACCTTAGTCGTCCACGGAAACTTTGACCGAATGGAATAAAAATTACCTCCGCGAAAAAGAAGGCACAAAGGACCTCTGAAATTGAATTTACCTTAATTGCTTGTTATACTGAATAACCCACTCTTTCAATTTCGTTTGCCTCATTAGTGATTTAAAATGATCAATAACAAGCATTTGAGGCTGAAGGTTGACCTGCCACGAGAGAAAGCGACACGATGATTGGCTCGTCCTGGGAAAAAAATCTGAAAAACCCGAGCAATCACCAGAAAAAGTCGTATGAAAATGTACAGAGATAACCGCTAATCCACCCCAAAGCTCCGGGCAGAATGTTTTAGCGGATCAATCGTCGGTGACCCCGCCGATTAAGTATTCCCTTTGTGGAGGGTATTTCTCGTCTACTCTATCAATGAAATTATCGTGCTGGGGAGAAGTGGGAGGAATTATATCAATTATATAGTGAAAAATGCTTTAATCGTGCATATTTGGCTTTGCGAGCAACTGAATCGCTAAGTACACGCTGAATTGAATGAGTTTCTCTGAGAATAGGTTATTGACTTTTTTCTGGTTATCTTCCAGAAGGTGTTGATCATCACCATGTTATTGAGTACCTTTCCTAACGAAATAATGCCTAAGTTTTCTTTAAGCTTTTTGGATGAAATCAATATAATTGGCTCAGTCGTGTCCGAGACCTCGCAAAGGAAACATCTCGCTCGATGTTAAGCGATGTTTCGCTGAAGTGATTTTTCGTTCGAGAATTAAGAAGAAAAATAAATAAAAAATAACAATGAGTCAAGCCGCCGGCGGTCTAGATCCGATGTCGGTCGTTGGCGGTATCACGGTCGATGACATCGTCAAAACAACCGCGGAAACAGCGACGCAAATCAAAATAAAACTGAAACGCCTTAGTCAGCAACTCCCTCACGCTGTCGAGGAGCCCATAGGTAAGTTGTTTTACATCATTGAAGAGTTGGGGAGATACCTCCAAGACTCAGCAGATGTTATAAAAGAGGGAAGTGAAAAAATCAAACAGCAAGATGAGCAGATCGAATGTCTCAAGGAGGCAATCGGAAAACTCGGCTCGAATGCATCTCAGCTGCCATGTAAAAAGATAGAGAACTATTATTCAGACGATAGTTATCCGTCAGATGACAATGTAATAACAGAGAAGGAAGAGAGAACGCGAAAAAGGAAGAAGGCCAGTAATTCCTCTCATAAACAAAAAAATTAGGGAAATCAAGCCAAGCCAAAACAGGAGGCGGTCTCGAAACCACCGCCAATTTATCTTCATAATGTGAACGATAATTATAAGGAAATTGAGGGTGCTGTTCTGGAGCTCGCACCCCAATCGAAGGTCACGGTTATGAGGGGTGACCAAGTTAAAGTCAACACCTCAAATTCAGATGGATTTAGGAATCTCAGCGAATTCCTACGAAATGAAAAGTGTGAATTTCACACTTATCAAGACAAACAAACGAGGCTCTACTCGGTCAAGTTCAAGGGTGTACATAGATCGCTATCTGAAAACGAAGTAGGGTAGGTGAGGGTAAAAACTACCACGGGGCAAAAGCTACCAGGGCGATTGTTTTGTTGGTAGCCATGCTGTCCCGGTCTCCTAGGTTGTAAGCTTCACACCTAATGTGATCAGTTCGTCAGTGATAACGCATGGAGTTGGGTGATTCACGTGAAGAAAAAACGAGGTAAGTTTGTTTTTGGCAATTTGGATGTAATTTCTTCCTTTCTTGAGATTAGTATTGTGACTAACTGGCTTTGAATATGTATATCATCGAAAGTGCAATTATCAACACATAAGTTGAGCTGTTTTTTCTGCCACTGCCGTTCCCCTCAAAGATGATCATGGACCAGAGAAACAGGTTGATATGCCGGCCATCTTTTGGGGGAAAAACTACCACTAGTCATGGGGCAAAAACTTCCATCTCGTCAAGATGGTAATTGTTGCCCCATGTTGCTTCATGTCGAGAAATACTTGAAGATTTATTTTTTAGCAAGATACCTCATCACCGAATAAGGCACCATTAGAGGCACAACTGGAAGCAGCGAGTGCTAAAGAATCAGCTGCAAAATCGAAAAAAAATTCATAACGATTTAAACCTCGGAAACTCGCTTTCAAGAAAACCTCGTCAAAGGTCGCCAAACCAGCTGCTTGCTCCTTCAGTTCTTCGGATTCGGACTCACAATTCTCTGTCCACAACAGCAGCTCAGATTTGAACATCACATTTTCCGACGAAGATATCGAAGATGAGGAGTCGACAAACATCCTTCATCACACAGATCGTGAACTTCAAAAAGGAAACTTCGCGGTCATAAAAGTGCAAGGGAAAACAAAAAACACTTTTCGCCTTTACGTTGTTAACCTTTTGCGGTCGCGAGGCTGCGAAGGTGAACCAAGCGTTGTGGTCGTATGGCATGTGTCACATGCCAGCCGCCATTTGGTAGCCTGGACGAAGCTTATTCTGGGATGATGAGTTAGCCTGGACGTAATGGTATTTACATCGACATTGGAATTATCTAACACTCTTACAAATATTGTTTGTGTTCCAAATTGAGTCAAATTTTCCAAATTTCCCCGACTGATTTGTAATCTGGATAAATGACTGGATCCTATGATCAAATTAATTTTTTCGTAATTATTTTTAAAATATTACTATTTCACTCTTAAAAATGAGGTAAAATTTGGCACTCGCTTTTTTTAGTTTTTCAATGGACCATTTTCATGGGTTCTGATCGGCGGAATACTTTCATATTTTGATCAAATCGTGCTACCTACCTTTGATCCACGGTGCAAAAATTTCAACTACCTCAGCTCAATGGCTTGGGTAGAACATTATTTGGAATGCGACGGGTACACCAAGGTCAGGACCCGCATTTTCCATTTGGTCTGACAAGAGTACTTAGGGGTATTTATCCTTCAAACCATTATTATAAACTGTGACAAATTGATTAAAGAGAATCTTCAAGTCCTGAAGGCTCACCTTCATCCCCATCTTCATCTTCATCGGGAATATCATCCTCGTCAAAGTCGTCATCTTCAAGAAGACTTAATAACTCGGCCTCAGTCCACAGGCGTTTCGCCATCGAGTATAAATAATAATAATAATAACTCGAGATAAAAGTAACTCGATAAAAGTAACTCGAGAAAATAAATATTTAGATAAAATAAGTCAAAATAATTGGATTGATTGAATAGGATAGGTAGCACAGTTGGAAAAGAGAAAAGAGTATGATCGCAACCAAAAAAATCCCAGCTGAAAATCCCTCCCACGAGTTCCCCGTTTGGCAATTCATATGGAGGGAGCGGAAAAAAGTTTAAGTAATTGAGGATAAAAGTGGTGGCATGTCTCACATGCCATACGACTAGATCGAGCTAACAACAAGTGCATGTGACACATGCCATACGACCACTAGCCACTCAACCTCGTCAATAGCTGACGTCCAGGCTAACAACGGTGGGCTGGCATGTCACACATGCCGTACGACCGCAAAAGGTTAAGGTCGTGTCTATGTACGAAGATGGGTACGGAGGACTGTTCTTCAAAAGGGTTCCTAACAGTTCATGTTTCGTTGAGACAACTGAGGAGGCCTTCTTCGAAAAAGGGGACGTTCAAATGAAATTAACTGAGCCTCTAATTCACAAAAATGCTAGATTTCAGAACACTATTTCGTTCAACGAAGAGCTGCCTGGCGTTCATTAAGGCAACGTATTAATAAGCTCGAGTTTCTGTTTATTTTTTGTTTTATTATGTTTTATCTAGACAGAGCAATTTTCGTCTAAACTCTGCCTGCCAGTCGCGTCAGCATTTGGGTTACCTTTTGTTACCTTACCTTTCCTCATGTTTCTGTACGAAAAGAGAACAAATTAGTTTTAAGACTGAGTTACCCTATTGCAATGTTGAGGTTTAAGAGTTTCTGAAGTTTATTTTATTTTATGTCTGACTTAAGCTTTTCTGTTTCACCCTTTAAACGCAATTTTTTCCTAATGTTTTTGTACGAAAAGAGGACAAAATATTTTTGACTGAGCTACTTTACATAATATTGCAATGTTGAGGTTTAAGAGTTTATGGTGTTTATTTCATTGTATTTTTTTCTAAGGAAATACACCAATATTTACCGCGATATCGTGCTCAAAGTATTTATTTTTTTGGCTCATTCAACATTTGGGGCAAAAACTACCATTTCCACTTTTTCGTAAAAATCTTACTGCTAATAGCATCCGTTCGCGCCCAACCTTCCAGCACATGCATCTAGGATCCAGTAGCATCGGATCCTAGCTTTGCCAGATGAATAGCACTCATTCGAGACCCGTGATAGCTTTAAAACTCAAAACTGGTAGTTTTTACCCCCACCTACCCTACAGCGTGGGATTCTTATGGAATACCCCGACCTTGGAGAGGTAAAGGTGACGCGCAAATGGGAGTGGAAAACAAAAAAACCACTGGATGTGTGCATTGTTGCCTTCCAAAATGAAACAAATATTGAAGACATACATGCAATAACTACCTTGCAAGGAGTAATCATTAATGTGGTCAGCCAAGGCACCAAAGCTGGTAGCGCAGTGTAAAAACTGTCAAGAATTTGGGCACACGAAAAATTACTGTGTCCTCGAGGCCAAGTGCGTCAAATGTGGCAAAACCGACAAAACAGAAGATTACCAAAAACCACAAACCCTACATCCCAAATGTGCAAATTGCAACTGGCAAAGTCATTTCAGGCCTTCAAATCGCTATGTGTTCAGCACTATGAACACCTATAATCCTTTATATCTGTTTTGGTTCATTATTTTCAATAATGAACCTTTGGAATCGACCAAGAAAAAAAAAATTTTAACACCCCCTCAAAATTTGATGGTTTACGTTTCAAGGTACGTAGAATCCAAAAATCGAATAAAAATTTGGCCGTCCGTCCGCCGTCCGCCGTACGCGGCACTTTTGCCACTTAGCATTGACCGATTTTGATGAAATTTGGTATGTAGGCTCCATTTGGGGTCTAGTTGTGCCCCGAAGCTTTTGGTTGATGTAGGTCACTTCTAAGGGTTCCAAAATCAAATTTGAAATTTTGAAAACGCCCTAACTCAAAAAATTTTGATATAAAGGTATTGTTTTTCCTTCAATTCAAGATTCTATAGAATTTTTAGAATTTTTTGAGACCACGCGGAGCTCTGTAGGACAAACCGTTCGATCCCTGCGAAAATTTAAGGGTTTATATTGAAATATATATATATAAATCAAAACACGAGTGTGAATCGCAAAAGAGGCCTAATCTCCGTTGAAATTAGAGCTGACCAAAATGCGATCGATGATTGGTGATTTTGATTTTTTTTTTTTGATTTTTTTCTTTCTTTTTTTCCTTTATATTGGATGGTTGGTGATTTTGTAGACAAGTGATCTATATAGAAAAATAATAAACCATTGTGTAATAATTTGCAGCGTTTTATAAATCAGCGCCATCCTGTTTGACCAATTATTTTCCTCGATTGGTTGAATCGCGAGTGATTGGTGTACTTGTTAATTGTCGGGGTATGTGACGTCACGTGAACAAGTCTCAGCCGTTGCCCCGGCGCTTTTGGTTTATTATTTTCAATAAAGAACCTTTGGAAACGACGAAAAAAAAAAGTTGTTACCCCCCCCCCCCCCCCCTCAAAATTTGTTGGTTAACGTTTCAAAGTACGTAAAATCCAAAATCGAATAAAACGCTTACGAATTATTACACAATGGTTTATTATTTTTCTATATTGATCACTCGTCTGCAAAGCCACCAACCATCCAAAACAGAAAAAGAAAAACATCGATCTCAATAAAGAAAAATCACTCTTTCTAGTGTTATCAATTCTTCCTTAATTCAGATCCCAATTGAAAAACTGAATAATGGGAAAACCCGTTTATTCAGTTATATTTTTCCCATTTTTCTCTGGCAATTATTGTACGATTTTGATGATTCCAGCTGCGATATTTTTAGTTTTTCAATTCCCTAGACCCATGCACTACTGAATTTCAAAAATCCGGGAGAATTTCGAATTCAGGTACGATTTTTAACCGTTTGAGCGTCTGTAATTTAGGGAAATACTAACCCAAAACGAGGAATTCAACGGCGACCAATAGAGACCCCCTTAATTGTTGATAGTGCATTCAGATTTCCCTGAGACTACTGCTACTAGCTGTTCGTGTGGAGAAATACAATTATCAGTGTTAGCTATTAGCTAGTAATCTGAAGCTAATAGCTTTAGCTGCTGTCTGACAGCTAAATCCCCATAGATAGAGCTAATAGATAATTTAGCTGGAAATTTTAGCTGTTCCTCAACAGCTAGTAGCTAAATATTTAGCTGTTAGCTTCAGCTAAATCGTAGCTAATTTAGCTGTAGGTTTTAGCTGTTAGCTGAAGCTAATTAAAGGCCCAACACTGTCAATGGGAGAGAATTTTTGGATTTCATTAAATTTTTGCAATCTGAAATTATTTTTGATTGATTCGTAAGTATTTAAGATTTTGTTCGATGTGATTGGAGTTCAAACATCGAGAATAATATTGTTAAAGTCGCTAAGCGCCACGTGTCTCAAGTGGACAAATCTCACGTGTCGAATTCAGAGTTGAACTTGGGGGGGGGGGGGGGTAAGCATGGTTGCGCTGATAAGAGACCGGTTGTTATCACGCCGCATTGTCGCGCTGTCGCGGCAGCGTCAACCTCCCGACGCTTGGCCCAGGTTCTGGTTCTGCTTCAGGCGTTACGAGAAATGCCTGCTCGATTGTACAGAGTGATTAATGTAATTACTGATTAACGTACGTACCAGCCACGATGAAATCGGTAGATCCCGGCGAAGGGACGCCTGTTGAGTTCGTAACGATAAGTTTTCGGGGTTACAGTTAATCACATGTGGTTCGAAGAAATAATACGGAAGATTCGAGGGGCGGGCGCCGAACGAGATGTTAATCAGGGGTTGTCAGTGAGAATGTGGAGGGAAATGCGATGTCAGAGACGCGCGGAGTTGGACGGCTCGGAGTGACGGGAGCTAACTCTGCGTTCAAGCCGAGATCTAACTGCCGACTGGGACTGCCGCCAGATCGACCGTTCGAAGCGGGGAATCGCGATTCCCGCAATGCGCCTGCGCCCTCCGTTCCTACCTTTTGGAAAACCGTTTAAACTGAAGAAAAAAAAGAAAGGAAAAAAAAAAAAAAATTGGAGCGGCCGAGGCGATGCAAGGTTGACATGCGCCCCGGGGGAGGCGATGCAAGTTGCAGGGTGCATTGGGCGGACCCAGCGCGGCGCACGGCTGCCCAGGCGGGGTCCCAGTCGACGCCTCCCCGTTTATTCATGTTAATCATGAGTAGGTGCCCACCTACAGAACTTATATCTGGAAAAGGTATCAGATCTGCACTTGGAAATTGGCGTGAAGAGCAATCCATTAGTTTATTTATAACAAACTGTTGAGCCGGTGAACGCTAGCGAACACTGGAGGAGCATTAATCAGGAATGAGGGTTAATCAGGCAGATCACGAGCACTCGGTCATCCTCCCTCGGTACTTACATCTCTGGACAAAGTAACCAATCTGAACTTGGATGTAGAAGTGAAGAGCAGTCCACTCGTTGCTCAATAACTGAAGAGCTGTGAGTTCTGGCGAACGCTCGCGAACCGAAGGAGCGTTAATCAGGAAAGAGAGTTAATCAGGCAGATCACGAGCACTCGGTCATCCTCCCTCGGTACTTACATCTCTGGACAAAGTAACCAATCTGAACTTGGATGTAGAAGTGAAGAGCAGTCCACTCGTTGCTCAATAACTGAAGAGCTGTGAGTTCCAGCGAACGCTCGCGAACCGAAGGAGCGTTAATCAGGAAAGAGAGTTAATCAGGCAGATCACGAGCACATGGTCATCCTCGCTAGGTATTTATATCTGGACAAATTAACCAATCTGCACTTGGATATAGAAGTGAAGAGCAGTCCACTCGTTGCTCAATAACTGAAGAGCTGTGAGTTCTGGCGAACGCTCGCGAACCGAAGGAGCGTTAATCAGGAAAGAGAGTTAATCAGGCAGATCACGAGCACTCGGTCATCCTCCCTCGGTACTTACATCTCTGGACAAAGTAACCAATCTGAACTTGGATGTAGAAGTGAAGAGCAGTCCACTCGTTGCTCAATAACTGAAGAGCTGTGAGTTCCAGCGAACGCTCGCGAACCGAAGGAGCGTTAATCAGGAAAGAGAGTTAATCAGGCAGATCACGAGCACTCGGTCATCCTCCCTCGGTACTTACATCTCTGGACAAAGTAACCAATCTGAACTTGGATGTAGAAGTGAAGAGCAGTCCACTCGTTGCTCAATAACTGTAGAGCGGTGAGTTCCAGCGAACGCTCGCGAACCGAAGGAGCGTTAATCAGGAAAGAGAGTTAATCAGGCAGATCACGAGCACATGGTCATCCTCGCTAGGTACTTATATCTGGACAAATTAACCAATCTGCACTTGGATATAGAAGTGAAGAGCAGTCCACTCGTTGCTCAATAACTGTAGAGCGGTGAGTTCCAGCGAACGCTCGCGAACCGAAGGAGCGTTAATCAGGAGAGAAAGTTAATCAGGCAGATCACTTATATCCAGGAAAGAAAAGAATCTGCACTAAGAAATAGAAGTGAAGAGCAGTCAATTCGTTGAATCATAACAATATGTTGAACCTAGAGTTCCGGCAAAAGCACGAAATCACCGGAGGAGAGTTGATCAGGAAAGAGAGTTAATCAGGCTGATCACGAGCACTCGGTCATCCTCCCTCAGTACTCATATCTGGACAAAGTAACCAATCTGCACTTGGATATAGAAGTGAAGAGCAGTCCACTCGTTGCTCAATAACTGAAGAGCTGTGAGTTCTGGCGAACGCTCGCGAACCGAAGGAGCGTTAATCAGGAAAGAGAGTTAACCAGGCAGATCACGAGCACATGGTTATCCTCGCTAGGTACTTATATCTGGACAAATTAACCAATCTGCACTTGGATATAGAAGTGAAGAGCAGTCCACTCGTTGCTCAATAACTGAAGAGCTGTGAGCTCTGGCGAACGCTCGCGAACCGAAGGAGCGTTAATCAGGAGAGAAAGTTAATCAGGCAGATCACTTATATCCAGACAAAGTTAAGAATCTGCACTAAGAAATAGAAGTGAATAGCAGTCAATTCGTTGATTTATAACAATATGTTGAACCTAGAGTTCCGGCAAAAGCACGAAAACACCGGAGGAGAGTTGATCAGGAAAGAGAGTTAATCAGGCTGATCACGAGCACTTGGTCATCCTCCCTCGGGTTCCAGCGAATGCTCGCAAACCGAAGGAGCGTTAATCAGGAGAGAAAGTTAATCAGGCAGATCACGAGCACTCGGTCATCCTCCCTCGGTACTTATATCTGGACAAAGTAACCAATCTGCACTTGGATATAGAAGTGAAGAGCAGTCCATTCGTTGATTTATAACACTCTGTTGAACCTAGAGTTCCGGCGAAAGCACGAAAACACTGGAGGAGAGTGAATCAGGAAAGAGAGTTAATCAGGTAGGAAACGAGCACTTGCTCACCCATCTGCAGTACTTATATCCGGACAAAGTAACGAATCCGCACTTGGACAAAGATCGAAACATCTGGCTGTCGTTTCTCAAATGTGTAGAAGAGCTTTGAGAATGGTCAAAGTGAACAAATCTCAGTGAAGTACCAGGTTTTGAAGTATCTTTTCCTAACTGTATTATCAAAATTATGTTATTAATTAATTATTACTTGGTGCAGTACAATTTTCAAATTAAAAAGCCTGTCGTTTCTCAACCAACCGTCTTCACATTGCTGTCGACACTATGCCGAATTGGAATGATGAAAGAGCGAATTTTCAAAGAAATCTTCAGAGCTATGGTTAACCCTTCGCATGGCAAGGTGTTGTTTACGGTACCAACATTTCAACGATTTTTTCCTCACGCTCTGAACAATTTCCCCCGGTTTTTATCTGTTCCTCCACGTTGTGGAACTCCCTGTGACTGCCCTGACAACACTGGCTCATCAGTCGACAGGTTACGATAGTGGATATCAACAGGAAACATCTCACGCCACACGAGAAATCATTATCTTGCCTTTCAGTGACAATCACGTAAGTTCATTTGTTTATTATTCAATTACATGAGTTTCTATCGACACAATGAATTGCAACCCGTTCATATACATCCTAAAGTGTGTGAGAATGCTCAAAATCATCATAAAACATATTTTATTTGGCTGGAATATGAATGTTTTTGGGGGATGTCGTAAAGGGCACCTTGCCAAGGACAGGGGGTCACTGTCATTGGGTTGACTAGATTGTTATTGTTCGTTTTGGACCTAATTTATGAAGTTTTGAGAGTTTTTTTTCTTTGTATTTCAATGGTTTTCCAACATTCTTATGTTCTATTTCATGACTCCAGAAACGATACTCATCGAGAGGGAAACTCATTCCATCCCTCGTCCACCCTCTCACAACCGATTAATGCGAAGAGGATGAAGATGAACAAGAAGAGTGATGAATAATTGAATTGTTTTAAAAAAAACTTTTTAACAAAAAAACGGACCGACCTCAAAACTGATGATGGCATCCCACTAAAAAGGAAAAAATAAAAACGACAACTTATTCAGTTAGGTTGGTAGGTAGGTACGCAGTGAAGTCGCCGCCGTGCCCATCTGCAGAGACAAACATACACAAGTAGATCCCACTTCCATCTGGTCAGTATTACAACATGGGTCGATAGTGCAATACAAAACATGAATGAGAGTGGGTACCTATCATTGAGGTATGCATGTGTTCCAAAACGATTAGGTAGTACGTCACTGCTGTCGTATGAAGGAGGATGAGAGAGTGACAATAAGTGTGAATCCCCGTACGAAATGTTGGGATTCGAACAAACCATCTCTTGATTAGATAGTATCTAATAGTTATTTATCTAATTATACATGATCAATCTTTGATTACATAATATCTAATTAATCTTATATTCCATGTATGGCATATTGAATGTAGAATTGTCTAGATCATGATGTGGGTTTGTGATATGAGTTCATACTCAAATGAACCAGTTAGTGTTACAACATGCGTCGATAGTGCAATACAAAACAGGATTAAGGGTAGGTAAGTAAGTAAACAACCTTCTCATGTTCAATTTTTATCCAACTGCCATTTTTGGTGACGCAGACGTCTTCAGCTGTTATCAAAGGAAATATTCTTACTGAGATTCACACTTATTGTCACTCTCTCATCCTCCTTCATACGACAGCAGTGACGTACTACCTAATCGTTTTGGAACACATGCATACCTCAATGATAGGTACCCACTCTCATTCATGTTTTGTATTGCACTATCGACCCATGTTGTAATACTGACCAGATGGAAGTGGGATCTACTTGTGTATGTTTGTCTCTGCAGATGGGCACGGCGGCGACTTCACTGCGTACCTACCTACCAACCTAACTGAATAAGTTGTCGTTTTTATTTTTTCCTTTTTAGTGGGATGCCATCATCAGTTTTGAGGTCGGTCCGTTTTTTTGTTAAAAAGTTTTTTATTTTACTATTTTTGTATTTTCATAATTTTTTATTTTTTACTTTTTAGTGGTTTTTTAAATTTATTTTTAAAATGTAATTTTTTAAATCATTTGATTTAATCTTTAACTTATTAATTTTTCGACTTTAATTATTTTAATTTTACATAACTTACCTACTACCAAGTACTTTTGTTTAAGTTTTTAAATCATTCGTTTTAATTTTTAACTCATTAATTTTTTCGACTTTTATTATATAATTTTTTTTTTAATTTTACATAATTTACCTTCTACCAAGTACGTTTGTTTAAAGTCGGTATTCTTTGAGTTACCGACCGTTAACCTTTTTTCGACATTTTTCGCTATTTTTCTTTTTTAAATCTTTTACTTGTATTTTTTAATCACTAATGGTTTTTTTAATGTGGAATTAATTATTACTTTTTGAGGTTTTTTTATGAAGGTAGGAGGTAACATTATTGTTTAATTTTTACATTTTATTTTAGTACCTATACCTACAGTATTATTGTTTAAAGTAGTTATTAGTGAGTCCAAAAAATTGTTAAACATATTGTTTAGTAATGCATGCATTCCAGGGGACGTCCCATTGGATAAGCATTAAGTCAATTAGAACCTGTTGGTGTGCGAAAAAACACGCATTATTATTTCCCTTCCTCCTGCACCAAACTGTTTCACTCAACGTAAGTAAAATGGGGGCGATGATGTCCGTAGAGGAGTATCTACACTCAAATCCGCGCAATCCCAGAAAATACCATCGAAATCAGATGGAAAATGTAGAAAGTATAGCTCTTACAGGGAATTCACGTTTGCGCATGCGCAGTGGCTATTATCAGTTCCTTGGCAATGCTTTTCATCGGGGACCATCTATAGCCAATTTGCATGATCTCTGAGAATTTTATTGAAATCGGATGGAAAATGTGGAAATGATGGCTGCTACAAGGAAATTATCGTTTGCACATGCGCAGCGGCTATCAGTCCGGGGGCGATGATTTTCATAGGGGACCATCTACACGCCAACTCGTACAATCTCTGGAAATTTCATCGGAATCGGACTTGAACTTCATATTTTAGCCCGCTGCAACATGTTTTGGATGATGAGAAGGCTATGTGCTAGACCCACTTGGTAGTCTACCGAAATTTGATGGTTATCGGAAACCCCCTCATAAAGCATCTCATTTTTTGTGAAGCTTAGAATCGGACCTTAAATTTGAATGTACCTACACAAACATGTACAAAAATGTACAATGAGTCGGGAAACTCGTCTTTCAATGAAATGTTAAAGTTATTTTCAAAATTGAGTTCAATATCATTTTTTGAAATTAAAATTTTGCTTCATAATCAAGTTTATCTTGAAGAAATGAGCGTTTCACTCTTAATGGGGAGGATGGTCCCCAATGAATGAGAGGGTGGTCCCCCTTGAATTTGTTGAGGGGCGGCAGGCGTCCGAGAATATGCCGGAGGTGACGGGCGGGTGGGTGGTGGTGGGCGGGGGGTGGGACGAGCGGGTGGGTGGCTTCGACGAGTCGGGCGGGGGGAGAGGATGCGGAACAATCTTCCGAAAAAACACGTTTTTTGAACTATTTTCACAAAATTTCGATACTTTTAACAAAGCAAAATGAAATCTGATTAAAACGGGACCACTATGGATACTTGTAGAACACTTTTCGAAAAGAATCAGGCAGATTGGTGGCCGAATAAGAAACTGCTAGTGGTACAAACATACAGAAAAAAAAAAAAAAAAAAAAAAAAAAAAAAAAATCGTCGTCCCATGACACACCGAACTGTATACCTCCTTCCTTCGGCGCGGCTTCGCCGCGCATGAAGTCGGTCAAAAAGATAACAATTATCTAGTTAAATTGTGATATATTCCAACTACCTGTGATACTCGTAGTTACTAACAGAAATTGTTTCAGCAACTTTACGCCAATTTTCCCGTGTAAGGTTTTAAAAATCAATGATGATAATGGAAAACCAGGCAGAATTATTAATATAAATAATTAGGGATCGGATTAATATGTTTATCATTCCTATTATTTTCTAGGCATTATAATGGCAATATTGAAGGAGAAGTGGTCAAATAAGCAACTTTCGAACCGGTTAACCCTACTTTCATTCTTCATATTTTCACATATTTCGCTGTAAGTACATATTTCCAAATATCTAACTTAGAAAACCACTTACTTTTTTCATTTTTAGCAGTTTTTCATGATTTTGACGAAGCGTCGTTCGATTGAAAGATGATAATTTGTAGAGAGTGCACAGATGGTTGTCATAGCTGAGGATCACGGATCAACGGCTGTGAACCACAGTCAAGGCCCCTCTTCCTTTTTTCAGCCTGTGCTTTGGTTTATTATTTTCAATAATAAACCTTTGGAATCGACCAAGGGAAAAAATTTGTCAAAACCCCCTCAAAATTTGATGGTTTACGTTTCATGGTACGTAGAATCCAAAACGCTGCGAATTATTACACACTGGTTCATTATTGCTTCCTAGTCTACCAAGGTAGCGGAAGCTTTGTTTTCACTTTTCAAGGACGAAAAAAAGAGTACTCCAAAATGAAAATTTTCACTCGCGTTTTGCGTTTTAGACCTTTCTGAACAACTTTGGTTCCGTGTCTGTCTGTCTGTGTGTCTGTGTGTCTGTCTGTCTGTCATGAATTCCTTCTAACGCGCATAACTATACGATGTTATTGTCCGATTTCAATGAAAGTTTCAGGGATTGTGCGGGTTGGTGTGAAGACGGTCCCCTATGAAAATCATCATCCCCGGACTGATAGAAGCGACTGCGCATGCGCAAACGTGATTTACTTGTAACGGCCATAACTTCCACTTTTTCTATCCGATTTCGATGAAATTTTCAGAGATTATGCGGATTAGGTTGTAGATGGTCCCCAATGAAGATCACCACCTTCGGACTGATAGTAGCCACTGCGCATGCGCAAACGTGAATTTCCTTGTAACGTCCATAATTTCTACATTTTCTATCCGATTTCAATAAAAATTTCAGGGATGTTACAGATTAACTTGTTTTGATGTTTTGATATTAACTACTATGCATCGGATCATCTATACAATCGGGTTATGGATATGAGGAAGCTATGTGCCACACCCACTTGGCAGACGTTTTTTCTATATTGATCACTCGTCTACAAAGCCACCAACCATCCAACATGAAGAAAAACATCGATCGCATTTCGGTCAGCTAAAATTTGAACGGAGATTAGGGCTCTTTTGCGATTCACACTCGTGTTTCTGATTTATCGTACGTCCAACCCTTAAATTCTCGTAGGGAGCGAACGGTTTGTCCTACAGAGCTCCGCGTGGTCTCAAAAAATTCTAAAAATTCTATAGAATCTTAAGTTGATGGAGAAATAATACCATTACATCAAAATTTTATGGGTTAGGGCGTTTTCAAAATTCATTTTTTGACTCTTAGAAGTGACCTACATCAACCAAAATCTTTGGGGCACAACTAGACCCCAAATGGACACTACATACCAAATTCCATCAAAATCGGTCAATGCTAAGTGGGGAAAGTAAACTTGAAACGTAAACTATCAAATTTTGAAGGGGTGCTAAAAAATTGTTTTTCTTGGTCGATTCCAAAGGTTCATTATTGAAAATAATAAAACTAAATCGAATAAAAATTTGACCAATTTTGATGAAATTTGGTACGTAGGCTCCATTTGGGGTCTAGTTGTGCCCCGAAGATTTTGGTTGATGTAAGTCACTTCTAAGGGTGAAAAAATGAATTTTTAAATTTAGAAAACACTCCACCTCAAAAAAATTGTATATAAAGGTATTGTTTTTCCTTCAATTTAAGATTCTATAGAATTGTCATAATTTTTTGAGACCACACGGAGCTCTGTACGACAAACCGTTTGCTCCCTAATTGAATTTAAGTTTTGGACGTACGATAAATCGGAAACACGAGTGTGAATCGCAAAAGAGGCTCAATCTCCGTTCAACAAATTAAAGCTGACCGAAATGCGATCGATGTTTTTCTTCAAGTTGGATGGTTGGTGGCTTTGCAGACGAGTGATCAATATAGAAAAATAATAAACTATTGTGTGATGATTTGCAGCGTTTTGTGCTGACATCGGTAGGAGTGGGTGTGAATAATGAATTTCCATTTTATTGTTGTGATGCGTCGATCTTATTACGATCTTTCTTGGTTTGGTTTCTTGGTTCTTCTGGATTAATTTTTGGATTGGAGTGTGATTTTTCATGTTGTGAAAAAAAACCGGAAGGAAACTCGGGCCTCGCCTTACTCACTGCTTAGAGTCTTTGGCTGACATTCAAGAAACATGGAACACACTTTAGCAGCGCTTTTTGGCGGAGTAGTGATGGGGTGGAGAATAACCCCCGCGTGACACTTCTCTGATAGTCAGTCCAAGGCTAAAGCGTGTTCCATGCCGAAATAAAATTTCAAACAGTCAATTGATCGTTAAATATCTGGATGGGGGTGATTGACCTTACGTACTATTGCCGAAATTCTCGAAGGGTCTGAAATCTCGAGTGATTGTGCTGCCTTCACTCCCAACGAGATCCCCGCCTTCAAGAACGCACAGACAACTTCTGTGGGCGTTGAATGGTCGTTGTGTAGGTACAAGTCGATTTTTCGTCCAGAACGTCGTCGCTTCACTTTCGTGCATTTGAAATTCCATGTCGTGGCAAATAATTTCAAAGAGACAATTCCACCGTTCCTTACTCTTTTCCAACGAACCAATTTTGCTTCCGAGTCTACCAAGGTAGCGGAAGCTTTGTTTTCACTTTTCAAGGATGGAAAGAAAGTTCTCACAAATCAAAATTTTCACTCGCGTTATGCGTTTTAGACCTTTCTGAACAATTTTGGTTCCGTGTCTGTGTGTCTGTCCGTCTGTCATGAATTCCTTGTAACGGCCATAACTTCTGCATTTTCCATCCGATTTCGATGAAGTTTTCAGGGATGTTACAGATTAACTTGTTTTGATGTTTTGAGATTAACTACTATGCATCGGATCATCTATACAATGAGGTTATGGATATGAGGAAGCTATGTGCTAGACCCACTTGTTTTTCTTTTGAACAACTGTTCATTCTGAGCTTATAAACATTTTTGAAAATATTTCAACATTCTTAAATATTTACCGCACTTTATACGAAAATAAATACATATTACTGATAAATATTTTGCATTTTGGTTTATTATTTCCAATAATGAACCTTTGGAATCGACCAAGAAAATTAATTTTTTAACACCCCCTCAAAATTTGATGGTTTACGTTTCAAGGTACGTAGAATCCAAAAATCGAATAAAAATTTGGCCGTCCGTCCGCCGTACGTGGCACTTTCCCCACTTAGCATTGACCGATTTTGATGAACTTTGGTATGTAGGCTCCATTTGGGGTCTAGTTGTGCCCCAAAGATTTTGGTTGATGTAGGTCACTTCTAAGGGTTCCAAAATCAATTTTGAAATTTTGAAAACGCCCTAGTTCAGAAAATTTCGATATAAAGGTATCGTTTTTCCTTCAATTTAGGATTCTATAGAATGTTTAGAATCTTTTGAGACCACACGGAACTCTGTAGGACAAACCGTTCGCTCACTACGAGAATTTAAAGTTTGGACGTACGATAAATCAGAAACACGAGTGTGAATTGCAAAAGAGGCCTAATCTCCGTTCAAATTAAAGCTGACCGAAATGCGATCGATGTTTTTCTTCATGTTGGATGATTGGTTGCTTCGCAAACGAGTGATCTATATAGAAATAAAAAATAATAAACCATTGTGTAATAATTTGCAGCGTTTTAAATACATAAAAATCCGATCCCTATAGAAAACACTATGCTGCATTTTGAATTTTTTTGAACGATGACTGAAATCTAAGTAGTGTTTCTTATATATTTTTTCGCGCTGAATCCAAATCTTCAATCAGATTTTCTCCATCACGTATAGATTTTTCACAAATCCATCCTGAAAAATTGAGTCTAAGTTCAAGTGGACGTAGGTGGATTGGAAGAAAGTGCGTCAGTGACAACCTAGATTTGAACTGGGATGTTCATTTTTGACCACTGTATTATTTTTCAAGTACCAGGTTTACACATGAATAACTAGTAAAATTATTATACTAGTTAATCTGGAATTTCCTCTTCCTTGATCGTCTAGATGTCGAGTTTCCTCCAAGACAGTCCCTCTTCAGATTCCAGCAGTAGTCTGCCATCATAGATGCATTCCATCTTCCTTGATACCGTTGTTCCATCAATTTAACATCTTGGTGAAAATGCTCACCCATTTCTTCGCAGAAATCCCCCAAGTTTTCAGGAAAATATTCTAAATGTGACCGAAGGAAGTGAAGTTTCACGCTCATGAGACACCCTAGCTCCTGAAAGTGTTTCAGCAAGTCTTCCACTAATGCTTTATAATTTGCAGCCTTATTATTTCCGAGAAACCCGGTCACAACTGATTTTAAACTCATCCAAGCGTTCTTTTCAGTGGTACTCATGATGTTTTCAAACTCTTGGTCCTTCATTAGCATGCGGATTTGAGGTCCAACAAAAATTCCCGCCTTAATTTTTTCAGAAGTTATTTTAGGGAATTTCCTTCCGAGATACTGAAAACAAGGGTTTTCTTTATTCAGCACCTTAACAAATTGTTTCATAAGGCCCAGTTTTATGTGTAATGGTGGAAGTAACACGTTCCTGGGGTTCATCAACGGAGGGCATATAACGTTCTTGGAGCCTGGTGTTAATTGGGTCCTTTCTGGTCAATCCTTGACCGTCCAGTGCTTATCACGAGCTCGACTGTCCCATTCGCACAAAAAACATGGGAATTTGGAAAATCCACCCTGGAGCCCTAGAAGTAAGCCGATGATCTTGAAATCGCCACAGACCAGCCACTTGTGAATGTTGTACCCTATGTTTTTCTAGAGGGTTTTCACATTTCCATAGGTCTCTTTCAAGTGGACAGAATGAGCAATGGGAATTGATGAGAATCTATTCCTATTATGGAGAAGGACTGCCTTCAAACTTGCTTTGGATGAGTCGATGAAGAGCCTCCAATCAGATGGCAAGTATTTGATTCCATAAAACCCCATCACAGACTCAATGTTGCAGCAGAACACCATGGAATCTTTCTCTCTGAAAAATGGGACCAGTTCTTTTTCACGGTGGCGATACCAAGCAAACCTAACACCTTGAGCTAATAAATTTTTAGACTTCAGTTTAGATCCAAAAACTTCGGAGGCTTCTTTTGGGAGATCCAGATCTCTCACCAGGTCGTTAAGTTCACCTTGCGTGAAAAGTTTTGGAGATTGGTCCTCTTCAGGATCAAAGGGTTCATCTCCTTCAGTGTAACTACTTTGAGAACCGCTTTCTGATCTGAAATCAGCTAAGACAGCAGGAGGAGTAGGAATTGGTATGGTGTCACAATGGGGGACAGGCCTAAGCGCGGAAGATAAGTTAGGGTACTCGATGGATTTCTTGTTCTTTGTTGAAAACCCAAAAACATTTGTCATGCAAAAATAGCAATCATTAACATGATTAATAGGCTCTCTCCATACCACTGGAATACCAAAAGGCATGGATTTTTTCTTACCTGACTTCCACAGTCGCAACCCCTCAACACAGGTGCGGCACACTTTATGGGGAGCCCAAGGTTTGTCCTGGTCTCCAAGTTTTACACCGAAATACGCGAGGTATACATTCTCCACAAATTTTGTGATGTCCTGTCGCTGTTTTGCTGCGACAAAACACCCACAAACGTAGTAGAACACATTCGGACTGTTCACGCACGATCGACGCAAGGAATAATGAGAAGAAATAATGTGTAGACTGCACATCCAGAAACAAACAAACAGAGCAATGTTTTGAAAATGAGAGCTTTTGTTTACATCAATGTGACCTCTGACCTCTACTGACCAGGTCAATCCTTCCCACTTGACAGGGCAGCCAACATAACACGAGCTTTCTCCTAATTTCAGCTTTCGGCAGGTCATATTGACAATATGAGTGTAGCATCAAAACTGTGCGGGATAGAGGAAAAATTTCAGCAGTTTTGAATTCAGCACGAAAAATCCTTTCAGAAACGCATGTTAAAAACGAAACATAGAAATTCAAGCAGCATTGTGTAATTAATGCTTTAAATGAGTTTAACCAAATAAAATTCCACGAAAAAATTCTGGGTTTTTGTCATTTTATTTTGTTCACTGACCCCCCTTAGCTTGCCACGGTGTCATTTACGACACCTCCTCAATTAACCTATCTAAAATAGTGTCAATTTTGTATTTTCGTCATTTTGTCTTTATTTGAGTTCTAACAAAAAACCCGATAAAATTCCCAGTAGATCTACTCCTGCTAAGGGTTGATAAAGGCGAAATAGTGTCTATATAACAGATTAGTAGGCATTGTGGGGGTGGCACATATCACGAACCCTTAAAATTATACGATCCACCTCCCATATATTTTAAACTTCGTCAAAATCGGTTCATGGTGACTAAGGAAAGTGCCGCGTACGGCGAAACGTAAACCATCAAATTATGGGGGGGGGGAGTTTGTTTTTATTTTCTCGACTCCAATGGTTCATCATTTAAATTAATAAATCAAAATGCATGAGCGTCTATGCTAATAATTTTGAGTCCACTGCAATTGCTAATTTTTTCTTGAAAATTTGCCAACACCGTTTTGGATTCTACTTATCTTGAAACGGAGACAATTTAGTTTGAGTGTGGGGTTGAAATTGTTCCCTTGCTGGATACCAGCTATTGGAAAGTTTTATTGAAAAGTGGGACTAAAGCGTGGATGAACGTGGGAATCGTCCAGTGATTGCGAACCCCTGTTGGTCAATGATCTCTGCTCAATAAACTAGGTTGGTTCCGGCGACCTTGTTCGAGACGATTCCTTATGCAAGACGGAGTAACGGAGACAACTCATTTCCCGAGTCCTCGTGAAGTCGCTATTAAGAGATTTTAGAGGGATAGAGCGTTCCTATGGAGCAATTTGATCGCGAGGCGGGAGCCTTCTCGCCTGTCAAATACAGCCGACCGTAAACTGGTCATAAAACACGGTTATGGACCTCCCAGGTCCCAACACTAATTCTCCTTCACTACATCACCTCAACGAGTAGTTTGGCGATGTCGAGCAGTTCCATCGGCCAACTCGAGTTCTGAACTACAGCGCTCCGCGAATTCGAGGGACCAACTTCCCTCTGCCGACCTCCATTATGTCGACCAAAAATATCTTTTGGGTTTCGCTACTGAATCCACCAAGGTAGCGGAGGCATTGTTTTACCTTTTAAAAGGCTGAACGAACAATCCCTCCAAATTTCCCCTCTCAATTCACGTTTTAGACCTCCCTATATAAACCTGTTCCTTGTCTTCCAGAGTCTGCAAATCCTCATAGTTACAGTCCAATATTGAATCAATCCTGGGAGATGGTCGAGGTGGTTCTCAGGAATGGATATCTTTCCGGAAATAGATAGAACACAGATTTACCGTTGTCACTACCTACCTACCATACTGTCGCTTCACAATCAAGTTTATTTTGAATAAATAAACAGTTTACACTAAATTCGAAGAAATAGGTAGGGAGTTATAGGTGCCTTCATTGGGAAATACTCGTGTTTCTGATGTCTCGTAAACCCAACCCTTATGGTCTAGCAGGGAGTGAACGGTTGGTCCTACAGAGCTCCGGGTGGCCTCATTTGACTCTAAAAATTCAAAACTATTATTAATTATTGAAAACAAGTGGGTGTGGCGTATAGCTTCCTCGTATCCATAACCCGATTGTTCGGGTGGTTATAAAATGCTATCCTTGTTGTGGGAATATATGTGTTAAGTTTTTAGGATGTCTCACAGTAAGACTTGAGCGTCCTTATGCGATCGATCTGGGGTAAAGTGGGACAACACTCAACAGAAAAAAAACCACGAACTAATCCGTTTTAGACCATCCTGAGTCCAAATCCGCTAAGAAAAACCATAGGTGTATGTCTGTGTGTATATATGTGGGAAACAATCTTGTGTATGCTGTGCAGGTCTTAGTTTTAAACTGGTTTTCGTGGTTCGTTTTTGGTTTATCATTTTCAATAATGAACCTTTGGAATCGACCAAGAAAAAAAAATTTTAACACCCCCTCAAAATTTGATGGTTTACGTTTCAAGGTACGTAGAATCCAAAAATCGAATACAAATTTGGCCGTCCGTCCGCCGTACGCCGTCCGCCGTACGCGGCACTTTCCCCACTTAGCATTGACCGATTTTGATGAAATTTGGTATGTAGGCTCCATTCGGGGTCTAGTTGTGCCCCGAAGATTTTGGTTGAGGTAGATCACTTCTAAGGGTTCGAAAATCAATTTTGAAAACGCCCGAACTCAAAAAAATGTTGATATAAATGTATTGTTTTTTCTTCAATTTAAGATTCTATAGAACTTTTAGAATTTTTTGAGACCACCCGGAGCTCTGTAGGACAAACCGTTCGCTCACTACGAGAATTTAAAGTTTGGACGTACGATAAATCAGAAACACGAGCGTGAATCGCAAAAGAGGCCTAATCTCCGTTCAAATTAAAGCTGACCGAAATGCGATCGATGTTTTTCTTCATGTTGGATGATTGGTTGCTTTGCAAACGAGTGATCTATATAGAAAAATAAAAAATAATAAACCATTGTGTAATAATTTGCAGCGTTTTTGTTCGATGCGGAAAATATCTAGTTGTGCACTACGTCGCCGGAATTTCGAATTTTGCCTTTTAAGGAAGTAAAAGGGGGGAGTTAATGCTTTAAAAACGTGCGTTTCCGGGCATAATCTTGTTAACCCTGCCCAGACCCCAATTTCCAACCGATTTGATTGTTTCTTTTTTTTCGACTAAAAAATCTCCCAAATTGCACACTATTTCACCAGAACATTGAAATTCGCAAGGGGAGGGGGCGAGAGGGAGATATCTTCACAAAATATCCGATTTTTCAATATTTTGGTTCCTTTATAGCTTGCTAATTGTACCCTAGCTCTCCAGAGGAGGAGGAGGGAGGGACCACTATTTCTAACTCAAAATACAAACAAATCACATACATCGAGTGAAACAGTTTTGTGCAGTAGGAAGGTGAAACATATTGTTTAGTAATGCATGCATTCCAGGGGCCGCCCTATTGGATAAGCATCATGTCAATTAATACCAGTTGGTAAGCGACTGCAATTGCTTTATTTTCCTTGACAATTCCACAATTGGCATCCCAGACCAACCGTTCTTTGCCACTATGGTTGAAGAGGGAATTGTTCAGAAATAGAAAGGGAACCAGGAACTTAGCGATCACCATTAGAAGGATGAGTAGAGTAACTCTACTCAAACACTTGGTTCTATTCAAACACAATAAGAGGAACAGTTCCTCTTATTGTGTTTGAATAGAACCAACAACCGAAGTTGAAATGAATTAAAGGAACCCACTAATTTATATAAACAACAGTTTTTCGCAGGTACTTTCTGTCAAAATAAACTGCATTGCCGGCACGATATTGCGGCCAGTATTTTGTTGTTTGCTGACGGATGAGCTATTCAGAAAAAAATGAACCTTTGTGTAATAATTTTCAGCGTTTTATCTTCATGAATAAATGGATCTTAAGTTAATTGTGGAAACGGTCGGTGCAACGAGTGGAAAACTCTCAGACCACCCAGACGAGTTGAACTTGACTAATTGGGTGAGTTGAGAGTGAAAGATTCGGTTTATAATTAGCCGTACGGTTAAGCCACTCGAAATTCGTAACACAGTTGAATTGACGTTGAAGGACGCACGGTCCAACTGGCCGCCGAGAGCGGCCGCTAATGCACTCCGACCTCCACTCGACTCTCAGCCTCTCCTCAGGGATCATGAATATGCAATTATTGCGTTCCTCGACAGGAAATTACGGGTGGCTCTCTCAGCAATATCGCCAGTGAATGGTGTTTTCAACATTGCAGTTCCAAGAGGGAACAGAGAAGAGAGAAAATACTGGGTTGAGATAGGTTGGTACGCCACTCGACGGCGACTCTACATGAGTCGTCGACGGTAACCAGCTGATTTTAAACGTATGCATCAAGACAGGATTTCTTATAAGGATTGATGGAGGAAAATTGAAGGAAAGATTGATGTTTCACAATTCCAAACCTTCTATAAAAGTGAAAAAAGTAAAGTGAAGTATACGACCATTTCAGGTTGAATTTTCGGCCGACTGCCACTCCTGGCGTCGCAGACGTCATCAGCTGTCTTCCAAAAGGAAGACTATAATTGGTTCTGATGATTTCCCTCATGGCTACTTATTGCCTCACCCTCATAATTAGAGCGGGGTTCGCCAACGGCCCAACCCGAAAAAATATCAAGACCTGCGATTCCGCCCTCGAGCGGTCACCAATCCAGATGAAATCCCGGGTCGATCTCACGGGAACCGGTTCATTAAACCAGTCAAAAGTTTTGGCAGAACGATTTCCAGATTACGAGCAGACCATGGGATAAGCGACAAATACCTGTTTTTCATCGGGAGAAGAACATCGTGGTAGTTCGAGGGCAGCCAAATGGCACTATTGAACATATTGTGCTGGAGCACAGTAACTTTGAAGTGCTGCTTTGAGGTGAAATATCTGACAAGTATCACACAATTAGCCACCAATCCGATCAGTTATGGTACTTCACGCCAGCAAAACAATTATTTAATATATAAAGAAATCTATGAATTCTTGAGATTGAACAATGCAGATGTGTAGAATAATACATTTATAATGCAAAACTGTATCAACAGATTATTGCCAAATAAATTTAAAAAATGCTGCAAATTATTACACAATGGTTTATCATTTTTCTATATTGATCCCTTGTCTGCAAAGCCACCGAACATCCAACATGAAGAAAAACATCGATCGCATTTCGGTCAGCTTTAATTTGAACGGAGATTAGGCCTCTTTTGCGATTCACGCTCGTGTTTCTGATTTATCGTACGTCCAAACTTTAAATTCTCGTAGTGAGCGAACGGTTTGTCCTACAGAGCTCCGGGTGGTCTCAAAAAATTCTGAAAATTCTACAGAATCATAAACTGAAGGACAAACAACACCTTTATATCGATATTTTTTGAGTTTGGGCGTTTTCAAAATTTCAAAATTCATTTTTGAACCCTTAGAAGTGACCTACATCAACAAAAATCTTCGGGGCACAACTAGACCCAAAATGGAGCCTACATACCCAATTTCATCAAAATCGGTCAATGCCAAGTGGCAAAAGTGCCGCGTACGGCGTACGGCCAATCCAATTTTGGTTTATTATTTTCAATAATGAACCTTTGGAATCGACCAAGAAAAAAAATTTAACACCCCCTCAAAATTTGATGGTTTACGTTTCAAGGTACGTAGAATCCAAAAATCGAATAAAACGCTGCAAATTATTACACAATGGTTTATTATTTTTCTATATAGATCACTCGTCTACAAAATCACCAACCATCCAATATGGAGAAAAAAAATCAAAAAAAAATCAAAAAAAAAAAAAAAATCAAAATCACCAACCATTGATCGCATTTCGGTCAGCTCTACTTTAAACGGAGATTAGGCCTCTTTTGCGATTCACACTCGTGTTTTGATTTATATATATTTCAATATAAACCCTTAAATTTTCGTAGGGAGCGAACGGTTTGTCCTACTGAGCTTCGCGTGGTCTCAAAAAATTCTAAAACTTCTATAGATTCCGAAATTGAAGGATAAAA
The DNA here is from genome assembly GCA_009739505.2 of Apolygus lucorum. NCBI lineage: Eukaryota > Metazoa > Arthropoda > Insecta > Hemiptera > Miridae > Apolygus > Apolygus lucorum. The sequence goes on along the minus strand of CM019167.2, from coordinate 106,195,472 downwards.
AATACCTTTATATCAAAATTTTTTGAGTTAGGGCGTTTTCATAATTTCAAAATTGATTTTGGAACCCTTAGAAGTGACCTACATCAACCAAAAGCTTCGGGGCACAACTAGACCCCAAATGGAGCCTACACACCAAATTTCATCAAAATCGGTCAATGCTAAGTGGCAAAAGTGCCGCGTACGGCGTACGGCGGACGGCGTACGGCGTACGGCGGACGGCGTACGGCGTACGGCGGACGGACGGCCAAATTTTTATTCGATTTTTGGATTCTACGTACCTTGAAACGTAAACCATCAAATTTTGAGGGGGTGTTAAAATTTTTTTTTTCTTGGTCGATTCCAAAGGTTCATTATTGAAAATAATAAACCAAAATTTGGCCGTCCGTCCGCCGTACGCGGCACTTTTGCCACTTAGCATTGACCGATTTTGATGAAATTTGGTATGTAGGCTCCATTTGGGGTCTAGTTGTGCCCCGAAGCTTTTGGTTGATGTAGGTCACTTCTAAGGGTTCCAAAATCAATTTTGAAATTTTGAATACGCCCTAACTCAAAAAATTTCGTTACAAAGGTATTGTTTTTCCTTCAATTTAAGATTCTATAGAATTTTTAGAATTTTTCATGACCACGCGGAGCTCTGTAGGACAAACCTTTCCCTCCCTACGAGAATTTAAGTGTTTTACGTACGATAAATCAGAAACACGAGTGTGAATCGCATAAGAGGCCTAATCTCCGTTCAAATTTTAGCTGACCGAAATGCGATCGATGGTTGGTGATTTTTATTTTTTTATTTTTTTATTTTTTTATTTTTCATTTTTTTTCTTTCTCTTCATATTGGATGGTTGGTGATTTTGTAGACGAGTGATCTATATAGAAAAATAATAAACCATTGTGTAATAATTTGCAGCGTTTTATTCGATTTTTGGATTCTACGTCCCTTGAAACGTAAACCATCAAATTTTGAGGGGGGGTGGTTAAAAATTGTCTTTTCTTGGTCGATTCCAAAGGTTCAATATTGAAAATAATAAACCACAAACAGCTGACGGCCGATGAGATTGATATTTCACCAATTCCCAGGGACCAGACCTGTAAAATCGTGGTATGGACACTAATAGCAACTATATCTTAAAGATTTCCCCTACCCTCCTGCGAGAAAAAAATCGTTGTCACATTTGCTTCTGAGACTACAAAGGTAGCGTAGGCTTTGTTGGTTTATTATTTTCAATTATGAACGTTTGGAATCAACCAAGAAAAAAAAATGTTTAACACCCCCTCAAAATTTGATAGTTTACGTTCCAAGGTACGTAGAATCCAAAAATCGAATAAAAATCTGGCCGTCCGTCCGCCGTATTTTTGCCACTTAGCATTGACCGATTTCGATGAAATTTGATATGTAGGCTCCATCTGTGTTCTAGTTGTGCTCTGGAGATTTTGGTTGATGTAGGTCACTTCTAAGGGTTCAAAAATAAATTTTGAAAATTTTAAAACGCGGTATTGTTTTTCCTTCAGTTTAAGATTCCATAGAATTTTTTAGAATTTTTTGAGACCCCGTGGAGCTCTGTAGGACAAACCGTTCGCTCCCTACGAGAATTTAAGTGTTTTACGTACGATAAATCAGAAACACGAGTGTGAATCGCAAAAGAGGTCTAATCTCCGTTCAAATTTTAGCTGAACGAAATGCGATCGATGTTTTTCTTCATGTTGGATGGTTGGTGGCTTTGCAGACGAGTGATCAATATTGAAAAATAATAAACCATTGTGTAATAATTCGCAGCGTTTTTACTTAGGTTGAAGAAAAAAATTTTCTCCAAAATCAAAATTTCTACTTGCGGTTTACGTGTCAGACCTTCTTGAACAATTTCGGTTCCGTGTCTGTATGTCTTTCATGGATTTCTTGCCACTGCCAACTTCTGCAATTCTCATCCGATTTCAATGAAATGTTCAGGGATTGCGCGGGTTGGCATGTAGATGATCCCCTATGGAAATCATCACCCTCAGACTGATAGTAGCCGCTGCGCATGCGCAAACCTGAAATCCTTTCCACAGCCATAACTTATACAGTTCTCGTCCGATTTCAATGAAATTTTTAGGGATTGTGCGGATTGGTGTGTGGATAATCCACTATGAAAATCAACACCTCCAGACTGATAGTTGCTACTGCTCATGCGTATACGTATATTTCCTTGTTACGGCCATAACTTCCACATTTCCCATATGATTTCGATGACAATTTCAGGAATTATGTGAGTTGGGGAGTAGATGGCCCCCTATGAATATCATGGCTCCCAAATTGAAAGTATTTTGTGTGCATGCTCAAACGTGAAATCCTAGTAACAGCCATAACTTCTGCATTTTCCAACAATATCCAAAGATTGTGCTGGTTTCCGTGTATAGTCTCCTATGAGGGTAGTGGAAGGTACTTGGAGATTGATGTTTTGAGATCAACTACTATGGATCGGATCATCTATACAATCAGGTTATGGGTACGAGACATTTTAGAATACAATAACGTTCTATATGAGATCTATGGGTTATAATGAAATATACTTTTCGGTACACATAAACATAATTATGTTTCCTAAGCAACCTTTGGTATTTATATACACGGACATCAATGAGACCAAACCGCTTTATTAAACACGGAAATACGCAAAATCAACTACTACTTTACGAAGAGCACTCCTTTTTCAGGACTTAACAACAAGATTTTCCAACATTGACAACTCAATCAACAATAATACCACTTGATTACCACTACAGTATGTACTGACAACAACTGTCGTTGGTCACACTGATGTCCTCTGCTGGTGCTACGAGGTATACGCGAAACCCTGAAGCATGTTGTGCAGGATATTCCAGGACTCACGGGGTCGTTCTCCAACCCTTTATCGGCAGAGTCGTCTATTTACTCTCTTTATTTATTTACTTTTCATCATAGCGTTCCCCCTCCGCTTCAAATAGTCCATTAAGGTGACTTTAAACCAAATTACATCGGGAGCCCTATCACAGAAGTTCTCGAATCCCTTCTTTTCGTGCCAAGCGTGCACTCATCGTATCGTAGGATTCTTAAAAAAAAAACCTGGTTCTATGGTGGATGGCCGCGAAAAGTTCTTCCCTTTGTGTAATTTAGGCTTCCTGTTTTGTCAACTTACTGAGGGGGGTGGTTTTGGTTGGTCATCGGGCTATAACCAATGATGAAATCCTAACCGATAGGAAGGGAAATGAGGAGGGAGGAAAATAATGACTTCAAGAGCCCCATTTTATTTTCCTCCTTCGCTTATTTAACATCGAACATTTGACAAATGACTGGTGTGAGAAGGAGGAGAGAAGGGTTGCCAGAGGATCACGTACCCTTAGCAATTTCACACTTGGATGTGTTCTTTTCCGCCTCCTGATAATAGAGGATTACTCAGGCGAGGTTTCTGTGTCTGGGAGCCGCCCGCCTGACCCCATCTGATTAATTTCCCCGACTTTACTCCCAACGTGAGCTCAATTGGTGGGGTATTTTCCCGGGATGGGAAATCGCCAGGGGTAGAGTTGGATTTCAGATTGCTATTAGAAGGAAGGGATTTTATATAAGATTTGAGTGAAAATATTCGTATATGAACTGGACGGTGTTATGGCAATTACTAATAATAGGAGCTACTCGTAGAATAAGCCATATAATATTTGACTGACTTGTGAATAATTTTGCTTAGTCATTTTCAAATATGAACTTTCGGAATGGAGAACGAAAACAAATCGCCCCCCTCAAATTTCAATTGTTCACGTTTCAAGGTACTTACGTAAAATTCAAAATTCGAATGAAAAAGTTTCCGTCCGTACTATACAGGATGTCCAAGAAAGATACGGCTAAATTTGCAACAAAAAGTGCCTCGTAAAATTTTTTATTTCAATGCTATTTTTTTGAGTTATTTCACTTTTTAAGATTTCTTTCTTATGTTCAACCTTGTGTCACTAAAATGACTATAGCAGCCCAATTATTCATGCAAATTCACATCTGATTACATCGTTGAAAAGAGCATTAAATTTCCTGTCAGATGAGCTACAACGCACATTTTTAACCTCGCATCTAATTTAATTTTCCTACTCCAAACTTGAAACTTTGCAATTTTTGAGTTTTTTACTAAATTCTCAAAAGATTTTCACCCGTTTCCTGTAGAAGAAAATCAATGCGGTTTTCAGCTAAAACATTCTCAAAATCTCAGCTCTCCAACGGTATAATCAAAACATATTTTATATTGGATCTTTAATTTTTTTTTAAATTGTAATTTTATTTATTTTGAAATTTTATTGGACCAATTTGTAAGAGTGGTGGTAGGTTCAAAGGATTATATTCAAAAACATCAATTTCGTAATACAGTACAGAAACTCCATTTTACTAAGGGCTGCAATTTTCAAAACGTCATAGCTCAAAAAATATGAACATAAAGTTATTGTTTTTTTGATAAATTTAAAATGATATTGAATTTGTAGAATCGAACGAGACCACCCAGAGCTCTGTAGGACCAATCGATCGGACCTGTGATACCCAAATATCTCTCGAGCAATAAGCAAAGTGTGGTTTCCAAATCCCCCATAAAGATTTGGTGGCACCCAAACATCACCTCGTGCATAGACTAAATAAGCCCCATCACCTCTGACCTAGCTAGTCGGCAGTGGTAGTAGATCTACATTTAGGAAATTCTGCTACAGTAGGTAGGGACGAAGGCAAAGCCCTATTTTAATTTTTTTAACGGAGTAGAGAAGAACTTTGACTATTTCCACGAAAATAATGAGTTACAAGTTAAATCGATTTCAACGGTTACGTCATCATCAGTAGCAAACAATTACTCCTACCGATGATGACTAATGACTGATCCATAATCTCATAGCGAGTAACTTTATCCGTGACAATGCCCTGTTCTTTGTAGATGAGTGATCTATATAGAAATAATAACCCTTTCTGTAATAATTGCTGCGTTTTATCAGTAGGTACAATGACTCTTGGATGAAGGTGGTTGCCCGTTGGTAATCCTTCTTAATTATTAAGTGAAACATATAATTAGTAAATAAATATGGACCTTAGTAGTTGTGAGTCTCCACTCACTGGGGAACATTTCCAGTGAAGAGACTGGGTTAATTCGTTAACTCCCTTCCGGTCCGAATTTGTCATAGCCACCCGCGGCGATGATTGTCAGATTCGGATCCGTGGTCAGCTCGGAAGGTGACGTCACCCCCCCCTCAACATGAAGACGCCGTCTCCAGCCAGAGCGTCCCTCCCTCGGCGGGGGGAGCCAATCAGAAGTCTCCACCTGGCAGGCGCCCGTCCGTCGAGGGAGCGGAGGGGGACCATCCGGAACAAAACCAACGAGCAGCCCCCTCCACAGGCAGACCCCCCTTGATATTCAGTACAAGTCATTGAGAGCCCTGCTGCCCGTGAACTTAAAACTGCTAGAGTCAACCGTCCCCGTAAATATCTTCACACGCTTTTTTCGTAAGATCCCTGACCATCGGAAATTGCCGTGTCGCGCCGAATTGATCTGGAGGAAGAGAACTTGGATTCCCTGGACGTCCGTCGCCACAACCACCACAACCGCCACATCACACCTGGAAGGATACCTCAGGGCCCTGACACGTGTGAGTGAAAACTATAACTTACCTTCTAACCATTGGCCAATGCAGTTAGGACAGTGCGTAGAAGTAATTCTGAAACAATTGGACAAAAGTCGTAAATTTGAGAGTTGTAACTTAATGCTAAATTCGTACCTGAAACACAAAGTTAACCTATACTTACCATACTCACCTTTGTTGAAAACCTGGAACGTTGAACTGATATACTCTGGAAACCTGAAACATAAAGTCAAATTGGAGTTATTATTTTGTACATTTGAAACATTATCTGAAAATCTATCCTATTGAACATTGAATCTTGTGCCATACTTACTTGTGTTGTTGCGCCCGTCAGGCTTCTTTTCGACACACCCTTCGGTGTGCCTAGTCAGAAAACCAATTGCATATTTAATAAATTACCTTTTATTGTTGTAATTCTGCATTTGAATATCTTTTCTCATTTTACCTGGTTCCTCAGTGTGAAAAACCGGAGCTTGGTGACGCGTCACACTCCGCCATCTTTTCCGAAGCGTCCCTCAGACGCCTTCGTAGGCCCCTTCGGCAGCGTCGCATTTTGCGGACGCCATTTTCTCAGTAGGACGCCCTTAAGGCTAACATTTCAGATTGCATCATCCCGAGGAATTCGACTGGCCGCTTCACCGCCTCGTCACAGGTAAATACCACACGCTACCCTTGTAAAATTAACTATTGTTTCGATATTTGTTTGTCTTCCCCTTCCAACCTGAGCTCGCCACGTAAGGTTTTGTGTCATCCGGTGAACTTGGGATCGGCACGTGGCGTCACAACCTCGTGCTGCTACCAACTACGCCGCGAAACGAAACCTTAACCCTGTCGAACGCAAATCCCGCTTACGACTGGTGTGTCGCCACAATCGTCACAATCACCACGAGTAAGCCGGGACGCTACCTCTGTGGTCCATCGACACAATCGCCACAAGTAGCAGGCCTACAAATTTGGTGGCAGCGGAGTGGATCCCGGTGTGAGTAAGCCTCACACGAACCCACTCAAACTCGTAGGCCGTTCGACACGAGCTCAGTTTTAAATTTAGAGTCTATCGAAACAAACTTCAAAAATAAAACACACTGAGACAGGTAAAAATAAAAATAGGTAGGCTGTACATCCATTTATTATACAGGAAAAGTGACATTAGAAGCAGCCTTCCGCACGAAACGACGCGAGAAGACGTCTCTTCTCGTAGTTGTATTTTTCTCGACTTAGACCGATTCACGCCGACAGACTTCTTCGTGCCTAGGTGGTAGTTAGTACAAATCGCTACCATGTTCCTCAATAATCCGACACCTAGCGACAGGGGGACCGAAACCCAATCGTCCTCCGGCACGGAAGCTGTAGAAACAATGACTCAGACAATGAAGGAGATGAACATTCTCCTTCAGCGATATAATAACGTAACACACGAAGCCGATAGGGAGGACATACCGCGCTCGGTATTCCTCGAAGTAGAGCCGTGGGACCCAGACGCGACCGGTGCATTAAGTGTTGTGTCGTTTTTTGCGAATTTTGATATGGTGACCACGGGTTTGACCTCGCGACAACGATACCGTTTACTCCGCACAAAAGCGCGGGGAACCGCTAAGCAATTCCTTATCGATCGGGATGATACGCTCGACGTAGACAACGTCTACGAGATCGTCCGTGACGACATGATCAAGTGGTTCCAAAAGGAAAATCCACAACACGCCGCCGCCCTCCTGTGGACAGTCAAGCGGAACGCCACAGAAACGCTCCGCCAATTTGCCGACCGAGTCCGCAGCCTAGCCCGGTGTGCCGTCATGGAGGAGGGAAGACAACTCCGACGTCACGAACGCAACGATTGGGTGGAAAGAAAAACCCTAAGCGCTTTCATCCGCGGTGTCAGCAAAAATATGAGTGCGCTGCTGATCACAAATCGCCCCCGATCGATCCAGGACGCGCTGAGCAAGGCGGAGGAATTGGAGGAAACCCTAGACGACACGATCGACACAGACGAACGTTGGGACTTAGCGGCCATTACCAACGACCGCCGATGTTACAACTGCGGAAGTCCTGAACATTTCGCCGCTCGATGCCCGCGAAAAGACGAACCCCTACAGCGTCATAATCGACACAGGGATGAGGACCACCGCCAAGATAAGCCCAGCGAGCGCCGAAGCGCCGAGAAACCAACCCCACGATATCCGTGTATGTTTTGCGCGGACAAAACACATTTTCCCGTAAGTTGCCCATTCAGCCCGAACAAGACCATATTTTGTGACTTCTGTGGCGTCCGAGAACATCTAGAGGAGGATTGTTACAAAAAGAAACGTCTCCTCCCCGTGTCGCAACCTGTCATGGCGCCGGCACATTCAATGGAGGTCGCCCGTTACAAAAAGCCAATCGAGGAGGCACATGTTCCCGCCGTGGAAGCTCCAATGTCGCGGACGATGAAAATTACCGTGGGACTAGGCCCGGAGGAACGAGAGATGACCCTTGACACCGGAGCTACGCTTTCGGTACTTTCAACACCCGTAAAGGGAATTCCAATTCTCCCAACCCGAGCGATCGCGTGGGGAGCTGATGGAATGCCCCTACATTTCTCCGGAGAGCAACGCGTCGTCACAAGGATCGGCGAATGTGTATTTGAACACACATTCTTGGTATTCGCAAGGAGAAGCGCTACGCTTGATCTTTTGGGGCTCGACGTACTTCGAAGGGTACCCATCACATTTACAACGGGACCGGAAATGAAATTCCGCACCCCTAAAGGCGTCATCCGCCCATATACGCCGGTCGACACACCCGAGGAAATCTACAGCGTGGGGGTAGTGTTGCGGCCCGAGGGGCGGGAATTTGGGACGTTTGTGGATCAAAATGAAAATCAGGATCACAACGCTCCTCTCCCTAGCACCCCTTCGGTGGCAACAACTGCCTCCGCCACGCAAAAACCATCGTGCGTGGATTACCAAGAACCGGACGACGCTCCGGAGGTGCGGGCAAATTTCGCCACAAATCAAGATGGCGCCGGAAGCCTGAAGTTTTGGAACCGGCAGTTCAAGGGTGTTTCTGTCCCTATCGATGCACCCGTGGAGCGGTACGACGATACACCCCGCTACGAGACCTTGACGAAGGATCCGGCCCAAAATCTTCCGCTTCCCCCGAAAGTACGTTTCAGCACACCAATCTCGCGATATTGTGCAACCCCCACTACTCCTACCGAGTTCCAGGAAGTTGACGACGCAAGCGACAGCACTGATCCCGCGCCGGACTTTGATGGGAAAACCTCCCTCGAAAAATGCCTCGATCGGATGCTCCACGACTACCATCGGACTTATGTCGACACGGTGGGTCGACACAGTGCGACACAGTTCGTCATGGAGGATCGTCACAACGCGACACAGTTCGACACGATGGATCGACACAGTGCGACACAGTTCGACACGGTGGATCGACACAGTGCGACACAGTTCGACACAGCGGATCGGCACAGCCCGACCCAGTTCGCCACAACCGACCCATATGCTGAACCCTACCCCGATATAGTCGATACCCCTGATGAAACGGGTTCTGGCGTATCCCTGAGAGAAGAAAAGGCCTGCGCCGAGATTTGTTCTATTATTCCCCCGATTCAAAACTATGAAAAAGAAGTATGTCCCGACGCCACGCCAGACGGTCTAGAAGAAGAGGAGTGGGGGGAGCTACCGACCGACCAATGGGAAACCCCGTTACCCGAGTTCGACGTGACCTTGCAAGAGAAACTACGACATCTCACAACTTCGGACGCGGAACCAACTAGGGAATTGTTGTGTAAATTTCGGGACTTATTTAAGCCACCTACGGGGGAGGGATGTCGATTGAACGTATCCCATGAGATAGTTACTACTCAACCCACCGTTACACAACAAAAACCCTACCCGGTTCCCCACGCCCTCCGCGACGTCGTTGAAACTCAAATCAAGGACATGCTGTCAAATGGGGTAATTAGCCCGTCTACTAGCCCCTGGTGTGCGCCGGTACTGCTCGTCAAAAAGAAAACGCCGCCGGGAGAAAAGCAGCTTTGGCGATTTTGCACGGATTTCCGACAGCTCAATAAAATCACCAAAGGAGACGCTTATCCTCTTCCCCGATTACAGGAGACCCTTGCGATGTTAGGTCAGTGTAAATGGTTCACAACCATCGACTTAATATCGGGTTATCACCAGATACCAGTTCACCCCGAGTCAAGGGAGAAAACGGCCTTTTCAGTTTTAGGACGTCATTTTCATTACGAAAAGATGCCGTTTGGACTGAAGAATGCGCCCGCTACATTTCAGCGAGTCATGAATGATACCCTCGATGGAATCCTCGGAGATCATTGTCTCGTTTACCTGGATGACATCATAGTATTTTCCGCCACTCGAGAGGAACACCTCCAGAAATTGACTCAGGTTTTCGATCGATTGACCGAGGCCCGCCTGCAAGTGAACTTGTCGAAATGCGAGTTTTTGAAAAACGAGGTTCGCTTTCTAGGTCACCGCATCACGCCCGACGGAATCCTTACCGAGCCCGAGAAGGTCAAGGCCATTAAGGAATTTCCCGTACCTACCTCGGCGTTGAAACTGCAGTCGTTTTTGGGGCTGGCTGGGTTTTACCGGAGGTTCATACCTCGATACTCGGAGCTCTCGGTACCCTTGACCGACCTCCTCCAGAAGAACCGACCCTTCGAGTGGACAAGTAAACAACAACAAGCGTTCGACGAACTCAAGGTCAAGTTGACCGAGGAACCCGTACTCGCCTTTCCTGACCTGAATAAACCTTTTGTGTTGGCCACCGACGCTTCCGGCTCCGCTTTGGGGGCTGTCCTTTCGCAGAACTTTGAAGGAGAAGAGAGGCCTGTGGCGTATGCAAGTCGAAAACTAAATCCGGCCGAAACCAGATATTCCGTCACGGAGAGAGAGTTACTCGCCGTTGTGTGGGCGGTCCGCCATTTTCAAGAATATCTTTTAGGCCAGACCTTTGAACTTCAAACGGACCACATGGCACTCACGGCCGCGATGCACCTCCGCGACCCGACATCGCGAATCGGGAGGTGGGTTCTCCGACTTGCTGAATACGACTTCGTTCCCCGGTACAGACCCGGAACTCAGATGAAACATGCGGACGGATTGAGTCGAATGGATATAGCCGTTGTAAATCTCGATTTCCCGCGCGAGCTGATGATCGCTGCACAGGATCTCGATGATTGGGTCCAATCGATGGTTTTGAGTCGCGGTAAAGAAGGATTGCGAAAAGCTAACGGAGTGTGGGAAATGAGAGTGCGACACGATGGTAGACACGAATGGGTGCCCCTCATCCCGAGTTCACTTCGTGAATGGCTGATCGACCGATGCCATAAGAATGAATGGGCGGGACACCCCGGAGCCGACGTAACGGAAAAGGTGGTGAGACGACTAGGAAACTGGCCCGGATTATCGAGAGACGTCAAAGAGCAGGTACAACGTTGTGAAACGTGTTTACGTCGCAACACCCCGACGAATCTGAAAAGTCCGATTCAGAAGCCGCTCCTCCCCGAGAGACCCGGACACATCGTCGGTATCGACTTCGTGGGGCCCATCGTGACGAATGGAAAATCCAAATACCTCCTCACCGTAATCGACCATTTTACTAAGTATGCTGAAGCATACGTTACCACCAATTGTACCGCCTCTACTGTCGCGCAAGTTTTAGCAAAGGAATTTATACCGAGACACGGTGTGCCCGAGAGACTTGTTTCGGACCGTGGAACCGCCTTCACCGCCGGATCGACACGCGAACTTTGTGCCCAATGGGGCATACGGCAGATCTTCACGACCGCGTACCACCCGGAAGGAAATGGGGTGTGCGAGCGTTTCCACCGAACCTTGACCAATATCTTGGCGAAAATTACCAAGAAAACTAAGGATTGGGAAACCATGTTGCCCATAGCACTCGCAGCGTATCGATCCAGCCCCCATAAGAGTACTGGATTTACTCCAAATTTTCTTACCTTTGGGAGGGAAATACGCCTGCCGAACGACACCTTTCAAGGACTTCGAACCCCCGTACCTGAGTCCTCCTTGTTGAAGAATCTCCGAATGGCCCGTGACGCCACGACACAGTGCCTACATGAAGCCTGGAAGAAACGGACGGAAGCCATCAACGCCCGCCGCTCCCTACGCTCTTTTGAGGCAGGGGATATGGTGTACCTAAAAGACATGCAGCCGCCCCCAGGTGTCGTGAAAAAATTCTGGAGTCCATGGAGTGGACCGTGGACGGTGCTAAAGAAACACTCGAATGTTACTTACGAAATCAGGGACTCACCCGATATAAAACGTCAGGTAGTACATATTAACCGCCTCAAACCGGCCTTTGTGCTGGGTGTACCGGACGATACGTTCCTGGACCATACCAAACCCCCTCAAACCCCGGAAATAGACACAATAAGGAACATTCACGAAACGGAAACGGGGATACAGGAAGAGATGATGGAAGACTCGGATGAGGAACTACGATGGCCGCCTTCAGGACCGACCATGATGGAATGTGGCGATGTGCCGACCGAATTTCATGAGAACGCTCCCACTACACCATTTTCGGAAAAGTCGAACCAGGGGACTGCTTCGCCACAACCGACTCACCTCGAGGACGCGGATCGACACTCAGATCGCTCCTCGACCAGTGAAGAAGATAAAAGCGTCAGCCACCCTTCGGGAAACGCAGCCGAAAACCCAGCGGGAGATTCACAACGCCCGGTCAACCATTCCGAGGACGCTCGCCACAGCGAACACGATCGCCACAGCGAACACGATCGCCACAGCGGCCACGATCGCCACAGCGAACACGATCGCCACAGCAACCACGATCGCCACAGCAGCAGTCCTCACCAGGAACCAGTAGTTCGCAAAGCCGAGGAGCCGTCTACACCTGAAGGTCTACCTCCGAAGCGACCCCGAGGAGAGGCGCCAACCGGAACCACACCGTATTCGTTCCGCCAACGTGACCCTTCCGTAAATTATAAGCAACTCCACTTAGGCCGAAAGACAAACTGACTGACTACTAGGAAAGACTGACCACGACCTCGACACATGGTCCTTCAGACCAACAAATTCAGCTTGGGTCCTTCAGACCAACCAATTTCAATTGGGTCCTTCAGACCGACAAACTTCACTTAGGTCCTTCAGACCAAGCCGAACCATTACTTCTGCTACCTTCCTAACAAGACCAGAATAAATTGTGTGAAGTACCCTGAGATCAATTCCTGAGTCACTTTTCCTAGGCAGGATGTTACAGTAGGGCGTTTATTTGTTTGTTGTAGGATGGCACAAGAACCGCTAGATGAGTGGATAGTAGACGGGGGTCCCCAGTCACCGGACCCCATGGTGGAACTCATGAGGAGGCGGACCGAAAGATTTATCGCCAACCTGCGGGACCAGTCGCCGGGACACGTAAACACGCCCGCGCCACCCGACGACCCTTACGACGTACTGGAAACGCTCTCCAACTTCGTGCGATTCACAATGTGTGGCGACACACCGACCAGCCGCCACACGTCAGGGAATTCGGCGCTCCTCACGATCCTCCAAATACACCGATGGATTCCCGTCTACCAGAGGATCGTGCAGGAGCGGGACGCATTGTTGGACCGCCAAGCCAAGTGGCTGCTGGATCGACAACAACTGATCCAGCAACGGGACGCAGCCGTGGCGGAATCCAAGGCAGCCAACGCACAGGTGGTGGTGGAGCCACCTGCGGCGAAGACCGCCACACCTGAGGCAACCAACCAGCTATCTGCAGAGGCACCTGCGGCGAGGTCTGCGGAGGCTGAGGGGAAGTTGGCTCGCTCCCCAGCTCCGCCTCCGGCTTCGTCCCCCGCCCCGTCACCAGTGCCTCAGGTCATCGAGGGCAGCAGCCCGGCACCAAACCCGTACGTGGCCTTAACACCACTTCACTCGCCGCCAACGACGCCTCTACCACCCCGGCGCGCGCGTGGAAGAGTCAGCTCATACGAAGAGTCACCCACCCGGGACGTGCCACCGACACCCGGGCGCTCTCCTACCACCTCCAGCGAAGACGAGGCAGCACCGGCCAAGACCGTACCACCTCCGGCCCATCCAAGGATCGTGCTACGGATCAGCAAGAAGCGCCAATGCCCTGTCTGCACCAAGAAGGTACCGCAGCTCTTTGTCTTCAGGTGCCCAGGGTGCAAGGAGTTCTGGCAACGTCTAAAGAACTTCCATCGCCAGGGACGACCACTGCCGGAGTGCCCCGAGGACCACCGGGCACAACGCGACCCAGCCAACTGTCGCGGGTGTCGTCGCCACGCCTACGAGCTGGCCATAAGGAAGGCGCGTCCCTTGGCTCCTCTGGGAATACCCAGCGTCGTCTTTGACAACGCTGGCTCCCGGAGGGAAGGGGGATGTGAGTCTCCACTCACTGGGGAACATTTCCAGTGAAGAGACTGGGTTAATTCGTTAACTCCCTTCCGGTCCGAATTTGTCATAGCCACCCGCGGCGATGATTGTCAGATTCGGATCCGTGGTCAGCTCGGAAGGTGACGTCACCCCCCCCTCAACATGAAGACGCCGTCTCCAGCCAGAGCGTCCCTCCCTCGGCGGGGGGAGCCAATCAGAAGTCTCCACCTGGCAGGCGCCCGTCCGTCGAGGGAGCGGAGGGGGACCATCCGGAACAAAACCAACGAGCAGCCCCCTCCACAGGCAGACCCCCCTTGATATTCAGTACAAGTCATTGAGAGCCCTGCTGCCCGTGAACTTAAAACTGCTAGAGTCAACCGTCCCCGTAAATATCTTCACACGCTTTTTTCGTAAGATCCCTGACCATCGGAAATTGCCGTGTCGCGCCGAATTGATCTGGAGGAAGAGAACTTGGATTCCCTGGACGTCCGTCGCCACAACCACCACAACCGCCACATCACACCTGGAAGGATACCTCAGGGCCCTGACACGTGTGAGTGAAAACTATAACTTACCTTCTAACCATTGGCCAATGCAGTTAGGACAGTGCGTAGAAGTAATTCTGAAACAATTGGACAAAAGTCGTAAATTTGAGAGTTGTAACTTAATGCTAAATTCGTACCTGAAACACAAAGTTAACCTATACTTACCATACTCACCTTTGTTGAAAACCTGGAACGTTGAACTGATATACTCTGGAAACCTGAAACATAAAGTCAAATTGGAGTTATTATTTTGTACATTTGAAACATTATCTGAAAATCTATCCTATTGAACATTGAATCTTGTGCCATACTTACTTGTGTTGTTGCGCCCGTCAGGCTTCTTTTCGACACACCCTTCGGTGTGCCTAGTCAGAAAACCAATTGCATATTTAATAAATTACCTTTTATTGTTGTAATTCTGCATTTGAATATCTTTTCTCATTTTACCTGGTTCCTCAGTGTGAAAAACCGGAGCTTGGTGACGCGTCACACTCCGCCATCTTTTCCGAAGCGTCCCTCAGACGCCTTCGTAGGCCCCTTCGGCAGCGTCGCATTTTGCGGACGCCATTTTCTCAGTAGGACGCCCTTAAGGCTAACATTTCAGATTGCATCATCCCGAGGAATTCGACTGGCCGCTTCACCGCCTCGTCACAGGTAAATACCACACGCTACCCTTGTAAAATTAACTATTGTTTCGATATTTGTTTGTCTTCCCCTTCCAACCTGAGCTCGCCACGTAAGGTTTTGTGTCATCCGGTGAACTTGGGATCGGCACGTGGCGTCACAACCTCGTGCTGCTACCAACTACGCCGCGAAACGAAACCTTAACCCTGTCGAACGCAAATCCCGCTTACGACTGGTGTGTCGCCACAATCGTCACAATCACCACGAGTAAGCCGGGACGCTACCTCTGTGGTCCATCGACACAATCGCCACAAGTAGCAGGCCTACATAGTAATAGTTAATAAATATATTAAACTTATGTAGATACTTGAGTAGATATTTATGAACAGTTACAACAATTAACATAATACCTTCAAAGTTGAATTTGTATTTTTGATGTATTTTAGGGACCAGGGAGCAGATCTGCTGGTTTTCTTCTTCTTAGTCTCCTTATAGTTTGTTGGGTGTTATCTGTTATAGGTTATCTGTGAATCATTCGAAAATCGGACTTGTTTGAAACGAAATCGCGTTGCACTGCCGTTTGAAGTTCGAAGAAATCACCTCTTTCACCATGGCATTCCCAGATCGCTGTGTATCACGAAGTTCTCAGATACCATTTTGCATTTTTGAACAGGCGTAGAGAACGATTTTGCTGGATTTGGACCATATTGATGTGGGTGGCACGGGCAGCCCCCACATGGGGCATCCAAACTGCCATATGGGTTCGTATTATGACAAGATTAATCAGTCTTTCATGTGAACAACGATATCGGAGATCACGGTCGGATCAATGGTTTAAGAAAGTTTGTGCGACTTCATAATCTTTTGACCTTTGACCTTGATTTACATTTCCCGAAGCCTTCAAAGCAGCAAAAGTAATCTCTCTCTTCAAAGGGGGAGAATTGGGTGATTTTGGGAAATACAGACCCATCTCCATGTTGAGCACGCTATCAAAAATATTAGAAAAATTTGTCAAAAACCAGTTGTATTCATACCTTGAAGGAAATAAATTATTAGACCCCAATCAATTCGGTTTCCGCAAAAATATGGGAGTAAATGGTGCACTATTTTCCCTAACTACTGACCTCTACAAAATAAGAGACAACAACCAGAAAGGTGTACTAATACTGCTTGATGTAGCAAAAGCTTTTGACGCAATTCCTAGGGAATCACTAATGTACAAATTGGAGAGTCTTGGAATCATGGGGCCTACCCTGAAATGGTTCAGAAGCTACTTGACTGACAGAAGGCAGATAGTCTCAATTGGCGACTGTACCAGTGAGGAATCCATTAATGATTTTGGGGTCGTTCAAGGAAGTACATTAGGACCAATACTATTTTTAATATATATAAATGAAGTAGCACATTTAGATTTACCTAACTCGAAATTATATTTATTCGCTGATGACACAGCAGTACTCTGTGAAGGTGACACTTGGGAAAACGTTTTCAACAACGCCAATCAGGTTATAAATCAAGTAGGGAAATGGTTTCACAAGAGTTATCTCACATTGAATGCTAACAAGACCAAACTGATAGTTTACGGAGGAAATAAGTCACAAATCGAGGAAAAACACTTGAAAATCATCCTGCACTCTTGTGTAGAAGATCAAATATGCCCATGTGATTCGATGGAAAGAGTTGCAAGGCATAAGTATCTGGGGCTAGTTCTGGATGAAGAGCTTAAGTGGAAGCCCCATGTAGACTATAGCCATGATAAGATTAGGGAATATATATATATATTCTACAATGTTAGACACACGCTCCCGAAGCAAACAATAAAACTTATATATTATACCATGTTGCAATCTTTATTGCAGTATGGCATAATAGCACGGGGAGGAACGTATTCCACCCATATAAATAAGTTACATCTTCGGCAGAAAATTATCATAAAAATGATGTTGTCATTACCGCGTAGGACCCCTTCCGTAGATCTATTTGATATTGCTAAGGTATTTACTATTAGACAACTTTATCTGAAAAATCTACTATTGCAATTCTTTAGGACACCCAACATAATTGAAGTTTCTTGAAGGGATCCGAAATACAATACTAGATATGCCGCCGCAGGGAATGTAATTGGCCCTAGACCTAGACTGACTCTGACAACGCACAGCCCGATCTTCATTCTACATTTGTTACACCGAGAAATTGTTTGTCGCATGAAAAGTCCCCAGAAGTTCACTAGACCAAAATACAAAAACCAAGTGTTAAGTTGGCTAGTTACAGAAGGGGGCTTTAGATGCGAAAGGCTATTAAACAGCATATATGTTTGGGAGACTATTTAAGTTTAGAGATTATTAAAGTTAGAGAATATTAAAGTAAGTTAGTATATGTTAGAGATTATCAAAATGCGTCCTTAATTCTGACCAATCATGTATTGTTTATTAATTTACTTATTACTGTAATTGTATAATAGTAGACATCAATTTATTTACCGATATGGAGCAATTTTGCAAAGATCCTACCCTACAACACGGGCCAAGCCCAATGTCGGGTAGGAAATCTGAGCAAATTGCATCCCTTCATGCATTTATATTATTGTAAAAGTGTACAAAATGGCGAAAATAAACATATCTATCTATCTATCTACCTACTCACCCACGTGATCACCGAATGTTAATTTAGTACCGAGCCTTATTCCGAGGTATGCTTTACACTTTCACTTGCAGGTTCAATTGTTTGATTCAGGATAATGGAGTCGACTTGGAAGTTCTTGTAGGTGAATGTGACTTTTTTCTATTAGCGAGCGGTAGGGGTTGAAAATTTCAAAACGCCCTAGCTCGAAAACATTCTACATGAAGGTATTGTTTTTTCATCATTTCGAATACAGACTTTTTTTAGACTCCATAGGGACCACCTAGAGCTTGAGAAGTATATGTACAATTCAATAAAATCGAGAAATGCACGAAAATTTGTTGATCTTTTTTCTTTTAACTCGCTGATTTACTTTTTTGCAGGGACTTTCTGTTATATTAATCGTATGATAAGTGCAAAGGAAGGTATAAATCGATCATGGAAATCCTGAAAATTTTCAAAACATAGAGATAAATAATCCTTTCCGTTTGATGTTTCGTTCGTTTGTCATATGCAACTCCAATTTCCACATTGAAGTGACTGACGGTAGCAATGTGTTTTGGTGCATCTTTCCACTTCAAATGGAGACGTACTGAACTAATCCATCCTCAATTCCCTTGAAGAACCGAAGTTAATTAATTTGAAAATATCACGCTCAACTGTTTTACGACAACCCTATTCCCGCACCTCAGTAGTTAGGTATACCTAATTTGCCAGTCACACCATGTTTTATTCAAACATCAAAGCTCCGAGATATTCCAATTCCTGCTCCGGTAAAATTATGCATGGACCCTTCAAAACTGTTTCTCAGAATGAAAAAAGTATCCCTTGGATGGATCCATAAAAAAATAATCTGTGAACTGCGTTGCACTATTCCCTTATTGGCATTCATTTATTCGGAAACTTCGCTACCGCACTCCACTCCTTGGCACCCTGTTTCATAATCTTCCGCTTTTTCCCACATTTCTTGAATTTCTACGCCTCTTCATTCCCGTTTAACCAGGATTATTGCGACCGCGAAGCAGTTTTCGGCCCATTTCCCACGGAACTTTTACCAAGGTGCAGCAAATAATTGCTCAACTGACGACGCTGTTAAAGCGAGGGCTTGCTATATTGAATTTCTTTGCTGAATTAAAATTATCTTGCCAACCATACAATTCAAGGAAAATGAAACTTGGAGGAATTGGAAGAAAATGCGAGAGGAGCTGGTGAAGAGATTGGTGAAGGCAAGGTTGTTCCCTTCTCGAAAACTCATTTTTTCGAGTGTCCACGAGTTTCCAGTAGAACGAACGTCCCGATCCAAATGAAATGAGTGAAGAGGGTCAAGAGGTCAACACTCAACAGAGGATAAGACATTTTTTCTAAGTGGGTGTGTCACATAGTTTCCTCGTATCCATAACCCGATCGTAGAGATGATCCGATGCATAGTAGCTAATCGGAAACATTACTATAAGAACCTTGCACTACCAGATCATGAGACCATCTAGACTCTAACCACCACAATGCCGAAAAACTGCATTGAATTTGGATGGAAAATGTAAAATTTAGGGCTGTTACAAGAGTTATACGTTTGCGCATGCGCAGGGACTGCTGTCAACCCGCGTTCGATCAAAAAATTTTCTACACAATACATTACTGGCATTACTAAACAATATTTGTTTTTATTTAGAGTCGGTCGTCGTTTTATGACAACCGGTAGGTACTCTTTTTTTAAAATTATGTTTGTATTTAATCTATTTTCTCATTATTTTTGTATTATTAGAATCGGTTTATCGACATCATTAGTTTCCAACAATCGTCACTCTCTTTTTTAGGACGTCCCACAGTAAGACTTGGGCGTTCTTATGCGATCGATGAAGGTGGACAACACTCAACAGAAAAAAAAATAACCACACAGTAATCCGTTTTAGACCATTCTGAATCCAAATCCGCGAAAAAAACCATAGGTGTATGTCTGTGTGTGTGTATGTGTGTGTGTGTGTGTGTAACAAAATCTTGTGTACTCTGCCCAGGCCTTAGTTCTCAACCGATTTTCCTGGTTCTTTTTTTGTTCGACGCGGAAAACTATCTAGTTGTGCACTACGTCGCCGGAATTTCGAATTTTGCCTTTTAAGGTGGGAAAAGGGGGGGTTAATGCTCAAAAAACGTGTGTTTTTGGGCATAATCTTGTGTACTCTGCCCAGGCCTTAGTTCTCAACCGATTTTCGTGGTTCTTTTTTTCTTCGACGCGGAAAACTATCTAGTTGTGCAATACGGCGCCGGAATTTCGAATTTCGCCTTTTAAGGGGGGAAGGGGGGGTTAATGCTTAAAAAACGTAATTTTGCGGGCATAATCTTCTAAACTCTGCCCAGGCCTCAATTTCCAACCGATTTGTGTGTTTCTTTTTTTGTTTGACTAAAATAACTTCCGAGTTGTACATGATTTCACCAGAGTACCAAAACTTGCAAGAGGAGGGGATGGGTGGGGGGATAATATTCACAAAATATCCAATTTTTCAATATTTTGGTTCCTTTACTGCTTACTAATTGTATCCAAGCTTTGAAATTGAGGAAAAATTCTCATTATACCTTAGGATTTGCATGAATTACTTTCTGTACCACCATGGAAATAAAAGTGGTGCCACCATGGTGCCAGGGCACCATAAACCTCATATTTCTTGGGTTTTTTGGTGTTTCACCTTGAATACGGATGTGACATTCGACGGACTGCCTACTAAACCTAATAGATG
The DNA here is from genome assembly GCA_009739505.2 of Apolygus lucorum. Taxonomy (NCBI): domain Eukaryota; kingdom Metazoa; phylum Arthropoda; class Insecta; order Hemiptera; family Miridae; genus Apolygus; species Apolygus lucorum. The sequence continues at coordinate 106,174,964 of CM019167.2, read as the reverse complement.
AAAGTTCAATGTTACGACGTATTTCCGCTTTGGTGCCAGACTGGCACCATTGGCGGTGGTGGGGGTGGGGGGGGGGTGAACTCGAATTCGCATGTTGGGAGTCGTAGATCATGGATTTTAAAATGCTCTTCAGATTCGAGGCTATCATGCCGCTAGAAGTGTTATGGTTTATAATGGTGGGGGGGGGGGGTCACTATTTCTTCCCTAAAGTAATAAATAAATTACATCGAGAGAAACAGTCTTATCGCTTAACAACTGGTTAAACTGATCCAATACTAATCCAATGGGACGTCCCCTGGAATGCATGCATTACTAAACAATATGTTTTAAATTATTATTCTTGAAGTGTTTCCGGATCCAAGTTTCTCCAGTGTTGTATGACTATAGGACATTGTACTATGCACATACTAAAAACTGAAACTGGGTATTCTCACGGATAGGAGAGATAAGATACAAGTGAAAAACTTGCATCCGTATTCCCAATCTATTACCAGTAAAGAAAAAACACCTTTAATGAGCACTGAAGGTACCGATTCAGGACTTGGAGGGAAGTACATTTGCGACACCTCCCATTGAGCCTCACAAACGTGATATATTCACAAGAGGAGGTTCCCAACAGGGCTATGCAAATAATGTAAAATAGCAAACGTTTCCAGTTTACGCCCGGAAGACCCCGGTAATCGTCGTTGAGTTGGAATGAATAAATTTCTACAATCTGTCGCTTCATCACAATATTTGATTGTGTATTTACCTTCTGCGCGCGCTATTCGTTGACATATTCTGGGATTCGGTACCTAAGTTCGACGCCCAGATTACGCAGCCGTCGGTTATTCTAAAATTTATATAACCTAGATTTACACGAATGAAATATACATTCCAGTATTGTGAATGAATAATGTTGTGGTATTGCAGACGAATCAGTCAACGTTATGCCGTACCAGGAGGAGTCAATGTCCAAGGAATTACCTTACTACGTAAATAGCAGTGAGTTTTCAAATATTTGTCCTGAAAGCGGGTATAAATAAATTATTTATCAGAAATGTAAATCACAATTCGGAATTTATGAATATAAATACTGTCATATTCACAATACAGAAATATAAGTCAATACGTCCCGCCGCGCCGTATCCTCTAGGGACTCTAATGAATTCGATTTTTCCCTATCAAATTAATACATTGAATATACGAGTTTTTATGAATGTAATCGAAATCGATTCATCAATCGAATGTTGGAAGAATCGTATTCAGAGAGTTCCAAGTGGATCCGTCAGGACGTACCTCACATAAACTATACGTACATCGTATTCTGTCTTCATTAAACAACTGATTTTCATGTGAACTTTTGTCATGCTAGTTGAACACCTAGCTCCGATTTCGTTTCCAGGTAAACCCATCAGTACTATTTGAATCCACCTAAGCAATCAAAAACGTCTGGCAAATATTGTGCCTCGTAACTTCCTCCTTGGTGAGACCCCAATGCCAGTCACATCAACAAATCGAGACATGTTCCGCGGTTTCGGAGAGGAGAGGCTTCTACCTCAGACTCCTGAATTGGAATCCATCAGCAGTCATCATGTTGTGACGTCATTCCCGGAACATGATGCCTTCCCACGTGGTATTTCTTAGCCTGCAGCCTTCGTACATAAAATGCTCTACCGTCGTTTATCCCGGGTTCTTACCAGAGAATGTCAGAGGCAGATTCAAGAAATTATATTTTTAATTTGTTTCCTATTTCCTTTTCTCCATTGTATGGATGCATACTATAATTTAAAACGTTTAGTAGTCCATTTTCATAAGCCACATTCTTCGGAAATTTGGAAATAACTAATAAATAGTGTGCATTTTGAATAGCAATACAACAAGAAAAGTCCTTTTATCAACATCTAATGAACCGGTTCCCGTGAGATTACGAAAAATATAGGCCGCTCGGCCCGGGAGATTATCTGCATTGGTGACCGCTCGAGGGCGCTATCGCAGGTCCGGATAATTTTTCGGGTTGCACTTGAGAGGGTGAAGCAATGCACGACTATCGATTGCCACCCCGGAGAAAAAAGGTGAAGGACGAATTGTACGATTGCCCCCCGCATCGGTGTGTCGAGATAAATGAAAATGTACGATAGCCACCCAGAAAATGAAACCTTTCCCGCTGCCTTTCGGTTGCCTTTCGACCAGTAGAAAATGTTACGACTACCTCCCGAGCTCTCGACTAAAAATTTACTATAGCCATCCGACGAGTCGGGACCTGAAGCCCCGAGAGTATGTTGCCTTCAGCTGTCAGATTCCTAACAACTTTGTAGGACTTGTGAGTTGCATAAACTCAGTGCATAAATTAAGGGATACTTTGTTAACCACTGATCACTACAATTAGGTATTTGTTAACTTACAAGTCCTACCAGGAACACGAGGAACTTTTTTTTTTACATGGATATGTCTGTTGGCCATAAAAAATGCGAAGGTAAACAAACTTGTATCTCGGGGATAGTAGTAGGGATTTCTATTTTCCAGGGTACCAGGTTAAGCTATTCTCTATTTATTCTCTATTTAAGCTATTCACCTGGAGACATATCCATGCCATGGTTTTTTTCGTGTAAGCGGTAAAAAATTCACCATTCGTTTGAAAATGTTTTGTTACATTTGCTTGAATTATCAGCTGGATAAGTCGAAATAATTTTCACGTAAGAAGTGCTAATGAGAGAAATGTCAACCCTAACGTCCAGAAATTTAGATGGGCTGTTAGAAAACTATGTTTCGTAATAGCAATAAACCAAATGATAGTGGCAATTGTTTTTATTTTGGCCGCTGGCAATGATACAATAGGGAGTTTCTTACCCCTTCAATGATGTGATCTAAGAGATGACATAGATTCAAACGAAATGGAAGGAGATAATATTCCGATGTTATCTTAAATGATAAAAGACAATGCTAACACACACTACAGAAATAATGTATTGTATTATATTTCTGGATATAAAAGAAGAGAAAAATACGAAGTAAAGGAAGCTGTTTCCTTATCTTATTGGGAAATGAAAAGTTACGCCATTATACAAGATTCAATGATTTCAACAAGAAGGGTGGGTTGATGAGAGCGTCACATAACGGGTTGAAAATTGTCAGAACATTTTGGGGTCTTCACATACCTACCAAATCGAAAATGAAAAGTTGTACACCAAAGAAGCAAGGTATCCATGATATTGCAAACTTGTAAGCATTTCAAAGGAAATTATTCTGTACCACAGCTATTTCAAACAATTAAGAGTTACTTCCACATCGCTCAGTTTCCAAAAAGTACTTCGGGAAGATTTTCCTTTTACGGGAGGCAATCGTAAATTTTCATATCGGTCGACCGATCGATGCACGGGGCAAGCCCGCAGACTCCTCGGGAGGCAATCGTAAATTCGTAGTCAAGGGCTCGGGTGGCAATCGTAGAATTTTCTACTGCTCGGGTGGCAAACGATAAAGACCGGAGGCAGTAAGTAGCCATGGGAAGCCACCAGAACCAATTTCGATCTTCTACTTAGTTTTTTTTACAAGTAGAAAAGTAAATCCAACCTCTGGATGAAAATGTCAGCCTTCTACTGCTTTGTACACGAGAACTTTCCATCCTTACTATCACCAAAACAGCATAAATTTCTGATTGATTTCTCGTCCAACCGATATGGAACAAACTGTTGGCCCTCCTGATGGCTTCATTCGATACATGTTAAGAGTAACTTGTTTCCGGTACTCTGTGGGCTAGTGGAAATACTCTACGGAAATATTAAACTTCCGGAATCTATGTACCTTGAAATGAAGAACGTCAAACTTTGAGAGGGGGTAGAATCGGTTATTATTTAAAATCAATCAAAGTGGATTGAAATATAGAATAATCCCCAGTCTGAGCTGACTGGGCTAGTAGTTACAAAATATAACCATTGTTTCGTACGTCACTTTGGTAACTGGAACTGCAAGTCAATGAAAAAGCTGTTGTATGTGTTGGCGGAGAAAATCGAGGGAAAGTTCCCTACTCTATATATATATATTTGGGGCCTGGGTAAAATGAATGGTCTTACAGAAAAATTGATGGCCTTTAAATAATGAGTGATTGGGGGCACTCGACCGGGGTGCGTCCAGTCTTTATTTATGATTCTCCCTGAGCCTGTGAAATCAGAGAGGAGGCTCCATCATTAAAATGTGCTGTTTGGGGAGAAAGAGTGTGTGCCGGGAGTTTTTAATCAACGCTTACTGACTGGGATTTTCCTCCCCAGCCCGACCGGTGCGCAAAGGGATCAAACGGGCTGTTTTTCGACCTCTCAAGACTGACGTGTCGACAAAGCCCTTCTGGAGAACTAATTTATACTTCGAAAGGGTGTTTATCAATGATATTTGCATACTCGAACCAGAATAACTAAAATAATGATTTTCTCAATCTGTCTACAACGTACCAAGTACGGTAAGTGATGAGTATCGCAAAAGACAAAGAATGAAAAAAGCTGCAAATTATTACACAAAGGTTTATTATTTTTCAATGTAGATCACTCGTCTGCAAACAAATCGGCTTTGCCATTGTTACCACCAACCAACCATTGATATTACCTACCTACGACGTACCTACTGTAGGTAACCTATCGCTGTAACAGCGATCGCATTTTGTTCAGCTAAAATTTGAACGGAGAATAGACCTCTTTTGCGATTCACACCAGTGTTTCTGATTCATCGCTAGTCCAACCCTTAAGTTCTCGTGGGGAGCAAACGGTTTGTCCTACAGAGCTCCGCGTGGTCTCTACAAATTCTAAAAATTAAATACTAATTTAAATTGATGAGAAAATAATACCTTTACATCAAAATTTTTTGAGCTAGGGAGTTTTTAAAATTTCAACCGTTATTTTTCAATCCCTAGAAGTGACTGACATCAACCAAAAGCTTCAGGGCTCAACTAGACCCCAAATGGAGCCTATATACCAAATTTTATCATATTCCGCGTACGGCAGACGGTAAGGCGTACGGCGGACGGACGACCAAATTTTTATTCGATTTTTGGATTCCACGTATCTTGAAACGTAAACCAACAAATTTTGAGAGGGGGGGGGGGACATTTTTTTCTTGGTCGATTCCAAAGGTTCATTATTGGAAATAATAAACCAAAAACACCTCCTAAATTGAGAACGCCCGACACCTGACAATCTTTTCTTGTGTTTTAGACTAACGTTGCAATTGAACTTACGAGAAAATTTGTGGAAAAAAAACCTTTCTTTACGAGAATTCTTTACAAAATCACAAACCGACCACAAAACTGATGACGGCAAACCACTAAAAAGGGGAAAAATGACGATCACAACTTACTCAGATAGGTTGGTGGACTCATAGACGCAGACAAAATGGTAGACGCAAATTTACTGGTGTATCTTCTATGTAAGTGCATTTACTCCATATGCTTCACTTCGTTTTTCGTACTTATTATCTTATTATGTTCACCCAAACCCACACTAAGTACATTACCCACAACTTGACCCTGATGTCTTACTTGCGACGTCAGTGATTACATACTTAATAATATTAAGAGAAGATCATAACTAGCTACTATTTATAGTAGGTAGTTATGTTCTTCTCTGCTTAGTTGTTGAATTCCTATGGCTACGTGAAGGATGGTGAGATGCTGTGCGGCAAGATCGGTACTTCTTTTTGCTTCCGAGTCTACCAAGGTAGCGGAAGCTTTAGTTTAACTTTTCAAGGACGAAGAAAAAAGTTCTCCAAAATCAAAATTTCCACTCGCGTTTTGCGTTTTAGACCTTTCTGAACAATTTTGGTTTCGTGTCTGTCTGTCTGTGTGTCTGTCTGTCTGTGTGTCTGTCATGAATTCCTTGTAACGCGCATAACTATACGAAGTTATTGTCCGATTTGGATGAAATTTTCAGGGATTGTGCGGGTTGGTGTGTAGACGGTTCCCTATGAAAATCATCATCCTCGGACTGATGGAAGCGACTGAGCATGCGCAAACGTGAATTCCTTGTAACGACCATAACTTCAACATTTTCCATCCGATTTCAATGAAATTTTTAGGGATGTTACAAATTAGTGTTTAGATAGTCTCTTATGAAAATCATCATCCTCGGACTGAGGAAAGCGACTGCGCATGCGCAAACGTGAATTTCCTTGTAACGGCCGTAACTTCCACATTTTCCATCCGATTTCAATGAAATTTTCAGGGATGTTAGTTTCAGGGATTACAAATTAGTGTTTAGATGGTCCCCTATGAAAATCATCACCCCCGGATTGATAGTAGCCGATGCACAAGCGCGAACGTGAATTGCTTGTAACAGCCATAACTTCTACATTTTCCATCCAATTTCGATGAAATTTTCAGGGATTACGCGGATTAGGTTGTAGATGGTTCCCAATGAAAATCAAGTCCTTAAAATTTACAGTAGCCTCTGCGCATGCGCAAACATAAAATCCTTGTAACAGCCGTAACAGTCGCGTGTGACCTGAGGATCTCAAACCCCATTCTTCCAACCCCTTTGTAGATCAAATAGCAATGCTCTGGACTCCTACCCAGGAGTCCCAGGTTCGACTCCTAGATAAGATGAGAAATTTTTTGATCCAATCACTACCGCACTTACATTTTTCGTCCGAATTTGATGAAATTTTCTAGGATTGTCCAGATTAGCGTGTAGATGGTCCCCTAGGAGGGTAGTGAAAGGTACTTAGAGATTGGTGTTTTCAGATTAACTACTATGTATCGGATCATCTATATAATCGGGTTATGGATACGAGGAAGCTATGTGCCACACCAACTTGGCAGACGTTTTTTCAATGCCGTTTGATGAGGAAGGTCGTACGCCCACTCACCACCACAACCCCCCCCTCCCCCCACCCCTCCATATTTCATCACAATCGGTCCGTGGAAACTGAGCGTTCTTCTTACCTTGAAACGTGTGTATCACATTTTGAGGATGGTTACAGTTTTCTTGCTCGATTCCAAAGTTTCATGATTGGAAAACGTTGAATGCGTTTTACAGTTTTATAGATTTTATAGGTAGATCTGGCGAAATAATTGATGAAATGATTTGGATACAACAGCAGCTGTCTATTTAGTATGTTCCAGAAATCCATATTAATGTGGATAGAATAAGCCAAGATTAACTGATTTGAATTGCGAATTCAATCTCACATGAGGCGAGTGGTTGTCACGGCTTACCTATCTTGAAATGATTTCGCTCAAATCCAATATCATATGGGAATCCGCTGGAGTCGCTATTTACGAATATAAGCTCGTGAAAATTGAACGACAAATCTGAAGGACATGCAGCCATGCATTCAAATAGTGGAGGGCCCGTGGTTATTTGAAATAGATCCCTAGTCCCATGTGTGCTGTTCTTACGAATTTCTTGTCATGAGCTTTAAAATTATGACTCTCGAAGGACAGGAACGAACCCTCCAAAGTTGTTTATCGAACCTCTAAAGCCCAAACGATGTGTAGAGGGAGGTCTAGTGTAGGGTTTGAATGGAATCCGTGATCATTATCATCAAGGATTTTCAGTTTAATTCCTACCCATTATCGAATCATATTGTTCAGTAAGAAGACACGGTATTTGAGGACTGAGAAAACATATCTGGCTAGGGGTTTCCGTAGCCGAGATCATTCTCCGACGCGTGTCGGGGCCGAGATAAGAACCGATCTCTGCGGGAAAGATCGTGAGTTCGAGTCTCGGTCACCTGGCGTGTTTGCGGGCATTTGCGGCTCGCCGCCCCCCTCGTAACAACCCAACAACATTGGGCGGTAACATTGGGCGTAACAACCCAAAGACAATGGGAAGCCATGAGCAAAATCATCAGAACCAATTCTGATCTTCCCTTTTGAAGACAGCTGATGACGTCCGCGACGAAAATTCGACCTGAAATGGTTGTTTACTTTACTTACTATCTGGCTAAAGAAAATTTTGCTGGACTCATTGGTTCTGCGTCCTACTCCAGGCCACATATGGACAACCATACTGTCAGATTGAACGTATCGTGGTCAAGCAATGAGATAATGGAAATATCTAGCTGATAAAAGGCCTGCGGAGATTGAAGTGGGAGAGGGATCTTTTCACAAATTCAGTGATGTGCGTATCGTATACGTGAGAGTCTTTTTGATGGTGCACGCCACGGTAGGACATGTGTTTCAGGGATGGATTGGTTTGTCAGGAAGTATATTATCAAGGCGAATGTAGGCAAACATGAATTTTTGACACCAATGTTTTTACCACGGGATACGAGTATATTTTAGCACAATAGAAGAACGATAAATATTACCACCGACTAAGTTTAAACCCCGAAAGTACTAGTTCAGAGCGACACACTTGCGCCCGCGGTTCCGAATTGCTCCGCCATCTTTCCTCAGTCCAGGCAAAACTGTACCCCCGTTATACCACCGTTACATTTTGCGCTGCTTATTACCGTCTTTTACCGCTTATTTATTATACCGTTTTTGTACCGAAAGTGCCGTTCTAATTTACCAGTATCCCGTGGTAAAAACATGAATTTCCACCATTCATTACGATTCGCCACTGGTCGGTCCATTCATGGATGTTGTTGAAGTTTGGAGGATACTACTGTAATGCCAGATCTATCGTGGGAAAGTATTTCATAGTCGGCAGGACTGGTGTCTGGAGAATTTGGGACATCACTGACATATATCAGGAAGAGGATGGAGCCCCTGGAGCAGACATACTACAACTTCGAGAAAATGAACCATCACACTTTATGCCGAAAGATCTATTTGTGCTGAAGCAATCGATCAATCTGAATTGGGTGCCAGAAAGTAGCGGCTTCAGATTAAAAAGTGGAGCTTGGTGTCAAACTCGTTCGAAAGCTTCTTTCGTCACGTTCAGGGACAATCAAAGGACTGTTTCCGTCGGAATCCATTATTTATCTCTTATGACTCTGTGTAGATGATGCTGACCGAAGTGAACGTGACGGAATCCAAACTGAAAATTAGGCATGGATGGGGTAGTAGAGGTAAGGGTGGTAAGAACAGTTGGGGTAGTAAAACCCTCTCGAAGATTTTTCGAAAACATAGATACTATCTTCATCACTATATTCATAGCTGAGTTACTTGAATCAATTAATTAATTCATTGCTGACGACGTTAGGGGTCCGGTGTAGCTACGGTCGCTGGGGCGAGCGTTGTTAGGCGGTAAAATTTGGACCGAATTCTGCGGGGGTGGTGAGTTCAAACCTCATGTCCGGCAGCGTGAGTTTATGTGAGTCCGGGGCTCTCATCGCCCCCCTCGTCCCAACCCAGGGCTGACGGCGTCCGCGACGCCAGAAATGGCAGTCGGACAAAAATCCAACCTGGAATCGAATGAAATGGGTGGTATCCAGTTGGATCGTTTGCTGATTTCTTCTGTTTTGGTACTATAATTACTTCGGGTGGGATTAATTTCCAGCGGGTGAGAAAGTATGTAAGCCGAAGGATCGTCAGGAATACAAGCATCTTCAAGAGAATAGCGCTCCCTCTGACTAGTGGGTTCCAACCAGTGCTGTAAGAAGAAAAGAAGTGCGAAAATAACGTCCTTAGCACATCCTCTTTCCTGACGAGTCTGCCTAGTATGCTTAGCGTTTGACTTCCTCACTCAGTTCCTCACCATACAACCCTTTTGAAGTGCTGTTTACTGAGATGTGAAGTGTTTTCAATTAGTTAACCATTAATAGAACATGGTATATTCAACGGTTTTATAATTTAGTTAACTACAAATAATACTAAAACTACAAATAATAAGAGAGTATTCGGCGAGAATCGCGAGAACGAACGAATTCATTTTCATTCCAGAATATCTCTCTACATTTTTCATAGTAACAAGTAATCTAAATTATTATCTTGGACCAATAGACGTTATAAAGTATCCTCTCAATCAGCAGGAGACTCAACCGCAATATAAATTTATAGTATGCGTAGAGCGATTCACGAGACGGTATTTGCCATGTGTTCAGTGAAACGAGGTGAAGTTGGTATGCATTTCAGGATTGCTTCGAATTATCAGAGGGTTGCGCATACATGTAGCGGAGGTTTAATTAACGGACAGTTTACATTGTCAAATATCGGTTCTCATGTTTATATTGGTGACTATTCATATTAACTAAAACGGTTGAATAGCTATGACTAAGTACTGCAATGTCCCTATTTCACTTTAGGGAGGGAGGGGAAGTAATCATTGTTACCCAAATTCAACAAAGTCCACAAAAAAAGAGCAACTTCCAATTATTGGAAGAAACACGAATGGCAAATTGGAAGTGGCGCTTCTCTTAAACCAAAAGTACACTAAGGGGTCCAAATTTTGAAGCACAGGTAGGTTAAAAACGTGTTTTTTTTTTAGGACGTCCCACAGTAAGACTTGAGCGTCCTTATGCGGTCGATCTGGGGTAAAGTTAGACAACACTCAACAGAATAAAAAAATAACCATACACTAACTAATCCGTTTCAGACCATTCTGAATCCAAATCCGCGAAAAAACCATAGAGTCTATCCAATCAACCTCAGGTACCTCGTTGAACTGCTCCCTTCAAATTGGAATGATGACGCCACGAGGCTGTCTGTTATGTCGGCGTGTTGTCGAGTGAAGGCGATGGTCTTCAGAACACTATTTCCTAACAAGTTCCACTTTATTTGCTGTTTTATCTAATTAATTTAGGTCTGTCATTCGAATGACGGAATAAAATTGATAGATCGAAGTTACGTTATGCTCTCCGAAAACTGGTCGCTATACATCTTCAAGCTTCACTTTTTCCTCGTTCAATCACTAGGATGTTTGATTCAAATTCTAACTGTCTTGAGAAAAGCCTAGCAGGTACGCGGAGGAGCACAAAACAGGATACTTAGAAGGCAGTAAAAGGGTGCTATGAAGGGCGTTTTACGAGAAAAATGGTACCTTTGCAATACAAGCCATGCTACCCAACATTCCTCGAGGCTAGCCAAAATTTGTGATATATACGGGGAATATTGGACGACATTACTTACACTGGAAATCATTACTTTCCACCTAAATTGAATCAACCTTAGAAATCTTGACGAATGTGATGGGGGGGGGGGGGGGCGCCTCCTGCCCCCCGATCAGAGCTACCTGGCGGCATTGGCTCAAGAGTCAAGAGTCAAGAGTCAAGATATTTTTTATTGTTGAACCAAGAGAATGGTATAACAATAGTCAAAACTTAAACTAATATAACGGAAATTTGTAAAACAATGAAAAACAGATAACGCAGTATATAAAAAATTCAACAACTAACACCAACTACATATATTAAAAAAATCATCAACATTATATAACTCAGCCATAACAAGAACATTTTTTAAGGACCTTCTGAATTTTACACCGGCCAAGGTTTGCAGCTGAACAGGGAGATGGTTGAAGAACCTGACCCCCTGCTGCAGAGGGTTTGAGCGGAGGGAAGTAGACAGACGCACCGGAGGAGGACGGAGAGCACTACGCTGCCTTGTCTCATGATCATGAATACTGCAACCCTGCTGAACTCTCTCCAGGTTATCTTTTATAAAAAGCAATGCCTGGTATACGTAAAGGCCTGGTATGGTCAAGCACTTCATCTTCTTAAACAAACCTCTGCAAGAATGGCCATAGCCCAGGCCAAAAATAATTCGCAGTGCTGCTTTCTGTAGCCGGAAGATGGACTGTATGTGGGCGGAGTTTCCCCAGAGGACGATACCGTAACTAGCCCTGCTCATGAAATAAGCAAAAAATACCATCCTCAACGCATGGGGCGACAGTACTCTGGAGAGTTTAAGCAACGCAAAGTTGCATTTGGCCAGCTGAGAGGCCAAGTGGTCAGTATGACTCCGCCAGGACAATCTGTTATCCACGAGGATTCCCAGGAAATTCACTGTATTCGTTAGCGGACCATTAAGGTTGAGTCTCAAGTCTTGAGTCTTGCTGTTGTTCACCAGCAATGAGTTTGCCCTACACCAATCACCAATCAGGCTGTCAGAGGCGGCCAAACGATCCGCAAGTGACATAGCATCTGGACCGCTTGTACAGGAGGTTATGTCATCGGCATATAGAATAAGGTCGTTGTTGCACTGATGTAACAGGTCGTTGACATAAAACAGAAAAAAGGTGGGACCGAGAACGCTTCCCTGCATTACGCCACGTGGCACAGGAGCTATTTCGGATTTTTCCCCATTGAAGTTAACACACTGAGACCAACCCCTGAGGAGACCCTCGCAGAAGGCCAGCGCCGCCTCATCAAACCCGTAATGTTGAAGCTTGTCGATAAGGATATCATGAGAAACCAGATTGAATGCCTTTGTCAAATCGTACAAGCGCAAAGCCATCATACTTTATTACGCTGGTTTCCTGATTACTCTGGTGATAGCACCACCGGCGCCCCCCTCAATTTGATAGTCCGACAAATGAAATTATCATAAATTATTTCGTGTTATTCTACCCCAATTGTCATACGCTTCAGTTTTCGACGTTTAAGGAAGACAATTCCCAATTCCGGCACGTAGATTGCTGACGAAGAGCTGGTTTCAGATCAATACTATATTTAGAGGTTTGACCCCATCGAGGTTTGACTATGTCGATGTCGGAGAATCCGTAAGTGGATAATATGTACGTAGAAAACGTTGAACATTAAAACTACAATAAGAAGGAATACGATTGCTTGTAAATTTTTGCTTGGACCGGTTTAAAAAAAATATTAATAATACTTGAGGAGAGCTCGGGACTAGTTCTTGAACTAAATCATGCACATTACAAAGGTATGGTATTTTCAGTGACCTTTTGATATTAACAAAAACCCGATAAATGGTATCGAAGGATCGGTATTGTGATCGTTAGAATATCGAGCGAAGAGTATTGGAAACTAGAAGTATCACTTTTCGATACTTCAAACTTGGTTTTGCTTCCGAACCTACCAAGGTAACGGAAGCATTCTTTTAACTTTTAAAGATTAAAAAAAATGATCTCCAAAATCACAAGTTTTACGTTTTGGACCTTCCTGAAAATTTTTTGTTTCGTGTATGTCACGAAATCCTCGTAAAACTACTGGAAATTATTGTCCAATGTCGCTGAAATTTTCAGGAATTGTGCGGGTTGGCGTGTAGATAGGTCCCTAAGAAAATAATTCCAGCCTGATTGATAGTAGCTGCTGCGCATGCCCAAACGTAAAAATCTTGTAACAGCCATAACTTGTATGTTTTCCAAAAGGTAATTTAAACAGCTTAAAATAGCTTAGAAGCTTTGATCAGCTTACCCACATTTCCTTCCTGAAGTAGCGAAAGGTACTTATAGAAATGAATGTTTCCAGATATTTAATGCATCGGATCATCTAAACAGTCGGGTTATGGATTCCATAAAGCCAAGCGCCACACCCTCTTGGCAGACGTTTTCAAAAGAGAACTACGAAAACAAACCTACTTACAAATGCTTCATCACAAAAATATTCACATCGTAATTTATCGCATTAGCACTATATTCACATGCAATGATAACATGTTCCCACCAACTACCAACAGATACTTACTACACAAATATAATAAGTACGAAATATTATATGTATGAGTATAATTATGGTTTAGCGTATCTTCCAAGTAAAAACTTTATTTTGTACTTTTAATAGGTACCTAATAAAGGTAGTTGATGGAAATATGTTACCACTTCATGTGAATGCTAATGTGATATAATACTAATGCTAGTATGATGTGATAATTTGAATATTTCTGCGATCAAGCATTTGTAGGTATGTAATCATAGTTCTTTTTATTCATATTCCAGGCTGAAATATTGAATTTCTGGTGATGTAACTGATTTGCCCCTTAGATCTTCCATGTTGCTCTATAAAACCTCTATACTGCTTTATTTGTATATATATACACGCGTAATGCAGCCAATTCTGGTACGCTTGAAACAATTTTGAATCTGTAGAACAAATTTTTTAGTGTTATAAAAAGTTTGCTGCTTTTCCTCGATTTTGGTACTAAATATGTTAATGCTCTTATGGGCGTAATTGGTCATTATCTTCCGGATTTTCTGTTTTGATTACATCAATTAACAATATAGATGTTTAATTTAAACATTCCATACCTCATATTTCAACAATTATTCATATTTATGACCAATATGATATACAGGGTGTCTTCACTTTCGATGGGCATAACTTCAGGGTTCGATTCTACAAGGTATTTCCAACAAAAAATGTCTCATAGCAATTTTCTTTTAACCCACTCAAACTTCCTTTTTTTTCACTTTAAAGTTTTTCTTCGCGTTTTCGACCTTACGGCACTGATATGGTCATAACTCCCTTATTTCTCCTGAAAATTCAAATCTGACTACATCTTTAAAAAGAGCGTTAAATTCCTAAGCTACCTAGTGCAAAATAAAAATATTTCAGCGATAAAATAGTTTTAAAAAATCAAGTCAAATAGCCAACTTTAAAAAAATTTCGAAAATTGACTTTCTTCGACCGAAGTTTTCACTCTAAATCCCTGCCCATTTCGATGGGCGCTCTTCGGAGAAAACATGCTCAAATTATCAGCTTTTCAACGGTCTATCAATATTTCTTTTTAACATTCAAATTGAAAGAGTAAATCAAGTTTGAATGCCAGAAAACGTGTGTTTTACAAGCAAATTCAGTGTTTTAAGCGGTTTATGGTCCCCCTTGACCTCAAGATGGTTTGACGATTTTGGTATCAATCCCTATGTAATTTTTTACGCTGAATCAAATGGTGATACTTCCGAATGGTTCCGACTGCTAGAAAGTGGATTTTTTGAAGAAAACCTTCGTTTTTCGTACATAAAATACGCATTATTCGTAAATGTGGTAGTGAGCATGAAGTAACACCTTTGAACTCAACAAAAACTTCAATCAGCTAGAAATTCGGTGTTTTTGTTGTTTGGGAAAGGTAGTTAGAATAAAATACGTATGCTCGGAAACATATTACTACTTATTTTTGTTTAATTCAATTTTTAAAAAAAAGTAACTAAAATAAAATAAATTAACTTAAAATCATTGTAGATGAATTTAAAAAATGAAACTAAAAGAAAATGAATTAACTTAAGATAAAATGAATTATTGGAGCCTATGCTCAAAATGGCCTCCTCCTTCTAGAATGCATAGGCGGCATCGTCGAGAAACCGACCTCGTCACTTTTCGAAGAGTGTGATGATGTACGCGGAAGCAGTGGACACACGGGAAATCCTTATTGAGAGGTAGGAAACATTTTGTGAATACATTAACCGAGGTAAACAAATATTCAGCAAGAGAAAGTAAGAAGTTGATCTTACTGTTCCAGAATCCAGGAATGTGGGCAGAGAATGCAGCATCATTATTTTATTTTAGTTACTTTTTTTAAATTGAATTAAACAAAAATAAGTAGTAATATGTTTCCGAGCATACGTATTTTATTCTAACTACCTTTCCTATGCTATGGTATTGCGTTAATTTCATTCGAAAGCCATTCAAAAGATTTTGGTTCCGAAAGGGGAAAAATTGATTACAATCCGGTTAAAGATCAACACCCAGTATTTCGGCTTCTATGATTTGTCTCTAGTATCTGCTGATTGGTTATGTTCATATTTGACTGAGATACAAATTTGTATTTGAGAGTTGGAGGCAAAGCGAGTTTTGATTGAGTGAGGGAAGAATGGAAGATAGCTCGCCAGCCCGCCAAGCCTACAAGTCTCTCCTTAACGAGAAATCCCTATTTTTCACTTTAAAACGTAATTTTATGGAGTGTATTCAAAATTAAAGGTAAAAATGATACACCGTTGGAATGCTGAGATTCTGGGCAAGTTTTTTTCCGTTTAGTGCCCGACGATACGGCTGTTTATTACATAAGAAGAGTCAGCCTGAAAAATGGTGATTTTCGAAAAAGTTTTAAATTTCTGACTTTGACCAATTTATTCACCTATACGAAAGGCTTAAAAAGGTTTGTGTGTCCTAATGAACTGATAGGAAATTCGGGAGTTTTATCTTTCGTCCCCAAGACGGTGAAAGTCCTAGGTTTCATCCCCATCGAAGAAGTTAGCTTTCGTCCCCGACGTTACGATTCGTCCCCCAAGCAAGTAATACGTTTCATCCCCGGTATTATGATTCGCCCCCGAAGTGTTAGTCACTCGACAAATTTCGAAAAAAAAGTTTCTTTTTGACTTGAATTTTTTTGACTTGGAAATTCAACGCCTTTTTCAACGGTATACTCATATTTGAGTTTATCCGATAAATTGAGGGAGTTATGGCCGTTTTAATGGCTCAAGGTCGAAAACACGAAAAAAATCTTAAAAGTGAAAAAAGTATAATTTTAAAGCGTTAAAAAAAAAAAATGTCACGAGACAAAAAAGTTTGCAAATTAGTTGTAAAATCGATCCTTGAAGTTTGGTTCTCGAGTTAGGGTGACACCCTGTATATGATTATACAGGGTGTCTACACTTTCGATGGGCATAACTTCAGGGTTCAATTCTACAAGGTATTTCTAACAAAAAATGTCTCCTAACAATTTTCTTTTAACCCACTCAAAATTCCTTTTTTTCACTTTAAAGTTTTTCTTCGCTTTTTCGACCTTACGGCACTGACATGGTCATAACTCCCTTATTTCTCCTGAAAATTCAAATCTGACTACACCGTTAGAAATAGCGATAAATTCCCAAGCTACCTAGTGCAAAATCAAAATATTTCAGCAATAAAATAGTTTCAAAAAATCAAGTCAAAAAGCCAACTTTAAAACATTTTCGAAACTTGATTTTCTTCGACCAAAGTTTTCACTCTAAATCCCTGCCCATTTCGATGAGCGCTCTTCGGAGAAAACATGCTCAAATTATCAGCTTTTCAACGGTCTATCAATTTTTCTTTTTAACATTCAAATTGGAAGAGTAAATCAAGTTTGAATGCCAGAAAACGTGTGTTTTACAAGCAAATCCGGTGTTTTAAGCGGTTTATGGTCCCCCTCGACCTCAAGGTGCTTGACGATTATGGTATCATTTCCTACGTAATTTTTTACGCTGAATCAAATAGTGATACTTCCGAATGGTTCCGACTGCCAGAAAGTGGATTTTTTTAGAGAAAACCTTCGTTTTTAGTACATAAAATACGCATTATTCGTAAATGTGGTAGTGAGCATGAAGTAACACCTTTGAATTCAACAAAAACTTCAATCAGCTAGAAATTCGGTGTTTTTGTTGAGTTTTGTTGTTGTTCATGCTCACTACCACATTTACGAATAATGCGTATTTTATGTATGCAAAACGAAGGTTTTCTCCGAAAAATCCACTTTCTAGCAGTCGGAACCATTCGGAAGTATCACAATTTGATTCAGCGTAGCAAATTACATAGGAAATGATACCAAAATCGTCAAGCCATCTTGAGGTCGAGGGGGACCATAAACCGCTTGAAACACCGGATTTGCTTGTAAAACACACGTTTTCTGACATTCAAACTAGATTCACTCTTCCAATTTGAATGTTAAAAAGAAAAATTGATATACCTACCGTTGAAAAGCTGACAATTTGAGCATGTTTTCTCCGAAGAGCGCCCATCGAAATGGGCAGGGATTTAGAGTGAAAACTTTGGTCGAAGAAAATCAAGTTTCGAAAATGTTTTAAAGTTGGCTTTTTGACTTGATTTTTTGAAACTATTTTATTGCTGAAACATTTTGATTTTGCACTAGGTAGCTAGGTAGCCTAGGTAGCTTGGGAATTTATCGTTCTTTCTAACGGTGTAGTCAGATCTGAATTTTCAGGAGAAATAAGGGAGTTATGACCATATCAGTACCGTAAGGTCGAAAACGCGAAGAAAAACTTTAAAGTGAAAACGCTGCAAATTATTACACAACGGTTTATTATTTTTATATAGATCACTCGTCTACAAAATCACCAACCATCCAATATAAAGAGAAAAAGAAAAAAAAAATCAAAAAAAAAAAAAAAAATCAAAAAAAAAATCAAAAAAAAAACAAAAAATCAAAAAAAAATCAAAATCACAAACCATCGATCGCATTTCGGTCAGCTCTAATTTGAACGGAGATTAGGCCTCTTTTGCGATTCAAACTCGTGTTTTGATTTATATATATATATATTTCAATATAAACCTTTAAATTTTCGTAGGGAGCGAACGGTTTGTCCTACAGAGCTCCGCGTGGTCTCAAAAAATTCTAAAAATTCTATAGAATCATAAATTGAAGGAAAAACAATACCTTCATATCAAAATTTTTTGAGTTAGGGCGTTTTCAAAATTTCAAAATTGATTTTGGAACCCTTAGGAGTGACCTACATCAACCAAAAGCTTCGGGGCACAACTAGACCCCAAATGGAGCCTACATACCAAATTTCATCAAAATCGGTCAATGCTAAGTGGCAAAAGTGCCGCGTACGGCGTACGGCGTACGGCGGACGGACGGCCAAATTTTTATTCGATTTTTGGATTCTACGTACCTTGAAACGTAAACCATCAAATTTTGAGGGGGTGTTAGAATTTTTTTTTTCTTGGTCGATTCCAAAGGTTCATTATTGAAAATAATAAACCAAAATATGAGTATACCCGAATCTATCAGTGTTATGTAAGTGGAGATATTAGATTCCCAAAATAAAGAAATAAATGCCCCGATTCTGATTGCATACATCCGACATTGTTGTTCTATTTGATTTCGAGCCCTTTCATCTGCAATAGCCCATAGTATAGAAGATAATCCCCTTGTATAGATAGTCCGATGCATTTTAGCTAATCTCAGAACATCCATCTCCAATTAACTACTTTCTACTTCCCTCCTAAGAGATCATCTACTACACCCCAATCCCCATAATCACTGAAAATCACATCGAATTTGAAAAATGTACAAATTATGGCTGTTTCATGGAAATTCACGTTAGCGCATGCGCAGAGGCTACTATAAGTCCGGAGATTTTGTTCGATTTGTTGTTCGATTTTGATGATTCCGGCAGCAATATTTCAGTTTTCAATTACCTAGGGCCGTGAACTAATGAATTTCTAAAATCCTTTAAACTTTCAAATTTAGACTATCAAGTTTTTGCCCCTTCAATTTCGCTAAAAACTAGGAACGAACGACAACCGACTGAGACCACCTTAACACGCTAATCCGAACAATCGCTGAAAAATGTCATCGAATTCGGATAGAAGAAGACGTTATGGCTGTTACACAGAAATTCAGGTTTGCGGATGCGCAGTTGCTAAATGCAGTTCGGAGACGATGGTTTTCATACGGGACCATGTACATGCCAACCCGCACAATCCCTAAAAATTTCATCGATTTCGGATAGAAAACGTAGAAATTACGGCTGTTACAAGAAAATTCACGTTTGCGCTTGCGCAATTACTACTATCAGTCAGAAGGCGATGATTCCGTTCTATTTCCTCACTTCAAGATGCCCAAATGAACCTTTTATTATTTATCAACGAGTTGTAGATTTGGACCACGTTTTACGATACTGGTAACCGACATGCAATAATAAATATATATCTCAATGGGTGTATAAAGAGGCCCGGATATCCCAATCATCCAATCGTTGAAGCACTGCGAATTGTATGGATAGTGGTCCGATGGAAGGTATCGATAGTCCGACTTAATGGGGCAACTGGGTCCATGACTTAAAAAAATAATAATAATAAACCAAAAAAAAAGTCTTACTATTAATAAAGAGAAAAGAAAACGTTAATCGGTACATAAACACAAGCTACATCAAGTACAGAAACTGCAATTACAATGAGCTCATCGGAATAAATTCATCCTACTTTTCAACAGCATCCAAGCTGCCAAATCGAGATTTCACTGAAGAAAACATGGCTCAGTTGCCCCCACATACCTCACGTAGGCACGTAAGAATCATCCAAGTGTAGAGCTATTATTAAATTTGCATGACATATCGCGAACAGACCAGGTTACTCACAAAAAACATTCGTCTTCGAAATTTTGTGTAGGTAACGAACAACGAAAACCAACGAAATTGGAGAAAATGGCGATATGCGAAATTCGGGACTATACAATGTCTACCGACCGATTCCTCAACATAAATGTAGAAATGAGTCAGTCACATGACATGAGAAACTATTTGTATTATAAATTAGAAATTTACCTTGATTGAGTGATCTGACGAGGCACAAAAACCCAAATCTCCTGTAAAATCTCTGGTAAAAAGCCACTTGAGCTGGATTTGAAACCGCATCAGGTGGAAGGGTAGCAGAGAAGTGTGCTGGGGGCGAGAGTCGGTAGTTACTATCGATATATCGATAGTTTATGACTATTGATAGTAGCTATCGATAGCCATCCACTATCGATAGATTTGTACGTTTTTCTGTATTTGAAGTTCTCAGCATTCTTTCTCTTCTTTATATAAGGTTCAATAACATTAAATTCTCCATCGGACAGGTAAGTACGAAATAGAAGAAGCCAGTATCGTTAGTTTTTAACTGATAGTATCAGCCTATCGATAGTGCTGAACTATCGACTATCGCCCATCCGTTGGGGACGGTGATGCGAGGTGGCAGGCGGGCCACGATTCTGAGAAGCCGTTTGTTTCTAAGAAGTAACTTTCACTAGGTACCTACCTACTGACTGGACGGTTGCATATTCAACCAATTCCTCTTCATGATGTTTCTAATTATTGTAACGATAGAAAATAATGTGAACCATTTAATTATTTTTTAAATCTAAATTAAAAAGATTAAAATTAGAATTACTTACCCACCTATTTTAGCATAGTTTCAGGCTTTTTTTTTTTAAATAAAACAAATGTAAATATTTCCAAGTGGAATAATTCCGTTCATAGACCATAAATCTGACATTTTCCGATGAAAAGTCTCATTCTTGCAGCATGAGTAGATAAGCGAGTTTCGAATTTTTCAGTTCTGAAACCTCGAAAAAAGTGCCGAGTACGGCGGACGGACGGCCAACATTTTATTCGATTTTTGGATTCTACGTACCTTGAAACGTAAACCAACATATTTTGAAGGGGGGGTTAAATTTTTTTCTTGTTCGATTCCAAAGGTTCATTGTTGAAAATAATAAACCAACAACTTCGATCGCATTTCGGTCAGCTAAAATTTGAACGGAGATTAGGCCTCTTTTGCGATTCACACTCGTGTTTTGATTTATATATATATATATATTTCAATATAAACCCTTAAATTTTCGTAGGGAGCGAACGGTTTGACCTACAGAGCTCCGCGTGGTCTCAAAAAATTCTAAAAATTCTATAGAATCTTAAATTGAAGGAAAAACAATACCTTTATATCAAAATTGTTTGAGTTAGGGCGTTTTGAAAATTTCAAAATTCATTTTTGGACTCTTAGAAGTGACCTACATCAACCAAAATCTTCGGGGCACAACTAGACCCCAAATGGAGCCTACATACCAAATTTCATCAAAATCGGTCAATGCTAAGTGGCAAAAGTGCCGCGTACGGCGGACGGCGGACGGCGGACGGCGGACGGCGTACGGCGGACGGCGGACGGACGGCCAAATTTTTATTCGATTTTTGGATTCTACGTACCTTGAAACATAAACCATCAAATTTTGAGGGGGTGTTAAAAATTTTTTTTTCTTGGTCGATTCCAAAGGTTCATTATTGAAAATAATAAACCAAAAAAAGGAATTTTGAGCGGGTTAAAAGAAAATTGCTACGAGGCATTTTTTTGTTGGAAATACCTTTTAGAATCGAACCAAGAAGTTATGCCCATCGAAAGTGTAGACACCCTGTATTAATATCACAATTTTCTAGCTTGCTCGTCGCATCGTAATAACCGAGAAGAAACAGGGTTGTATTCGTGGGTTAAACAATATAAAAACCTTTTCCTCGTTAGATTCCAAATGTTGATTGTTGAAAATGATGGACTGGAATGTACGAGCATATCCCAGCTAATATAACGAAGAAACTCGCACAATAACCGTTTTTCCCTCCATTATCGATCGATTCTCGGGCGAATACCATAAGGTTTGTCGGTGGTGCGGATAGCCGAGCTCGTTCGCCGAAGCGATTCTGGGTCCGAGACACGAACCGATCATTGCGGGAAATCGTGAGTTCAAATCTCGGTGCCCGACGCTTTTTCGACCGCTCGCGGCTCGCCGCCCCCATCAGACAGCTGATGACGTCCGCGACGCCAGGTATGGTAGTCGGACGAAAATCCAACCTGAAATGGTTTTTTACTTTTTACTTACCATAAGGTTTGTGGGCGAATTTTATCAATATTTCAAAAACATTTGAATCCAAAATTGTGTTAGAGGATCAAAAAACAGGCGAGTTAAAATACTACTGAACTTTTACAATCAAATGGGACCATCCAGAGCTCTGTTGGTTCAACCGTCCGCTCCCCATGAGAACATGAGGGGTGGACTTACGATAGATCAGAAACACGAGTGTGAATCTCAAAATAGGCCTAATCTTCGTTCAAATTTTTGGTTACTAAAATACGATCGTTGTTCGTTTCTTTGAGTTCTACTCATTTTTGTGTCCTTAGCAACCAGCAGGTAATCAAATTTCCTAATAAAAGCACCCAAAACTCCCTACTTCTTCGAATTGAGTGTGAAGCAATTATTTCTTCAAAATGAACTTGATTGTGTAGCAAAAATATAGTTGGTAGGTAGTGAGAATGGAAAACTGTATTCTTTGCAGGCGAGTGATCTATATAGAATAATAATAAACCTTGTGTAATAATTTGCAGCGTTTTTGAGACAGAACAGCTGTGCTATGGTGGTTGACTCTGAAGCAGAATTACACATCGTTCGGCGTAACATGGCGCATCAATTACAATCAAATAATGGCGCAGTATTAATCAACCGCTATCCCAGTAAAATGACAAACTGTTCTAAGACGTACAATTTTTCCAGGTCAAAGATGAAACGAAAACGAAACTAATTATCACAGTCGAGCCTGAGGAGGGAGCGAGAAAAGGAAGCAACATTTCAGGAGAGGCGGCGAGTGGAGGGAACAGGTCGTTTTCTTTCCACGGTTCAAGAGACACTTGACCCATCCAAAGGAAGGTCTTTCTCCCGTTTCGGCAGCCTTCATTATATGCAGAATTCACGGGAAACTTTCCGAGAGAAAAAGAAGAAGATCACAAGGGGAACACCTAGATTTGTGAATACCAGCTTCAGCAAGTCAAAACACTACCGAGGTTTGAGTTTGAGCGGAAAAACTCTGAATAATATTTCACAACTTCAGCCCGTGCAATTATCGTCCGATTCCCTTTGTAACGGTGTGAACAGTGTTTGGAAGACTCTAACCCTCTACAATTTACAACCCAATACATATTTCAGGACAAAATTATCCAAATTTAAAGAGGTTGAAGCAGACACAACCAGAATAGTTATGAACGAATTATTTTTAAAACGCTGCAAATTATTACACAAAGGCTGATTATTTGTCTATATAGATCACACATCTGCAAAGATCAAGTTAGTTTGGAAGAAATAAACGCTTCACACTCAGTTCGTATAACAGGGAGTTGAGATTGCCCTAATTGATAGGAAATTTGATTACTGCTAAGGACGCAAAACGGAGTAAAATTCGAAGAAACGAACAGCGATCGCATTTCGGTCAGCTAAACTTTGAACGGGGATTAGGCCTCTCTTGCAATTCACTCTGGTGGCTCGTATTTCTGGTTTATCGTAAGTCCGACCCTTAAGTTCTCGTAGGGAGCGAACGTTTTGTCCAACAGAGCTCCGAGAGGTCTCAGAAAATTCTAAAAATTTAGTACTATTTAAAATTGGTGAAAAAACGATACCTTCATTTCAAAAGTTTTCGAGCTAGGGCACTATTGAAAATTCCAACCCTTATTTTTCACCCCTTAGAAGTGACTGGCATCAATAGAAATCTTCGCGGCACAACTAGACCCCAAATGTAGCCCTTATACCAAATTTCATCAAAATTGGTCCATGGTAACTAAGGAAAGGGCTGCGTACGGCGGACGGACGGAACACTTTGGTTTATTATTTTCAATAATGAACCTTTGGAATCGACCAAGAAAAAACAAATTTTAACCCCTACCCCTCTCAAAATTTTTTGTTTTACGTTTCAAGGTACGTATAATCCAAAAATCGAATACAAATTTGGGCGTCCGTCCGCCGTACGCAGCCTTTTCCCTAGTTACCATCGACCGATTTTAATGAAATTTGGTATGTGGGCTACATTTCGGGTCTAGTAGTGCCGCGAGGATTTTGGTTGATGTAGGTCACTTCTAAGGGTTGAAAAATAAGGTTTGGAATGTTTAAAACGCCCTAACTAAAAAAAATTGAATATATAGGTTTTGTTTTTCCATCAATTTAAGATAGTATCGAATTTTTAGAATTTTTAGAGACCACGTCGAGCCCTGTAGGACAAACGGTTCACTCCCTACGAGAATTTAAGGGTTGGACTTACGATAAATCAGAAACACGAGTGTGGATAGTGTCGCAACTGCGAGAATTATGGTTTCTAAATTATTCCTAAATTTGTTTGACTACTTCAGTATTTCACTATCCAAATTCACATGGTTTCGGTAAATTTCAGGTACATGTGTTAAGAAAAATAAAGTGAATTGTGTCTGAAAACTTCAACGAGATTTTTCCTTGATATAATTATCGTAAAACTAAGATTAGGAAAGAAGATATTCGGATAAAACAAGATCCACGGAGAAAGAATTAGTGAGTTACAACAAGTGGTAGCAGAGCGTGGTTACGTAAGATGTCCGAATCCGAAATTGCAGGTCTCCGATTTTATCGGAGTAAGCTCAGCGCTTTAATAGTTGAAGTTCAAGAAAAGTTGATTATGACCAATCCTCTGATGACTCCCACGCAAGCAGCTATAGAGCTCGAGAAGTTAGAAAGACTATTTCAATTGATGAACGATTCCAACAAAACAATAATGCAGTTTGCTCGATCGTCCAGAAGAGCACAATTGGCTTACGAAGATGATCACAATGAAACCTTTTCTACCACTGTAGAAGCACAAATGGTAATGGCATCCCTCAACCATCTTGTACGAACTCGAACAGAAGAAGTACCTCCTGCTCATAGACACGAAGCACTTCGTTTGAATGCTGAAGTAAAACTTCCCAAGCTTGTCATTCCACAGTTTTCAGGTGACGTTCTCAAGTTTAGTGAGTTCTGGCAAATATTTAATATACATGTTCATAGTAATGCTAGATTGAGTGATGTTGAAAAGTTCCATTATTTATCTTCGTATCTAGAGGGTATAGCCAAAAGTTGTATTTCTGAATTGGCGATCAATGAACAAAATTATGAAACAGCTATCGAGCTGATCAAGGATAGGTTTGGTGACAACCAAGTGATAATAGCGAAACATCATCAAGCATTGCGTAATATTAAGAAAGCAACCGATTCTACAAAGAGTATGCGTGATACTTTTGACCAGATTGAGAAACATGTTCGAAGTTTGAAGAATTTAGGTCAAGATACACAACAAAATGTATTTGTCTCAATTATTTCAGAGAAGTTTCCAACATCCACGATGCTCAAGGTCGAAGAGAATAGAAGTGAGGAATTGAATACAGAACGTCTTCTTCGAGCTCTCAAGCGGCTAATCATAGCCCAAGAACGATTTTCTATCATGGCTGGAGACTCAAATTTAGAGAGTTATCGAAAGAGTACTCCCAATTACCTTCATACAACTGAAACCCTAATCGTCAATTTTAATGATAAATTAGTTTTTTTTTGAAGTTTTCAGACACAATGATATTTATTTTTCTGAACACATGTACCTAAAAAGAGTTTACCAAACATGTGAATTTGGACAGTAAAATACTGAAGTAGTCAAACAAATTTATGAATAATTTAGAAACCATAATTCTCGCCGTTGCGACACTCCGGGCGCCCATCAGCTAGTCATCTAGTTCCTGTGGATACAGTTGGCCTAGTGATCTTACCAAAACTTTTCCATTGGCTAACTGTACTTTGGCTGTTCGAATTCTTCCATCGGAACTAGATACAAGATCCTTTATTCTGCCAATCCTCCATCTTCCTCGGGGTGAAGTTTCCAACATCCACGATGCTCAAGGTCGAAGAGAATAGAAGTGAGGAATTGAATACAGAACGTCTTCTTCGAGCTCTCAAGCGGCTAATCATAGCCCAAGAACGAGTTTCTGCCATGGCTGGAGACTCAAATTTAGAGAGTTATCGAAAGAGTACTCCCAATTACCTTCATACAACTGAAACCCTAATCGTCAATTCTAATGATAAATTAGTTTTAAGTGTATATTTTGCACTGGAAAACCTTGGAATGACGAATGCGACGTTTTCCCGACGCTTGAGGCTAGGAGGAAGAAGGTTAAGGGACGTTGTTGGATTTGCTTAAAAAGAGGTCACATCAAGCCGAAGTGCATGTCAAAGAAAGTTTGCTTCCACTGTAAAATATTCAAGTCACATCACAGAAGCTTATGTCCGACTCTTTTTCAGAAGCCTTCAGAAGGTGATGATACTAAATCTTCTCCTCCAAACGTAAGAATTGCTCGGGCAGAGACGGCGGAACCGGGAAAGATGTCTTTCACAGAGAGTTCATATGCAAACGTTCACGTGTGAATTGGAAGATTCGGGAGGCAAATTCAAAGTAAAAATTAGAGGATTGCTCGATTCAGGAAGTCAGAGGTCTTACATAACAAAAAAGGTAATGAGGGAGTTGAGAGTTCCAGTACAAAGTAAGGAAACCTTATCAGTCTATGTATTTGGTAGAAATAAGCCCTTTCCTCTACACACGTCAAAAGTATTAGTGAAATTGAAATGCCCAATGGGGGACGATCTTGAAATGAACGTGAATGTAGTTCCAGTAATAAGTAAAAAAGTTTGTCAAAATTCCGTATATGATGAATCATGGGGAATTGAACTGTCTGACGACAACCCTGAGGCACCCATTGACATTCTCATAGGAAATGATTATTTTTATGACTTGGTACAACCCATACAAAAAGTAGTTCAACCTGGGTTGTACGGGATTAAAACCAAATTGGGCTGGGTTTTGAGTGGAAGATATTCGACGGAAAACAAAGATGCTGCAACTCTTTCCTTGCTGACTTTGTATGTAGGAAAGGAAATTCCTGTGGATATAGATATGGTTAATTGGGTTAGACCGGCTCTTCTTCCTACAAAAGATGAATCTGCACGCAGTGATGTACGACAATTATGGGAATTGGATACCCTCGGAGTAAATGAATCACCGCACCAAGTAGAAGATCATCTAACAATCCAAACCGATTTTGGTACGACAGGGAATAAATGTTCTAAAAGAACATCTCTTTGGTGGGAAGGCCCGAAAGGGTTATCAGAAAAAAGGGAAAGGCCTGAAGGTAATGTGATAATGAAAAGCGACAATGTTTGTATTCGTAAAATAGATGAATTATACAAAGGTCCCAAAAAAGAAGTTGAAAAATATCAGAAGGTGATTCGCAATCATATTGAGAAACCTTTTGGGAGAGAACAATATTTTGTAAGTTTGAGAGAAAGAGGACGACGATTGATTAATCAGAAGATCCAATCAACGCCACGGGTCGGCAGCGTAGTTCAGATCGGACAAGATTCGCCCCTAGGAAGATGGAGGATTGGCAGAATAAAGGATCTTGTAGCTAATTCCGATGGAAGAATTCGAACAGCCAAAGTACAGTTAGCCAATGGAAAGGTTTTGGTAAGATCACTGGGCCAACTGTATCCACTGGAACTAGATGACTAGCTGATGGGCGCCCCGAGTGTCGCAACTGCGAGAATTATGGTTTCTAAATTATTCCTAAATTTGTTTGACTACTTCAGTATTTCACTATCCAAATTCACATGGTTTCGGTAAATTTCAGGTACATGTGTTAAGAAAAATAAAGTGAATTGTGTCTGAAAACTTCAACGGGATTTTTTCTTGATATTGTAAAAAAAAGAACGGGTTTACACACGGAGTCTAACAATTTAATGAATCCAATTATAGCATTTTTGATACGTCTTAGAAACAATCCTATGGTAACGCATAACTTCCTAACACTACTCCTTCCTCTTCAAAACTACTCGTCTTGGTCATAATACACCCCTCATAGCCATCAGTGCGTAACAAAGTCCAGTAACTAGGGTAGAGATCTTTTCCTTCTCTTCGGGTTGTAAAACCAGATCACCTCGGCCATTCGCTGAGTTTCCACAGAACCCTTTGTTTGATCCATTAATTGCCAGTACCTGGGATTCCATCATCTCCTTTCTCTGGATGCTCCTCCCATCTTGCTTAGGTAGACATGACCGTATCGACCAACTACGAGCATTGTCCTTACTCTTCCTTAACCGGGAGACGATTGTAGGAGTATAAGACATTTTCTCCTGTTCTTTCGTCGTTCTTCCCGTTGGTATTGGTTCAACTATATTTTCCGACGTCTTCTTATTCGATGAGTCAATCGCTATCTCGAAGTTAATTCGTCGTTTTCCAATCGTTAGGTGCCGAAGCTTCATGTCAATTAAGCAACCCTTACTCTGCAGAAAATCCATTCCTAGGAGGCACGGCTCCTTTATGTCAGCAACGATTACTGGATGAGAGTATCTTGAACCTTGTCCCAGCTTGATGGTTGCAAAAGCTCTTCCCTCTACACGAATTGCTTCCCCTGAGGCAGACTGTAACTGTTTCGACGTTTCTACCATCTCCTAGTTTTTTCCAAGATCGAGACGCGCTACAGTCACAGCGGATCCCGTGTCCAGTACCATTTTGCAGGCTTGACCTGCTACCTCCCCTTGCAGAGCTGCAGTTAAGCCACTGCGTATTCCCAAAAGTGATATTGTTTGTTCATCACCTTCTTGCATCAGTTGTGGAATTTCACCATACTGTTTCTCGACTCTCCTGCGAGCTTCTTTCATCAGAGGCCTCTGAATTCGACACTGCCAACTCATGTGTCCCTTACGACCACAACAATAGCATTCAACATTTGCCCAATTGATCCGCCCACGTGATGGCACTCGAATTTCGTGCTCATCCACTTGACGATTGCCAGTCTTATGACTCTTCATTCCTTTGTGCCTTCTGATAGGTATTCGTTCCCATTCTCCGGCTGCTCTAATGAGGTTGGCCTCTGCTTGAATTGCATGCGAGAGGGCATCTCGTAATGTACAACTGTTATGAGCAATTACAATTTTCTTCAACTCAACGTCTCGCAATCCATAATAAAACTGTTGTAGTGCCATAGCATCGGCTACTCCATTGGGTGCTCCTGTAAACGCCTTCGTCGCTAATCTCTCCAATTCTCCAGCAAACGCAGCAATGGTTTCCCCTTTGGCTTGATTCCTGGCTCGTAGCTGGTGAACGAACAGATGCTCTTGACCCTTAGTGCCATACCGACTTTCTAACGCCTCCACTATTTCATCAAGGGTTGCGCCAAGACCCAATCGAGCTACAATGGCTAGAGGGTTTCCTAGTAATGCTGCTGTAAGCTGGGTAGCTTGTTCCCTGCTAGTCCACTCGTTTGCTCTACTAATTACTTGAAACTTGAACCAAAAGTCACCCCAGTCGTCCGTCCCGTCGTACGTCCCCAGCTTGACTTTCATCCTTTTGATGGATTCCTTTTTCATAAATGTCCCACTCTGGTTGGAAGATTCGACGTGGTTTCTTCGCAGCAGGTTCTGGAATGGCTCGTTATTGGCATGTTGAATTTGTGTTACAATTTCTACCAAAGTTCTTATCTGCTCACGTAATTCTGTCGCTTCCCTTTGCCAACTCCGAATCCCTACATTTTCTCCCGTAACCGTTTGAAGACGAGGCATAAGTATTGGGGAAACTCCACTACTACGGAGTGGTCGCTCTTCTTCACTTACCGTATCACACATAGGTGGCCAATAAGGAACAATAGTCAGGTATAAAAGTCAGTCACGATCGACCACTTCTGACACCAATGTAAAAAAAAGAACGGGTTTACACACGGAGTCTAACAATTTAATAAATCCAATTATAGCATTTTTGATACGTCTTAGAAACAATCCTATGGTAACGCATAACTTCCTAACAATATAATTATCGTAAAACTAAGATTAGGAAAGAAGATATTCGGATAAAACAAGATCCACGGAGAAAGAATTAGTTAGTTACATCAGATAGCAAAAGAGGCCTAATCTCCATTCAAAGTTTAGCTGACAAAATGCGATCGATGTTTTTCTTCATGTTGGTATGGTAATAATTTCTTGCACTGTGGGATGTGCACTCTGGTTCTCCTCTTGCCTGCAGGTAGCGCATGAAACCAGGGCCTCTTTTAACGCACTTCTTTCAAAATCACGGGACTTTGCCTTCACGCAATCTTCGTGATTTTGCAAGTTAGAATGGTCCTCTTTGAATTTTCAGAGGTTTTAGTTTCCCAAAAAGTTCCATATGAACAGTTTTTATCAAAAACAAATTTTAATTAAAAATAAATTGTCTATTTCTTTCAAATTTAAATTTGTTTGACATTTTGGGCCGTATGAATGAAGTATTAATTATTTAATGAATTTACAAATTTTTTTTTGAGAGGAAAAAATGAACACTTACAGAGAAAACGTGAAGATAAGGGAATTTTTTTTTGGTCGATTGGAAATATTAAACCACAATAACGTTTCAGTCAATTAAATGATAAGGCCACTTCGATATGATATGGCTTTCGACATTTTTCTGACGTTTTCTTCTTTGAGCTCGCTCCCTATAGTTCCCTAATAGTCTAGTCAATTTTTACACAATAAGGCCAGAAATTGGAAACGCGAGGGTATCTAAGGTTCTCGTATATGTTGTTATGACCTCTAATGTTAGTTTATTCCCAAATTTCTACTCCGAAAACTTTTTGCTAAAACTTAGTGCGCTAAAAACCGTGAAATTGTTGCACCTTTCCTCACTTTTTTTTTTCCTTTACCTCTTACGTTTGACAATCTTAATTGTTAATGCTCAGTAGATTTTAAAGTAGGTAGGTTACAACTTGAGACAATATGATCTCTGTAGGTAAAATAATCACGGATATGCAACATAATTATTGTTGTTTTGCAGTTTTTGAATTATCCAAAAATATGTGAAATTGTCGTGTTACGGCCGTGTTTTGAGTCTTTCAAAAGCACGGCAAAAACTTGAGAAAGACATCGTCTCACCGACAAGTTGTAGAGAATTTAACCAAATATTTGAATTTCGCCTCTTTTGAAATTTTATTGTTGATAAGTTCAAAGGATTATAAAAAAACAGCAATTTCGTGTTACAGCACTAATAAGGGCTGCAATTTTCAAAACGTCCTAGCTCAAAAAATATTTATATAAAGTTATTGTTTTCTCATCAATTTAAATTGTATTTCATTTTTAGAATCGAATGAGACAGTCCAGAACTCTGTAGGACCTACCGTTCGGTCCTCATTAGCATTAAAGGTGTGGACCTAAAATAAATCAGAAACACGAGTTTGAATCGCAAAAGAGACCTAATATCCGTCCAAATTTCAGCTGGACAAAATCCCATTTCTTCGAATTGAGTGTGGAGCGTTAATTTCTTCCAAATGAACTTGATTGTGAAGTAGGTAAGTAGTAACTAGGTAGTGCCCTTGGTAGGTGACAACGTTAAAGCTGTGTTGTTTGCAGACGAGTGATCTGTACAATAAAAAATAATAAACCATTGTGTAATCATTTGCAGGGTTTTACTGGACTTTTAGTAATTTCACTCGAAACTAAACTGTCCGTATCAACACTGCGAGAAGATAATTCCGTGATCGCTTCGCGGGAGGTTGTTCAACCCGGGAAATAAACATCATGAGCCGTGTAGCGAAGATTCACACTTCACAATCAACCAACACAACTCGGATTTGGAGCACTGAAAAGTCACTGGCGAAATGTTACTCGGCGGAGCGACCCAATGAAAGAACTTTTTAAGTGATGAAGGCCTTGGACGCCCATCGGACTTGCCTTACAAGACAACAAGGTGGTTGTCAGTGTGTGTGCTAAAGAGGAAAAAGGCGCTGTGAGCAGAAAGTGTGAAAAGTAGGACTCGTCATTGTCAGTCGGCTTTAGTTGTCTCCAGCCACACGCCATTTCTGTAATTGAAAACGAGGCTTTGTGTTCGGAGGGTGGGCATGTGGCAGTTATTAGAGGGATTAATGATACTTTTCATCTATTCTGGATGTTAGCCCGAGTACGTAGATGCGGTAACCTAGTTCTTCTACTAGGTACGACCTCATTAACCCTAGATTTCCAAAAATCTTATTGCGGAATGGAAAGATCGTATTTGAAGTCAACATTATTACCTTACTCGGTACAGTACAAATACCGTTTCTTTTGCTCCTACAAGTAAGGGATTAATCTGCGGATGAACACAGCGGATACTCTGTTGGCTGTTAAGGAATGGTGCGCCCATAATGCCTTGCTCCTGAATGAGGATAAGTCTCAGAGTATTGAGCTCCAGTTGAATGGTCGTTTGGCCCATTCTGTCGATATTCTTGGCCTCACTATTGATAGCCTTCTCTCATGGGAAGCCCATGTTGACTCGCTGTCCGTTCCCTCTTCATGCTGAGGAGATTGGCGAGTGCTGTGTCTGGTGATGTACTTCGCTTGTTTTCGCAGCCGCTTGTCTTACTGTGTGATCATGTGGGGCAACTCACCGCACGCATTACGAATATTTAAATTACAAAAGACGGCCATCCGAATTATTATGCACCAAGGTTACCTCGAGAGCTGTAGAGGCCATTTCAGAGATCTGGGTGTGATGACTCTACCAAGTCTGTATGCTTATGCCAGTCTTGTGTATGTCCAGCAAAGTTTGGACTCGGTCGACTGCGGCTTGGATGTCCACGGTTGATCCATTCGAGCTGCTGGAAAGTTGCGACCGCATCATGTTAGATTGGAGGCCTCGATGAGGTCAAATCCCCTCCAGACCTGTTGTTATGATTAGGTGTTATATGCCAAATGTTATAACTATGATCACCCGATCTGAGATTCCTAGCCGCCTACTTTCCATCGGGGCCTGGATGAAGATCAATTACCCGACCCAAAGGCCAGGATATCCGTTTAGCGCCTTCAGCTTCGATGAGGACAAGATCTCCGATTTTCACTCCACGTGATCGGTAGTTTCGGTGCTGCTCAAGGGATGAAAGATACTCCTTCTGGAATCGTGTGCGGAGCCCTTCTCTGATCCACTACAGCTGCCGTAGCTTTAATCCCAACCTCCTAGAGTCGATGTCGTCCAAGTCTGGGACATCGTTGATGTCAATGTCCTGGATGAACTCCAAAGGCATGATCGGTTGCGGCTCTTCTGGGATCTCTGAAACATAAGTTATGGGTCATGAGTTGATAAGCCCTTCCGATTCACAAACAATGGTTAGGAGTTCCTCGTAACGTAAAACCTCCTTGCCCAGGTTTCGCCCTATCAATTCTTTCACTATTCCAACGGTTCTCTCCCACCACCCTCCCCACCATGCTGTAGTGGGTGGGTTAAACTTCCAGGTAATGCGCAGTGTTGATGAGAAACTCTAGATGATTTCCTAGTCCAAATTCCTCAGATCACTGGCACCAAGACAATTGGTGCCATTGTTACTGTAAATCGTCGATATTCGCCCCCGCCTTGCAATAAATCTACGAAGGCTCATCGGAAATGAATCTGTCGAAAAAGATTTCACGAGTTCTAAATGTACGGCCCCGAACACTGCACAGGTGAATATTACCAACCAAACCTTTTCCCCACCCTTAAGGTAGAGCGGTCCGGCTAAATCTGTCCCAGTGACCGAAAATGCCTTCCCTAGCGTAATTCTATCTCGCGGTAAAGGTGCTGGTTTGGTTTTCGCGGACTTTCCTTTCATTTTAGAACATGGTATGCATTTATTGATGATTTCACGTACAATTTTTTACTCCTACACAGTTGGAAATGGTGGTTCACTCAGCTTTGTGTAATAGTTATTGAAGATAGTAACACTAAGATGTAATTCAATATAATGTAATCAATTTAATTTGATCAATTTCAAATTTAATTTGAAATAAAAATTAAAAAAAAAAGTTTTTGAAATTTAATTTTTGGTTTAGCCTAGCTAACCAAAATTCGTAACTCATTCCACAAATCGGAGGGAAGTCATAAAAGTGAAAAAACACCCGGAGGTCACTAATGGCATGTAACTCAAGATAGCCAGTAGGTATCACATTTCATTATATGTAGCTCTAACCCACTAACTGCCGACTGAACGTGAGTAACTCGAGAGTTCTCATTCGCCGTTGAATATTGAAATGAGAGACGACTTCTAAATTATCCCCCGAAGCTTTTTTAATTGAATAGTAACAACGAATAAAAGAGCACATCACATCTCACTGTCTCGACTTCATCACGTCAGTGAGCGCTTCGACGTTGCAGCCCCTCCTGTTTTTTTTAACGACCAACTCGCTGTGGGAAAAAAGCCCCACAGGTCTGCCCTCGAAGATTCTCTGTCGTGCTTTGTGAAGTTCGTCCCTTGGCAATCGCCATACGGGTCCTCTTCTGAGCTTAGCTGGTATTCCCTGTTGATCATCGTATTTACCGACAATTGTTGGTCGACTGGAATTTATTCTCCTCGACTCCATCAAGCAACGGAAAGGGCATTTCGAAGTGGACGGGAAAACCTGTGGAGGATGTTTGAGAACAGATATTTTGCAGTGGGATCGAAATTCCCAGCGACGTTACAGGATTTTCGATTAAAAAAACGCTGCGAATTATAACACAAAGGTTTATTATTTTTCTATATAGATCACTCGTCTGCAAAGAACACGGCTTAGCCATTAACGGCTTAGCTTAACCTACATAAAGAAAAATAACGATCGCATTTCGGTCGGCTAAAATTTGAACGGAGATTAGACACTCGTGTTTCTGATTTATCGTAAGACCAACCCTGAAATTCTCGTAGGGAGCAAACGGTTTGTCCTACAGGGCTCCGCGTGGTCTCTAAAGATTCTAAAAATCCAATAGTATTTTAAATTTATGGAAAAGAACCTATATATCAAAATGTTTTGAGTTAGGGCGTTTTCAAAAATTCAACCTTTATTTTTCAACCCTTAAAAGTGACCTACATCAACCAAAAGCTTCGGGGCACAACTAGACCCCAAATGGAGCCCACATACCAAATTTCATCAAAATCGGTCAATGCTAACTAAGGAGAGTGCCGCGTACGGCGGACGGCGGACGGACGGCCACATTTCTATTCGATTTTTGGATTCTAAGTACCTTGAAACGTAAACCAACCAATTTTGAGGGGGTTAAAATTTTTTTTTCTTGGTCAAAACGGGTCGACCTCAAACTGACTATCTGCAAAGCACTAAAAAGTATAAAATTATAATCACAATGCATTTAGATTGGTTGGTAGGTATAAATTGAGGTTGTGCCCATCTGTTGACACAAACATACTGCGGAGAACAAGGCTTTTACCCTAATTGTACCTAGGGTGGTGCGACCAATATTTGACTAGGATCCAGTAATTGAAATCTCACCAAAATGTGTAAATAATAAGGAACATACGTGTTCGTACTTAATAGTTTCGAATTTCGTGTCACAATACCTTCTCTGTGAAGTATAAAGGAGGAAAAAGATTTCAAGTGAAATCTGGAGAATGTTATTCAACAAAACCACGAGTTGTCGTTCCTTCGATACTGTTCCTTATGATATGGCTGAGGAGGTAAGTGTTTTATTTTGCTTCACCATGCCTGTGATAAATAATCTGGTGATATATTCAACTTCAACCATTCGAATCCTCATGTTTCATACTTGCATTAGTAAAACTAAGTGTAAATATTCATTTCATGTTTAAAATTGTAGAAAATAATTGTTTGTTGATACATTGAATCATTTATTGCAGAATTACTAATGTGTCAATCATGGGTGCGACCAAAAATTTGGCTGTCAAACACTGGGTCAAAATATTGATTTTGAAAAAACGAATGAAAAATTATCGTACGCACGGGAATCTGCTTGATGAAAAGAGATAATTAGTGCTATGTTCTCCAGAAGAATACGCCAAAGGGATTCAAAGAGAGAATATTGACGCCAGAAAGAGTCTGACGAATTCGCCGCGCCTTTTTAGTTGATTTATGTCATGATCGAAGACAGTAATATCCTTAGATTATTATAGAAATAATGCATGATGATGCCAATGTGAAAAGTAAAATTTACATTGCATAAACATTTAATATTGTGAGCCTCCGCTCACTGTGGGCACCTTCCCAGTGAGGGGGCTAGATTAATTTATTAATCTCCTTCCGACCCGAAGCTGGCATAATCACCCGCGATCATCATTGCTCAGTTTCGGGTCCGTGGTCAGCTCAGAGGTGACGTCACCCCCCCCTCAACTTCAAGACGCCGTTTCCAGCCAGAGCGTCCCTCCCTCGGCGATGGGAGCCAATCAAGCGTCTCCACCTACAGGCCACCCATCCGTTGAGGGAGTGGAGGGGGAACCTATAAAACAATGGAGCAGCTCCCTCTCTCGCAGACCCCCTCAGATATTCAGTAAGAGTCACCGAGAGCCCTGCTGCCCGTGAACTTGAGCCTGCTAGAGTCATTTCCCCCAAACTATCTTCGCCGACACCGTTCTGTACGACCCCTGGCTATCAGAATCGCTGTCCCATATTTCTGCATCGAATTGCCTGGTTGCACAGACCTCGTGGAATCAACCGGATGTCCGACGCCACAACCACCACAACCGCCACATCACGCTTGGAAGGTTACCTACGGGCCCCAACACGTGTGAGTGAAAATAACTTACCTTTTATCCATCGGCCAATGATAAATAGGAACTGTGTAGAAGTAATAGAAACGCATTTGAACATTTTCGTCAAGAGTAAAACTAAAGACTTAAAACTAAAAACTTACCTGGAACTTAAAGCTAACCTGTACTTACCTTTGGTTGATGATCTGGAACTTGAAACTGAAATACACTTGAACCTGAAACATAAATTGATTGGAGTTGAAAGATAAACTTGTATATTGAACAATTATTATACTCAAATTTCTATGTATAAATATTGATATTTTCTCTGTGCCATACTTACGTTTGTTTCGCCCATCAGGCCTCTTTTCAGCACACTTTGAATGTGCCTAGTCAGAAGTTTGATCTCGTTCTTATTTTAATAAATTGTACTAATTACTGTTACCTTGCAGTTGCTCTTTCGAGTTCTACCTGGTTCCTCAGTGTGTCACACGGAGCTGGTGCATCGTCACACTCCGCCACATCTTCCGAGATTCCCTTCAGGAATCCTCGTAGGCCCTTACGGCAGGAATCACATTCGGTGTTCCCCTTTTTCTTTTTAGGACGCCCATCAGGCTAAACATTTCAGCTTTTCTTCGTCACGAGATTTCCGGCTGGCCGCTTCACCACCTCGCCACAGATAAATGCCACACGCTACCCTTGTAACTGTAAAATTTCACTTTGTTTCAATATTTGTCTGTTTTTCCCCTCCCACCTGAGCTCGCCATGTTGAGTCTTGCATCAATCGGAGAACTTGGGATCGGCACGTGGCGTCACAACCTCGGGCCGCTACCAATTTCACCGCGAATCAAGACCTCAACCCAGTCGAACGATCTCCCGTTTACGACTGGTGTGTCGATCGTCACAATTGCCACGAGTAGACGGGACGCTACCTCTGTGGTCACGACACAAGCCGCCACAAGTAGCAAGCCTACAATATTTATGCACTGAAAAGGTTCAATTTTTTCGAATTTCCAACATTTCAATTTGTTTGGGTTTTCATTCTCTCGACCAAGGATTTGGTCTGTTGGAGAATAAAGAGGCTGTTCTATGCTTCAGACGAATAAAAATTTGTTCTTGTAATAATTTGTTTGCCCATTTTCATTTTTACCCCTCCTAATGGTTAGTATGTCTCTCGGATAAACCGCGCGCATCAACTGTCCTCCTAGACCGCGCATATCCGAGGGGTAAATTATTAATTAAAACATGGAAAAAATATTTCAAAAAAACTTTTTTTTGTGTAACTTATTTTATGATGGCTTGTAAGATTGACTTGATCTGATAACATTCATATGGTTAGATAAAGTTTGGATAAACCGGATGAAAGTATGGGGCGACACTAGTGTCATCTCTCATCTCAGAATTATAGGTACTAGACCCCCGTCCCCTTTAGCCTTAAAAATAAGATATTACTGGGGATCTGAATCCTAAGAGAGTACTGGGCTTATTTGAAGCCTTGGTCTTCGAAGCTGGATGATCTATACAGGAAAATAATAAACCGTTGTGCAATCACTTTTAGCGTTTCCAATCCTTCATAAAACGAGAAAACTTGCATCAGTATGCCTTTTACTGAGATGAATATAGTAGACTACCATGCGGAAATTTGCCGTTTTCTTATAGAACGAATTTCCCTGTTTCATGTATTTCTACCAAAATCTGATTGTTCTGTACTCCTGCTGTAGTCATTTTCTTGGTTGTTGTGGAGAAGGAAGCAGAGGACGTCAATATACTCTTTTCAACATTTATTTGGCTAGCGCTGTATGTATTACTGGTTTTCCAGTGAGAATAGTTTTCATGATT
Source organism: Apolygus lucorum (assembly GCA_009739505.2). NCBI lineage: Eukaryota > Metazoa > Arthropoda > Insecta > Hemiptera > Miridae > Apolygus > Apolygus lucorum. Next base: position 106,136,573 of record CM019167.2, on the reverse strand, counting down.
GGCGGAGATCAGATTTTGGTGATTGAGGAGGGATGGAAGATGTAGGAGTATGATTGCAGAGTAAATATAGGTAGGTTGTTTTGTTTCCTTTCTATTTTTCAATGTTCGTGTGTTAGTGTGTGTATGTTTCAGTTGGTGCTGATATTCTTATTAGTTTTTTAGATGATGAAGAATAGGTTTAATCTTGGTGGCTCATATTTTTTAATGGTTTTAATAAAAATTAATTATTAAGTAATAACGTTTTTTGACATACATTTTTTTTTTTCAACTGGTTGGTTATACTAACTGTGATTGTTCATGTTAGAGGTTAATTTTGTAGTCTTCAATTAATTGTTTTTTCTTGTAGGCTTGAGAAAGGGGCCATAGTTTGCCCCGAAAGCGCTAGCCAAATAAATATTGAAAAGAGTATATTGACGTCCTCTGCTTCCTTCTCCACAACAACCAACAAAAGCTGATGCTGATGTTCGTTTCAGCAGGTTTCCTTGTTACACGGCATACCTAGTAACAATCTTGTCACACCCCAAATCAAGATGATTCGAGAAAAAGCACGTCGTTGAGCGAACATACTTTGAGTTAACAATGAACATCAGATGGAGAGGGTGATTAAAAGTGTGAAACCAAGTGGACTCGGTATCAAAGATGGGCGACTCCTTTGACAACGATTCCTCAACGATTACAACCGGGTTTTGTGAAAAGCTCTTCTCCGCCCGGTTCTGCATCCTTAGGACCTGAAGTATGCTTTGCTGGTGAAACACAAAAGCCCCCGCACTTCACCGCTACCATAAGTCTCGTCACACCTTTTCCCAAGTCAGAAAATTCTCTCAAGACGATCCTTCTAGGTATTTTGAAAGAGAGTTTCTCTCATCAAAACATCGTTAAACCAAAAGTTTTGGGTGCCTTTAACATGAAATTTTGATTTTGGCTGTTAAGGGAATACAACTAGATGACAAAATTCTATTCGAAGAAACGAAAAAGAAGGTATTTTCGGCCCGGTTGTTTTCCTTGGCGAGTCGAGCGTCCATGCTGTATCTAAAGAGGATTGAATGGCGGTTGCGGAGGTTGAAGAAGCGTCGGTCGTGAGGTTCAGGCAGTAAAGTGTCATCTCAATTAATTTCAAATCAAATCGCATTTGACCATAGTTCATTGTTCAAAGCTCTAAATGGTCTAAATTGTTTCTAAAACAACGCTACCACAAATTGACGTAAGAACGTCAGTAATTTTTTAATTATTTATTTTAAATAATTAATAATCCTCATAGAAAGCTCTTAAAAGCAGTTGGTGCCACAAGGCTCTGCCTGGTGTCAAAAAATTCCTTAAAATCCTTAGTATTTTAAATTAATGAAAAACTAACACCTGTACATAGAAATTATTCGTGCTAGGGGGTTTTGAAAATGTTTTATCTCACTTTTTACCCTTTAGAAGTGACTGACAAACCGAAAGCTTTGGGGCACATAGAAGGAGAGAAAGTTGTGAGAAGGTGGCTGGCAAGCTCAGAAAAATGAACATTTGACGTCGCTAGCTATCTTCAGAAGGGCGTAACCCTTTTGGCACCAACATCTCAATTATTTACTCTGGATTAATGTTTCTCATTGTGCTGGGATTTAAAACTATGGTTAAGAACTTTCTATTGCTTTCAACTGCCGCTAGGGAGCAGTTGTTATCGAATATTTGTGGTGGCACAGAGTTGTACTCCTTGACACGTGGTTTCACCATTTCAGATATGATGATTAGAACAACCAAATGTGTAACCTCAGAGCAACTGAACTGTTGAACACATTTAAGTCAAAGGTGGAAAGGAAATGAAATCGAGAAGACCCATTTTGAACACGTCAGAATAGATATAAACCACAAAATTTTGAATACCAACTGCTAGGACGATCTCATTCAAACTCCTAACCAAACTGTACAATATAGACTGAACTACGTAAATTATTTCGAAAGAAATGATTTGACTCAAGGAACTCCGGGAAAAGAGAGAAAAATAAACTTTTGGTAACTAGGTAACGTGGGTGTCTGCTATACCATTCAACACACAAATAAATTACAGTCTGAAGTCCCCTTGTCACTCATCTCAATCTCAATGAGCTTCTTGTGTTCTGGTAGTTTTTGATTTATCTTTTATCTAAAATCAGTTATGGAGGGAAAACTTAGTTGTTAGGTAGACAATGGCAAAGCTGTGTTCTTTGCAGGCGAGTGAACTCTACAGAAAAAAATAGACCTTTGTGTAATAATTTGCAGCGTTTTGTATTCTATGTACCTCGAAACGTGAACCAACAAATTTTGAGGGGGGTTAAAAAATTTTCTTTTTTCAGCGATTCCATATGCTCATTATTCAAAATAATAAACCAAAAACACGTGCTCTGCACCAGCCAAATCCTTATGCACAAAGGTTGCAGTGGTTTTGGTTTATTATTTTCAATAATGAAACTTTGGAATCGATCAAGATTTGTTTTCATGATTAACAGGCTTCAAACGTCTCATCTTTGGGCGGAGCTGTCGAAAAAACTCTTCTTCGTCTATGATCTTTCTTACATATAGGCAATCGGAGGGTCCTCATATACATTGTATCTGCTATCAAAACTTGGGAGTCCTGCTTGATGGTGATCCCCAGACCTAGAGCGAAGCTTTCGAGGTAGAAAACTTCGATCTAAAAATTGAGGATGGAATCAGGAGCTAACAGTTGATTTGTTTCAATGAATCACAACAAATCGTTACAAATGTTATATTAAAAACATCGATTGGTGGGGAAAGTACCCGCAATTATTAAAATTTAAACAAGAAAATGGTAGCACAATGGTATATGGATTTTTCTAGGAAAAAAAGGATCGAGACTCACGTGTAGAGGCGCCTCTCTGCAAGTTGACTGGGGCCCCAGTGCTGATTTCCTGTAGTATGGTCGAAAACTGACGATTGTACCAAAAAGGAAAATTCTGAGGGAGGTATCCCGACATGAAACTTCTCTGAACGGAATATTAATTTGAATTATAATTTTATAGGAATTGGGGCGTCGCGAGGACTGGGCTGTTCAAATGGCGGATGAAGAAGAACAACTGAAACTGGGAGAAAGAATCAGGTAGGTAGGAGTAGAGAGAGGGGAGAGAGGGGTACCACTGCTACCATCCTACAATCATTATCTGAGATTAACCATAGATTTTTAACATACCTGATAGATGTACTGTTTCCTAGTGTATCAGGGTAGCGCATTGTTTCCTCATGTCTGAAGTGATCAAATACTCTCCTCATAACTCAAAAGTTCCTTTCTTATACTCAAGAATGTCCCAGTTGATGTCAAGTTGGTTCCCGTGACTGTTTCAGTCGGTATGTGTGACGCCCACCTAGTGAAGAAACGCTCGTATCATCCTGATTTCGATGAAATTCACAGTGATTCTGAGGGTTGAAGTGCAGGCGGCCCCCTATGGATTTCATTACTTATCAGTCTCTGCGTATAAGCAAAATTCTTGTTTTTCGCATGTTTTCCACAATGTTCGTCCGATTCGATGAAATTTCCACATCCTCTAGGCAGCTATTATTTTCGTATGGCTCCTTACTAATATTTTCTGCCTATATGGGTTAAAAGCTGAAATTTCTATGCCCTACTCATACAAAAAGTGGTTTGAAGAAAACCCTTGACTTTCTTTCCTCTTGGGGATGAAGAAAAAAATCAAATTAGAATTTCCCAGAGGCCGTTCATTCAGGTCGAAAGAGGGGAAGAAGCCTGGGATTTCCTATCTTGGGAGAAAAATAGGATTACGCTCACAGCAAGAGGTAAGAACCATATTTATTAGTTGGAATCTCCTTTCTAATCACCATAAAACGGAATGGGACGCAATCACTCCAACAGAAAGGGAGATAACCCTTCCAGTATTAGCGTCACTTGAGAATTTTTTAGAACCCATGAAATTTTTAAACGAATGGATCAACCTTGGATTTGTTCGTCTTCGTACTTCCTTCCCCTGCTTCGGTTTGACGATTTTTCAGAAGCAGCTGGAAATCGTGCGTTTTTTTTGCTTTGAGGATCGTACATTGCAGTGTTGTTCCCTGAAGAGAGTCGAAAGTTAAGTAGGTACTCCTAATCTCAATTGAGAAGAGATTTGCAAATACAGACACCAACAGTGTCGTTCCTACAAGTTCACGTGTACTCAAATTCTAAAATACATATTTGGCCAAATGCAGGTATCTCTCCGACACAGGAGCCAACCGCCATCAACGGTAAATAGACGCCATTCGGACACCTAGCCTTCTCCGCCAATAGGGGGGTCCTACCAAAAATCTGTACTTGGACGGGAGAAGGGTAGGGTATAAAACCATTGCCGAAGCCCCACCGAAACATTGCATCTAGAAAATCTGGAAGCGAACTTTTCTTTACCTCTTCAGCATCTCTCTGCTCAAGCTCTAAGAACATCACTTCCTATTCGGTGCCCTGGTTTCAACACTGACTAGAAGCCTTTTTTATGCTCTTCTGTAACCCGATTTTAGAAGACCAGAAGCCAATTTACATTTAGCTGATTCTATACATACCAGAATTAAATTCATTGCCAAATTCATAATAATGAATTTAGCCAAACCTCTAGAAACAACAGCGACCATTTATCAGGTGACCTCTACATTTTCCTCTCGAATTCGATGTCATTTTCAGGGATTGTGAATTTTGGTATGCAGAAGGTCCCCTATGTGGGCTGTTAGCTACAATGATCGGATCATCTATACAATCGGGTTATGGATACTGGGTAACTATGTGCCACACCCATTTGGCAGACATTTTTTGTTTTATTTTTTATTGGAAAACAAAAAGATGTATGTAGCGATGTTTTCGTAACATATTTCCGCTAGTCAACAAGGTTCTGTTTGAACAACACCTGGTTCCTCGGATTGTCATTCGCAGTAATGTGGTCAGTTCGTACTGTTGTGACATACCGAGAACATGTCATCGTTGAAAATTTCTTATTCGGATTCAGCAAATGTTTATTTGGGATTCGTTCCGTTATTTTAGCGCATACTATCAAATTACAAATATATACTTATGTATATAAATATTTACATACACACATGAAGAAACCTCAATTAAATAGTCATTACCGTATCCTCTAAAACGAAGAAAAGAATAAATTAACACAAACCCATCGCCAGTAAAACCGCTTTTCGGTTTTTTCACACCCTTTCCTACTTTAAATAACATTGTTTTTTTCAAAATTCAAGATTTAGTACTAAAATAATAACATTAAACGTCGGAAAACATATTTTTCTTATTAATCTTCGTATTCAGAATCGAATGAAACCATTCCCAAGACGATACACTAATTCGTTCAAAAAATAATGATTTTTTTCCGATTTTTGGCCAATGGGGGTGCGCCTTGATTTTTTTCAGATTTTTAATCAAAAGTAGACTACATTCTCAGAATTTTGGCACCAACCGCGACCTTCTAGCGTGAGTAGATCTGTTTCTATGATTTTTCAAACTTTCGACCGTTTATGACGTCACGCGCCCCTCTCGCCTGGGCGGGACCCCCCAGCCCACTGTGACGTCATAAACGGTCGAAACTTTAAAAATTCATAGAAAAAGATTTACATGCGCTAGAAGGTCGCGGTTGGTACCAAAATTCTCAGAATGAGGTCTACCTTAGATTAAAAATAACAATAAACAGTTTTTCCTACCCAGGCGCACACCCTATTGGCCCCACTGTGCAGCGGACGGCGGACGGACGGCCAAACTTGTATTCGTTTTTTTTTTTTGGATTCTACGTACCTTGAAACGGAAACCAACAAAATTTTGATGGAGGTTAAAAAAAAAGTTTTCTTGGTCGATTCCAAAGGTTCATTATTGAAAATAATAAACCAAAACTGTATTGGGACGTGCAGTTCTCTTTTAAAAAGTTACGTGCAAATTAAGAGTATATGTTTCTTCTTTCTTCCTACTCTACTGATGAATTATAAACTTATTAGGATTGATTGTTTGAATTTTAGTCAAGATCGTTGTCTTATCGAAGTTGGATTATTTGATAAAAGCAATCTGGGAAGACGTTCGTGAACTGCGAAAGGAAGTTCAAAATTATGTTCTAAATCCTCAATTCTGGGGAGTCATATTTTGTTCGATGAAGTTTAACCAAAATCATAATCGATGTACGTTTATGGGTGATTTAATCGACGATGGCATTAGATTATATTTGAGAACCAGTGTCGATCATTCGTACCCTAATCCGAGACTATCGTTGTAACTCAAGTAGAAGTATGTGTCCCCTCATCCAGATTTTCCACTCAGTCATTCAATTGTCCCCTCCCATAAGTTTCTTTATATTTCAATTTGAACAGAACTCATATTGACTGATGTACTTACGAATAGAAAGTGGGAGAATGAATGGAAATAACGACTCCCATTTCCATGCCCAATTGAATTCATGGAAACTTGATTGGTTGGAAAGAGGCCGGACCTATAGGAGTAACTTACGTAGGTTTAGGTACCTTAGGCGCCTACAGAGGAAATTGAACGTGGAACCTACCTAATCTTCCGATTACTCCCTGCGAGTGACTTGGCACGTAGTCAATTCTAGTTCGAGGCCTTCCAATATATTTCTGTATGAACTAGGTATTATCAAGATGTTTCCTCGTGACATCAAGTCACTGAACATGCTTCGTTTTCCAGCAGATTAGTTGAATTTGTGCTTCCGCGGTGGATAATTGTGAACTAAAGCAATTGCGATGTGTTTTATTTAATTTGTAATATTGGCGCTTGAAGTAAGAGCTATCCGAGCGCGCCCTGGAGGATTTAACCTCCACAAATCAGTCGGTAATGTACGCTCAGGAGGGCAAGCTCGCATCTGTCCGAAATCGACTACCTAATTAATTTGTACATTAAAATTCTAAAGAGTTGTTTTTGCCCATTTTGTACTGTGGGAGGTAATTTTTCGCGCTCTATAATCCTTATGAGTTCCTGGAAGATCACCTGGACATCACCTGTTCACTCTGAGCCCAGGCACACGAGTCTGCGCAGACAAACCATAGAGAGAAAAATCATGATTATCATTCTCCAAGATGTGCCAATCAAATTGTTTCTCAGGTCCTAAATCTTCACCTAATAATTGGTAAAATACAGTCCTACACATAAAAATTGCATTTAGTGCCTTTTCATTGCAACGAAATTATTCACGCGGGATCTCACCTTTTGGCAAATGAGAGTGAAAATGCTAAAAAGGTTTATATTTACTCCTGACAGCGAGAAGGGCCAATCTGGTTTTGAAATACTTCCCAAAACTCCAACGTCTGTTGTAATGGTATTTGTAATCTATCTAGAAATGTAAGTAAAATCAAGTTCACAATTCATAAGTAGAGTAGGAATTATGATGAAGATAAAAATAGGAAAGACCTTCGTGGTCGACTTGACCTCGATATCCGAGACTACAGAAAAGCCAATGTGTCAGTTTACTCTTTAGGGTTCTCGGAAACTGGTACTTTTGGTTTATTATTTTCAATAAGGAACCATCATGATCGAGCAAGCAGACAAAATGTATCCTCCCTTCGAACATGAATATACTTTTTACGACTCAACCAAGAAGATTCCCACTTTGCCCAGTTCCCATGGACCACTGAAGGAAATTTACCATTAAAATAGTAAGTAAAGTAAACAACCATTACAGGTTGGATTTTCGTCCGACTTCTATTCCTGGCGTCGCGGACGTCATCAGCTGCCTTCCAAAGGGAAGATCAGAATGTATTCTGATGATTTCGCTCATGGCTTCCCCAACATCACCGCCCTGGGTTGGGACGAGCGGCTATACCGGACCCCGAAGAGAAGAAGTAATTTAGTAATATGGACTTCGTTTGGGATCAAGTTGTGCCCTGAAGAATTAGGTTATTGACAGTCACTTCTAGAGTGTTAAAAATTTTGGTTTAAATGTCCAAAAGTGTAACATTATGTTCATATACCTGAAAAACCATGTAAGTCGGTATTTTTTCGAAAATAAGGTTTTGAGCTCTCTAGGTAAATTAGGATCGCTTGATCCATTTAGTGAAGCCGTTTTCCAATCTGAAGAATAGTTTTTTATCCAGAAAGCATAGAAAAAACGTGTAAGTCAGTTACCTCTTTTTCGCCGGAAAACCTTCCTGAAGTCCTGTGTATACCTTCATAAAAGTGAGCAGCTCACGCTGGTGGCAAGTTTCCACCTTTCCATTTTCCAAAGTCAGTTTTTTTTTCATGTAAAAGTTTACAAAATTCACAAAGAGAGGAGATAGTGATCATAAATAGAAACCTTTTTATAAGTCTCAATTTCAGCAATAAATTCCACTCCTTGTGTTCTGCAGACATGTGATTTTCCATACTGTGGCCCAACTTAAGATCACGACCTACCTACGTATTTTTCCGCATTTTTTCTATATTATTGTTACATTATTTAGGAGGATAATTTTAGATGAATTGATTGAACTTGTTATAAGTTAGCATCATTTGTTTATTTTAGCATAACTGTTGGCAGTGCGGGTTAGTATCACACTGTCAAATATGAAGTAGACTGTTGGTGTGTGTGTACGGCATTCCAATTAAGAATATAACCAAGTTGATACTGTTCCCCCTGTTTTATGAATAAAATTACATTTTCGAACTGATTCGATTGACTTATTATTACATGGTGGCAGCGGAAAAGTGCTGTGTAAAAGGAAACGGACTTTTAAAAAAGAAGATTTGCAGTCAGTGGTTGGATATCGGTAAGAGAATCTTTCTACAACCAGCGTGACATCATGGCTCCTGAAACCAGTGTGACATCAGCTTTACCGAATCCCCTCAAATTTGACGGCGATATGTCATTAAATTGGAGAAATTTCAAGCGCAGTTTTCAGAATTTTCTTACTGCATACTACGGTTCTTATGCTGACGTAAGAAAAGTTGCGATGCTCTTACATGCAGTTGGAGATGCGGGACAGGACATCTACGAGTCCTTCCAACTCACGACAGAAGAACAAAAAGTGTTTGCTACGGTGATAGATAAATTTGAGGAGTATTTTTGTCCAAAAGACTCAATAACATACCGCCGACACTTGTTCCTGACTAGAAAACAGGAGCCCGGTGAAACTTACGAACACTACATGACAGTTTTGAAGAATTTGAGTTCACATTGCGAGCTGGAAACTTTAGTGGATGGATTGGTGAGAGATGTTTTTATATGCGGTGTATCGGACAAGAAAATACAAGAAAAACTCTTGAATTTGGGAGCTATTGACACAAAGAAAGCTCTAGATACATGCAGAACATACGCAACAATCAACCAACAATTGTTGAAAATCAAAGAAGAGCCGACTAATGAAATTGTCGATATGATCAGGAAGAAACGACCAGTAAGGCAGGGAGCCCTGGTCAAACAGGGAGTCGGGGATGCTGCTCATGGCACAGGATACGGCAAATTTCAACAAATGAAGCGCCCTAGTACTTCTTATAGAAATAATTGCAGTTATTGCGGACTGAGACATGAACGGGGAAAATGTCCAGCCTATGGAAAGACTTGCCTGACTTGCAATCGCCAAAACCACTTTGCTCAAGTATGCAGATCGAGACAAGTGGATGAGGTTTGTGATGGTGATCGGGAGAGTGAGGAAGAATTCACAATGAATTTGTTGGCCATCGATGAAATACATAAAGTAAACACACCTAAAACGGCTTCGGATCGGTGGTACACTGTGGCGGTAAACATAAACAATGTTCCTGTTCAACTGAAGATCGACTCGGGTGCGCAGTGCAACGTCTTGAGTCTAGCTCAATGTAGAAAACTGGGGATATCTCGTGAAGACTTGAAGCCTACTGGAGTCAGGATTACGTCGTTTTCCAAAGATACTGTTCCTGTAGTTGGTAAGCTAGCTACTAGCTGTGAGTATAAAAATGAAAAGTATGATTTGGATTTTTATATTGTTGACACTCAGTGTGCAAATATACTAGGTCTGTCTAGTAGTGAAACACTAGGATTGATAACTAGAGTAGATACAATTTCTAATGAAAAATACATTCCAAAAGGGTATTCTGATTTATTTGATGGAAGTGTTGGGTGTGTTCCCCAGATAGCTAAAATTGAAGTTGATGAAAGAGTTGAACCGGTAGTTTCACCAGCTCGTCGAATCCCTTACGCGTTGGTCTCAAAAGTTAAATCAGAACTTGAACGTTTGCAAAAAATGGATATAATTCAACCCATTTCCGAGCCGACCAGCTGGGTGAGCCAGATGGTGGTAGTACAAAAGAAAGACAAATCCATTCGAATTTGTATTGATCCCCGTCCATTGAACAAGGCAATAAAGAGGCCCCATTTTCCATTTTCGACTATTGAAGAGCTAACGGCTAAAATGAAACATGCTAAATATTATTGTAAGTTAGATGCTCAAAGTGGGTTCTGGATGGTACGTCTTGATGAAAAAAGCTCGAAATTGTGCGTATTCCAGACTCCTTGGGGCAGGTATAGATGGAAACGCCTTCCATTTGGCGTTAACTGTGGGCCTGAAATATTTTATAGAATCATAGACGAGATTTTTGGTGACATAAAAAATGTAGTGACGTTCCAAGACGATATTTTACTCTGGGGTAGAACCAAGGAAGAGTTAAACCTGATTTTGAACAAAGTTCTAGACAAAGCCAGAAGAAATGGCGTTAAGTTCAATTTAAATAAATGTGTTTTTGAGTCAAACGAAGTGGTATTTTTGGGTCACAAATTTGGTCCAGAGGGGTTGTCGATTGATGATAGCAAAGTCAGGGCTATTAAGGCTTTACTACCTCCGAGTGATAAAAAATCCTTACAGAGAGCACTCGGTATGTTTAACTATGTGGCTAAATTCATCCCAAATTATTCCTCTAAAGTAGCACCCCTTCGTGAGCTTCTCTGTGATGATAACGTGTTTCTTTGGACTAACGAAACTGATAAGGCGTTTGAGCAACTGAAAGCTGCTCTTACAGACGCGCCTGTGCTAGGATATTATGACCAAGAAAAACCCTTGTTGCTGAGCGTCGATTCGAGTTCGACTGGCCTAGGAGCAGCCTTGATACAGGCAGGTAAGCCATTGGCTTATGCTTCAAAAGCTCTTACCGATGTCCAGACACGATATTCGCAATGTGAAAAGGAGATGTTGGCACTGTGTTTTGGTCTTGAGAGATTTAGACAGTATCTTTTTGCAAGGGATCAAATAGTGGTAGAGACTGACCACAAGCCTTTACTTGGGTTGCTTAAGAAACCATTGAATAAAATTCCAGTTCGTTTGCAAAGAATGATACTTAGAGTTCAACCGTATAGATTCGACCTAGTGTACAAGCCAGGAAAATATCTTTACCTGGCAGATATCCTATCAAGAGACGTTTCTAAGGAAGGTTTTGATTTTGTTAGGGATTTTGATGAGGAAATAGAATTGCAAGTTTCTCTCTTGATAGATAACTTACCTGTGTCGAAAGAAGTCTGGGAACAAATCTCAAACGCCTATAAAATTGATGAAACTATGCTTAAGTTGAAACATTATATCCAGACTGGCTGGCCAAAGCATTACAAAGACGTCGACAGTCTAGTAAAACCATATTTTCAAATTCATGATGAGCTCAATGTGGTTAAGGGATTAGTTTTTCGTGGTAATAGAATTATGATTCCTAAAAAATTGATAAATGCAACACTTCAACAGCTTCATACAGGCCATCCGGGTGTGAGCAGGATGATAGATAGGGCAGCTTTATCAGTTTACTGGTTACATATAAACCAAGATATTAAGAAATTTGTAAATTCATGCCAAGTATGCCAAAAATATCAAGTTAACAACGAGAAACACACACTGTTAGTGAAGAATGTTCCACTTTTGCCTTGGGCTGAAGTTGGTTGCGACGTTTTTGAATGGGAGCAAAAGCAGTACCTTGTAGTGGTAGATGCTTTCTCTAATTTTCCGGAAGTGGTAGGTTTGAGTGATTTACGCAGTGCCACTATTATCGAAAAATTGAAAGGTATCTTTTCCCGTCATGGTATCCCTATAACGTTATATACGGATGGAGCACTGTATTTTAATAGTGAACTATTCAAAACTTTTGCAACGAACTGGAATTTCAAACACATCATGTCCAGTCCACACTACCCTCAGTCAAATGGGTTGGCTGAAAGTGCTGTGAAGAGCATCAAAACTCTGTTTAAAAAAACCAAAGATGCGGGTGAATGTCCTCATCTCGCTCTCTTAAACTTCAGAAACACTCCTAAAGGCAATATTCACTCACCAGCAGCCAATTTGATGGGAAGAAGTTTAAGGACCAATATCCCTACCTCGTTTAAATCATTGGTCCCCAAAACTACATGTCTAAAAGATAGGCCAATGCTCATCGAAAACAAAATCAAAATGAAACAGTACCACGATAAAAAAGCTGTTGACAGACCAAGCTTTTGTAGTGGTCAGATGGTCAGTTTCAAAAAACGTCCTCAGGGTGTCTGGGTTCCAGGTAAAATTGTCAGCAAAACTGATCACCCTCGTTCCTACGTGGTCCAGGACCATACTGGGGGTACTTACATTAGGAATGAATTACATGTTAGTCCAAGGTTAGTTCGAGGGGTCGATAATGTACCAATAACAAACACCCCAGTGCAAATCACCCCTGACTCTGTAACCCCTCAGTTTGATCCGCATACCAGCACACCTTTGAGAAGAGTTACCAGAGCAGGTAGAATAATTAAACCCACTAGAAGGTTGGTGGAAGAATGTTGAGTTGGTGAATATTAGTAGTTGAAGTAGCTACAATTATTTTCATAATTGTATGTCCTTTCCTTTCTTTTGAATATTAGTCGAAGTAGCTTTAATTTATTTTTATAATTTGATGTTCCTTTCATTTAGTGAATTTTATAATTTTGTTCATTTATTAACATATTTCTATTGGGTGTCCCATTGCGCGGGGCTCAGTTATTTTATTGTGAGGTTCAATTGATTCCCTGTCGAAGGCACTCTAGAACATACCAATCATTTTATACATTTAATTATTTAATTACATAAGAAGGAAGATGTTATAAGTTAGCATCATTTGTTTATTTTAGCATAACTGTTGGCAGTGCGGGTTAGTATCACACTGTCAAATATGAAGTAGACTGTTGGTGTGTGTGTACGGCATTCCAATTAAGAATATAACCAAGTTGATACTGTTCCCCCTGTTTTATGAATAAAATTACATTTTCGAACTGATTCGATTGACTTATTATTACAGAACTGTTTGCTGTTTGACCTAGCTGTGATGCTGATGTTAGAAAGAACAAAAAGAGATTAGTAGTGGGCTATTGTTATGCTTATGTTTTACAGGAAACTCTGTAAAATTAATGATACAAGAGATAATAATTAAGGAAATCCAGCCCTGACCAATCCCTAACCCCTTACCCAACCCTAACCCATATCCAACCCATCCACAGCTCATCCCCAACCCAGCCCAGTCCTAACCCACACCCAACCCAGCCCTGACCTATCTATAACCCCTAACCCAACCCGTCCCTAACTCATCCCTATCCCATCCACTACCCATCCCCAACCCAGCCCTGACCTATCCTAATTCCTAACCAGTCCCTAGCCCATCTCCAACCTATCCTTAACCCCTATCCCATCCCTAACCTAACTCATACCTAATCCATCCTCAATCCATCCCTAGTCCATCTATATAACCCATCCCCAGCTCATCCCTTACCCAGCCTTGACCTATCCCAACCCCTAACCCATACCCAACCCATCCCTAGCCCATCTCCAACCTAATCCTAACCCCTATCCCATTCCTAACCCATCCTCAACCCATCCCTAGTCCATCTCTAACCCAACCCAGCCCTGACCTATCCCAACCCCTAACTTATACCCAGCCCATCCCTAACCCGTCCCTAGCTTATATCTCCAACCTATCCCATCCGTAACCCATCCTCAACCCATATCCAGTTCATCTCTAACCCGTCCCCAACCCATCCCTAGCTCATCCCCAACATATCCCTAACCCCTAACCCATACCTAACTCATCCCTTGTTTTAATGAAAAAAAGTACCTAGTTGCCTAACACTTAAATTCAATGCATACCTACCTAGTTTCGGTTGTGATAGGTAAAGTGATCCTATAAGTTATGGTTGTAATTTAAGAAATGGTAATTGAGGAAATGGTAGTATATTGAATAATTTATTGCTCAACTCTAGTAATATTAAGACTGAAGACTGTCATTTTGACTCAAGGAGCCTTAAAGTTGGACTGTGTATTAGTCAACGCCTATGAATTTTCATTTAAATATTGTCCTTTTGCATCGATTTGGGTATTTTGTGTAACCTTGGAACCTTGAGGAAAAAATTGAATAATATTCCTAATAATTAAATAACCCAAGCTGGGTATATTTTCATAAAAAACTAAATGAAAACCAAGTAAGTCGGGGTGTCAAAGGCTGGGTAAAAGCATGTAAGTCCATTTTTTCGTTCGCTGAAGTAAAGTTTGATGAAATTAATCTCAGGCTCTTTGAATGGAACGAAGAAACTTATTGCATGTTGTGACTAAGCATGGTTCCTTATTGATGATATCATCATTTGATTTCTCTTCGCTTCATCAAATTTGGAGGGTAGTAAGTACTTGGAGGGTGTGTACTTGGAGAATGAAGTTTTGAGATCATCTACTTTGCACCGCGTCATCCATTCAATCGTTTTATGGATAGGTACTAGAAAATTATGTGCCACACCCACTTGGCAGACTTTTCTTCCAGTTCCTTGACCTTGGCAGAGGTTCCTTGATTTCCAGTTGAGCATCGAAGAACCAATTTCATTTTGAAGGCCCCCACAACTTTCGAATAGCGATGGGACCACTCATGTACAGAAAAATAATAAATCGTTGTGTAATAATTTGCAGAGTTTTTGAGAGGTGTAACCGTTCCTGATATGGTACCCTTGAAACAGGTTCAAACAAACGGCCCCATGTCTATCAACAAACCCATGCTATTTCTGCAATGTCCATGTTCCTATGAACTGAACAGAAGGTAGGTTTGTTCAACATGTCTCTAATATATCTCAAGTTCCCCGATCTATCGACAGTTGAAGAAGCCCGCAAGATAGCTAGCGAGGTAGCTCGAGCAATTCAGAGGGTCTCTTGTGAAGCCTCAACGTCCAATTCCGCCCTCCGCAACTCGGAAATTGTGTTGAGGGCGCTCGTCTCCCCAAGGAATTTACTTGCGGGAAGTGATTGTACGGGAATACAGCAACAATGTAGTTCCTCCCAGGAAAATAACGTAAATTACAATGGAAAGAAGCACAGACGGTCGTCCCGTCGATTCAACGAATGCATAAAACATTCCTTTTGTCACGTTAAATCAGATCCAAGCAAGTCTCAGCAGCAGTTTCCCCTCTTGATAGAATCCATGTGTGTCAAGAATTTGAGGTAGGTATTCTCCGATTTGTTTGCTCGAAGCAACTTCCTAATGTAAGAAAATACGTGCTATTCTTTCCAGGCCGAAGGATTGTGGAAAATAAATTGTGCCTTTCAATGGACAAGGTCTGCTCCGCCATATAGCACTTTTGCTATTACATACGAATTCAGCGAGCTCTCATGAATAGGTAGGACTTCTCGGAGTAGTGGGAGAAATTTATACCATCCTAGATTGTCATACATCTATGGCTATTTTGAGTTGACTACCGGTAAAGCAAATTGAGTCGCTAAAGTGCAACCGTTGACAGTTTAGATAGTTTTTACTGGAAAAATATCGATTGCACTATATGGAAAATATTACAATCAAGTTACTTTCCTTTCTGAAAAATACAATGAAAGTTTACTTACTTTACTACTTCCACGTATGGTTGCAGTTCTTCTTATGTTCATTTGGTAAGCAAATTCTTACGCGTGAAGATGACTTCCTTCTTTGTTTTAGTTAGATCTATGGTCCTCCATCCTCTCACTTACTCGTGACATGATCTGTTCCAGCTTGGCTTGGGCTGAATCCATTGTTCTTCTTCCATTGCTGACCCAATTCCTACTGGATCTCAAAACTTCAATCTCCAAGTACCTACTACCACTCATGATCAGATTACGATTACATTGTAAAAAACCACCCAGAGTTCCAAATGAAAATTTTCCATCAAAATGGGAAAATGGAAGCTCTAGAAGTTCTGCACTTTTCAGATTTCAGATCTGAACATGCGCAGTGTCTACCATTGCACCGTTAGTTATGGACTTCAAAGGGGACCATCTTGAATCTCATCTACACAATACCAAAATAATTCGTCGAATTTGGATTGAAAAAAGTAGAAGCTATGGTTGTTACAAGGAGCACATGCGCAAAGGCTGTTGTTAATCCGAGAGCGATTAATTTCATATGGGACCATCAACACTTCAACCCTCACAATCCCTGAAATTCCATCAAAGCGGGACTGTAGCTCCGTACATTATTGCTCGTTATTTTGGATTCGAAAATTGTGATTTTAAATGACATTTTTTCATTCCTTAGTAGACGGAGAAGCAACTTATTCTGCTTATAAAGTATGATATACTGAAAAACAAATAAATCAGTAATTTTTCCTCTTCAGCGTTCGCTCTTTACCCACGCGAAATGGCATATCACCCTGCCTCGACTTGTGAGTTCTGTACGTACCCTTAGTTGACGTGGTTTGATTCCAGCGGTGCCAGCTCATCCCTGCTTCCGTTTTAGTATAAAAGAGTCGAAGGCGGACTCTGCTGAGGGGATGAAACGGATAAGAAGAGAAATGTAGCGGAGGCTCTTCGTCGCTTTTAAGAAACGTAAAAGGACGAGATACTTTTCAGAGGCTTATCGCTATCTCTCCGCCTTGAAACCTTTTCACTCCACTTTCAATATCTTCATAGTATCGTAATAGAATCTTATGTAATTTGTTAGACAGGTCAGGAGCACCTAATGCATTGGCAAACACTCACAATCCGCTCCAGTACAGATGGGACCTTGTTCCCTGGGAGCCTACCAAGCACTCGTTATCCTTTCTGGAAGTGATAGCAAATTTTTGTTTGCGAATTTCCGGCAAAAATTCAGTATGATGATAGAATATTTTATTGAAGAAGTTAGTAGAGTCGTGAGATATTGTTATACTTGTGGTCGAATTGACTCGGGTTCCTCTTCTTAGTAAGAAAAAGGAAAAACGTTGGTTTTAGTTTTTTTCTTTAGCAACAGTTCCACTGGCTAACTCACCAGCATCTTCAAGCTTTTTCAAAAACTCTTCCTAATAGTTCCATCTTTATGTCTTGTAGTTGTATTAGTCCCCTCTATCTGCCTCCCTCCCAACATCCAGGCCTCTGTACGGATGGGTATGTCAATGTCCAAAAGGAAAGCAAAAAATTTTATATTGTATTCTTGGTAGATACTTTTTTCAAAACCAACTCTTTCTGAAACAATTTTGTTCAAGTAGATATACGAATTCCTCACTTGTCACAATGATTCCATAGAGGGAAGAAAAAACAATTTTGATATAAAAACAGAGCAAAATACCTGGTACTTTGGAAATAACGCGGAGGAATTACATTCAAATTAATAATTGATTAAGATTTAAATTATTACTCATGAGACTAGGCAAAAAAGACAAATTTAAAGACCGGTCTTAGCAGAAGCATATACATATATATACATGTAATATACATTGGGCACGTAACCCTAAGTTGTTTGACATGGTGGTCAGTCTGGTGGTAATTCAATCTATATTCAACAAAATTGTTGACATAGCAACACAATAATGTGGTGGTTGTTGCACGGGCTAATCTCCTACAAAATTAGTTCTCAAGTTTGTGAAAGGATAATATCAGAGGAACCTAAGGAGGATTGCCTACCCATCTAATTACAACAGTATTTGTGTATGAGGTGTTATAGAGGGATAATGCACCGAAAAAGAATATCCTACTATGGACACTAAAATTGAGGAGCTTGATTCCAAAAGGTATTACATCCATTTTGGTCGAACGTGACAAAAACAAGGAAACCCATAGCGACCTAAAAAACGTGCTATAAACCGATGATGTTATTTTTTATACAAGGGTGTCTACTTTTTCGATGGGCATAACTTCAGGGTTCGATTTTAAAAGGTATTTCCAACAAAAAATATCTAATAGCAATTTTCTTTTAACCCGCTCAAAATTCCTTTTTTTTCACTTTAAAGTTTTTCTTCGCGTTTTCGACCTTACGGCACTGATATGGTCATAACTCCCTTATTTCCCCTGAAAATTCAAATCTAAATACACCGTTAGAAAGAGAGTTAAATTCCTAAGCTATCTACTGCTAAATCAGAATATTTCATCAATAAAATAGTTTCAAAAAATCAAGTCAAAAAGCCAACTTTAAAAAATTTTCGAAACTTGACTTTTTTCGACCAAAGTTTTCACTGTGAATTCCTGCCCATTTCGATAGGCGCTCTTCGGAGAAAACATGCTCAAATTATCAGCTTTTCAACGGTCTATAAATTTTTCTTTTTAACATTCAAATTGGAAGAGTAAATTAAGTTTGAATGTCAAAAAACGTGTGTTTTACAGGAAAATCCATTGTTTTGAGCGGTTTCTGGTCCCCCTCGACCTCAAGATGGCTTGACGATTTTGGTATCATTTCCTATGTAATTGTTTACGCTGAATCAAATTGTGATACTTCCAAATGATTCCGACTGCTAGAAAGTGGTTTTTTCGAAGAAAACCTCCGTTTTTCGTACATAAAATACGCATTATTCGTAGATATAGTCTTGAGCATGAAGTAACACCTTTGAACTCAACAAAAACTTCAATCAGCTAGAAATTCGGTATTTTTGTTGAGTTCAAGGGTGTTACTTCATGCTCACGACTATATCTACGAATAATGCGTATTTTATGTACGAAAAACGAAGGTTTTCTTCGAAAAATCCACTTTCTAGCAGTCTGAATCATTCGGAAGTATCTCAATTTGATTCAGCGTAAAAAATTACATAGGAAATGATACCAAAATCGTCATGCCATCTTGAGATCGTGGGGGACCATAAACCGCTTAAAACACTGGATTTGCTTGTAAAACACACGTTCTCTGGCATTCAAACTTAATCTACTCTTCCAATTTCAATTTTAAAAGGAAAAATGTATAGACCGTTGAGAAGCTGACAATTCGAGCATGTTTTCTCCGAAGAGCGCCTATCGAAATGGGCAGGGATTCACAGTGAAAACTTTGGTCGAAAAAAGTCAAGTTTCGAAAATTTTTTAAAGTTGGCTTTTTGACTTGATTTTTTGAAACTATTTTATTAATGAAATATTCTGATTTTGCACTAGGTAGCTTAGGAGTTTAACGTTCTTTCTAACGGTGTATTCAGATTTGAATTTTCAGGAGAAATAAGGGAGTTATGACCATATCAGTGCCGTAAGGTCGAAAACGCGAAGAAAAACTTTAAAGTGAAAAAAAAGGAATTTCGAGCGGGTTAGAAGAAAATTGCTAAAAGAGACATTTTTTGTTGGAAATACCTTGTAGAATCGAACCCTGAAGTATGCCCATCGAAAGTGTAGACACCCTGTATATTTCTAAATTATAATAACTATTTTTGGAAAAGAGGAAAATTAGTTCAAAGTTCAAAATAATTTTTAACGAGATTTGAAATATCTGATTTATGGATATAGTACTTTTTGAAACAAAACGTGACGTTTAGTACTTTTTGAAATCAAACGAAGTGGATATAGTACTTTTTGAAATCAAACGAAGTGGATAAAGTACTTTTTGAAACAAAACTATAAGAGACCGCCATTGTGCTGGATATAGCACCTTTTGAAATTAAACGGAATAATCACCCTCGTTTTTAAAGGGCAGAGAATATCTTTTGCTCTTAAACGATCGCATTTTTGTGAAGAACTACACCCTAAAACCCTGAGAAAGTGATAACTCAATTTCGATAAAAATGGTATTTAGTACCTTATAGAATCAAACTCCTCAATTCTAGATTCATTTATTTGCTGGACAGAAAATTGTTGTAAGAATGTATGAATGAACCAAGTCAATGAAAATACGAAAGGGAAACCCCAAGAACGAGAAACTGCGATTCAAAATCGACACCTTCCTCCGACTCCCCTCGACAGTTTTGATTCGTACTATAGGAACGAAAATACAGTAAATTGCCACCCCACTCCTGAAGGTGTTTGTATTAAGAGTTGCTTCCCCAAGGGGCTGTAGTGCTCTATTTTACCTGATTTGCATGAGCCAACCCGTGACATTGCCGGGTCTATTCATTACTCTCCTGTCTCCCTCGAAAGACTTTGCTTCCCCAATTCCGAACCAATTTGTCCTCATGCATGAGCGTAAACTAGATTTCCTCTGCAATTTTCCCCCAACTTGGGAGGCAAGTCGCCGAGGGAATCGTTCTTTCCATCTAACACACTTTTTCCCTCTTTCGCTTTGAACGTAGCAGTTCAATTTCTCCCAGTTTCCTTGGGGTCCCGACGAGGCGCCCCTCTTCCGCGCCCACTGTTATTCGAGAAATTTCATTTAGAACCTCCCATCATTTTGGTTTTATTTTCCTTCTTAGGTCTTCCGCAAATCCTGGTCAGTTTACAAGGTTTTTTCTCTTATGGGTATACCCTAGTAGGTGGAAGCATTCGCTTCCACACGAGTCATTTCTACGATTGGCTCCGAACTCAGCGTTGATCGCCTTCAGTTGTTTGTTGACAATACGGTAGGGATTTAGCCGTACGACGAAGAAAAGGTTGTATGGTGATCTACTAGGGATGGGACATAGTGTCCTTCACCATCGATGATTTTCCACATTGACAACGTCCTGGGCCGGACACGCGCTACACTGAAGGAATCAGCGTGTGCCTCCCTGGCCGAAAGGCCCGGGTAATCCGCCGAACCTCCTAATAAATCCTCAGTAATTCCTCAACGAGCCTACCGACAGACAGGATCTCGTACGACACAAGATAGCCGACGTAGTCGAAAGCAACATCATTAAACACCAACAAGACCTCTCAACTGACATCAAAACCACTAAACAAATTAGGAACAAACTGAAAAACAACGAACTAATACTGACTAATGCTGACAAAGGTAACGTAACAGTTATCATGAGCAAACAGAACTACATTGACAAAACCATGACTTCATCAGCAAAACCAATTGCACTAAACTTAACAAAGACCCAACAGACTCATACCAAAAAGACATACAAAAAGCACTTGAACGGTGCTCTAACATCATCGACGGACCTCACTTCAAGTTTACAAACATGAACCCCAAGCCTCCAATGCTTAGGGCTGAACCAAAAATACACAAAAAATACATACAAATTGGCAAAACTCATCACTGCAATGCTCAAAGAAACGTTTGACATACCCCACACATACACAATCCGAAACACTAGCGAACTTATAACAAAACTACAAGAAATACCCATAAGTGAAAACACTAAACTCGTATCATTCGGCATCAAAGACCTCTACCCTTCCATACCAGTTAACCAAACACTGGACATACTGAGAAATAAAATCTCCGACCTATACGACGACTCACATATAAACGAACTAATCGGCCTCACCCAGACTATACTCATACAGAACTACTTCCACTTTAACAACGACATTTACAAACCACAAGACGGACTAGGAAGGGGTATAACCACTTCCTCACTTCTCGCTGAATCATTCCTTCAACACTTTGAGGACTTACAAATAGGTACAGACACTCATGACGAAACTACACTATTCAAGGTATGTCGATGACATACTTTGCGTCATAGATACAGACAACACAAAGGAAATACTTACTGACCTTAACAACATTCACTTACACTGAAGACGTAGAACAGAATAACTCACTAAACTACCTTGACATCACTATCATACGGACAGACAATCAATTACAATTCGCCATTTACAGAAAATCAATAGCTACAGACACCACCATACACGCAAGCTCAAACCACCCTCAACAATACAAACTTGCTACCTTTAGACATATAATACACAGACTCAAAACCATATGACTAAACAAAACTACAAAACAGAACTATACATAATGTACTCTATTGCCCAAAGCAATGGGTACACAAACAAAACCGTGGACAAACTACTTCGACAAAACAATAACAAACAGAACAACCCACAACCACGAGACACAAACACGAACCAACGCTGCATCTTCACATACACTGGACCAGAGACCTATAAACTTCCTTTTCCAGAAGGAAGGACTTACGACCACATTCAAAAGTGACAACTCACTGAAAAACCAACTGAACTCTTGCATTGACAAAAACACCACATACGACAGAAGTGGAGTTGAGAAACTGGTTTGCAGCTGTAAACACTTACATTGGACAAACAGGACGCAACTTAAAAACAAAATACACCGAAAACATCAGACCTTTCCGACTCAACACTAGACGCTCTAACTACGCAAACCACGTACTGGACATGAACTATCTGACATAAAAAACTGCATGACACTCCTCCACCCACAACAGAGAGGACGACGACTGAACATACTTGAAAACATGGAAATAAACAAACTACGAAAATTTGACGGACGTATAATAAACAAAAACCTACTTGACACTACCTCAGACACTATATTCAAACCACTCGACAAACTCATCCAAAAACGAAAAAACCCCACAGACGGATTTACTTACAACCTGAACAACAAAAGACAGCGAACAGAACACACTACCTTATCTCCTTATAAACGCAAACAGCACCCCTATGACTCCACTAACTTCCAGACAACCAAACGACCTAGGATAAAATAAGACAACCACAAATAAAAATGTAAAAAAAACGTCTGCCAAGTTGGGTGGGCAGTATAGCTTCCTCACTCATTGTAACATGGACGTACAGAATCAGTTGGCGAAAAAATTATGATTCAAAGAGTTATTGAATACCAAAATATTAGCGGTCCACCGTCTAGGACCTAACCCACACAATCCCTGAAAATTTCATCGAAATTGGTTGAATAGTTGCGGAGTTTTGGTTGTAACAATAAATTTAAAGTTCGCGCATGCGCAGCGGCTATTGCTTGACCAATTTGATTGAAACTTATAGGGTGTCTCTTAGAAGTTAGTACCTAACTAACCTCCAAATTTGAGCAAAATCGGTTCATTAGAAACCGAGGTTCCAGGAAATTCACGTTTGCGCATGCGCACTCGCTCCTATTGGTCCGAAGGTGCTGAAATTTATAGGGGACCGTCTAGGACCTAACCCGCACAATCCCTGAAAATTTCATCAAAATCGGACCACAGGTTGGTATAGTTTTGCCCGGGACAAGGATTGACCACAGACAGACCGACAGACAGACAGACCGACAGACCGACAGACAGACAGACAGACAGACACGGAACCAAAATTGTTCGGGAAGCTCTAAAACGCAAAAAGCAAGTGGAAATTTTGATTTTGGAGGACATTTTTTTTTTTTTCACTTCTTTCACGAATACAAAGCTTCCCTACCTTCGGTAGTGAGGAAGCAAAAGATAGTACCTAAGTTAAATGTAGATATAAGTAAACAATTCAGCAATATGTTAGTTATGTAAGCTAGTTTATAATATACAAGGTGTAAGCCTAACTGGTCTACCATACGGTACCAGTCGATTTTATAACTAATTTGCAACAAAAAATGTCTCGTAGCAATTTTTGTTTAAACCCTTTGTTTTCGAGTTATTTCAACTTTAAACATTTTTTTCGTGATTTTGACCTTACATCATCAAAACGGTCATAACACCTTTAATTTGCTGTTTAAATTACAATTTGAGGATACCGTTGGAAAGAGCATTAAATTTACTATCGGATAGATGATAGAAAAAAAATCAGCGCTCCGCCTCGAAGATCTGAGGGGTCGGACGATAGAAGTGGGTGGGCGGGCGCCGCTGTAGACCGCGAGGCCTCCGGAAACAAGAGGCCAGAGCGCGGACTTCATTGAAAAAATGCACATTTTTCCGCGTTTAAACACAAATTTCTCCCCTAAATTTGCCTGTAAAATATTTTTTGATTATACCGTTGGGAAGCTGAGATTCTTGCGCAGTTTTTAGTGTTCTTGCATCTTGAAAAAATATTAGTTCTCGTTGTTCAAATTGCGATTGAAAAGATGCGAGGTTTCCAAAATTAAGTTAAATTCTCTTTTTAGAGGACGTTTTCATGTCTCCAACCTTGACTCACAAAAAAGTTTAGGCATCTATCCAATAGGAAATTTAATGCTCTTTCCAACGGTATCCTCAAATTGTAATTTACACACCAAATTAAAGGTGTTATAATCGTTTTAATGATGTAAGGTCAAAATCACGAAAAAAAAGTTTAAAGTTGAAATAACTCGAAATCAAAAGGTTTAAACAAAAATTGCTATAAGACATTTTTTGTTGCAAATTAGTTATAGCATCGACTGGTACCGTATGGCAGACCAGTTAGGCTTACACCCTGTATTTATAGTTTAGAATAGAAGACCACGCGGTCACCACGTTGTTACTACGTGGTGAATATATATATATATATGCGATGTTCCATCTACAGTTCGACCGTTTACGCGATCGAAGAGAACCAACTCAAGTAGGTAACAGAAAGAATTTGGGAGGCAGAAAAGAAACGGCTAGCAACTGTACAGTGGTCCAGTCTTCGGAATACACCTACATCTTGGGAGGACGTGATAAAAGGGTTTCGCCGTAGATCCGGAAGAACAGAAGGGAAGCCGACAGTGGTTCCAATACCGGCGATATAAATTTGAACCGGGGACAGAGGACGACACTAGAAAAACACACAAGGGAGCTGCACAGCGGTGAGGTAGTGGGAAGGAGAAGGGGCAGTCTGAGGAAGAAAAAAGTGGCCTGAGGGAAGGGGGATTGGAGAAGGGTCGAATAGCAAAACGCGGACAACTCCATCATTGATTTCCTAGCCAGGAGGAGGCGGATGCAATAAAACAGAAAAAAAGAGGAGAAATAAAAGGTCGAAGGAAGGAAGAATTCCAGGATCTTTGACTACGGTCCACCTGGATCGAGGGGACCACACCTTTTATCTTGGGAACTGATGAGAAAATAGTTTAACACTTGACCAACCCGCGGGGTATTGAGTGGACCTGAAGAATTTATTTTGTTCCAGTGGGTTAGCTGCCTCTGAAGGAAGACCAAATTTCAAATGCTCAAAATACTATTCTTCATGATTACGGAAAAATGTTATGATGAACATACATCACGCTGCAGTTCAGTACAAGCTGGAAGTCTAGCTATGAGTTTGGAGTAGAGATTAATCATTTTGCTTACCAACATTTCAAGGGGCGTAGAAATCGAAAATCGAACTCCGTATGCCGCACTGCCAACCTAAAGACCGATTTTGAAGAAATTTTGGATATATGAGATCTATTTGGCGTTTTGTGCGCTTGAGCTTTAGGTTATGGTCAGTAATTTCGAAGGGGGAGTTGTAATTTTCAAAACGCCATAACTTTCCGAACAAAGAGGCTGGGGTTAATCAATTTGCTAATAAGTAGCAAATAATTTTTATGGATCGAATGAGACCATCAAAAGCACTGTTGGACCAACCCTTTGGTCCCTGTATGAACTTAGTGATGGACGAATAATAAATCTGAAACGCGGTAATGTAACGAGACCAGTAACAGACAGTCACAAGTTGGGACCGAAAAAATATGCCCTTTAGGCACGTAAAACTGATGTTGCTCTCATCCTTGAGTAAGGTGTGGCCATCTAGTGTCGAGTGAATTTCACGAGCCAGTTTGTATTTACCGCAGTAGTGGGAGGGTACGCACAACCACCACGAAATCAGGAATTGATCAATTCGGCTGTTTCGGTAAAGGAGGTGTGTTTTCAACTGTAGTATTTTCCATTGTAAAATTTCGAAATGATGGCATATTGGAGGTGTTTTCTTAAATGTTTCAACTACGCTCTTTTCATTTTCAACGTTTATCTTATTCACAACATTCCAACGTGAGTTTTATCTGTGACTGTTACTAATCCCGAAAAACCTCGTCTTTCCAATAACAGACACCCCTCTCATACTGATGCAACAAGCCATTTTCATGTTTTCCATTTTTCGCCTTTTACATGATGATGTTTTTCATTGATTTGAAACTTACTCGAACATGAATGAACACTTTCAATCCTCAATTTATGTGGCATGTGAGGGTCATGGGCAAATAACTCACTATAATGTCTCTCTTGCAGCACTTTCCACTTATCAAAACCCCTTCAAGGAGCATGTCGCCTCAAAGCTTACAGTCATACCTTCAATTTGAATATGAATGAATGGTCCTTCAACGACTCAGTGGAAATTTATAGGGAAAGTTGTGTGAATACGGACAATTCTTCCAACATAATATACGAAACATGAATTAGATTATACGAAGAATATGTACCTACGTACTCGTAGAAGATTTACGATACATCGTACAAGTAAGTTTCTGCCTACAGATGTGGAAGGCGTGACGGCGAGTTTAACACTATTAACCAATCTGAATACGTTGTAACAATAATTATTTTCTCCTTTTTATTGGTTTAACGACATCAGTTTGAGGTTGGGCCGATTTTTCTGATTGAAAAAAAATTTTAGCTTTCATTATAAACTTTGGTTTAGGGGAAACACGGCGCTCTGGACAACATCTCCTTCAAGACTGAGCGGTCGTGCGTTCTAAAGCATACCCTTGCGCCGTCTGTTTTATCTCGGGAACCTAACAATAATACTGCCCTCCTTAGTAAAAACGTCCTATGACCATTTTTCAAGTTACGAGAAAATCGCGTTTTAGTTTCGGCTTCTGCGCCACCCAAACCATTGAAGCTTGAGATTTCGTTTTTTGACCATCACCTCTCAAATCTATTCCCCTGTTTTTCCAGTGTATAAACAAATCTTGAAAACTCGTTGCCTGGCCTGTATTAGGTCATTTATGGTCAACATTTGGACATAGAACGTTTTAGCCTAGTACCCATGGACATAGGACAGCTTGTAACAGTGTGATGCTAGCTTAAAATGTCTAATGTCCATTGAGTTTCGAGTATTATTTCAAAAATTTAGTTCAAACTCAAGGTTTTTGGCGACAATCAATTTCTTTGAAGGATCTGCCAAGGAGAGGAAGAGGAATCTACCATATCAAGGATATATCCTTGATATATACACGCGATATATCACGTGAAGGTGATATGCGAGTTACTTACCGTAGGAAGGATTTTGAGGTTATCCATTAAAAAAAATATGTACGTACTAGTAACCTGCTGCAGCTCTAGATCTATTAATTATAACTGGATAGATGAATATGAGATGAAGGTAACCTGAAGATTACATAATTTTGTCGCTAGTATCAGGTACAGTTTTGCTTCCGAGTCTACCAAGGTAGCGGAAGCTTTGTTTTCACTTTTCAAGGAAGAAAAAAAAAGTTCTCTAAAATCAAAATTTTCACTTTTTGTTTTGCGTTTTAGACCTTTCTGAACAATTTTGGTTCCGTGTATGTCTGTCTGTGTGTCTGTCCGTCTGTCATGAATTCCTTGTAACGCGCATAACTATACGAAGTTATTGTCCAATTTCTATGAAATTTTCAGGGATTGTGCGGGTTGATGTGTAGACGGTCCCCTATGAAGATCATCATCCTCGGACTGATAGAAGTGACTGCGCATGCGCAAACGTTAATTCCTTGTAACGGCCATAACTTCTACATTTTCCATCTGATTTCAATGAAATTTTCAGGAATGTTACAGATTAATTATTATATGGTCCCCTATGAAAATCATCACTTTCGTACTGATAGTAGTCACTGCCCATGCGCAAACGTGAATTTCCTTGTAACGGCCATAACTTCCACATTTTCAACCTGATTTCGATGAAATTTTCAGGGATGTTACAGATCAGTGTTTAAATGGTCCCCTATGAAAATCATTACCCCCGGACTGATAGTAGCCGATGCGCATGCGCGAACGTGAATTGCTTGTAACAGCCATAACTTCCACAATTTCTCCCCGATTTCGATGACATTTTCAGGGATTACGCGGATTAGGTTGTAGATGGTCTCCAATGAAAATCAAGGCCTTAAAATTCACAGTAGCCTCTGCGCATGCGCAAACGTAAAATCCTTGTAACAGCCGTACATTTGTCGCTCTCGCGTGTGACGTGAGAATCTCAAATCCCATTCAACCAACCCCTTTATAGATCAGTGAGCAATGCTCTGGACTCCCGCCCAGGAGTCCCAGGTTCGACTCCCACTTAAGCTAAACAATTTTTTGATCCAATCACTACGCACATTTTTCGTCCGAATTTGATGAAATTTTCTAGGATTATCCAGATTAGCGTGTAGATGGTCCCCTATGAGGGTAGTGAATGGTACTTAGAGATTTGTGTTTTCAGATTAACTGCTATGCATCGGATCATCTATATAATCGGGTTATGGATACGAGGAAGCTATGTGCCACACCCACTTGGCATTCTGACTAGGATCCATTCCGTGGATAAATAAATCACAAAAACTCGCTAGATAACGTTTTGCACAAGACAGAGGACACGAGGGCCGGTGTTTACCTTAGTGAGAATATGACTTGCCGCTCTTTTGTATTCTTATCTGATAAGTATTGTTGTTGTTGTATACATTTCATTGGTCTTGAACAGGCTAGAGCGTCCTATGTCCGTGATATTCTCACAACGGACATTTTAGCCTAGTACGATCAACTTTCCTAATGCTGTGTACTAAGCTAGAACGTCTTATGTCCCTGATTTTCCTCTCCATAGGACGTTTAAGCCTAGTAGGACTTAATTAGGACGTTTTAGCCTATAATGGGTATGTGAAACTTGATAAATGGACATAGGACAAATCGATTATTGAAGCCTTTTCTGTGGACATAAAGCGTTCTAGCTTTGCTCAAAAGTTGCGCCTGATCGAGAGCTACAACACGGTGTCCTCATCTCAAAAAGTGCAAAAATGGCCATAGGACGTTCTTACTAAGGAGGGCAGAATAGGTTTAATATTATCACAGCCTTTTGGTTTATTATTTTCAATAATGAACCTTCTGAATCGACCAAGAAAACAGAATTTTCAACCCCCCTCAAAATTTGTTGGTTTACGTTTCAAGGTACGTAGAATCCAAAAATCGAATAAAAATTTGGCCGTCCGTCCGCCGTACGCGACACTTTCTCCAGTTAGCATTGACCGATTTTGATGAAATTTGATATGTGGGCTCCATTTGGAGTCTAGTTGTGCTCCGAAGATTTAGGTTGATGTTGGTCACATCTAAGGGTTGACATTTTGTAGACGCCCTAACTCACAAAATTTTGATATAAAGGTATTGTTTTTCCATCAATTTAAGATAGTAGTGAATTTTTAGAATTTTTAGAGACCACGTGGAGCGCTGTAGGACAAACCGTTTGCTCCCTACGCGAACTTAAGGGTTGGTCGTACCTACGATAAATCAGAAACTCGAGAGTGAATCGTAAGAGAGGTCTAATCTCCGTTCAAATTATAGCAGACCGAAATGCGATCGATGTTTTTTTCCATGTAGGTTGGTGGTAACAATGGCAAAGCCATGTTCTTTCCAGACGAGTGATCTATATAGAAATTAATAAACCTTAGTGTAATAATTTGCAGCGTTTTTTCATACTAACTCGAATTTAGGAACATGGAACGATGGAACATTGTGATAAGCTACATGAGCTAATATTATCCGTTTTGATGAGTAACTAATAATTCCAATTACTGTATTTCTGTACTGTGAATTTTGAGAAAGAATTAAGAACAATGGTATCTCATTGTATCGTACAATATGATTTTCGAAAAAAACTTCAGAAATCATTTTTGAATATTCCAAAACAGATTTGAGTGAAAAAAAGTCTGTTTTAAAATTGTTTCCATTCCAATAACTCCATTTCCTGAAAATTTGCTAAGAATCAAAAAGTTTGGTGATGAATAGAAACGAGAACAATATGCTAAAACTCGAGCCCATTTATTCAGTCATTTATGGTCCACATATTCTTCAATATATTTTTTTCAAGGGTGAAAAATATTTTCTTTTGCTTCCGAGTCTACCAAGGTAGCGGAAGCTTTGTTTTCACTTTTCAAGGACGAAAAAAAAAAATTCTCCAAAATCAAAATTTCCACTCGCGTTTTGCGTTTTAGACCTTTCTGAACAATTTTGGTTCCGTGTCTGTCTGTCTGTCTGTGTGTCTGTCATGAATTCCTTGTAACGCGCATAACTGTACGAAGTTATTGTCCGATTTCTATGACATTTTCAGGGATTGTGCGGGATGGTGTGTAGACGGTCCCCAATGAAAATCATCATCCCCGGACTGATAGAAGCAACTGCGCATGCGCAAAAGTGAATTCCTTGTAACGGCCATAACTTCTACATTTTCCATCCGATTTCGATGAAATTTTCAGGGATGTTACAAACTAGTATTTAGATGATCGCCTATGAAAATCATCACCTTCGGACTGATAAAAGCAACTGCGCATGCGCAAAAGTGAATTCCTTGTAACGGCCATAACTTCCACATTTTCCACCCGATTTCGATGAAATTTTCAGGGATTATGTGGATTAGGTTTTAAATAGTCTTCTATGAAAATCATCATCCCAGGACTGATAGAAGCGACTGCGCATGCGCAAACGTGAATTACTTGTAACAGCCGTAAATTCAACTGTCCCTCAGGGGTCGCGGGTTCGAATCCCAGCCGAGGCTAAGTATTTTTTTGATCCAATCACACATCTACTCACTTAATTTTTCATCCGAATTTGATGAAATTTTCTAGGATTGTTTAGATTAGCGTGTAGATGGTCCCCTATGAGGGTAGTGGAAGGTACTTAGAGATTGATGTTTTGAGATTAACAACTATGCATCTGATCATCGATATAGTCGGGTTATGAATACGAGGAAGCTATGTGCCACACCCACTTGGCAGACTTTTTTTATCACAATCATTACACCAAGGATGATAATTGTTTTCTTGTCTTGTGAGGAAAACAGGAGCCGAAAATCGTGATTTGGTTTATTAACCCCAAAAATTAACTTTTAGAATTGAGCAAGAAAAGTTGTTTCTACTAACTAAATTTGTTGGTTTACTTTTCAAGGTGCGCAGAACCCGAAAATCAAATAAAACCATTTTCTTCCGCCTATGGATCAATTTTGAGGAAATTTGATATATCGGCTCCAGGTTTAGTTGTGGCTCAAAGCTATTGGTTATTGACAGTCACTTCTAATAGATGAAAAATAGGGATTGTAATGTAGCTCGACAACAATCGATATAAAGGTATTATTGCTCCCGAGTCTACCAAGGTAGCGGAAAACAAAGGTTTTCTCTTTTCAAGATTGAAAACAAATTTTCTCCAAATACAAAATTTTCACTCGCGTTTTAAGTTTCAGACCTTTCTGAACAATTTTGGTTCCGTGTCTGTCTGTGTGTCTGTCATGAAATCGTTGTCACAGCAATAACTTCTACAAATCTCAGCCGATTTCGATGAAATTTTCAGGGATTGTGCAGGTAGGCGTGTAGATGATCTCCTGTGAAAATCGTTGCTCCCAGACTGATAGTTGCCACAGCGCATGCGCAAACATGTATTTCCTTGTTACAACCATAACATCTATATTTCCCATCTGATTTCGATGAAATTTTCAGGAGTTATGCGAGATGAGGTGGAGATGGTCCGCTATGAAAATCATGGCCCCTCAAATTCAAAGTATTTTGTAAGCATGCGCAAACGTGAAATCCTTATAACAGCCATACCTTCTACATTTTCCAACAACATTTAGAGATTGTGCGGGTTGACGTGTAGAGTCCTCTATGAGGGTAGTGCAAGATACTAGAGATTGATGTTTAGAGATTAACTACTTTGCCCTGGATCATCTATACAATCGGGTTATGGATACGATGAAGCTATGTGCCACACCCACTAGGCAGACTTTCTTTTCACTTATTTAGAACTAGCTGAAAAGCCTTCTAACAGTAGGTTAAGGATGATTCCTCCGACTCTCTCCTCCACCCACTCCCTCCGACTCCTCCCGCCCCCAACTCCTCCCGTCTCCGATTCCGCCGACTCTCTCCTCTCCCAGACCCCTCCGTGCATACGTACGTACGTACGTACGGTTGGCGTTTTATGTATATAGATAGATAGAACTGAAATTTCAGAATAATTGAGACCACCTAGAGCTCTTAGGACTAGTTAATTATAACAGGTGCAGTAATATTTATATTATGACATTTATGATTAAATGATGAATTTATATGTAGAGTTGATTGTATCAATATTTAGATATCTACACGGCGAATGCTATCTCATCGCTCACGCCGTTCATGTTATGTACTGCTCGTCGCAGATCTCTCGGGTTCTTCAATGATTCCTGCTGTCGATAAGAGTCAGTTCGTATTTGAGCTCCAAAGTAACCGCATACCCTCCATCTTGTGGATTCGTACTCGAATATCATTCAGGTGTATTTGATTTCTTCATATACAGGTATGATAGATGGTTATCGTTTGATTTATAAGTTCCTTTACAATTTTTGTCCAATAATCGTATTCTTATTTTTGAAATAAATACGCTTCATTTACAGATCGAGCGTGACAATATTTCGAGCCTAAATCCTAGAAATCAAATACACAAACTCATTCCGCACCAATAAGGACGATGTTGAAGTATCAGGTTCACCTTGCAGCGGAAGCCAGCAGTACAGCGGAGAAGACGACTGTTATAAAACTGAAGGCAATTAGAGCAGTGAACGAAGAAACTTGGTAAAGTTTTCCGGAAGAGTTGCAAGCAATGTGTCATCATACAAAATTAAGCGGACTCGCCCCAATAAAAAACGCTGCAAATTATTACACAAAAGTTTATTATTTTTCTATATAGATCACTCGTCTGCCAAGAACACGGCTTTGCCATTGTTACCACCAACCAAGTTGAAGAAAAACATCGATCGCATTTCGGTCAGCTAACATTAGAACGGAGATTAGGCCTCTTTTGCGTTTCACACCCGTGTTTCTGATTCATCGTACGTCCAACCCTTAAATTCTCGTAGGGAGCGAACGGTTCGTCCTACAGGGCTCCGCGTGGTCTCGAAAAATTCTAAAAATTCAATACTATCCTAAATTGATGGAAGAACAATACCTTTATATCAAAACAATTATGTGTATTTCATTTCTTCATGTACAAGTATGTTAAATGAGAACATCCAGAGCCTGAAAACTGAATATTCGAAATATGTGAAATCTCGTCCCTTTTAATGAGACTGTTATCCGCCTAGTGGGTGTAGCACGTAGCTTCCTCAACATCCACAACATGGTTGGTTAGGCGATCTTATGACAGGTGGTCAGAACTACCAATCACCCAACCAAACATGAGGAAAGTTATTAAGTTATTCAGGAAACTAATTTTGAATTTAAATTGAAGACCACTGAAAAGTGAAAAAAAAAAACAAATTACAGAAAAATGATAAAATAAAAACATTTTTAAGAAAAAAAGGAATGACCTCAAAACTGATGATAGCAAACCACTAAAAAAGATGAAAATAATAATTACAAAATATTCTGATAGATTGGCAGGTAAGAAAGCAATGATAAAACCACTCAGAGAGCCAAATCGCTTATTGTGATGTTAATCAAAAAACGCTGCAAATTATTACACAAAGGTTTATTATTTTTCTGCATGGATCATACAAAGAAAGAAAGAAATTAACTTTCCATCGTCACTACCTACCAACCATATTTCGCTTCAGAATCAAGTTTATCTTGGGGAAATAAACGCTTCACACTCAATTTGAAGAGATAAAGGGCTGTGGGCGATCACATTAGGAAATTTCATTTCTGGTTGCAAAGGACGCAAAACTGAGTGCAACTTTAGAAACGAACAACGATCGCATTTTGGTAAGCTGAAATTCGAATGGAGATTAGGCCTCTTTTGCGATTCACACTCGTGAGTTTGATTTATTGTAAGTTCTCACGAGGATCGAACGGTTTGTCCTACATAGCTCTGGGTGGTCTCATTCGATTCCAAACATGCGATACTATTTTGAATTGATGAAAACACAATACCTTTATATCAGAAGTTTTTGAGCTAGGGTGTTTTGAACATTTAAACAAACAGCAGACGAACAACTAGACCCTAAATGGATATACCAAATCTATAAATATACCAAATTTCATCCAAATCGGTCCATGGGAACTAGAAGGAAAGTGCCGCGTACGGCGGACGGACGGCAACATTTTAATTCGAGTTAGTTTTTTGGTTTATTTATTTATTTATTTTTTTTTTTTGGTTTTTTTTCTTTGTTTTGGTTAATTATTATTAACCTTCGGAATCGACCAAGAAAAAAAATGTTTAACCGAGCTTCGTCCATCGACATTCCCATGATCCCTTCTACTATATTACGACATTAAATGAAACATGGAAAAAAAAAAATTATACGTTCATGATTAGGTGAAAGATGTCAAATTACGATGATTATTGGAGGATTCAAGTGGTGGATTCCTTGGTGGTTGGCGGGCAAGTAAAAAAGAGTGAAAACTGAAAGTCCCCTCGGGATTTCTGCAGCAAGTAGTCATCGAGACGATAGGTCGGCTGGATTCAATTACTTAAAATCACAATTTCAAATGAAGTTGGGAAGAAGGAAAACCAAGTAGAAGAGAGATAGAGAGCAAGGATTCTCTCTCTTGTCGGAGCGAGAGGGAGAGACAGTTATAAAAGTTTGTCTCTGGTCAACCCCCTCTCCATCTCTCGAATGTCTGAAAATGCATCATCAGCGGGAAACTTGCTCTCAAGTAATTTCATTATCGAAAAACAAGAGTGATCTCCATAACCGAGTTGTAAAACTCAATTATGAGGCCGGGAGACCGGAGAAGTGCTTCAGCTCTTCCTATCAACCTCACAGCTCCACCTTCCTCACTCTCTTCTCTTTTATCGTAGCAATTTTTTCCCCTTTCTTCTTTCCCTGAGCCAACTGGCTTTAATTGTGAATCGAAATAAACAATCTATATTTGCCTGGACGTTCCTTGTTCCTCACTATTCTCAACTCCACGGATAAACGAATCATATCGATAATTTATCTTTTGCTTCCGAGTCTACCAATGTAGAGGAAGCTTTGTTTTCACTTTTCAAGGTTGAAAAAAAAGGTCTCCAGCAGCAAAAACTCCACTCGCGTTTTACGTTTAAGACCTTCCTGAACAAATTTGGTTCCGTGTCTGTGTGTCTGTTATGAATTCCTTGCCACAGCCATAACTTTTACAATTTTCATCCGATTTTGATGAAATTTTCAGGGATTGTGCGCGATGGCGTGTAGATGGTGAAATGATATGACCCCTATGAAAATCATTACCCCCCTGACTGATAGTAGCCGCTGCGCATGGGCCAACGTAAAATCCTTGCCACAGCCATAACTTCCACATTTCTCATCCGATTTCGATGAAATTTTCAAGGATTATGCGAATTGGCGTGAAGATGGTCCCCTATGAAAATCATCACCTCCAGACTGATAGTAGCCGCTGCGCATGCGCAAACGTGAAAAACTTGCCACAGCCATGACTTCCACATTTCTCATCCGATTTCCATGACATTTTTAGGAATTGTGTGGGTTGGTTTGGAGATGGTCCCCTATGAATATCATGGCCCCCATTGAGAGTATTTTGAGCTCAAGCGCAAACGTGAAATCCTTGTAACAGCCATAACTTCTACATTTTCCAACAATATTTTGAGATTGTGCAGATTGATTTTTGTGATAGTGGTGGGTACTTAAAAGTTGATGTGTTGAGATTAACTGCTAATCATCGGATTGTCTATACAATCGGGTTATGGATACGAGGAAGCTATGTGCCACACCCACTAGGCATTTTTGTTTAATTAGCGTTTCAAAAATAAGGGGGGATTCCTTATCGTTAATGTGTTGATGGTGTTTTGTTTTAAGGGTGACTCTTATATTATTAATTAATTAGACGGACTCACGGACAAGACCATTCATTCAAGAAAGCACAGACGAGAAAGAGAGCCACTTCATCGCCCACTGCATCCGTGAAAAAGACAACGCCTTATATATTATATTAATGCCTTATAAATATATTATAGTACCAACGTATATTTATTATTATTGTTTTTGTTATTAACTAATAGCATAGTACCATCAATTTATTTGTATTTATAATTATAAAATAAATGTAAATAATATTTTCAATATTACCTACTACATGCTCCTTTTTTAGGTTATATAATTGTTTACACATTTTTCTTAACAACTTTAATACATACCCTACACAAAACATTGTGTATATAAAAATAAACACAAACACATATTTGACTTCAATAATGATTAGAAACAACAATGTTACTAGAATCTTGAATGAGTAGGAGCCTTCACTGCTCTTCCACTCCTGGTTACAACAGAATTGTTTGAATCTATTGCACCGGTTTTTGTAGCAAAGTGAGGAGACAGGATAGTTGACGATTGTGGCTGAATAATTGAGCGATTATTATCCAATGGACTTGAGGATCTCGTGGTTCCGTGATTTTGTGCTGATTCGAAATGTACACTTGGTTTATCAAGTAAGAACTTTCTATTTCGCCTATATTCTCCATTTTTGCTCTGAACAATTTAGGTTCGAGGACCAGAAAAACTTACAACTTTTGCTGGCTCCCTGTTATGTTTTGGCGTTTTTTTTTGTATAAGATATTCTGCCCAATTCTCAAATTTGATAGAGGACGAGTTTTTCTATCAAAATACATTTTTGACTTTGCTTGTCTTGCGGCGGAATACTCTTTCTGCCTTCGAAAATTAACAGTTTTAGGAACAAGCAAGTTACGAACAATTGGTATCGTACATCTTAGACGACGAGACATCAATAGTTTTGCAGGAGATTCAATATCACTGTTAGGTGTGTTGGTGTAGTGAAGGAGAGCTAAATGCGGATCACTTCCTGCATCTTTACATTTACGGAGTATACTATTACATATTTTGACTCCACTTTCTGATTGACCATTGCTTCTTGCGTGATAGGGACTTGATTCTAAGTGGGTGGAAAACCAAGCTTTTTTAAATTCATCAAATGTTCTTGAATCCCAAGGGGGACCTGTATCAGTGACGAGAAATTCAGGAATACCATGACGAGAGAATATGGGTTTTAGACTATTGATTACAACGGTTGCATTTATGGACGTAAGGTTGAAAATTTCAATAAATTTAGAAAAGTAGTCCATAACTACCATGTACTTTTTATCATCAAAATCGAAAAAATCCGCTCCTACCCTCTGCTAGGGTAAAGATGGCATATCATGACATTGCAATGGTTCATCGCGTTGATGAGGACTAAACTTGATATAAGATGAGCAATTTTCGATGAAATTTTTAATTTCAGACGCCATGTTCGTCCAAAATAAAACACCTCTAACTAGAGCTTTACAGCGTTCCACACCCATGTGACCGGTATGAATTTTGCTTAAAAAGCTGTTCCTGAGACAGACGGGTACTACAATAGTAGTATTTTTATGAATGATGCCTTTGCTTACATAATTATATTATAATCCTGCTTGATATGACCAATACTTCTTAGCTAAATTATTGACCGAATTTTTGTTAGATGGTCAGCCGTTTTGACAATAATCTTTGACAATTGACGAAGTTTCGTCAATTTCTGTTGCATTTTTTATATCAGTGAGCGTAGTGTTAGAGACAGGAACAGATTCTGTTACTAAATAAAATTTAGTACCACATAAATTTTATACATATATATAAATATAAATATATATATATCTAAATTATTATATATTATAAAAATTATAATATTAATTATTATATATATATATAAATTTTATATATATAATTTAGTACTACATAAATTTTATGTCAACGGTTATTTTCTCATCAAGCAAATCATCCGTTTCAGGTATAGCTGCACGAGACAATGTATCAGCAACATATAGGTATCTTCCTGGCTTATATACCATATTCAAATCATAGAGTTGTATTTGCAAGAACATGCGTTGCCACAGCCACAGCCATAATTTCTACAACTCTCATCCGATTTCAATGAAATTGTCATTCATTGTGCGGGTTGGCGTGTAGTTGGTCCCTTATGTAAATCATCGCCCCCGGACTGATAGTAGCCGCTGCGCATGCGCAAAAGTACATTTCCTTGTTATAGCCATAACTTCTACATTTTCCAACAATATTCAGAGATTGTGCGGGTTGACTTGTAGAGTCCCCTATGAGGGTAGTGCAAGGTATTTAGAGATTGATGTTTTTAGATCAACTACTATGCATCGGATCGACTATACTGAAGATTTAGTGGTGACCTACAACGGTTTTAATTTAGTAATTTATAAATCTGACTCCAATGGTATATGCAAAATGGCCGGAAATATTTTAGAGAGAAAATATATTTTTGTAACGCCAATTTGAAAATTAGAACTGACAACTTTTTGAATCTTGGATCTTGAAACTTGACTTTTGACTGACTGACACTGACTGACAACGAAATTTCTTGAATTCAAAAACAGTAACCAAAAATCCAACAGGTGTAAAAACACAAAAATAAACTGTAGTAACCGCTACAGGAGTCCCCCTCCGTCGTTACTGCAAGTTAGAATGGCTTGTGCCTGAGTCGGCAATCGTTGTAGCCATAACGATTTTAAAATTGCGTCACTTACTCTACCGGCAGACAGGTCTCTCATTTCTCTTAGTAGATGGCTTGGTCGTCAATCTCCTAGTTCCAGTTCACTCAATAACTTCCGTAGTTGTTTTTCTTCGAAGACTAGGAATTGCTCTTCAAGTCTAGCGCGGAGCTCTGCGTACATGTTGGTTGCTGGAGGATTCAGGATCACATCGCTAACCTGGGAAAGTACATCACTGGAGATGGCGCCAACACGAGTACGATATTTTGTTAAGTCACTGGTAATACCTGCATTGAAGAATTGGGATTCAATCTGGCGGAACCAGAGTCTGGGGTTTGCTTTCCAGAACGGCGGAACCTTGACTGCAACTCTCCCAACTTGAAGCGCGCCTTCAGCAGCTGGCGCATGATCAACAGGTGCCGGTGGAATCGAATTGTTATGAGCCATGATGCAAAATTTTGATCACGTCGGGGTCACCACTTGAAGGTTTAGTGGTGACCTACAACGATTTTAATTTAGTAATTTATAAATCTGACTCCAATAATATATGCAAAATGGCCGGAAATATTTGAGAGAGAAAATATATTTTTGTAACGCAAATTTGAAAATTAGAACTGACAACTTTTTGAATCTTGAATCTTGAAACTTGACTTTTGACTGACTGACAATGAAATTTCTTGAATTCAAAAACAGTAACCAAAAATCCAACAGGTGTAAAAACACAAAAATAAACTGTAGTAACCGCTACAATACAATGGGGTTATGTATTCGAGGAAGCTATGTGCCACACCCACTTGGCAGACGTTTCTAGTTGTTATCAATTACTGTGGTTGACCCGTCGCAGAGTAGGTACTCATCGCTCGTGTCTTGCAGTGCTACGAGAACTTACATGATGTGGGATGCGTTAGTATTCTTGTATTGTTCTGCTCCTAATCATTTCGATTGTATTGGATTGGATAGACCACGAAAATGATGATGAGAATTGAACGTTGACTACCATTTTCTGAGCTCATCTTTCTTAAGTTATCGAAGAATAACACAGAAAAAATGGAGACTGAAGAGAGGATGTCGGGACGGATGAAAAGTTACTGTTTACGGTGCTTTCAATCAAATCAAAGTAATTACTAAGAAAGGACCCTGACGAGGAGTGGAAGTAGAATCCATCGACAAACATATCTTGAAGAGCATGAAACATAATGGGACAGAAGGGGGGCCTGGCCCTGAAGGATAACGTTGACTCTGCCCCCCACAATTCATCCCATCACTCCGTCGAGCTTTTCTTCAATGAACCTATCTGAGAAATGGAGATACTTGGTACACAACTTTTTCCCTCCGTCGACTGCGGAAGAGACATTTTAATAACATTTTCCTCTAATCTGTTCAGCTATAGTACCTACCTTCTGGGAGCTCTGCAAACACCATCCTTTCGCGTTCCTCAAAAACACGTCTTTCATCCCTCAATTAGAAGACTTGATTATTATTATTATAATTCCTGAAATCATGGATTGTGTGGCAGTTTTTCCTGTCGTCCATACGTTTAGTCGCCCATTATTTCCGTTTATGCTTGCTTTCCAGGAAACGAATATTAAGTACACTATAATACGTAAAGTATGTTATTTACTTAATAAATTATTATTTGCTAAACAACAACCTACATCGGAGGCGATTCACAATGTTATTGTGCCTTAAAATAACATCATAATGGGAACATCTTTCAGTCCAATCCAGGCACGGTTTATCAAGGAAAACAACTTCGAAAACGCGTCACTTTCATAGTCAATTTTGGTTTATTATTTTCAATAATGAACCTTTAGAATCGACCAATAAAAAAAATGTTTAACACTTCAATTTGAGATTCTATTGAAATTTTAGAATTTTTTGACACAATCGGGTTATGGATACAAGGAAGCTATGTGCCTTACCCACTTGGCAAAGGTTTGAGATTTTGGTTTATTATTTTCAATAATGAAAATAACAAAAAAATACTTGGGCGCAATTGCGCAGCATTGACACTAACTTCATTTTTCCATATGAACCCCCCCTTTTGGTTTATTATCATCAATAATGAACCTTTGGAATCGATCAAGAAAAAAAATTGTTAACCGCCCCCTCAAAATTTGTTGGTTTACGTTTCAAGGTACTTAAAATCCAAAAATCGGATAAAAATGTTGCCGTCCGTCCGCCGTACGCGGCACTTCCCTTAGTTCCCATGGACTGATTAGGATGAAATTTGGTATATGGGCTCCATTTGAGGTCTAGTTGTGCCCCGAAGCTTTTGGTTAATTTCAGTCACTTCTAAAGGTTTAAGTATTGAAAATGATTGAATTTGTTAGAATCAAATGGGACCACTCAGAGCTCTGTAGGACAAACCGTTCACCCCCTACGAGAACATAAGGTTGGGCTTATGATACGTCAGAAACACGAGTGTGAATCACAAAATTATGAAAATACAAAAATAGTAAAATAAAAAACTTTTTAACAAAAAAACGGACCGACCTCAAAACTGATGATGGCATCCCACTAAAAAGGAAAAAATAATAACGACAACTTATTCAGTTAGGTTGGTAGGTAGGTACGCAGTGAAGTCGCCGCCGTGCCCATCTGCAGAAACAAACATACACAAGTAGATTCCACTTCCATCTGGTTAGTATTACAACATGGGTCGATAGTGCAATACAAAACATGAATGAGAGTGGGTACCTATCATTGAGGTAATGCATGTGTTCCAAAACGATTAGGTAGTACGTCACTGCTGTCGTATGAAGGAGGATGGGAGAGTGACAATAAGTGTGAATCCCCGTACGAAATGTTGGGATTCGAACAAACCATCTCTTGATTAGATAGTATCTAATAGTTATTTATCTAATTATACCTGATCAATCTTTGATTACATAATATCTAATTAATCTTATATTCCATGTATGGCATATTGAATGTAGAATTGTCTAGATCATGATGTGGGTTTGTGATATGAGTTCATACTCAAATGAACCAGTTAGTGTTACAACATGCGTCGATAGTGCAATACAAAACAGGATTAAGGGTAGGTAAGTAAGTAAACAACCTTCTCATGTTCAATTTTTATCCAACTGCCATTTTTGGTGACGCAGACGTCTTCAGCTGTTATCAAAGGAAATATTCTTACTGAGATTCACACTTATTGTCACACTCTCATCCTCCTTCATACGACAGCAGTGACGTACTACCTAATCGTTTTGGAACACATGCATTACTTCAATGATAGGTACCCACTCTCATTCATGTTTTGTATTGCACTATCGACCCATGTTGTAATACTAACCAGATGGACTACTACTTGTGTATGTTTGTTTCTGCAGATGGGCACGGCGGCGACTTCACTGCGTACCTACCTACCAACCTAACTGAATAAGTTGTCGTTATTATTTTTTCCTTTTTAGTGGGATGCCATCATCAGTTTTGAGGTCGGTCCGTTTTTTTGTTAAAAAGTTTTTTATTTTACTATTTTTGTATTTTCATAATTTTTTATTTTTTACTTTTTAGTGGTTTTTTAAATTTATTTTTAAAATTTAATTTTTTAAATCATTTGATTTAATCTTTAACTTATTAATTTTTCGACTTTAATTATTTTAATTTTACATAACTTACCTACTACCAAGTACTTTTGTTTAAGTTTTCAAATCATTCGTTTTAATTTTTAACTCATTAATTTTTTCGACTTTTATTATATAATTTTTTTCTTAATTTTACATAATTTACCTTCTACCAAGTACGTTTGTTTAAAGTCGGTATTCTTTGAGTTACCGACCGTTAACCTTTTTTCGACATTTTTCGCTATTTTTCTTTTTTAAATCTTTTACTTGTATTTTTTAATCACTAATGGTTTTTTTAATGTGGAATTAATTATTACTTTTTGAGGTTTTTTTATGAAGGTAGTAGGTAACATTATTGTTTAATTTTTACATTTTATTTTAGTACCTATACCTACAGTATTATTGTTTAAAGTAGTTATTAGTGAGTCCAAAAAATTGTTAAACATATTGTTTAGTAATGCATGCATTCCAGGAGACGTCCCATTGGATAAGCATTAAGTCAATTAGAACCTGTTGGTGAGCGAGAAAACACGCATTATTATTTCCCTTCCTCCTGCACCAAACTGTTTCACTCAACGAAAGTAAAATGGGGGCGATGATGTCCGTAGAGGAGTATCTACACTCAAATCCGCGCAATCCCAGAAAATACCATCGAAATCAGATGGAAAATGTAGAAAGTATAGCTCTTACAGGGAATTCACGTTTGCGCATGCGCAGTGGCTATTATCAGTTCCTTGGCAATGCTTTTCATCGGGGACCATCTATACCTATGCCAATTTGCATAGTCTCTGAGAATTTTATTGAAATCGGATGGAAAATGTGGAAATGATGGCTGCTACAAGGAAATTATCGTTTGCACATGCGCAGCGGCTATCAGTCCGGGGGCGATGATTTTCATAGGGGACCATCTACACGCCAACTCGTACAATCTCTGAAAATTTCATCGGAATCGGACTTGAACTTCATATTTTAGCCCGCTGCAACAGGTTTTGGATGATGAGAAGGCTAAGTGCTAGACCCACTTGGTAGTCTACCGAAATTTGATGGTTATCGGAAACCCCCTCATAAAGCATCTCATTTTTTGTGAAGCTTAGAATCGGACCTTAAATTTGAATGTACCTACACAAACATGTACAAAAATGTACAATGAGTCGGGAAACTCGTCTTTCAATGAAATGTTAAAGTTATTTTCAAAATTGAGTTCAATTTCATTTTTTGAAATTAAAATTTTGCTTCATAATCAAGTTTATCTTGAAGAAATGAGCGTTTCACTCTTAATGGGGAGGATGGTCCCCAATGAATGAGAGGGTGGTCCCCCTTGAATTTGTTGAGGGGCGGCAGGCGTCCGAGAATATGCCGGAGGTGACGGGCGGGTGGGTGGCGGTGGGCGGGGGGTGGGACGAGCGGGTGGGTGGCTTCGACGAGTCGGGCGGGGGGAGAGGATGCGGAACAATCTTCCGAAAAAACACGTTTTTTGAACTATTTTCACAAAATTTCGATACTTTTAACAAAGCAAAATGAAATCTGATTAAAACGGGACCACTATGGATACTTGTAGAACACTTTTCGAAAAGAATCAGGCAGATTGGTGGCCGAATAAGAAACTGCTAGTGGTACAAACATACAGAAAAAAAAAAAAATCGTCGTCCCATGACACACCGAACTGTATACCTCCTTCCTTCGGCGCGGCTTCGCCGCGCATGAAGTCGGTCAAAAAGAGGCCAAATCTCTGGTCAAATTCCATCTAACCAAAATGCGATTGTGGCTCGTTTCTTCAAGTTGCACTCAGTTTTGCGTCCTTAGCAAGCAGTAACCAAATTTCCTAATGAATGGCATTCACACCTCTTTATTTCTCCGAACTGAGTGTTAAGCGTTTAGTGCTTACAAATAAACTTGATTGTGATGTGGTTAAGTAGTACTTATGGTTGGTACTGAAGAAA
Organism: Apolygus lucorum; assembly: GCA_009739505.2. Lineage (NCBI taxonomy): Eukaryota > Metazoa > Arthropoda > Insecta > Hemiptera > Miridae > Apolygus > Apolygus lucorum. Next base: position 106,092,611 of record CM019167.2, on the reverse strand, counting down.
AAATAAATAAAAAATAGTAACAATGCAGAGCCATGTTCTTTGCAGACGAGTGGACTATACAGGGTGTCTACACTTTCGATGGGCATAACTTCAGGGTTCGATTCTACAAGGTATTTCCAACAAAAAATGTCTCTTAGCAATTTTCTTTTAACCCACTCAAAATTCCTTTTTTTTCACTTCAAAGTTTTTCTTCGCTTTTTCGACCTTACGGCACTGATATGGTCATCACTCCCTTATTTCTCCTGAACATTCAAGCCTGACTACACCAATAGAAAGAGCGTTAAATTCCCAAGCTACCTAGTACAAAATCAAAATATTTCAGCAATAAAATAGTTTCAAAAAATCAAGTCAAAGCCAACTTTAAAAATTTTTTGAAACTTGACTTTCTTCGACCAAAGTTTTCACTCTAAATCCCTGCCCATTTCGATGGGCACTCTTCGGAGAAAACATGCTCAAATTGTCAGCTTCTCAACGGCCTATCAATTTTTCTTTTTAACATTCAAATTGGAAGAGTAAATCAAGTTTGAATGTCAGAAAACGTGTGTTTTACAAGCAAATCCAGTGTTTCAAGCGGTTTATAGTCCCCCTCGACCTCAAGATGGCTTGACGATTTTGGTATCATTTCCTATGTAATTTGTTATGCTGAATCAAATAGTGATACTTCCGAATGGTTCCGACTGCTAGAAAGTGGATTTTTTGAAGAAAACCTTCGTTTTTCGTACATAAAATACGCATTATTCGTAAATGTGGTAGTGAGCATGAAGTAACACCTTTGAACTCAACAAAAACTTCAATCAGCCAGAAATTCGGTGTTTTTATTGAGTAGAAAGGTGTTACTCACTACCACATTTACGAATAATGAGTATTTTATGTACGAAAAACGAAGGTTTTCTTAAAAAAATCCACTTTCTAGCAGTCGGAACCATTCGGAAGAATCACTATTTGATTCAGCATAACAAATTACATAGGAAATGATACCAAAATCGTCAAGCCATCTTGAGGTCGAGGGGGACTATAAACCGCTTGAAACACTGGATTTGCTTGTAAAACACACGTTTTCTGACTTTCAAACTTGATTTACTGTTCCAATTTGAATGTTAAAAAGAAAAATTGATGGACCGTTGAAAAGCTGACAATTAGAGCATGTTTTCTCCGAAGAGCGCCCATCGAAATGGGCAGGGATTTAGAGTGAAATCTTTGGTCGAAGAAAGTCAAGTTTCGAAAAATTTTTAAAGTTGGCTTTTTGACTTGCTTTTTTGAAACTATTTTATTGCTGAAATATTTTGATTTTGCACTAGGTAGCTTGGGAATTTAACGCTCTTTCTATTGGTGTAGTCAGGTTTGAATTTTCAGGAGAAATAAGGGAGTGATGACCATATCAGTGCCGTAAGGTCGAAAACGTGAAAAAAAACTTTGAAGTGGAAAAAAAGGAATTTTGAGTGGGTTAAAAGAAAATTGCTTTGAGACATTTTTTGTTGGAAATACCTTGTAGAATCGAACCCTGAAGTTATGCCCATCCAAAGTGTAGACACCCTGTATAGGAAAAAACCTTTGTGTAATAATTTGAAGTATTTTCACCAGAAAAAAAGCCCTGCATGACTATTAAAAAGTGATGGCGGATGATCTTTTTTCTCATTAGCGAATTTTCGAAAAACTGAAGCTATTGCAATGGTCTCAAAATTTTTAAAATTGACTTTTTCGAAAAACATTTTCACTGAAATCCGTTTTGGAACATTCTGAAACGATCCCTGAAGTTTTGCCAAAAATCATATGAATATATATATATATATATATATACCTATATATACATATGAACCCAGAAATGGAGTAGCCGTGTGGGTACTCTATGAGTTCGTAGAGACGAGTAGAACATGAATATAGACTCCTAAGATCTTCAAAGCATACCCAGTGCATACAGTATGTTGGTATGCTATACTGAAAGTAGAAAAAAACCAACAATAGCCGTGTGGGTACTCTAGGAGTTCGTCGAGACGAGTAGAACATTAATATGGACTCATTTTCACTTTGCTCAATTTTATCAAATTAACTTCCAAAAAATATTCAGAATTTAGAATAAGTTTCAGGGATTCTTTCTTCAGAACAGAATCTCTTTAATTTCGTAATTTCTATGATCCAACGCAGCTTCTACAGTATTTCGATGTTTCAAATAATCTCCATAATGGCATTCTATTACCAAGCCCGATTGCTTCGCGACAGGGTCTATGGATGACCTGTTTGGAGCCAGCAATTTTATTTAGGTAGGTAAGTACTCCACAGGAGGCGAAATACCGCAGCAGGAGAAAAGTAATTGTCATTCGTTACGCGGAACAAAAGTCTCGACTCGCACGGTACCCTCAAGCGTCCTGAACGATTCATGTTTTCAATGGAAGTGGCGTGGTGGGTGGGTAATTATTATGGGAAGCTATTGTTAAACTCCGAGGAGAGGGTTAAACCCGTTACAATGGCATCCTATTGTCCCGTCCCTTCTTCCATTTGATATTAACTTGGACATTCGGAAGGGCCAGCTAACAAAGCCTCGGAGTTCCAAATTATACTCAAAGGTGTCCGAGTGTCCTTTTAGAGCCCGAGGTATGGCGAAAAATTTGGATTTTAGCGTAAGGTATGTGGTGAATTGTGTTGACGCAGTGGTGTTCAACAAAACTACTGAAGTCACATCCAAGAACATATCAGGCCTTTAGAAATCCGTGACTATGGATACCCAACATGCATATTCACTCCGGTACAACAATGTCGTCAGTGAATGATCAGCTAGGTGAAGAATCAAGAATCGTCACACTGGCAGGTGATGTCACAGAGAATTTAACTTAGTTCTGATTGTTTTATGAATATATAGTCTTAGTATTTTACCTTTTAGTTAAACCTCTTTTACTACGAAATAACCTTTTGGTTTAATATTTTCAATAATTCCTAAACCTTTGGAATCGACCAAGAAAAAAAAATGTTTACCCTCCTCAAAATTTATTGGTTTACGTTTCAAGGTACGTAGAATCCGAAGATCGAATAAAAGTGTTTGCGCCCATCCGCCGTACGCGGCACTTTCCTAAGTTAACACGGACCGATTTAGTTGCAACCCGGGTCTAGTAACTAGACACAACTGTTGTGACCCGAAGATTTTGGTTGATGTAGGTCACTTTTAAGGGTCGAAAAATTAACTTTGAAATTTTGAAAACGCCCTAACTCAAAAAATTTTGATATAAAGGTATTGTTTTTCTTTCAATTTAGGATTCTATAGAATTTTTAAAATTTTTTGAGACCACGCGGAGCCCTGTAGGACAAACCGTTCGCTCCCTACGAGAATTTCGGGATTGGACGTACGATTAATCAGAAACACGAGTGTGAATCGCAAAAGAGGCCTAATCTCCGTTCAAATTTTAGCTGACCGAAATGCGATCGACGTTTTTCTTCATGATGGATGGTTGGTGGCTTTGCAGACGAGTGATCGATATAGAAAAATAATAAACCTTTGTGTAATAATTTTCGGCGTTTTACTTAGAAGTAAACCTTTTTGATATTACATTAAACAATTTTCAATTTTTAAAAAAAAATTTTGGCTTTGAATTAAACATTTTCTATTTCTAGTTTAGGAAAGTAAATTTTTGAAAAAAAAAAAACTTAGTTAACTCACAAGAAATTGAAGAGGACCATATGCCAATTCATAAGGGACTATGAATGATCACTGATTCCAACTAAGGTTCGTTTTGAATTGGAGGATGGTCCCTATCAATTTCCTGTTAGTTAATTAGGTTTTCACGTGTTATTTTTCTTCAAAAATTTACTTGCCTGAATGGAAATTGAAACTGTTTACCTAATTCAAAGTGAAAAAGGTTTAACTAGGAGGTGAAAACATATTGTTTATTGATGCATCCATTCCAGTGTACGTCCCATTGGTTAAGGAGTAGTTCTTTCAAGTATCCAACACGTAAATTACCCCCCCCCCCCCCCTCAACACCCTAGCCAGCCTAACACTTCTTGTGTCACCCGCTATGCCAGGAATGGCAGTTGGACGAAAATTCAAACTGAGATGGTTGTTCACTTACTTACTTACTTACTTAGTTCTAGTAAAATTATTGCTCCGAATATGAACAGCTTGCCATCATGCTAGTCGAGCCCCCCCCCCCCCCCCTTATAGCGGTAATAAGTCAGAACACCGCTCTTCCATCTTTCGGTTTTAGTCAGATGTCCGTAGATGTCAAATGTCTCATCTGTATTGGAAATGAAACACTCAAAAACCCACTTTTTTCTACTTGTATTATTGCACCATGTTACAATTTATAAGCAACATTTTTCTAATACGTTTTGTTGTTGTACGTTGAGAAAACTAAGATATTTCATTTAGTACTTACTGTCCTTAAATTCACACTTCATGACGCTCACACTAAATTCAATTTGATCGTGTGGCTTTATTCTCTTTAGTCTTCCAAGCAGATCATCTGAGTTGAGAAGCTAGACGACATCCATATTTACATGATCTTGAAGCCTGAAAGGGTGATTCGCGGCTCGGCTGCGAATGACCTGATTGACAGATTCAGTCTGAAGCTTGTAGTGAAGTTTGTCATTTCTAAAGTATCAGTGTGCATCAACGCAACATCGCAGGACATTATTCTGGAAGCGCTGAATTATGGCTCGGTGGCTCTGGGCCGTGCACCCCCACAGTTGAACACCATGAATCCAGACCGGCTCCAGGGCTTTGCTCATACACTATAATCTTATTGTGGACTAACAATTTTGTCCGTCGGCCCATCAGCCAGTACGTTTTCCAGAATTTAATCAAAAGCCCTTTTCTTCTTGACGTGGGACTTCCACCTTAGTTTGGCATCCAGCGTCATTCCAAGGTCTTATTTGGCATACGGTATCACCTTGTTATCGAGAAAGGCTGTCACATAGTTGATCCTTTTATATCAAACCCCTTAATACGCGGATTCCGGTGTCTACAGTGGCACAAATATTATTTATTTAAAATCCAGAAGTGAACTGATTATGTTCCATGAATTTCAAAGCTTGAGTTCCATCAACAAACCTTAATAGGAAGAAAAATATTGAAAAAAACCTGTATTAATCCCCCATAAACCCCCTTTCCACGCTAATTTCTTGTGTCTTGAAGTAATTTGGAACTGAGATGTTGTCTATGTCGAACAACAAAAAAAAAAAAAAAACTGGTTGAGAACTGGTGACTATGTAGCACTCTCAAGGTATCGTCAGGAAGCTGCTTGTTGTCATTTAATAGCCCCCTGTTCATTCACCTTAGACTCAAATTTCGAAATACCTGTGACGTAGTGCACAACTGGATGGCCAACAATGTCGAACACGAAAAGAACCTCTCAAAACATTTGAGAAATTGAGGACTGAGGAGAGTACATAATATTATGGTAAAAAACGCATTAACGCCGCCTCTCCTACCTTTGAAGGCAAAAATCCGACGAAATATGCGATTTATGGTGTCCTGGCACCATGGTGGCACCACTATTAGTTCCATGGTGGTACATAGAATAATTCATGAAAATCCGGAGGTATAATGAGAATTTTTCCTCAATTTCAAAGATTGGGTACAATGAATAAGCTATGAAGGAACCTCCCCACTCGCCCCCTCCCCTTGCGAATTTTGATACTCTGGTGAAGAAATGAGCAATTTGGTAGATTCCTGAGTCGAACAAGAAAGGAAATACGCAAATCGGTTGGAAGTTGAGGCCTGGACAGATTTTACAAGATTATGCACGCAAGCGCACGTTTTCTTAAAATTAGCCCCCCTCCCCCCCCCTTAAAATGCAAAATTCTAAATTCCGGCGACTTAGTGAACAACTAGATAGTTTTTCGCGTCGAACAAAAAAGAACCACGACAATCGGTTGAAAAACTGAAACGTGTGCAGACGACACAAGATTGTATCACACACACACACACACACACGGACATTCGCCTATGGTTTTTTCGCGGATTTGGATTCAGAATGGTCTAAAACGGATTAGTAAGTGATTTTTTTTTCTGTTGAGTGTTGTCCAACTTGGGACGTTCTGAAAACGGGAAAGAAGAAACGGACCGACCTCAAAACTGACGATGATAAACCACCAAAAAGTTGATAGGTAATAATAATCCCAGCGTATTCAGATTAGTTGGTAGATATGCATTGACAACAATCAATGTCACCAATGTAATACATAAATTACCAGAAAAAAATTATTATCTGATAGTTGTGGGTGCCTTTATTGCAAAAATAGGTTCGTCTAGATAGCTCAATATACAGTAAAGTTCAATTGTTCAATACTCAATTCAATATTAAAGGCCAATGAGACAACCCAGTGCTCTGAACGATCAACGATCAACGAGCGACGTTGGTGAAATTAATCAGAATTACTGATGGAATCCTGGAGCTTGATTTGAGAGCCCCCCCCCCCCCCTCCAGTCATTGGATGTTCATGTTGACAGTTCTCTCGCTTGAGTGCGGTACCTATATCTTGGTAATTTTACCAAGAGTTAAGGACTTAAGGAACTGAAGTTACACTGCGTGTTGGACGAATGATGAAACAGAAACATGAGCGTGAATCACACATGACCGAATTGAGCCGAATTTCAGCTGATCAAATGCGAAACCCAGAACGGAATTTCTCCATGAAGGCACTCACAACTTTGGGATAACGATATTGTGTTGGTAGGTATAGAAACAGCCACCTACCAATGGAGAAGCTGTGTTCGTTGCAGACTGGTGCTATGTAAAGAAACAAAATAAACTGTTGTGTAATAATATACAGAATTTTCACCTAGCCACTTTCGTAGTCAGAATGGCGGGACGTACCACTAGGTCGTTGATGATGAGTCGACTGCTCTACGCGAATTCTGGAATGGTTTGCCTACTGTATGGGGACGAAGCCAGAGGGTGTGCGCCTAACAAGAGGACAAACAAGTTGTTTTACCGGCAAGCAGAAAAGGCGTGGAGGGTTTAACGAGCCCAAGCATGGACCATCGCATGTTAACTCGACTTCCTAATCCGATAGACGCTTTGGGCCTCTCTGTCAATACTGACTTCATTCTCGCAGGGCCTTGAGTTCCTCTTCAGTCTTCCGCTCCGCCCTTTTTTCCCATTCAGAGTCCCTCGTCCTAAACCGTCCCCCGCAAGTCCAGGCTAGGATTTGTAATTCGATTGTCACTAATCCAATTCCTCACCGCTTCTAATCATTCGTTCCTACAACTGGGTACGAGTAAATACTATACATGTGCCAGTTTTTCCTTGACGGTTGGATTTTTTTAACAAAAAAACAGACGTCCCTACATTTTATTTGAATAAATAACGATTGAACGATTGCCAATGCCTGCTCGTACAGCGTGGTTAGAGAAGGAGACGAAAATTATGCTAAATGGGTGCGTCACACAGATGTGAGTCTCCACTCACTGGGGAACCTTTCCAGTGAAGAGACTGGGTTAATTCGTTAACTCCCTTCCGATCCGAATTTATCATAGCCACCCGCGGCGATGATTGTCAGATTCGGATCCGTGGTCAGCTCGGAAGGTGACGTCACCCCCCCCCTCAACATGAAGACGCCGTCTCCAGCCAGAGCGTCCCTCCCTCGGCGGGGGGAGCCAATCAGAAGTCTCCACCTGGCAGGCGCCCGTCCGTCGAGGGAGCGGAGGGGGGCCAACCAGAACAAAACCAACGAGCAGCCCCCTCCACAGGCAGACCCCCCTTGATATTCAGTAAAAGTCATTGAGAGCCCTGCTGCCCGTGAACTTGAATCTGCTAGAGTCAAACCGCCCCCGTAAATACTTCACAACGCTTTTTCGTAAGATCCCTGACCATCGAAAATTGCCGTATCGCGCCGAATTGATCTGGAGGAAGAACACTTGAATTCCCTGGACGTCCGTCGCCACAACCACCACAACCGCCACATCACACCTGGAAGGATACCTCAGGGCCCTGACACGTGTGAGTGAAAACTATAACTTACCTTCTAACCATTGGCCAATGCAGTTAGGACAGTGCGTAGAAGTAATTCTGAAACAATTGGACAAAAGTCGTAATATTGAAAGTTGTAACTTAATGCTAAATTCGTACCTGCAACACAAAGTTAACCTATACTTACCATACTCACCTTTGTTGAAAACCTGGAACGTTGAACTGATATACTCTGGAAACCTGAAACATAAAGTCAAATTGGAGTTATTAATTTGTACATTTGAAACATTATCTGAAAATCTATCCTATTGAACATTGAATCTTGTGCCATACTTACTTGTGTTGTTGCGCCCGTCAGGCTTCTTTTCGACACACCCTTCGGTGTGCCTAGTCAGAAAACCATTTGCATATTTAATAAACTTACCTTTTATTGTTGTAAATCTGCATTTGAATATCTTTTCTCATTTTACCTGGTTCCTCAGTGTGAAAAACCGGAGCTTGGTGACGCGTCACACTCCGCCATCTTTTCCGAAGCGTCCCTCAGACGCCTTCGTAGGCCCCTTCGGCAGCGTCGCATTTGGCGGACGCCATTTTCTCAGTAGGACGCCCTTAAGGCTAACATTTCAGATTGCATCATCCCGAGGAATCCGACTGGCCGCTTCACCGCCTCGTCCCAGGTAAATACCACACGCTACCCTTGTAAAATTAACTATTGTTTCGATATTTGTTTGTCTTCCCCTCCCCACCTGAGCTCGCCACGTTAGGTTTTGTGTCATCCGGTGAACTTGGGATCGGCACGTGGCGTCACAACCTCGTGCTGCTACCAACTACGCCGCGGAACGAAACCTTAACCCTGTCGAACGTAAATCCCGCTTACAACTGGTGTGTCGCCACAATCGTCACAATCACCACGAGTAAGCCGGGACGCTACCTCTGTGGTCATCGACACAATCGCCACAAGTAGCAGGCCTACACAGATATCTGATTCACCAGGTAGGTAAAATATGTTCTGATGCATGATGGATAGTTACTTAACTCCTTAATTGTTTCAGCGAAATCAAACACAAATACCCAAATTCATGGCGCCATTAAAATTCTCATCTGGTTCATCTGGCCTCGTGCCGCGCCCCTAACTTCTTGGTTATTCTATTTTGGAAAATAAACCAAAAGAACCATAACCTACTCACCCATAGAAAACACTGTAGTTGTAGGCTTCATGTGGCGTCCACGACCAAGTAGTTATACGGCTATAGAATTTCGACATAACCTCATAAAATTCACATGCAAGATAATCAATCAATCGCAGGATTCTTTACATGGCAAGAAAGTGAGAATTGCTCACCGGAAGCGGGTATCTTCACCCATGAAGTGCACGCACTTCTCCATACTGCACCCAGCTGAAATTTGGTTTTGGTTGTGGATGAAGCACAATTAACTTACTTAACGTGCTCGAAGAAACGAAAAAAGATCCTATTTTGGTTTATTATTTTCAATAATGAACCTTTGGAATCGACCAAGAAATTTTTTTTAACCACCCCCTCAAAATTTGTTGGTTTACGTATCAAGGTACGTAGAGTCCAAAAATTTGGCCGTCCGTGCGGCACTTTCCTCACTTAGCATTGACCGATTTTGATGAAATTTGGTATGTAAACTCCAATTGGGGTCTAGTTTATCCTCCTTTCATCACTTGTGGGATAAGGTGGATCAACCATGTCCCTCACCTCAATGTCCGAGGTCGGATCTCGGACCCTGAAAGCAAGCAGCCAGATGGACATGACTGCTGTGTGCTGAAAGTGCTGATACAATACTGTGATGTTAATATTTATGTACAATACCATCAATTGTAGTGGTGAAGTATTTTTTCCAAATATAAATTGTTAGTGGTATGTAAACTCCATTTGGGGTCTAGTTGTGCCCCGAAGCTTTTTGTAGATGTAGGTCACTTCCTAGGTTTGGAAAATAAGGGTTGAAATTTTGAAAACGCCCTAACTCGAAAAATGTTGATATAAAGGTATTGTTTCTCCATCAATTTAAGATAGTATTGAAATTTTAGAGACCACGCGGAGCCCTGTAGGACAAACCGTTCGCTTCCTACGCGAACTTCAGGCTTGGACTTACGATAAATCAGAAACACGAGTGTGAATCGCAAAAGAGGCCTAATCACCGTTCAAATTTTAGCTAACCGAAATGCAATCGATGTTTTTCCTCATGTTGGTTGGTGATGACAATGGCAAATCCGTGTTCTTTGCAGACGAGTGAACTATATAGAAAAATAATAAACCTTTGTGTAATAATGTGCTGCGTTTTTGTCCAGTTATAGGTACCTTGGCGAGTCTAGGCGGCAATACGCTCAACAAAGGACCTAAGGACGGATAAGAGAGAGGGAAGGGGGTTGAGGGACATACAAAGACTCGCGGGCAGTCACGTGTGACCCCGATTAATTTCACAATCAACTCTGCACTAACCATGGTCCATCGTTTAGAGCTCTGGATGATTTCATTCATTTCTAAAACTCAAATACTATTCTAAATTGTTTAAAAAACGTCAGTGATCATCAATTCATCAATTAATCATTTTTGAGAATTTTTCTTTCAAACGGGCTTATGTCCGTTTGGAATTTCTTGTGGGAAATTGAGAAAACTAATTCCATGGCGAAGGTAGTTGTCTAGGGTTCCCAGACTTCCCAAATAGTTTGTTCATGAAACTTTTGACTGTAAGACCAAGTTTTGAAATTTTGGCATGCGTTTTGAGGGGAACAAGTCCATTAATTATTTGTATATAATCCCATTTGTTGAAAAACGATAGATATGAGCCACTTAGAAAAATGAGTTTTTAGTTGTGTGAAGAAAAATCTCATTTTCATTTTCTTCTATTGATTTTCCTATTGATTTCCTTCATTTTCTTCTATGGATTAATTTTTTTCAAACACCTTCGGAATCGAGCAAATTAAACTATTCTAATCCTCCTAAAAATTTGATGATTTAGGATGTTAAGAGGGTTCATAGGGGATGTTTCAAGGTATGTCGAATCCGGAAACCGAATTTTTAAAAAGTGTTTATCGAAAACAAGGGGATGGATATAAGCCGTTTTGTTGGATATAAGCCCGTTTGGAAGAAAACTATTCATTTATCATTAAGAAGAGAATAGTTGGTCCTACAGACCTTTGAGTGGTGTCAACAATTTGTAAAAATCGTCACTATTTTAAATTAATGAAAAAAAAAAACCTGTCCATGAAAAGTTCCCCAGCTAGGGCATATGCGTTTTGAAAACGTTTTCTCTAACGTTTTACCTCTTACCTGACTAATAACCATAAACGGAACCGATATACCAAATTTCATCAAAATTGGTCCAGGTGACCTGGGCAAAGTGCCTCGTCCAGCAGACGGACGGAAGATGTTTTATTAGATTTTAGGATTTTACGTACCTACCTTGAATCGCAAACCATAAAATTTTGAGAGGGAGGTAATTAAACTATGCCTTTTCTCGTTACTACATTTTATTGATTTATTTCCTAAAATAATAAGCGCAGAGAAGGGTTAATATTCAAATTGGTGGTTGTGAACGGGGAGAGGAGGGTGTGGTGGTATTCACAATTCAGATCCCATCGATGGTGTTCGTGGGGCCCGTTTTCTCGGCCTTCTCAACCCATCAGAGTAAACTGTTATATTTCCAAAGAATAGATACCTATAAATCCAACATGAAATTATCACGAGTATAAGCCCCCTTCGATGCCCCCTGCGCTCCATCCATTTTCCTGGGTATTCAGACGGAGAATGAATAATTCATATATGCTAGTAAAATAGGGAGGATTAGTAACGATGAAAGGGGTGAGGAATTGTGGGGGATCTCAAGGAATATTGATGGTCGCCGCTTAATAGTAATAGGATACCGATTCTACATATTGATATACCTACTTTGCTACGCTTCTGTAGGTCGTGGAATATGATTTAAATTATTTAGCGGGCAGTACATACCATTACAATGTATAACGTCATAGTGATATCGTGTCTCAGACACGTGGATTGACAATGACAGCACAAACATAAGGGTCATTCATCCACTGCACAAAAGGTAGGAAGGTATTGAGATCGTGTTTACAACTGGGATTTTTTTGACGCTGCCGCCAGGATGTTCTTTACACCTTCCCAAATCAGGAAAATATTATGTTTATTATTAATGTTCACGTAATTGGAGAAAAATTACTTGGATCGGAATTCTTGGTTAGCTTGTAGGTGGTGCCCTATGAAGATCATGCTCCCCAAATTGAAAGTATTTTGTGCGCACGAGCAAACGTTAAATCCTTGTAACAGTCATAACTTCTACATTTTACATCCGATTTCGAAGTACATATACTTCGAAATCGGATGGGTAATGTAGAACCTTAATTCTATCTAATATATATTAACCTTAATCTTAATATATTAAGATATTGTGCGAGTTGACGTGTAGAGTCTCCTATAAGGGTAGTTCAAGGTACTATATTGATGCTTTGAGATTAGCTACTTTGCATCGGATTATCTATACAGTCGAGTTGTGGATACGAGGAAGCTATGTGCCACACCCACTTGGCTGACTTTTTTTAATGTTCGTATTGAGAAGCCCTACAAATCTGCTGGAACGATGATCTAAAATTGTGTTTGACAATCGCTAGGATTCATGCAGAAGTGGGATGAATGAAGTTTGTTACTGAACCAATATTCAGGATCACAATTTCAAAAATCCAACCCAGCACGTTTTTAGAGCTAAACAAAACAAGTACATAAAAATAATAATAATAATAATAATAATAATAATAATAATAATAATAATAATAATAATAATAATAATAATAATAATAATAAAAATAGTTGTGACTGAGGAAAATGTGCCTAAGTGTGAAGAGTTGGTACCTACAATCATCACTTTTTTTTTATTAACAACACAATCTATTTTCAAAAACTTTGTTTGTTTTTGTTTCCGTCCTGATTTTGTGCAACACATCTTTGATTCAATAAGAGATAAAAACTTTAAGGTCTTGGATTGAATAGGAGTCACAAAATAGGAAATCTATTCAACTGAAGCTGGAAGAAGGGAATGTGGAACTCAAAGCGTGGATTCCATCCCAATACAAGCAAGAACACTGGGGAGCTTCGGTAAACAAAAATGCTCATTCAGTGAGGACAAGTTGTTGGTAGCTGCTCGTGCAGTGTGGATGCTTTGCAATGTGATGCGTACAAGAGAGCTTTCAACTCACGTTTTAGTACGGAAAATGAATGTGCAGGTCAACTTAGAAAATGGATGCCACGCAGTGTTTATTGTCGTACTTAACCAACCTAAGTCACCTATATTGTACACTGTGAATTCCTCCTCATAGAGATAAGTCCAGAGCGCAAACGTTGGACAATTATGGAACTTTCCCCTCTTGAATACTCTTCTCATTTTTTTTAAATTTAATTAGAAAGCCTCCCTGTACAGAATCTCAGATTACAGGAGGCCGAAAGGTGGCAAAAGATTGTGGAGAGGGGGGGAACGGTAAAGCTAGCCACGTCGGTCTTTCACCCCACTAATTGGAGTACTATTTAACCGCCATCTAAAAATTACAGACATTTGCAATGCAAACTTAGTTTGAAATTAATTAAGAAGCCGAGAGGGGGTGAAGGAGTTGCCGAGCTTTTGGTCAATAACTTTGAGAATATTTTTTAATTCATCACGTGACGCTGAAGTTCTATGCATATCACTGGAGAGCTCTCAGTTACAAAATCGCAAATTGGCGTTAATTTCGAAGGAAATAGCCCCCGAGCACGGAGTAATGAAGATGGAAGGTTAAAGAGAGATAGCTCCCCCCCCTTATCAAACTTTCGAATTCACGTGAATTTCTTGGAAAAATTAGCTCGGATTTTCGGGTGCGCGAAAATTTCCACTATATCGTCAAGCACACCAACATGGTAATATAATTTTGATACATTATTGGTATATAATATCATATATTTTATCGTCGCTGCCACAGCAACACTGGCTATCTGATTTTTGCCAACTTTTCAGGAGAGCGAAAAAACTGGTTTTAAATAAAAGAGGCTAACTACAACAAGAGTGCACAACAACATAAGCTATCTGCACTAAAAACTTTTATCACCTCAAAACCAAATGTTTCAACCAAATTCAATGAAATCAATGCTCAAATATTGATAATCGAACTTAATTCTTCCCGAAATGAGTGAAAAAGTAGAAATTATACCATTTAATCATCATGAAAACCAATGGGTGGTCACACGAGGTAGGAGATTGTAAGGTAAAAACATGTAGATAGCCACTGTTTCCGAACTAAAATCACTTAGTCAGTATTGCCTTTTTCGTGATAGCGGGGTCAGTGTTGCCAATAGCAAAAAACCGACTTCACCAATCGATCCAACACGAAAAATTACTTAAGAAACCGTCAAAACCTGAAAATCGCCAAAACGTCACTTAGCCAGTGTTGCTGTGGCAGCGACGATATTTACCTGAAGGCGTTGTTTCAATGATGGTTCAGGTATCGAATTTCATTATTTTGATCATTCTAAAATTTCAACTTGAATCCGCGGGGAAACAATACCTAGCTTTCAGATATGAGACATTGTAACAGTTTCGACCTAATGATAGCCCCAAAACTGAGGATGAGAATTCGAAAGAACGATATTATTTGCTAAGTACGAGTAAGTAACGAAAGTAAGAGTAAAGTACGAGTTCGTAGTAAGGATGGAAATCTATGTCACCACAGAAAATATATCATCGATGTATAAAAACGCTGCAAATTATTACACAAAGGATTGTTTATCTATATAGATCACTCCTCTGCAAAGAACACGGCTTTGCCATTGTTACCACCAACCAACATGTCGGTCAGCTAAATTTTAAACGGAGATTAGGCCTCTTTTGCGATTCACACTCGTGTTTCTGATGTATCGTAAGTCCAAACCTTAAGTTCTCTTAGGGAGCGAACGGTTTGTCCTACAGGGCTCCGCGTGGCTCTAAAAATTCAATACTGTCTTAAATTGATGGAGAAACAAAGCCTTTATATCAAAATATTTTGAGTTAACGCGTTTTCAAAATTTCAACCCTTATTTTTGAACCCTTAGAAGTGACTTACATCAACCAAAAGCTTCGGGAAACAAATGGAGCCCATATGCCAAATTTGATCAAAATCGGGCGATGGGAACATGGAAAAATGCCGCGCGCGGCCCACGCACGGAATTATTTTTGTTAGATTTTTGGACACCACATACCATGAAAAGTAAACCATCAAATTAGGAGGAGGCTGTTAGACATTTTACTAATTGAAAATAAAAAAGGAAAACTCGAAACATAGACAATTCGGAAGAGATTTTTTTAACAAAGTACGTTTTGGAACATTCTAAAACGATTCTTAAGCTTCAACAGTTAGGCAATGTGCTCTGTTGGTGAGAGTTGTCTAGTTCTGACCAGGATCAATTAAATCAGGACGTGTGAAATTACTTTAAAAAGCCTCAAAGCTAATAGCTAGAGGTTGCAGGTGCGATAAGAGAAAATACTGCGAAAGATCGAGTCTTCAAACTCGGAAATGGCTTAGACTTTTCCTACCCAAGACACCACAGTCTGCGACGGTGATTTCGCCATAGAATCCGTGACAGCAGGACAAGAATAAATGAGGGCTAAATAGGCGTAGTCATCAACATCCCAGCAAGATTTGTAGGAGCTGGGAATGACCGTGTCATCAGCGTTTATTTAGGAGACTGAGAAAAATCGGGAGGGGGTCGTTGGAGTGCACATGAGTGGTGCCCAGGCTAAGCTTCTTGTGATATATACCTTCATAATACACTTTTCCTCCATTTTCTCCTGTCCTAACGTACCTTCTCAACTAGGGTTGGTGAAAACGAAATACACCTTTCAAATTTTTACCAGTACGTAGTTTAATTCAATCGTCTTAACCTCTAGTCATCGTTAGATGCAGAGATAATGAAAAAATCGACTTCTAGGTCTATGTTGGACAGAATTATTGCACTTAATATGAGAGCAACGGTCCACACTACTGGAGTCCTTGAACTCAGGAGACAGTAATAAAAAATATTTGAAGATCAACGAATCTGCGCTCTTCAACTGCCTGAAAGAAATTACATCATTACTCGTCAACCCTTGCAACTCAATAAGAACTGATTGTCGCAGACTGCATGGATCAGAATACGGAACAGGGAAAACCAGGAAAGCGCCAATTGCCTAAATATATAGTAGGAAAGCGCCAGTTCTGGCTTTTAAAAGTTATAGGAATGCGCCAGGTGAAGTTCAAGGATAGCTCCAAGCAAATATCACTGTTATGCTAGTTTAATAAATGTAATAATTAGAAGAATATTGTACATCGGTCGTCACAAACTTAATGTCTACTTGTTTATATTGGGTTCGGTAATAACATCCTACCAACTATCAGAAATTCAAGTATGGTGATGTTGCCGTTCTTGTATTCTTCGTATTTAGTTTGGATGCAGTCAATTTGAAGCGCCTTTTTTTTAAGTTACTTTTCTTCCTTTTGTGCCCTTCATTTTTAGGTAGGTTTCACTCTGAAGATTTTGTGAGTGTTATTATTAATGTGTGTATTGAGGGCTTTGGGCTGTAAAACATGTCGTTCAGGTGTCGATGGTAGCTCTCAGCTGCGTTTGTTGTCCTCGGATCGTGTGAGTCTGATACAGGTGCACTCCAAATCGACGGTGGGAAGGCAGCTTCTTCCGAAATATAATTATCGAAGACGTAATCAGCGAATTTCAAAATCGGTGTTCCTACTACGTCAGGTGCCTCAGAGATGAGATCACAAAATGCATCCTCAACCTCGGAATAATGTAGGAACGGCAGTGAAAAAAATAATTTCATCCACACACTTTTTTCAGGATCTTTCTGTTCGTATTCTCTTTTCAGCCCCAGTTCAACAATTTTCCTGTGCCATGCTTGGCCAAGGTGGAATCGGCAACCTTTTATGATACACCCTGGAAATACGACCCGTACAGACTTGTGCGCAGCCGCTTCAAAGTCCAAGATAATCGTTTCCGGGCGTAAGTCCTTATTCAACATTGAACGAGACATTGACCGTATTTGGTTCCACATTTTCTCGTAACACTCAGCTGTTTTTGAAGGTAAAAAGCAGAACACTAATGGTAAATATGCTGAACCAGTGAACGAATGGATTGTATATAACTGGTAAAAATGTTTCGGGGCAACATAAAATGTACCATCAGCAAGCATGATTTTGTGTGAGGACAAAAAGTCCAAGTTTTGAGTAGTCGTAAAAATTACAATGTTCTCATGAACGTAACAAAACTGTTCCCCCGTATTCGTTAATATGTGAGCATCACGAAGATATGACAGGGCTTCCTCAACATTTTTGGGGTTTTTAGGGAGTTTTTTGCGACGTGTTTCGTACATAGCTTGACGTACACTTGGCACAACCTCGTGTGTAAGAGATTGGTTGGAAGTATCGTGTAATACTTGCCTTATGATTTTTGCCGGTTTCACTTCCAACATTTCCATTGCCTTGCGCTTGCAGGTTTTCCGCAGTTCATTTCTGTCGATCTGTCGGTTAGAGAGCTCGTCGTGAGAATGAGAGTGTACTTCCTTCACTACACTATTTACACCGGAATCTGTATAAATTGTACATGATTGTTTGGTTGATATTCTCTTCAACTCCATAACCAAAAACCTCCGGCCGACTACTCTGTTAAACAACTAATCTCACGAGCACGTTTATCGACTAACTGACCTTATCGAATTTTTTGTTTTGACAAGTGCGGAGTGAGTCCGGAGTTTGACCGTCGTTATCTCACTGGCGTTTTCCTATAACGTTAGCTGGCGCTTTCCTTACACTTCATATTGGTAAATTTCAAGGGATTAGCGCTTTCCTATTGCAGCCACGGAACACCCCTATTTTCTGTCTGGTATATTGTGATGCGGCTGTTTAGATTTTGTTTCTACTTATCTTCTTCTCCTTTCAGTTCTTTGACCAGTCTCCCAAATTCGCATACGGGATTGATTCTTCTAGTTTCCTCACACTTTGCTCATCGAAAAACACACTATCCATTATGTGTCCAAGAACTTCTTGTACAGTACACTGTATCTCTCCGAAACTAGGAATTCACAGTGCACCATACAGACATGGTAAAGATAGTACATTCAGTAAATCATCAACGCATCGATTTATTGTCCCTGTATAGCACTGAGTGGTGTCATTAAATTCCAAAAACATGGCTTTCCGAAAGTTGTCAGTGCCGTCACTGTGAAATTTGATTTATCTTCGCTCAGGAAGCTAAGCTAGGAAGCTAAATTCAAAAACGAAAATGAAAAACCATTGTTTATAAAAAATAGGAATAACCCCCCCCCCCCCCCTCCGGACATTGCCTATGTTTCTATCTTACTCCAATACTACTTCAAGTGTCAACTTCCAAAAATCCCATGGGATAACTCGACATCACTCGTCTTATTATGGTACCGATCTCTTGTTGATTGTTATTCAGGTCCCAGGATTTTTATAGAATTACCTCCAAACATCAAACTTATTGGAAAATTTAGTCAATTTAAAAAAAAGTGTTCATGAGTTTCTTATGCAACAGAATTTGAACGATTCCTCTATTAATCTTCCGCTACTGAACTTTTTTATTGATACATTAATGTATTTTCTTAATTTTTTTCTATTTTCTCTACGTCTATATTTGATTTTCTTTGTTTTATTGATCATTAGTATAACGTAAAGATCTAATGATGACTGCTAGATCGTCATTAGTATTTCGTATTTCATTAGTAGTTAATTTCAAAATCAACCGTTATTAGGTCCTACAGTGGGTGGTCTCATGCGAATCTGAATTAGATTATAGAAAAAACAATACTTTTATACCGAAAGAGCGTTTTGAAAATTTCAACCCTCACTTTTCGACCCATGGACGTGATTGACACTAACCAAAATCTTTGGTTACTGGGTGGCAATTAGACTCCAAAATGAGAAAAAGTACTAAATTTCATCAAAATCGGTCTTTGGGAACTGGACGGACGGGATTTTCTGGATTATATGTCGCTCTCGCATTCCAGACGTTCATCATTGATAACATAATGTACGCATGAGACATGCAACTCAAAATCTCTATTGACGCACCAGAGACTATTATCGATAATTTTTCAATAATATTAATTATTGGAATTGATTGGGTTAATACATGGATTATTGAAGTTATTCGATTTTATTGAATAATTAAATGCCAAATGTTATAACTGAAATGATTTATTTGCTGTTTTCAGGTTTCAAAATTGATTTATCTCGTTGAATTCACTTGCTGTAGGTCCTCGAGAGAAAAAATCAGTGTCGCTAATTAATAGGTAGCTGACCAACGGTGAGGATATTTCTTGAAACAGGAAAGATTCTGACGATACGGTCAAGACGTGTTACCTTTGATTTAGCCAACCTCTGATAGCGAAATTGTAATGAAATTCCAGCCCAGTAACACTTAAGCACCTCAGAATTACTCTATGGCCAACAGACTTATACGTATCTCCCTAGGCGAATATAATTATCAAATTTCGGAACACGAGAAAAATTTCAATACTTGAAATTTTTTCGTGATTCGACTATATTATGATTATACCTTTATCGATAATATTTTGATTATAGGAGTTTGGTGGATGATGATTTTGACAATTAAGTTGATGAACAACGATAGTTTGCGATTTTTTTGTAATGCCGATAGAATTTAGTTACTTAATGGGTAATAAAATACCATCAAAAAGTTACTGGTTTAAATGTAAAATATAATAATATTAATAATCGATTTAGTTTTCATCGGTGCACACACCGATGCACTATAATTATGGATGTACTTTTGTTTGGTAATAATTTTTATAAAGCGAAATGTTCCAAGAAATTGATCATCTCAGTACTGGAAATCGGAAGAAAAATCGAAATAGTGATGAATAAATTCGCTCTCTTTGTTGCAGCTCTATTTAAATATAGTTTTGGGGAACTATTAGTTACCTTGTAAAGCCGGCCGGCGTAGATTTACCTGGGCCCGGGCGATGCCTCTGTTTTGTCGGAAGTCCGTGTTTCCGGATCTTGTAATTATGTTCCGGAACTCGCAACGAACGTTTTATTACACTTGGGAATTTAAAGTGGTGCTACGAGCAAAAATTTTAACGGGGCCGCGCATTTGCCTTTTCACCAACGTCCATTTGTAAAATCACGGGGCGTTTTTGCTCCAGAAAGCAGTGGTTTTGAAGGAACCAGCACACATTTAACAAATAACAATTAATATAAACTCTCGTTCGAATAAATTGATATTTTTAACAAACACTAGAATTAACGACAGAATTAAATAACAATAACGAAAATAACTAAAGTTTCTGGGGCGGGAATTTCAAACTTCGATTCCGAACGAGCTCTGTTGAGACGTATTCGTTGCTTACCTTGGAGCCCATACCTTACCTTTGAGATGTGATTTTGTAACCATTTGATAATGATGGATATGCAGGAACAAAGGACATTTTCGGTTTTCGGTTTATTTCCTATGTCTTTAACGAGCCAATGCACACGGAACGAGCTAGTATAGTGCAGACATCAATGTTTTTCCACTCTACAATTCTAGAGCCAGAAAAGAATTGTAGAAGGCAACCTGAACGAACCGAGACGCAGGTGAGGGCGAAAGAAGAAGTTATGTGAATTAGGCGCGTGGGACATGGGGAAAGGCGATAGGGAGGTAAGTCCTCAGATCTCCTGGAAGCCACTCTTTACTTGTAAAAGTGAACAGTGGAATAAAAGTGCGGCTGGTCAGAGGAGGGGGGCACTGCCCCCAATCACCAGCCCTCACGTTCACACTACAACTCCTTTCCCTTCCACCAACTTCAATTAAAATGCTTGGCTACCTTTCTCGCCCTTTCGATTTTCTTGCCCGAGTAACAATGTGCTCCCCTCCCTTTCTCATGTTTACTCTGTCGAATAGAATTCCTTCAGTAATACATGTACCAATGCATATTCTTGCACTTTATTATATGAACAGGTACCCCTGAGTAGAGAACAAGGATCAAAACACGCATATCAATTTATTTATGAATGAATTGACAATAGGCAAGAGAATCACCTTGAAAAACAGGGTTTTTACTGTATTGTTTTGGAAATTTACCTCAATGTTTTCCCAAACATATAATTGCCATAACTTCTATGGTGCCGTGACCTCCACCTAGCGCTTTATTTTGCAATGAACCACTAGCTATGCGCCTCACCTCAGGAGCCATGTGTCTGTAGAGTGACGTTGGCGTTGTGGCTGCCATTCTTCCATCCTGTTTTTATTATTTGTTTGTTACTGATGATTATGTTTTGGTACAATGTCTTGGAGATAATTATAGAACAATAAAATATCTTATTACTGAGTTGATATAGATTCGCGGTAAAGTCCTAGATATAAATCACACATACAGCGTCAATCTCCTTTTGTCTCGCCAATCTCTCCTATAACTGATCTCACAGGAGTATACAGGGTGGTCCGCTCGTACTTGCAAAAACCAATTACGTAAAACTACATCAAACATGAGGTCAAATGCCACCAGCCACACATTTGTATCTTAATCCGTTTTCGGGATATGATTTTTTTGAAGGGTTTTTCAGGTAAACTTTTCTTTTAAACTCAAATTATGAGGACGTCCCATAGCAACACTTGGGCGTCCTTATGCGATTAATCTGAGGTGAAGTTGGATCAACAGAAAAAAAAAACACTCACTAATCCGTTATAGACCATTCTGAATCCAAACCCGCGAAACGAACATAGGTGTATGTGACAAAATTTTGTGTCCTACTCTGGCCAGGCCTCAGTTTTCCACCGATTTTCGTGGTTCTTTTGGTTTATTATTTCCAATATTGAACCTTTGGAATCGACCGAATGGAAAAAATTTTTAACACCCCCTCAAAATTTGTTGTTTTACGTTTCAAGGTACGTAGAATCCAAAAATAGAATAAAAACGCTGCAAATTATTACACAATGGTTTATTATTTTTTATTTTTCTATATAGATCACTCGTCTGCAAAGCCACCAACCATCCAAAACGAAGAAAAACATCGATCGCATTTCGCTCAGCCAAAAATTGAACGGAGATTAGGCCTCTGTTGCGATTCACACTCGTGTTTCTGAATTATCATACGTCAAACCCTTAAATTCTCGTAGGGAGCGAACGGTTTGTCCTACAGAGCTCCGCGTGGTCTCAAAAAGTTCTATTGAATCCTAAATTGAAGGAAAAACAATAACTTTATGTAGACATTTTTTGACTTAGGGTGTTTTCAAAATTTCAAAATTCATTTTTGAACCCTTAGAAGTGACCTACAGCAACCAAAATCTTCGGGGCACAACTAGACCCCGAATGGAGCCTACATACCAAATTTCATCAAAATCGGTCAATGCGTACGGCGTACGTCGGACGGACGGCCAAACTTTTATTCGATTTTTGGATTCTACGTACCTTGAAACGTAAACCATAAAATTTTGAGGGGGTGTTAAAATTTGTTTTTCTTTTTTCTTGGTCGATTCCATACGTTCATTATTGAAAATAATAAACCAAAATTTGGCCGTCCGTCCGCCGTCGGCCATACGCGGCACTTTCCCCATTTTTTTTTGATATATTTATATCAAATAATACGGCATTGACCGATTTTGATGATATTTGGTATATAGGCTCTATTTGGGGTCTAGTTGTGCTCCGAACATTTTGGTTGATGTAGGTTCACTTCTGGAGGTTGAAAAATCAATTTGGAAATTTGGAAAACGCCCTAACTCAAAAAATTTCGATATAAAGGTATTATTTTTCCACAATTTAAGATAGTATAGAATTTTTTGATTTCTTTTTAGACGAGTAATCTATATAGAAAAATGATAAACCATTGTGTAATATTTTGCAGCGTTTTTTGTTGGACGCGGAAATCTAGTTGTGCACTTTGTCGCAGGAATTTTGAATTTAGCCTTTTAAGGGGAGGGAATTTAATGCTTAAATGAAGTGCGTTTTCGGGCGTAATCTTGTGTACTCTGCCCAGGCCTCAATTTCCAACTGGTTTGCGTGTTTCTTTTTTTGTTCGAAACCAAAATCTTCCGAGTGAGGGATAATATTTACAAAATACCCGAATATTCAATATTTTGGTTCCTTATGGCTTATTAATTGTACAAAAACATTGAAATTGAGGGAACATTCTCATTAAACTTCTGGATTTCCATGAATTATTCTTTGTGCCACCATGAAACAAATCAGTGGTGCCACCATGATGCCAGGACACCAGAAACCACGTATTTCTTTGGTTTTTGTTTGTTTCACCTTGAATACGAATGTGAACTTCAACGGACTGCCTAAACAGATGAAAGGTCACCGTTACGATGTGTAACCGTAGAATTGTAGTGGACTTTATGGTTGTGACAACGATTTCATGACAGACAGACACGGAACCAAAACTGTTCAGGAAGGTCTGAAACGTAAAAGGCGAGTAGTAATTTTGATTATGGAGATCTTTTTATTCAACCTTGAAATGTGTTCATACCAAACAAAGCTTCCGCTACCTTGGTAGTCTCGGAAGCAAAATCGAGTTTTCAGCGCTTTTTGACGATTCTGGATCACTATGCGTCGTCGTCATCGTCAGATGAGTGAAAAATAATTCGCAATGCAAAATGCATTTCAAAAACAATCACAAATCAGTGGTCGGTCACATGGTGTATTGAATTTTTAGTTAACGGAGATTAGCTAGTTTATTTAGCCGACTTTCGATCGTTTAAACTCGAACTCTTCAAAATGGAGTTTAAACTCATAAATCGCTCTGGCGAAAGACGTTGATCGCTTACCGTCGGTTATCTCTCGCCTCTTTTCGTTTGAACTCATTTCGAATTTTTGGTGAAAGTGGGCCTTAGTTTTCGTAGGTATTCTGAAGAAGATCACATCTGTATTCTAGGCGAAACACCCAAAAAACCACGGAATACGCAGCTTCTGGTGTCCTGGCACAAATCAGAGGCACAAAGAACCTCGCGCGCCAACCAAAACTTTTCGTCTGGCGAACACGTTGATTGTGTGCAGGATTCCTCTTTCCTTCGCTTCATCAGGTGGCCTCTTCTCACTTTTTCCCTTCCGAATCTTTCCCATACTATTGCGTGGAAGGTTTTACTCGCCCGCTTTCCTCGACGTTCCAAGCGTGCAGGAGGGGTGTGCGCATGGGTCGGAAAAACTGTTTATTGTTATTTTAAATCCAAACTAGACCTCATTCTGAGAATGTTGACACCTTCTAGCGTGAGAAGACCATTTTCTATGATTTTTCAAAGTTTCGAATGTTTATGACGCCACAGGGAGGAGGGGCGCGTGACGTCATGAACATTCGAAGCTTTGAAAAATCATAGAAAAAGATCTACTCATCCAAAAAGAGAACGGCTGGTGTCAAAGTTCTCAGGATGAGGTCTACTTTCGATAGACAATTTTTTTTAGAATCAGACGCACCCCCCATTGTAAAGGCTGCTAATGGAACACATAAGTACCTGCTGGACCTCAACATAAGTAGTATCCGTCGGTACCAGTGCGAACATTGCTCATGCGAGTAACAACTGGAGAAATCCGACACTCGTAACTGCCCCAGCAGACATAATACGTTCCCGACTGGTGGAGGAACAAAGCCCTCGCGGTAGGTGGTATCCGGGAGTTGAAGTTGAGTGAGCAGAGTCAAGTAGGTACCCACCAGCCACCACCTACTTGTATTGAAAACAACTACACCGCCTGGCGGATGTAGATTAGGGTTCATTTGCAGGAGGGTTCTCGGATCAGAGCAAGCTCATCGACCTGTGAACGAGATTGTCTCTTCATTAACGGTCCAACAACTCGAATCTTGAGTTCTTAATACATAAATATCTGCGATTCGACTTTCGACCATGCGGTTAGCGATGTTGCATCCGAGTCTACCAAGTAAGCGAAAGAGTTGTTCTCACTTTTCAACGATGAAGGTAAAATGTCGTCCAAAATCAAAATTTCCACTCGGGAACCTTAACGTTTCTTTTGTGCTCGCAAATCCTTCTCACTGGTAAAACTAGTTACGGTCCGATTTCAATGAAGTTTTTAGATTTTGTACGGACGTGTAGATGGTCCCCTATGATAATAATTGTTATCACCAATTATTATTATTAGCAATTATTGGTTGTCACTGCGCATTCGCAAACGTGATATAGTTCCCTGTAAATGTCACGTGACCATCAAATTTGGGGGTAGTGGTTGAAAATTGGATATCGAAGATTTGAGATTATGCACTATGCCTTGGATCATCTGTGAATTGGATTCAGGGAAGCTATGTGCCACACACACTTGGGAGACGATTTTAAAGCGACCCAAACTAAGACTTCGGCGTCCTTATGCGATTAATCTGGGGTAAAGGAGGACAACACTCAACAGAAAAAAGGTCTGCCGAATGGGTGTGGCACATAGCATCCTCGTATCCGTAACCCGATTGTATAGATGATCCGATGCATAATAGTTAATCTCAAAACATCAATCTCTAAGTTCCTTTCTCTACCCTCATAGGGGACTCTACACGTCAACCCGCACAATGTTTGAATATTGTTGGAAAATGTAGAAGTTATGGCTGTTACAAGGAGTTCACGTTTGCTTATGCGCACAAAATACTTTAAATTAGGGGACCATGATTTTCATAGGAAACTATCTTCATCCCAACTTGAGTGGAGGGGTATCTCCGGCAGATGAGTTGTAGAGGCTGGAGGACGATGTCGAAGGATTGAGGCATCTTGCGAAAGCTTGTTGAGGAGGCCAAGGTCCACCCAGGACTGTAGAGCCATAGAAGAAGAAGAAAATATAGGTAACATTTGTTTTAAGTGGGTCATAACATTGCCACCATGAGAAAAATTTGTGGTGCCACCATGGTGCCAGGACACTATATTGCGGGGGATATTGGCTGTTCTATTTACATTTTTCAATAAAAAAAAAAAACACTTTTCCTCGGTTTCAATCAGAATAAACGAATAACGAAACCTCCTCTTGCTATAAACGAATCGAGAAAATCTGGTAACCCTCATCACGGACGAGGCATTGAGGGTACAAGTACCTCCTATTTCACAGAAAAGCGACCAAATTTTGCAGACTCGGGATAACCTTCACTTCTCGAAGGTATATTTTCTCTCGTCCCCTTCTTCCAAGCTCGTTTACAATCCACAATTTGTCTGAACCCTATTTCTGACCGTTGAGTCCATAATTCATGAGGTTGCTTTCTAGTTTTCGTAATGTAGATCCTACCTATCCATAATATCAAGATGGGGTGCCGGCTGGGAAAACTCCTGAATTCTATTCATTTCATGAATGTTTGCCAGGTTACCACATCGGAATATTTTAAATTTCAGTATATCGATATCTGCTCACTGCGTGAATAGTTCTGTGAGAATATTCGCATTTTCATGGGCAAAATAAATTCGGAATTTATCTACATGATAACGCAGCTGGGTAAATTGATGACTGAGATCTCTCAAGACACGAACTCGGAAGGTCAACATTTTGCATATTACTACACAACCTTTTATTATGTTATTTTCTAGATCGCTCGTCCGAAAAGAAGATAGTCCTTCCATTAAGATACAACAAGTGCTGAAATATATCAGAAAGAAGAGAAGAAGAATATAACTATACCTAATAAAATTGTGATTCCAACAATCAATTTTTCACATCAACTACAAACGTATAATCTTGCGTTGCCAATCTCTTATTGTGTCTAATAGAGGTAATTTTTTTTTTCCAACAGTCGTGAACAACGAAATGAACCTAGAAACGTGAAACCAGATTTGTAAATTCGAGACTCCATCTCTCGGGAGAGCAAGAAAGGGATTCGTGAGAAGAACATCTTGTGCGACTTTCAAACCTATTTATAATTCATTAGTAATGGGTTTCGCGGGAGTATCTCCGTGTGAACCGTAAGTGATGACTGGAAGAGAGAATGAATGATGCATGATTCCAAGAGAGTGATGGTAGAGGAAAAGGGAGAGGCTTATCACTCCCTTTAGAAGCTATACGAGTGGTTCCTCTCGCCATGTTTTCAAATGCTCCGGTAAAATCTACCACCAACACTAGATAGGTACCAGCCGTGTATCTTTACAGTCGTTCATGTTCGGTGTTGATCACGGTCAGACTTCCTGAGTTGTCAGCTGCAGAGTCCTAGAGGATGGATCCAATTATTTCCAAAGTCGTCTTCCGGTGAGACTTTCCCCTTGCAATTAACCTGCGATGGAGGACATCTCTTAATAGAGATGGTGATATTCACTAAAAAATCTGTTCCATATCATCCAAAATCAAAATCCGTGAGTGTCACAAAATTGTGCGCACATTAAAGTCTTAGAAACGAATGAGACCATCCACAGAACGAAGGTTAAATCGGAGTTGATCGTGAAATATTTCGAGATTAGAAGTGACCTGCATAGGAGCTTCTCGAACAAGGTCCCTAACCCCCCCACAACCAACGTCTGGTCCATAGAAGGGTCGGAAGAGGCCGTGATCTTCGCAGACGGGTGATCTTTACAGAAAAACGCTGCAAATAGTTACACAACGGCTTATTACGAGTATTCTTCTGTAGAAATCACCAGTCGGCGACTGATCAAATTTGATTGATCAGCTGAAATTTGACTGATTTCCATCTGTGAACATTCATATGCGGTACACTCGTGTTTTTATTTCATCGTTCGCCCAACCTAAGAAGCATCGGAGACGAGAACTTCCGTACAATGGTCCAAAGAGGCTTGTTTTGGTAGGTTCGAAGGACTAGTGGTCGGTGGGGAGAGGAGGAAGATTCCTCTTGGGCTAGCTAAACAACACCGTTAACACGTTATTTCGATGAATTTCACAATAATCATTCTTTAAAACAATAGTTGATTGGCTGGGTTGTTTCATTAATTTTTACAAATTAAACGTTCTTAAATTGATGAAAATATTCATGATACATCCATTATTTAGGTATACTCAATTCATTATTCTCTATAAGGGATCGGTTGGTCCCAAAAAGCCCTGGTCGATGCTAACAAATTCTTCAAAATTGTGGAAATTTAAAATTAATGAAAAAACACCTACATACCGACAGTTTTTGAGCTAGGGAGTTTTTTAACCCTTCACTGGTAGACCCCGGAGCGGGGCGCTCCTTCAGCCCATTTTTCGAATACTGTGGTTCACAGTGGCTATACTGAGGGCTGAGATTCACAGTTCCCTCCTAGAAACCACCTCTACGCAGGACCGTACCCTCCTCTCTGTCACCAAAACCGCTCAGGGTTAGTGAGAATCGGTTTCTTGCACTAAAACGTGAATGTGTCAGATCGCTCTTAAGTCTGAGCGCTCTTCTGATCCCAAGAAATGGCTTCAGTGGTCTGAGGAAGATTCTGACGATATGGCAGAACGTACATCTGACTGAAACGGCTTTGATTAGTTAAATTTTGATTGCTCAGTTATTTATATTTCAGAGTTGAGCAAAACCTATTTTTACCAATACGTATTTCTGAGTTCAATAAAAAAAACTTTTTTACCAATATGTTTTTCATTGAACATTTTTAGATACACCAGGAGATGAGTTGAGTATCTCACTCTGACCAAAAACAATTAAAAAATGTGATAAATATTGATTTTTTCGGGAGGAAGTACCGAAAGAGCGCCGCGCTCCTGGGTCTACCTTTTGCGAGATGAGATGAGGTCTACCACTGGAGGGTTAAATGTTTTCCCCAACTTTTTACTCAGAAAAGACTCACAAAATCTATTTAAAAAAATCACAATCTTCGGGGCATAACTGAGCGGGTACCTCATTTTTTTTCAAAATTGGTTCACGGCGTTGTGAAATAATTTTTATTCGATTTTTGATTACACATACTTACTTTGAAACATACACCATCAAATTTTGATGGGGGAGGGGGGGGGGTGTTATGATGTTTTTCTCGCTCGATTCTAATGGTTCATTATGTAACAAAATAAACCGTTGTTTAATCATTTGCAGCGTTTAAATTATTAGATTTTTTCGTGTTTTCGACCTTGTAACACTAAAATTTCCATGAATTCCTCAATTTTTGAGGACATCAAATAACGATTACACCGTTGGGAACAGCAATCAATTTCCTATTAGTATACGTGATGGACTCAAGGGTAAAACATTAAAATTGTCCAATTTTGTTGAGATCACTGCTTTCTTTGATCCGTTCTGAGTCTCTACAGAACACGAGAGCTCTCTGAACACGATGTCCAAATGAGTTAACTCAACAAATCATAATGCGGATGGATAGCTTATTACGTTAAGATTATTTGATTCGCTAGTTAACGCGATAAGAAAACACAATCACGAGAAACTCCTGGTGTAGATAATTTTAAAACAATGTCAATGTTCTAATTTGACGAATGATGACTTCCTCAAGCGTTAACTCCCTCCGTTTGCTGTTGGTTTAATCGGAACATCAATCCTACACATTAACCAACCAGGAGGCGAAATTGTATTCAGGTCGGGGAGATTCCGAATGCTTGACCTAGGAGAGATGATTTTTGCTAATGAAGCTGCCGCCACGGGTGTTCGGAACACCTAATCAAGAGAATGCAAACAACGGACGTTATAGGTGGCTACTCAACCCCAAACCTTCATTTACAACCCTAACTAGTGCTAAACAAGTTCACATCTCGCCTTTGTCTCTGGATTACGTGAACACGATTCATTGATAACCGATGAATTATACATGAATGCAGTTTTTTCTCAATAAGTAGGCAAGTAATGATACAATGCTAACCAAAAGTTTCTGTAAATCCACAATTTTTCTGAGAGAGAGGAGACAATAGGAACTGTTCAAAATAAAGGAGGCCAATATGGAGTTGGTTCAATCAAGCTGTTCTTAGGAAACCAGTGAGATTCAGATGGTTTGATAACATAAGGAAGAATAAAGTTGATCTTATTAACCTCCAACTGGTAACAATCAAATGTTACAATTGATAGTATTGAATTAATGAAAGAATGAATGAATGAGTTTTTCATTGTAGAAGTTACTATAGTGGTATTACAATAGTCGGTCATAAACATGCAGATTAGAATAGAAAATTTGACGTGAAAAGAAACAACAAATGCAATAACTTGCGAGCACTCGTAGTTGGCTGGAAAATTAGCGGGACATTGAGTGCTATAAAAACCATAATACTTATAAAAGAAGATAAATTTCAAATAACTATGAACACATGTAACAACATAAATTATCAACACTCAAAAATAACTGTAAAGATAAAAAATGCACCTACATACTCTAATGCTAATATCTCACTATGGTTGCACCATCACATGCTATACTACTGCAAACTTTGAGTAACATAATAACTTAACGAAATAAATAAGCATGACTGGAGTACTAAACGAAAAAATTCCACCGTAAGCGAGTCGAAACATTGTACATATATTAACCAACTAACTACACAGCACTACAGGCCGATGTGGCCCTTGGCTTCCCGAACTCCCTTCCGCCACCGGGTACGGTCACCCGCCTGAGACCTCCGCAATCCCACCACCCGGAAGTCCCTCAAGGCACCATCAAGCCAGCGACTCCGAGGACGACCTCTTCGTCTTCTAGTTTCCATCCTAGCCCGCAGCATCATTATAGGGCAGGCCTCCACCGACATGCGGTCGATATGTCCCAGCCATTGGATGCGCCCAACTTTGATGAATTGGACTATGTCTTCATGTTTTAATCATTCATCAATTTCAGCAATCTGTCTAGCTCTCCACCCTTGGCCCTTTCTGACCGCTCCATAGATCCTTCTTATAATCCTCCTCTCAAATATCTGCAGTCTAGCCTCATCCTCAGCCCGCGAGGTCCAAGCCTCCGATCCATAACAAACCACAGGCCGCACCAGGGATCTATATAGCCTCATCTTCGTTGATCTGGAGATCACACGGCTCTTCAAGAGTTTTATATTGGCATAAAATGCTCGGCTGCCTGCCATTATTCGTGAGCATATCTCATCCTGTACTTGGTTTCAATTCGTGACCAAGCTCCCCAGATAGGTGAAGGACCTGACTTCATCAAACTTGTAAGAACCAAACTTCATCCCTCTGGGCACCCTCTGGACACAGCTCGGGGGAGATATCTTGAGGTATTTAGTTTTGCTTTCATTTATTCGCAGACCCATTGGCTTTCCCCTTTCATGGGGAATGATATTCAAGGATAATGGACAGTATCTTATATGCTACATCCAACAACGAGATGCCTCTGTAATTACGGCATTCAAGCTTGTCGTCTTTCTTGTGTGTTGGAACTATCAGACTGGTACCCCAGTCAGCAGCCATTTTCTCTTGGGTCCAAACAAGGAGAATGAGGGAGTGCAATGATTTTTCCAATTTTTCTCTTCCATTCTTCAACAGTTCTGCCACAATCCCATCTTCTCCAAACGCTTTATTATTTTTCAGTTTGCTGATGGCATCTCGCATCTGACCCAGTGACGGCTCATCCACTTGTGGCTGAGGGCCACAAAACTCATCAAATTGCTCTATCTGCACTGGCTCCTTATTCAGCAATTCCTGGAAGTACTCAGTCCATCTGGGAATTATTCGGGTTTCATCGTCAATGATTCTACCATTCTTGTCCCTGCAACCATTATTTCTGGGCTGGTACCCTTTCTTGAACCATTTGACATTTCGGAAGAAATGTCGATCCTCATTTTCCTCAGCCAGCTTTTCAGTTTCCTTCAATTTCTTTATTTCGTGATCCCTCTGCTTACTTCAAATAATCTTCTTGGCTTAATTCTTCGTTCACGGTACAGTTGACTGTTACTTCGTGTCTCTCTCTTACTCAATTTCTCTCTTGCTTGGTTCTTTGATTCGATAGCCTTCTCACAACTTTCATCAAACCACTCACTTCTAGGTCGTTTGTTAATACCAACCACATCACGCGCGGCTTGTGAGACAGCCTTAACGCGTTCAACAAACAACTTTCCACGAAGCTCACACACTGGCTCTGGTGAATAGTTGAAAAATATCACCCCTGTCTGCAAAGGATTAGACCTTGAAAAATCTTAACATGGAACTTGAAGGCGCAGTAGGTACTTGAAATCAAACACGTTCTTCTTGTAACGTTCTTGAACCATCTGATAACGATTAATAACGTTTTACTAATGCATTTTGCAGAGGAGCTTTTGATTAACTAATTGAGCTACTCATGATCTCATACTTCTTGGAAAATAATGAATATAGCTTGGAATATATGGACATTTTTCCTCAAGGTGTAGGAATTTGGGTCCTCAACCCTAGGCATTCCAATATTTAGTGCCACATTAAGATTAATTATTGAAGCGTTCACAAGAAGAACAATGTTTTTGAACCCCAGTGGTCACGCTAAGAAAACTCTCATAATGCATAAACCTGATAGAACTTTGAAAAAGAAAGCCAGAGATAAAACTACTCTTTCCAAAGTCCACTATATCAGGAATTTATACATGACAGTAAGAAAAAGGCCGGAGGGCTCCCAGGAACAGTTGAGCGCTCTTGAACGGTTTTGTTATCTAATCGAGGGTGTACATATAAATAAACTTTGCTAATTACGCTAACTTGAGTTCTTCAGGCCCATAAAACCGACATGAATTACGGTAGGTTTTCCTGTTAGTCTCTCCATCGAAAGAGAATCCGCCGTATTTACTGAACTCTCCAAACAAGAATATTGAATGCACAAATTGAGGGGACACCAAATTTACCTCAGATTATAATTGGAAGTGCACGCATCTCAAGTATTCGACGTAATGAAGAAACTCTTAGTAGGTACAACCTTGTTCAATTTGGGGAACATGAGTGGAAGATCTTCCTCAAATAGAACAACTTATTGTGCGGGTTGACCATTTACTGACAAGCTGGCTTTCCGTCCGGGTGTCATTTGGCGTAATTTCGGAGGATATTCTTTAGGTTTATTACGAGGGTGGATCAAATATAAACGGGACTTTATTTTTTTTAAATTGTATTTGTTAGAAAATAAAAAGCGGGTATATGTCACTTTTCTACATAGTCTCCTGCTTTTGTGACACATTTTTCCCAGCGAATAGGAAGTTTTTTAATCCCAGCATCAAAAAACGATGAAGGTTGCGTCTGAAGCCAATTGCGCACGAACCCCTCGACCCCCTCATCATCCTCGAATCGCTGTCCGCCTAGGGCTTCTTTAAGTGGCCCAAACAAGTGAAAATCACAGGGCGATAGGTCAGGGCTGTAGGGAGGATGATCAAGTGGAGTCCAATGCATTTCTTCCAATTTTTGAACAGTTAGAGCTGCAGTATGGGGCCTTGCATTGTCGTGGAGGAGGATGACGTCACGAATTGGTTGATTCCGTCTTTTGCTGCGATATGCAGCCCTCACCTGAGTCAGCAGCTCACAATAGTAGGCAGCATTGATTGTTCTTCGCTCATGCAGAAATTAATCAATGAGCAAAACGCCTCGATAGTCGAAAAAACAGTTGCAATGACCTTGCCAGCAGACAGTCGAGTTTTTGCTTTCACTGGGGCTGTCTCCCCCTTCCTCCGCCACTCCATACTGGCTTGCTTCGATTCGGGTGTGTAATGATGGACCCATGTTTCGTCGCAGGTGACGATGCTAGCCAAAAATGCCCTTCTTCCTCAAACCTTGCAAAAAGCCTCTGACAGACCTCCAAACGTCTCAACTTCTGATCTGCAGTCAAAAGGCGAGGGACCCATCTGGCTCCCATAACTTACCCCTACCTGCTCAGCGATTTCGGAGACAGTCACACGTCGATCATCTTCAAGAATGTCACGAACCGCTTGAATGTTCTCATCCGTAATGCTGCTCCGGGGACGACGATCGTGTTCCTCATTCTCTACTCGTTCTCTTCCCTCCTGAAACTCTTTGTGCCAGGCAAACACACGGGTCCTAGAGAGGGTTTGGTCCCCGAACTGGGCAGTCAACCTTTGAAAAATTTCCGAAGGTTTGACTCTTTCACGGGTAAGAAATTTTATGATAATTCGTTGCTCAATGGAAACGGGCACCTTTTGTTCAGACATCGCGATAACTACTCATGAGAGGTTGTAAAGGGGGAGACGCCCCCCTCATCCACCTTCTAATGAACCTGTTCAAACAATCTCGAAGTGACGGGCCCGCTTCTGTCAACCGTCGGCGCTCAGAGGTCAGAGTCCCGTTTATATTTGATCCACCCTCGTACTTTCAATAATGAACCTTTAGAATCGAGCAATACATTTTTTTAGCCCCCTCCCCTCAAAACTTGATGGTTTGCAATTCGAGGTTTGTAGAATCCAATAAAAATCGAATAAAAATTTGTCCGTCCGTCGCACGGTGTGTCGTTACGTAAAAACTGCGCTATTGGCCAAAATATGAAAGTCCTCATAAGAGTTTCTTAAGTACTAAACTTTATTATTTAGACACTGGTGAATATACAAAACGTACTTTCGATGCCCAATACTCAGTCATTCCGTAGGCTTCCAATGGAAAATGCTGAAAATCGTTTATTGAAAATCGAAAGTTTTCGGGAAAATGAAAGATGAATTTATTGGAAATGGACAACGAACATATCAAATTTTGTGCTCAAGATCAATAAACCACACATTTGTCATGATATTGTTTTATAATTCATCATGCTTACTATAGTAAGCATGATGAATTTTGAAACAAACAAAAAACTGTTAAATCGATTTTTTTGTAATCGAAATAACTACAAATACACGGGTTTTAGTAGTTATTTTGTGAAAATTAGCTCGTACAAAAAATGTTCCGAAAAGTTCCGAAAAACGGGCTATGGAGGGGCATCCGCTTGATGTTTCATGGTACAAATACGCAAGAATCATAGCCCAGTTCGTCCCGGTTTGCCGGTTAAGACATTTCATGTATAAACAAAATTTGTTCATACATGAAAAGTCTTAACCGGCAAACCGGGACGAACTGGGCAAGTGGGAGAGTCAAAATAAAGACGATGGGACCTTCATTCCTCTCGTTCCTTTCTTTGTTCTCGTACCTTAGTTTAGTTTGCATTAATTGCAATTCGGTCTTTGTCGTGATATGTTTGGATGTTTCCACGATGCTGCGGACAAACCGTAAGTTTTTTCTGTTTTTGAAAAGTCCTTTTGATCCGAGAATTTCAACCCTGAAACCACACAGTCTGTTTCAAAATTTAATGGCCAAAAAATTGTTCTTGGAAGCCTTAGGTTTGCTCATTGATGAAGCCTCCGAAGAAGACGATCCTGAACCTGACTTCGAGGGTGATCCAGAGTTCCTTGATGAAGACGATAAGATGGATGAAAGTTGACTGAAGGCAGGTATTTCGTGCGCTGATGATAATGCAGCAAATAATCGTTAATTTTCATTACTATAACCTATTTTCCCGGGGTTTTTTTTTTTGTAGCAATATGAACCATATAATTGACACTATGAACCTTAAGACTCCAGAGCATCCACAAGCGAATCTACTATTTCGTCCCTATACCAGGTAAACCATGTAAGTCGAGTTTATCAAATTTTACAGGGGACACTAAAAACTAAATAATTCAGTTTTCATTCCACATGCAATAAGTTTTTTCGTTCCATTCCTTAAAACAGGTGGTAACAGTAGTATTTCAAAGAGCCTGAGACTAATTTCATCAAAATTTACTTTAGCGAACGAAAAAATGGACTTACATGATTTTACCCAGCCTTTGACACTCGACTTACATGGTTTTCAATTTGATTTTCATGAAAATATACCCAGCTTGGGTTATTCAATTATTAGGAATATTATTCAATATTTTCTCTCCAGGTTTCAAGGTTACACAAAATACCCAAATCGATGCAAAAGGAAAATATTTAAATGAAAATTCATAGGCGTTGACACAATCCAACTGTAAGGCTCCTTGAGTCAAAATGACAGTCTTCAGTCTTAATATTACTAGAGTTGAGCAATAAATTATTATACTACCAATTCCTCAATTACCATTTCTTAAATTAAAACCATTACTTATAGGAACACTATACCTATCACAACCGTAACTAGGTAGGTATGCATTGAATTTAAGTGTTAGGTAACTAGGTACTTTTGTTTCATTAAAACAAGGGATGAGTTAGGTATGGGTTAGGGGTAAGGGACATGTTAGGGATGAGCTAGGGACGGGTTAGGGATGGGCTGGGTATAAGTTAGGGGTTGGGATAGGTTAGGGACGTGTTGGGGATGAGCTTGGGATGGGTTAGGGGTTGGAGATAGCTCAGGGCTGGGTTGGGTTAGAGATGGACTAGGGATGGGTTGAGGATGGGTTAGGTATGAGTTAGGTTAGGGATGGGATAGGGGTTAAGGATAGGTTGGAGAAGGGCTAGGGACGGATAAGGGGTTGGGATAGGTCAGGGCTGGGTAGGGTAAGAACTGAGGATGGATTAGGGATGGACTAGGGATAAGTTAGGTATGGGTTATGGATGGGTTGGGTGTGGGGTAGGGATAGGACAGGGCTGGGTTGGAGATGAGCTGTGGATGGGTTGGATATGGGTTAGGGATTGGTCAGAGATGGATTTCCTCAATTATTATCTCTTGTATCATTAATTTTACAGAGTTTCCTGTAAAACATAAGCAGACCAATAGCACACTACTAATCTCTTGTTGTTCTTTCTAACATCAGCATTACAGCTAGGTCAAACAGCCAACAAATCAATCAATTCATCTAAAATTATCCTCCTAAATAATGTAAAAAAACGTCTGCCAAGTGGGTGTGGCACATAGCTTCCTCGTATCCATAACCCGATTGTATAGATGATCCGATGCATAGTAGTTAATCCCAAAACATCACTACATCAAAACAAGATAATCTGTAACATCCTTGAAAAGTTCATTCAAATCGGATGGAAAATGTAGAAGTTATGGCCGTTACAAGGAAATTCACGTTTGTGCATGCACAGTGGCTACTATCAGTCCGGGGGTGATGATTTTCATAGGGGACCATCTACAACGTAATCCGCATAATCCTTGAAAATTTCATTGAAATCGGGTATAAAATGTGGAAGTAATGGCCGTTACAAGGAATTCACGTTTGCGCATACGCAGCGGCTACTATCAGTCCGGGGGTGATGATTTCCATAGGGGACCATCTAAATACTAATTTGTAAATTCCCTGAAAATTTCATTGAAATCGGATGGAAAATGTAGAAGTTATGGCCGTTACAAGGAATTCACATGCGCAGTCGCTTCTATCAGTCCGGGGATGATGATTTTCATAGAGGACCGTCTACACACCAACCCGCACAATCCCTGAAAATTTCATAGGAATCAGACAATAACTTCGTATAGTTATGCGCGTTACAAGGAAATCATGACAGACACACAGACAGACAGACAGACAGACAGACAGACAGACAGACAGACAGACACACAGACAGACAGACACGGAACCAAAATTGTTCAGGAAGGTCTAAAACGCAAAACGCGAGTGGAAATTTTGATTTTGAAGAACTTTTTTTTTTCATCCTTGAAAAGTGAAAACAAAGCTTCCGCTACCTTGGTAGACTCGGAAGCAATAATTTAGGAACAATGCGGAATAACACGTAGGTACGTCGTGATCTTAAGGTTGGCCACAGTATGGAAAATCACGTGTCTGCAGAACACAAGGAGTGGAATTTATTGCTGAAATTGAGACTAATAAAAAGGTTTCTATTTATGATCACTATCTCCGAACTCCATTTATGATTTTGTAAACTTTTACATGGAAAAAAGTTTTAAAAAAACTGACTATCTTTGATGGAAACTTGCCACCAGCGTGAGCCGCTCACTCTTATGAAGGCATACACAGGACTTACATGGTTTTCCGGCGAAAAAATAGGTAACCGACTTACACGTTTTTTCAATACCTTCTGGGTAAAAAACTATTCATCAGATTGGAAAACGGCTTCACTGAATGAATCAAGCGACCCTAATTTACCAGAAAAGTTCAAAACCTTATTATCGAAAAAATACTGACTTACATGGTTTACCAGGTATAGGGACGATTTACTCTTACATTTCTTTTGTACCTATCCGTGTGCATTGTTAGTTTTCATGTTCTGCCAATAACGTTTGCTGTGCACCTGAACATCATTGTTAGTGATTTAACTCATTTTGAATAAAAACTTTCTGATACATAGGTACGAAGTAAGTTACGTGTTTCTATGTAACCAAATAACATCGCAGACTGTTCTACAACTAAAGATTCTATTGGTTTGATATTATTGGATTCTATTGGTTCTAGCGGTTCTTCGCAATTCGATTCAGCACAACAACAAAAATACATACCAGGGCGAATATTGATTTTTTTCTCCGCTCACAAGCCTGTCAACTAGCGATGTTCAGCGAATCGGCCGTTTCGACACACTGTGGCTCGATCACAGGTTCAACTCAGACCAGATTGAGCGAGTTCATAGGAGATTCTTACGCTATGTAAGTTACAAGCTTCGCATTCAGACGGACTTCACGAATTTTGACGACCTGATTGAGAAGTGACACACGCTCAATCATGCAGATCGTAGACGATTGGCCGATCTCTCGTTCTTCTACAAGCTGGTCCTGGGTATGGTCGGTTCACCATCGTTGCTCTCAATGGTCAGTTTCGACAACATATCCACCCCCCCCCCCCACAAAAAAAATGTGGAAAATACATTAACATTTGAAGAAAAAATGTAGCTGATGTACAATTGACAATTGAAAACATATTGTTTAGTAATGCATGCACTCCAGGGGACGTCCCATTGCATAAGCATTAGATCACATTAACCAGTTGGTAAGCGATAAAACTGTTTCACTCGATGTAATTTATTTATTACTTTAGGCAAGAAGTAGTAACCCCCCCCCCTCTCCCTTACCCTTATCCACCATAAAATTTCCAGCGGCATGGGAGCCTCGAATCTGAAGAGCATTTTAAAATCCATGATCTACGATACCCAACATTCGAATTCGAGTTCACCCCCCCCCCCTTCAAACCACCACCAATGGTGCCAGTCTGGCACCAAAGCGAAAATACTTCGTAACATTGAACTTTCATCAGTTAGTTTTAGTAGGCAGTCCGTCGAGGTTCACATCCGTATTCAAGGTGAAACACGAAAAAAACCCACGAAATATGCGGTTTATGGTGTCCTGGCACCATGGTGGCACCACTATAAGTTTCATAGTGGCACAGAGAATAATTCATGAAAATCCGGAGGTATAATGAAAATTTTTCCTCAATTTCAAAGCTTGGGTACAATCAGTATAAAGGAACCGAAATATTGAAAAATCGGATATTTAGTGAAAATTATCCCCCCAATCGCCCCCTCTCTTAGCAAATTTTGATACTCTGGTGAAATCATGTACAACTCGGAAGTTATTTGAGTCAAACAAAAAATGAAACACGCAAATTGGTTGGAAATTGAGGCCTGGGCAGAGTTTACAAGATTATGCCCGCAAACGCACGTTTTTTGAGCTTTACCCCCCCTTAAAAGGCAAAATTCGAAATTCCAGCTACGTAGTGCACAACTAGATAGTTTTCCACGTCGAACAAGAAAAGAAACAGGAAAATCGGTTGAGAACTAAGGCCTGTGAAGACGTCACAAGATTTTTTCGCGGATTTGTATTCAGAATGGTCTAAAACGGATTACTGTGAGTTTATTTTTTTCTGTTGACAGTTGTCCTCCTTAACCCCAGATCGATCGCATAAGGACGCCCAATTCTTACTGTGGGACGTTCTACAAAAGAACCTATTCATCTAAGAGAGGCAGCAAAAGATGAAAGCGTTGGGGTTTCAATTCTTGGCATTGGGATCTTCTAGAGGTTTCTGGGAACGGAGCTCCCACAGACTGAGGTGTTCAACTGGGTGTCCCTTCAGTGCTTTGTGCGGTTGTCGTTGGGTTTCCCGATGGCGGTTCATCCGCAGGTTCTAGTTCAGATTTACTAGGCGATCTGATCCACCTCACCGGACGTAAATGGTTTGTCAAAAGCTCAGAAAGCGATTTGAACGTGTACAAAACATCCTCCAGTTCCTTGAGTATACAAAGGCTGACAACAGTGGCACTTTTACGTCTTCATCTTCCGTTGTAAAGGTAATAAAGATATTCTCAACACGCTTCAAAAATAGTTTCCGCGATCCCTTACCGAGTCCAAATTGATTCGGTGGTGGCAACTAGTGAGGTACAGTCATGTCCAATCCGTGAAACGGAAACTGGTAGATATTATCCGGATCCAAAGCACTTTTTGTAAGTTACCGAACGTGAAACTGCACTAATTGTATTCCAGATATTTTAAAAATTAAAATTGACTGACGGAGTGCAATAATAAACTATGAGAAACGGGAGAAAACATCCGAGTAAGCATTCACAGCATGAACTGAACATTCTATTCGAGTGACCTTGAAGGACTTGTTACAGCCTGGGAAGGAGAGGAGTTTTATCCACAACAAATATTGAATTTTTATAATCGAATGCGACCTCCCACAGCTCTGTAGGACCCACCTTTTACTCCTTATGAGGTCTGCAAAAGGGGAAAATTTTGAATGAAGCTATTTGATTGGGAAGAACATGCGTTTCCTCGATGATTCTGTAATATCAGAGTTTAGCTGACAACGATGACAACAGTCCACACTGTGTTTTATAGTTTTTTGAACCGTGAGAAGCTGAAATTCCCGTTTCTTGTTGTGTTCGTGAGGTCTCTCAATTAATAATCCAGGAATGGAAACTGTTCTGTACCGGAAGAACGGAACGGTACAGTAGTTGATTGACGCCAGTTTGAGGGCAGTTTGCTCAGTTCAGGACTCCTCGGTCAGCAGTAACGAACGATAGTGTTAGTGGTGCGCTCTTTAGGGCATGACGAGAAACGGCGACGTCATCACCGGGCGCTAATTACACCCCTCCGATTCACCCCCTAGCAAAACTCGCACCTATCCCGACTCGCTATATAACTGACTACTCCAGAATCTGCTCACAATGCGAAAATAATAGCGCCAGCACGGAGACGATTTGAAACTGCAGATATAGATTAGAAGCACCCTGGGCCGAATACATCCCTCTAAACATATTAGTAGTAGTTGAAAACGATGCAAATTATTACACAACGACATTATCGCACAAGTTTACAATCAAGTTAATTTTTACAAACAGTACCTACCTGGCAAAAGTTATCCATGAGTTGTTGGAGCCTCCTTTATGATATTTGGTTATTTTTGTTAAGGAAGCAGAACCAGGTAAGATGTTACTATTCGAAGGAGTAATAAAAAAGATCGCATTTGATCAGCAGAATTTTGCTACGTCTTTGAACGTTACTTTGCGATTTGATTGATGCGTTATTGATTCACAATCATGTTTCTGATTTATTATTTGTCCAACACAGAACTTTGGATCGTCTTACTCAATTGTACGAATTGAAATTGTATAAATTGTAAAATACTGACGGCCAAAACCGTTGGGGTAGACCTGAAATTCCAGGGAAAGGAGGATTTTTTCCTGCTCATTTCCAAAGGTTCTTAACCGAAAATAATATACCAATGTTTGGCTCATACGACGAAAATCGTGAAAGAAGTGGTTTGTGTTGGAGAAAAAATAATATCAGTCATCAATGTTGATTTTCACTTGAGAAGCGAGTTTCAGCTCATTTCCGAGGAGAATGAAGATATTGTCTTTCCCTATCAAAATTGTCCTCACTTAAATTCGTTTTGGAACATTTTGCAACAATTCCTGAAGTTACATATTTATAATATAAATAAATAGTCACATATTATATGACTCTACTCTCTCTACTGAAAATATTAATAAAACAAACAAAAAGACACCAAACTATAAAAAATCAATGACATTCAAGTGTGTACTTTTTTTGAGTCCGTGGAGATTATTGGCCAACACTTTAAAAATAGATCGCACATATCCTAGAATAGCGATACATCTCGAAAAAAGTGATTTTTGGGAAATCGCCTTCATCGTTTCCCTCTCAAACAAAAAATAAACACACAAGAACTCTAAATACGATAATGAAAAAAATATACATCATAATGATTAAATAATGCCATAATTTGAATAATAAGTAACCCGTAGAGAAGGATTTCCGAATTCTAATATAGAAAAAAGTTCAATTATTGAGATAATCCAAAGTTTTTGGAGTTTATTTTGAAGAAATGGAGCTCTTGTA
The DNA here is from genome assembly GCA_009739505.2 of Apolygus lucorum. Taxonomy (NCBI): domain Eukaryota; kingdom Metazoa; phylum Arthropoda; class Insecta; order Hemiptera; family Miridae; genus Apolygus; species Apolygus lucorum. Next base: position 106,050,625 of record CM019167.2, on the reverse strand, counting down.
GTAATTCAAGTATCTTTCAATCCTTGAAAAGAGTAAACAAGTACTGGTAATGCATTGAAGTTCGAAAAGAATTGTGGGGATCGCGAAAAAGGCATACGGCACTGAGTGTGCCAATCTGTCCTTGGAGTGACACTAAAGGCCTAAGGATGACCATTATTATTATGGGACGTCCTAGAAACACAAGTAGGTAACCACCCACCTACCTCCTGTTGACTGGTCACAGCAAGATGGATGAAATAATTAGGAAACGCTGTAACTGACTATAATAATAGTGATTATTACAATTATTATTTTTCTGTAAAGATCACTACCTTCTTGGTACAAGGGAAGGTGGGGATCCTTTGTGCTAGGCTCAAGGGAACGACGTGTTCTGATAAATTTCTCAATAAACGTGCATTTTTCATTGTTGATTGTTTTGATGATATTAGTCGTTTCCAAAAATGTAACACTATCTGAAATTGAGGAAATCACCTGATAGAGGCGAGACGTCCACTTCAAAGGGTAGAACTGGGCTTTTTACTTTAATTTTGCAAACGTGGAAGGCTCGCCCCGAGGATCTAAAAAAGAACTTCCAACTCTCAGGTGGAGGGGGAATGAGCTAGGCTTAAGGGGAGGTGAGCGTCAAAAATGAGATTTTTGAATTTCGGGGATTTTGGGCTAATAAAAAACTAGAGGTTCTGCTGAACATTTTAATAAATAACGATAGGGTATTCTGATGAGCCATACTTCATTCACACGCGTTTGAAGTTAACTTAGTGAGTTCCGGCAGCATAATATTGGCTTGTCCCCTTCAGAACAACAGAACACACAAAAATAGATAACCTGATTCCAAACTCCCCTGACATCTTCTTCGTCTTTACAAGTAAACCTCCAGCTCCAACAGACGACTCAGGTTGATTGATTTCATCATGAAATTCCACAGTTAAAAGCAAAAACACAATAGCGCGTGCATGAAACTCCGCGACGAGACTAGAATTATTAAAATGCGTTTTCCCAAATTTCAGGTTTTCGCACTTCCGTAACCGATTTTTCTTGTTTGAAGCTAAGTAGCAAGTCAATTATTTTTGTTGTGTGTTCGTCATGGATGAAGGACAAATCATAGCGCGCAGACTACCGAAAATCTTTGTCACAACACCGGTACATAAAGAAGAAGATGTTGATAACATTGATAACAAAAAAATTGACCTACCCTTTTTTTCTTATTGAGATTTCGTGAAATTGTGATATTTTTTACATATTGAATCTAACTAATAGTAGCACTAGAAGTAATTGAGAAAAAGATTTGACCGATTGGATCAAGAATTTGGTCTGGATGTGTTCCGAAGTCGGGAAAAGACTTGAAACCGAGGACTGCAATGGAAGACGTACGAGAGGCTGCTCCTATAATCTTCAATCAAAATTTGTATACAGATGCGGTAGTTGATTACTCATTATTAGTGTGAAATTTTCGTGAAGATTGGAATCGAAATGAGGTCAGGGTGATGGAATGAAGTAGACGAGCGCTCATTGACCGACAGCACACGACACCCACCCATTCTTGTTGTCGCGGTTACTTTGTGGGTTAAACGAATGAAGAACAGATAAACGGCTGCGAAGCGACCCAAATTTCAGTTGTTTCTTCCTTCGAATGGAGCTTCAGTTGTGCTTCCGTAGCAACCAAGAACCAAATTTCGTTACGAATATGAGGGCACTCAACTCTCGGATAACGTTTTTCTGCTGATAGGTCTTTTATGTTTCAAGGTAGACTTGATAATGAACCTTGCCTGAAAATATGGTTGTTACTGACAATGACCAAGCCGTGTTCTTTGCAGGCGAGATATCGATACAGGAAAAAACAAACCGTTGTGTAATAATTTGCTGCGCTTTAAACTCATGATAGGTTTTATAGGGGGGAAATCTGAAGCTATCCAACGGAAATCCGCTCATTACCTCCATCTTTTATTTTCGCCCCCACCCCCTAGGCCATGAATGACGGATCGGCTACAGAAGAGGGTACTCAAGAACTAACGAGGGTCCAGAGATAATAATTAATAAGTCCCAGTCAAACCAACTACCTGCAGCCTGATGATGAGTGGTGCGGTGAAACAAGCTGGCTGCTTTGTGCACCACATTTGCCGGACCTTCCCGTGAAAATGCCTCTGAAAACCTTCCAATTAGTGAAAATTCTGTCTTTTCCGAGCTCTCATTAACAGAATTACCCACGGTAGGGCCCGAGTGGCGAAGGGCTAAGCATTCAAGTCTTGAAGCGTTCTTTCATCTCTTCAAAATGTGTTTCAATGATGAAGGAGGGGTGCTTTTCAACTCCTCGGGTTTTCGAACACGAGGAGCCTTCACTTCCTAACGAATACGACATTTTTCTGGTAACTGCCTCCTCGGTCTGCAAACATTGGGTAAAGTAGGTTATGACGCGGATAAGCGTGGAGCTCAACGATTCTAGAGCTACACAACTGGAGAGTATTCTAAAATACTTAATTGATACCCGTGGATCACATTGCATGAGGAGAAGTTCTTTGAATATCAAGCCATAAACTACGAAACATTTTAATTTAAATTTCAACAACACAACACCACAAAACCCAATGTTATGTTATTGTATTGTTGCCAGTCCAATGCAATCAGTTGGTGTGTTGAAAAAGTAACGAATCTAAGCATTATGAGAGCTCAAAACTGGATATTTTTAAATCTTAAATCGTCGATCAAAAGGTAAAAAACATGTAACCCCCCCCCACCCACACACACACACACACACACAAAGACCTTTAGCCATCATAACGCTTCAAGTGACGCTAGAGTCTCGAATTTCAAGCCTGGCACCACATGTATCACCTGGCAATGATTCAAAACATTGGACTGCCATCTGTTGGTTTTGGTCAGCTGTCTTTAGAAGATCACATTTGTATTCAAGGTGAAACACCCAAAAACCCACATAATACGCGGTTCCTGGTGTCCTGGCGCCGTGATGACACCACTGATTTGTTACACAGTGGCACGAAGAATATTTGCATTAAAATCCAGAGGTGAATTGATTATGATCCCCGAATTTCAAAGCTCGAGTATATTAGTAAGCCTTAATAGGGTATTCTCTGAATATATTTCCCCACTCGCCGCCTTACCAAGCAACCTCTGATACTCAGGTGACGTAATGTGCAACTGAGAAGAAATCTATGTAGAACAAAAAAGAAACACGCAAATCTGTTAAGAATTAAGGACTACGAAGCTCGGCTAAAGGTGTTGTTAGAATGCGCCTTAATTTCAGTAAATGCCCCCCGTCACTACCCCTTAAACACAAATTTCGAAATCCCGGCTACGAATAACACAACTACCTAGATAAATATCTGCGCCGAACAAAAAAAAAAAAAAAACACGTAATCAGTTGGAGAATGGAACCTGAGCAAAGTAAACAACATTATGCCCGAAAACGCACTTTTTTTTTAGAATTATTTACCCCCCTACACCCAACGCCCTTCATTCCCCCTCTTCTTCTAGGGTGCGTCCAGAACGTGGAGGTAATAGGGAAGCTAGGAGGGTCGAGGCAGAGGGAGGATGACTTATCATCCTCCCTCCTGGCTAGTCCTTTCATAACGAAGAGGTCCATAAAGAGGTCAGGATAGAGGGTAGAAATAACATCATCCTCGATCGAACGGCAGCCAAATTGATTATTATTGGAAATTCAAACAATAGATGATTCAAGAACCACCCCACAAGGGAAAACACTCGAAACTGGAATTTCACCATTTGATGCCCCAGTGGAAGAGGATTCGGAGAAGCGCTTAGCTTATTTACAAATTAATGTCAAACAAAGAATACTTTGGAACAGAGACGGAACTTGGTAGCATACATTTAATATTCAAAAATACTGCTTACAGATTATTTCAGTAACCCAGAGTTAATAAATCTTTCATGCAGAACGCACCTTTTCTAAAGGTTGTAACGAACAACTTGTTTTACTTCATTTATCCATTGCTGAACAAATAAATCCATATAAAAACAATAGCAAATAAAATAAAACAACATTTATCCAACGTAGAGGATTCTAAACCAACGAAAAACATTTCGTTAACGCTGTTACATGGTAAAATAAATATGATACAATTAATATATTTATAAATAGGCAGAAAAAAAGTTATATGTTAATAAAAAGGAAGTTTCCTACCGAACAAAAATTAATTAAAGACTAGACTAATATTACACTATGTATAATGATAAATTTCTATACTCGAATCGTAACATAATCTACCTAGACGAAATTGAAATCTAGAGGGTAACGGAACAAGGATAGGCCGCCATTGACTCATGCCATTTAGCCAGTTGTCTCTCTCAACAAAAAAAAAATAATAATAAAATAAAATAAAATAAATAAATAGGAAGTATCTTACTTAGCACAAATTAATTAAATACTAAACTAATATTACATTATACAATGATACATTTCGAATTTGAATATTTGAATATTATTAACATTCAATTTTGAACATTAAATATTCAAGTATTGAATTAAAATATAAATTTTATATTTTTATTATCCTTTCTTTCTGTAACAATTTTGTTCCTCTTGAACGCAACGCTAGTAAACTGAACATTCAAAAACAATAATTCACTCAAAGGAAACATTCCATTATTTAATTTCATATTTATATTCAATAAAAATAAAACTGTGGCGATTGGGATGAGATAGTGGAGATGCGGCCTTGAAACAACCAATGACAGTCCAGGGAGCAGCGATGACATCGCGACATCGACCTCCCGCGATCAAATTTGTTTGAAAACCAAAAGCGTCGACCCTTCAGCGTCCCTCCTAGCGCAACCGCGACCTCCTTGCTCTGAACGCCCCCATTCATTTCTTTGTACTTGTTTTCTCGCGATAGCCATCGATAGCGACATCGACCCTCAAGCGTGCCTCTTACCTCCGCGTTCTGAACGCACCCTTAGGCAAAAATCTAAATTCCGGGGTCATAGTGCAGAAAAAAAAAAAAAAAAACACGCACATCGGTAGGAGCATAAGGTCTGGGCAGACATACACCTATTGTTATTTTGTTTGTTATTTTGATTTCAGAATGGTCTAAAAGTAGACTTGTCTTTCTTGTGGATATTACCATCATAATCATAGTAATATGACATGGTATATCATATAATAATGAAAACTTGCGTATATTCGTCGTATTCAAAAATGCAATAGCCGATTGGGTACTTTGTGAGTTTGTGGAGACGAGTATAACATGAATATGGACTCCTAACATCTTCAAATCATACCCTGTGCATACAGTATGTTGGTATACTGAAAAAAACAAAAAAAAAACAATACACGTGTGGGTACTTTATGAGTTCGGGGTGACGAGTAAAGTTTTTAAAGGTTTTTTTTACTGTTAACTAAGAGGATGATTTTATATTTTAACGGTTCGTGCTTCGTGGAATATTAATTAACACCACCAAGCCGATGAATCAGCCCAAGCGAAGTTGTGGGTGGAGCTATTTACATTGTTCAACTCGATCACGAGGAGTTCGATGGATATTTTGTATCTCTCTAAATTCATCAATTTGCTCTTCCTAGAATTCAAGTGTCACCCGAGTTACGCAATATGCAAAGTCGTTTGGGTTTGCATAACGATTCTGTTGGAACAAACAGTAAATCTTTCACGGAATCGACAGGTAGTGTACAGGGTTTCAGTCATATGTAGGGACAGCCGTCTACCACCCACGATTCGATCGAATGCCTGATCTGAGACTGATAACAAGCTTTAAGGGAGCTTCCTGTTTCGTTGATTCTTCGTTTTTGCGTCTTTGATGATATCACTACACGGATACTGAGGGATGTGTACATTGGATCAGGTCGAGAAAGATGCTTTACAGTTTAGACGGATCGAGACGCCCGAAATGTTTTTTAAATAGTTTCTGATTGCGCAGGAACATCACAATACTGACAATTTCTTCAGAGTTAATATTCAAACTTGAAGCTTTATCGAGAAACGTTGGCGATTGAGGAGGTGAAAAACTCCCCCATGAACCAAATAAGTGCCTTTGCATGGAACCCAACGTGCAATGCTGAATTATCTCACTACAAGCGTATTCCCATTCTCTTTCCCCCGGATATCTTCCCTGCCGAGACACCTGATGCATAGATATGCGCCATATTATATAAATCAAATCGCTTTAGTTTGAATCAGGTAGGTCCCAAAGGGCTTCGGGCAAAGAAAAAGATTGAACGGGAGGCCCCCAAATAATTCTTTATACTTCCATGTTGTTCAAAAAAGTATTGTACTCGGCATATCCTACGTTCCCTCCGTTTCCGGCCGAACTTGAATCAACCTGACGATCATGATAACACAATCTGTTATACGAGATTGATTCCAGTTCCTCATCTGCTATAAATGCAAAATAACGTCACTACAGGTTCATTTACAGCAGGTTGCAATGTTGGATAAATCAGGGCCGGCGAACTCATCACTCAGTGAATCCTGCTGAGCATTTTTCTGGCCCTTCACCAGGTTATCCGATCTTCCACAGAGGAAATCACTTAGTGCTCAGTAGAATAAAATATCAGGGTCGCTTTAGGTATTAGAAGTACAGAGGATAAAGCGGGAGATTCTCCTGGCAAAGGTGTGGAAGCCAGGGGAGGGTCGAGAACATTATTCTCCAGGGTTTTATTGCTTCTCGCAGACATTTCATCTTCTTGTGTTTACTCCTTCACGGCACAACGCCTCACTGCACCCGACCTTTCTTTCATATCCTCCTCTTCAGCAAACAGCCACCTTAACCTTCCTCCTTCGACCCCGACTCCTTTTATTTATAATACCTCACCTGAGAGCCTCGTTGCGCTCAGACTTCCTTCATTTGGGGCCGATTTTATTTCATACTTTTCTCGTCATTGTTTTCCGCTGCCTTCCTGCCGTCATTTGATTCGTCTTCCTCCATTTCGCCCGTGAATGCTCCCGAGTAATTTGCGGACCTATCCACTGTTAAGGCCCTTCCTTCGTCAGATTCGCTGGAATGAATCTCATGATCATCCGACCTTCGACTTCGTGCCAGAAAGAACATTGGGTGCAGAAGGGAATTAATTTCCACCTGACCAATGTGTCTAGGAAGAATAGGAAACTACGTAGTATCTGCTTTGTTGTCTTTTGCCTTCCTAATCAACGATGCAAAGCTAGAACCGTTTTTAAACCTCTTCAGCATCCCTACAGATACTTTCGTACAATACTTATTCATTTCCCCACCCCGGGAAATACCAAGCTATGTTTAATGTGGATTGAGAGTTCGAGGCTCAAGCCCACTCTAGGGTGAACTGAGAACAAAATTAGAATTTACCGCCGCTTACGACGTTGATTTATACAGGGTGTAAGCCTAACTGGTCTAGCGTACGGTACCAATCGATTCTATAACTAATTTGCAACAAAAAATGTCTCACAGCAATTTGTTTTAAACCCTTTGTTTTCGAGTTATTTTAACTTTAAACCTTTTTTCCGTGATTTTGACCTTATGTAATTAAGTTGGTCATAACTCCTTCAATTTGCCGTGTAAATTACAATTTGAAGATACCGTTGGAGAGAACATTAAATTTCCTATTGGATGGATGCCTTAACGTTTTTTTGAGTCAAGGTTTGAAACATGAAAACGTCCTCCAAAAAGATAATTTTACGTAATTTTGGAAACCTCGCATTTTTTCAATCGCAAATTGAACTACGAGAACCAATATTTGTTCAAGAGCAAGAACAGTAAAACTTGCATCAGAATCTCAGCATTCCAATGCTATAAATAAAAAATATTTTACAACCAAATTTAGGGGAGAAATTTGTGTTTGAACGCGGAAAAACGTGAATTTTTTCAACGAAATCGCTCTGGGAGGAAGCGCTCTGGCCTCCTGTTTCCGGTCTACTGCGGTGCGGACCCACCCACTTCTATCAGTCCGACCCCTCAGTTCGTCTAGGCGGAGCGCTGATTACGTTGAAAAAATGCACGTTTTTCCGCGTTCAAACACGAATTTCTCCCCTAAATTTGGTTGTAAAATATATATTGATTATACCATTGGAAAGCTGAGATTCTAGTGCAGTTTTTCTGTCCTTGCTCTTGAACAAATATTGGTTCTCGTAGTTCAATTTGCGATTGAAAAAATGCGAGGTTTCCAAAATTACGTAAAATTTTCTTTTTAAAGGACGTTTTCATGTCTCAAACCTTGACTCACAAAACAATTATGTCATCTATCCGATAGGAAATTTATTGCTCCTCCCAACGGTATCCTCAAATTGTAATTTGAGGAACACAAACACACAAACAGCAAATTAAAGGTTTTATGAACAATTTAATGACGTAAGGTCAAAATCACGGAATAAAAGTTAAAATAACTCGAAAACAAAGTTTCAAAAAATTTCTATGTGACATTTTTTGTTGCAAATTAGTTGCAGAATCGACTGGTACCGTATGACAGACCAGTTAGGCTTACACCCTGCATACTAAAAGATCCATGAAAGGGAATTAGTTATTCTACCTTTATGCTCAATATTTCGTAACCGGATGTTCGATTACAAAAACGTTGGTAAGAGAGATACTATCGATTAACAGACCTAATAGATGGAGTAATCTGTCGGGGGGTATTTTGAAGGTGCGTTATAACAAGTCCAGAGGTAGAATGACCGGGTTCTACGACGTGGTGGGGCAGTCTGCTGAAGGGCCAGTCTGAAACGCTCGGAATTGAAACGGGACCACCACGGATACTGGTAGAACACATTTCAAGAAGAAACAGGCAGATTGGTACCAGAATAAAGAAATGAAATGTGTTCAGACATACATACGAAAAAAAAATAAATAAATAAATAATCCGTCGTCCCACGACACACCGCAAAGAGAACCCCTTCCGTCGCGCTCCTTCGGTGCTATTGAAGTCGGCCTATAGTCACTCTGGGGGTACAATTCAGGGGGGAAGAAGGGGGTAGAATGTCAGGGGATTGTTCGGAGCACACCCGTGATGGCATTTCGATTTTTTACAACATTTTTCCTCCTGAAACCTAAGTTAGCTGCTTGGAATCACACTGGATAAACTCCTCACCTATAATTATCACGTCATCACTATAGTGCAAAGTGCCACCATTGCCCGAAGTAATTGTACCTTCTCCTCAGGAAGTTCGCAGATACGAAGTTTCCAGACATTCCAAAATCGGGGTCTTAGGGTGACAACACATGATAGGGTGATATTCACAAAGTATGGAAATTCCCACTGTGCAAGATGTCCTGCGGACCTTGTGTATCCATTTCCACCAACGGCTGCAATATCACCCTAACCCACTTGCAACTGGAATTCTGGAGACTATCCATACCGTTGATTGAAGAAAACTTCTCACTGGTCTACCCACAGCTACACTCCATAACAACAACCTAATAATAGTAATAATATCGATAATAATATCTAGTAGAAAACACCTAATCATTGAATATAATTAACGAATGATTGATTGTTCAAGGTAATAGGAACAAGTATCCAGAATTGGATCCCGATGCCCATGATTTTGTTTTGTATGTTGTGTTTTATTCACAATTACTGTAGTTAATTTCTTTCGATAGTTTAATATAATTTTTTAAACAGTTTTACCTTCACGATGTTTGATAGAGCTCATCTTCGTATTCTTGGGTAGTTTCGTGGGGCAGGTAAAACTTATTAGCTGGTGCATACACTCTGTATCAGTGAAAGTGTACCTAGTATAAGGGATGCGACATCGACCGCAAAATATCGTTTTTAATAATCAATAATCGATGTTTGGAATACAAAAACTATCGTCTTTAAGACAAAAGTGATAACCTTCGAATAATTATGTTCTTTGCTCGATAAATACTTGGTTACTTCTTACTCTTGTTTAGGCCAACTTTCCAGTGAAATTTTCCAAGCAAAGATAAATCTAAAGTATTATAGTTTTGTCGATAACAGCAATTTGATTTACTGGAATGTTCATTCTATTCACTGAGGAAATAAAAGATGCTCGGTTGACAAGCTGTCAAGTCAGTAAGTGGATGAATGTCCTAACAGCTGAAGTGCCTTGACCTGAGTATTGCTTCTCAGCGGGTAACTATGCTAGCTTCCCAGTAGGCCGATTCTGTAACTCGCTATTTGGTTGATGATCATCGGTGAAATTCATCGATGTTGCTTCCCTAGTCATTATCAGCTCCACTGTGAAGTAGTGTTCGATAATATCAGTTTTTGCCTACTGCGATACGTCATCTTCCACCTTTTGGGAGGTTTGAGGGGGAAAAAAATGCGTTGGTAGTCTCAAAGTGAATGCAACGATAGAAGGCCGCCATACGTCATACAAATGCCAAAGTAGGTATTTCGTAACAGCTCGGCCTCTAAAATGGGAACGTTTTTACGTTCCGTTCCGAGCCAGGGAGGACGCGGAAATATGAAGGAGAGGTAAATGAAATTTGCGAGATTAAGCCCCTTGAAGCGAGGAAGGTCTTCCATTTGGTCGGTGCGAGAGGCGGAGGGCTTTATAAAAGGGGCATTTGACTCGAGCAATCTGATGGCGGCACAGAGGGGAGCCTCTTGGAACAAATTTATCCGTATAAGGAAAATGAAATGAAACGGAAGTCACTGAGCGATTCTGGGTGGGAAGGGTCTCATTGGTGAAAGAGTGCGGGCTACATGACACCCCATTCATCGGCTGGCTACCTGGTGCCCATCCCGTTCATTGGCGGTCTTGATTGTCTCGGCGAATCAGAGTGAGACTCGTCCATCAAGTTGACAGCCAGCGATTTGTCTGTTCTCGAGCGTCCAGATTTGCACCCTTACTCACAGTGAGATCCCTAGAAGGATTTGAACCTCCATTAACCGTCCAACATCTCAATGGTGGAAATGAATTTTCTGAATTCGTAATGAGTCCTCTCGGCAAAACTTGAGGGTAGTGATGGGCAAAACGGTTCACCAAGAAGAACGGCTCTGAGCGCTCCGCTCATTCAAAAGAGCCGGCTCTCTTAAACGGATCAGTGGCTCTTTTGTGCTCGTATTTATTGTAGACGTGAAAATGCGATGAAAAACGCTGCAAATTATTGCACAACGGTTTATTTTACTTCTGTCCGTAAATTTTTTATCGATTGTTGGATTGTACATAACCTTAAATCGTAAACCGTCAAATTTTGAGGGCGGAAGCGAATAATTTTTCTGTTGCTCAATTCCAATGGTTCATTATTGAAAATAATAACCCAAAACGCACTGTTGTTCAATAAAGATGTTCAATAAATCCTTTAAAAAAACAAGGAAAAGCAATAAATGAACACGATTAAAGCAATGAATGAGCAGGACATACAAATACAGTTTTTTCGTAAAACATTTATTTAAGTACCGTAACACCGTCAAACTTTACCCCACCAGAGGTAACTTTACCCCAAAAAGTGAGAATCTTCAATTGTGACGTAAGCGCGGTAGAACTTAGATAAAAGTTAGCTATTGTGTTTTCGTTATTCTCCACATCCCAGAGAATCGATGCGGCTTGCGATGGCGCCTTTATCCATGTTATCAGCTGTTATCAGTCATAGTTTCCTGTTCAGCTGTTCTTGTCCTGTTTCTCGTGCTCCAAAATTTCTTCCATAGCAGGTGTTTGGAGTGGATTTACCAGGCAAGCCCTCATCATATCACTTTCAATATCTTATTTTGAACAAAATACACTAATCAAATTCTCAAAAAAGTGTTTTCTTAGTTATGCCTTTGTTTACCAAAAATTTGATAATAACTTTACTCCAAAAACCGGGTATCTTTACTCCACTATAAAGGTTGGGATAAAGGTAGCCTCACTCAAATTTTTCTTATTTAATCTCGAAAAATATTTGAGTTTTATAATTTTCGCAGTGTTGAATGTAAGGTTTCTAGTTTATCTCGTGTTGCAGAAGTAAGAGACGGGGAGAAGAAATGAGAAACATATTGTTTAGTAATGCATGCATTCCAGGGGACGTCCCATTTGATAAGTATTGGATCAGTTTAACCAGTTGTTAAGCGATAAGACTGTTTCTCTCGATGTAATTTATTCAATACTTTAGGGAAGAAATAGTGACACCCCTCCCCCCCCCACCATTAAAAACCATAACACTTCTAGCGGCATGAGACTCGAATCTGAAGAGCATTTTAAAATCCATGATCTACGACACCCAACATGCGAATTCGAGTTCACACCCCCCCCCCCTCACCCCCTCACCACCAATGGTGCCAGTCTGGCACCAAAGCGGAAATACGTCGTAACATTGAACTTTCATCTATTAGGTTTAGTAGGCAGTCCGTCGAATGTCACATCCGTATTCAAGGTGAAACACCTAAAAACCCAAGAAATATGAGGTTTATGGTGCCCTGGCACCATGGTGGCACCACTTTTATTTCCATGGTGGTACAGAAAGTAATTCATGAAAATCCGGAGGTATAATGAGAATTTTTCCTCAATTTCAAAGCTTGGATACAATTAGTAAGCAGTAAATAAACCGAAATATTGAAAAATTTGATATTTTGTGAATATTATCCCCCCACCCATCCCCTCCTCTTGCAAATTTTGGTACTCTGGTGAAATCATGTACAACTCGGAAGTTATTTTAGTCAAACAAAAAAAGAAACACACAAATCGGTTGGAAATTGAGGCCTGGGCAGAGTTTATAAGATTATGCCCGCAAACGTACGTTTTTTAAGCATTAACCCCCCCTCTCCCTCCCTTAAAAGGCGAAATTCGAAATTCTGGCGCCGTAGTGCACAACTAGATAGTTTTCTGCGTCGAAGAAAAAAAAAACCACGAAAATCGATGGAGAACTAAGGCCTGGGCAGAATACACAAGATTATGCCCAAAAACACACGTTTTTTGAGCATTAACCCCCCCTTTCCCCTCCTTAAAAGGCAAAATTCGAAATTCCGGCGACGTAGTGCACAACTAGATAGTTTTCCGCGTCGAACAAAAAAATAACCAGGAAAATCGGTTGAGAACTAAGGCCTGGGCAGAGTACACAAGATTTTGTTACACACACACACACACACCTACACACACACACACACACACACACACAGACATACACCTATGGTTTTTTTTCGCGGATTTGGATTCAGAATGGTCTAAAACGGATTACTGTGTGGTTATTTTTTTTTTCTGTTGAGTGTTGTCCTCCTTCACCCCAGATCGATCGCATAAGGACGCCCAAGTCTTACTGTGGGACGTCCTAAAAAGCTTGGTACGCGCCCCTACCGAAACTTTACAACTGAACATGCATTATGATATGAACATGAACGTGCTTTGGTCTCATAAGTTGTGATTTACAATATTATCTACTCGTGGGTTAACTTTGAAATTTACCATTGCAATTCATTTGAAAGTTATCGAATGTGAAACAGACTTTTTCTGTGATTTTGTTAAGTCATTCGTTTATCGTTTATTGTCCTTTAATATTTCTTTACTTGTAGAAAGTTTTGCTCGATTACCTACATAAGTCTGTCTACTGGAAGACTGAAATTGTAATCTCTTAACCAGAAATATTGCATTTCAAGCAAATTCGTTGAAATAAATGATCATTGGAATTTATATTTTTCTTAGGTATAACTTGTATTTTTCAAGCTAAAAAGTTCAATTTTTCAGAATATATTTTATAATAATATTATAAATAATTGATATTATCAAGTATTTCTGGGGTAATGAATTCAATCCCGACTAGAAACATTGCACCACTGCCCGTTTCTGTAGCGATAACTGTGAGTTTTTCAGAGTGGAGTAAAGATAGACGCACTCGTAGGTAACTTTACTTCAACATTTAAACAATTAAATAGGGGGGTTAAACTTATCTGATCAATGAGCTCGACCACTCAAAATGTTCAGGAAGCCCTGGAGATCAATTCACTTATTTAAAAAAATCAATTTAACCCATTTCGAGTGGGAGAAATTGTATTTGGAAATGTTTTGGAGTAAATCTTAGGGTAAAGTTTGACGGTTTTACGGTACCTATTTATTGAAGTCTGCATATGTTTATGCCTCCAATGACTGGACCACAATTAATAAAAAAATTCTTAGTACCTACAGGGTGAGTCAAGAGAGTTGGATGCTTTTGGAACGGCTATAACTCAGGTCACCGACCTCTCCCAGTGTTGGGAGGGGTCTCTTCGTGTTGCTGAAGAGCGGAAGTTTTTTTTTTTGGTTAATTGCTAAGATGGTTTGGACCGATCAACAAAGGGCTTTTGCCCTCAGGCGGTTTTTCGTGAATAACGAGTCGATCATACAGACCCAGCGCGATTTTCGTGCCGAATACGCGATCCCCCCACGCGGAGTGATTCCTAGTCGAAACACAATCCTTCGTTGGGTTAATAACTTCAACGAATCAGGAAGTGTTTTGAAAAAAAGGACCGGTACAGCTCGGACGCCAGAAAATGTCGATAGAGTCCGGGTAGCAGCCCTCACAAGCCCTCACCGTTCGATTCGACGTCAAGCTGCACATCTCAACCTACACTATTCGACAGTGCGTCGCATTTTGAAATTGGACTTGAAATTTCATCCTTATAAAATGATGATGTGCCAACAATTACAAGAAGGTGACTATCAACAGCGTAGAGAGTTATGTGAAAGGATAAGGGGTGGGTTTAACGACAATGACAGGGTCGTTTTGTTCACAAGTGATGAAGCTCATTTTCATGTTGATGGGTTTGTAAATAAACAAAATTTTAGATATTGGGGAACCGAGAATCCTAGACGCATTCACGAAATGAATGATTTGAAAGAGGCCATCACCACAGAAATTAATAACATTTCTGTGGAAACCTTGACTGAGGTGATGAGGAACTTTCACGAAAGGTTGGAAAAATGCGTCCAGGCCGATGGATACCATTTGCTCGATGTGATTTTTAAAAAGTGATGTACATTATTTAATTTCCATATCTAAGTAACATTTTAAGACCAATAAAAACTTTCTATCTTGTAAAATAACCGAGTTATGATTTTGTGAAATTCGTCCTAATCTCTTGACTCACCCTTTATAACATTTTCATAATATAACATCTGATGTTATACTACGTTATTCAACAAACAAAATTAAGGCGACCAAGGTGAAAGGGAATAAACAAACCAATATGTAAGCTTCAATATTAATGCTAATGGTAAGATAAGGATGTGCTTTTGCTTGCCTTTTGAACTTGTATTAGAAAGCTCTTCACAAAAAATCATGATGTAAAAACCAAACAGGGAGAAAAAATTATCAGTCAACTGATAATTGTTTGTTGGGTCGATCATCACACTTGCTGTAGGGAGAAAAAAAACGGAAAGAATCAGAGAGTGGATCACAGGAAAACCCTGGAAAAATACGGTAAAGTTCACGACGAAATACAATAATGCATATGTGGTGGTACGGACAGAATTCTGCAAAATTGTATTATTTGATCGACTTATATCGTATTTTCCCTCTGAATTATTGTACGGGGTGGTAACGGTGAGCTGAAGAAAGGAAGTCCGAATTTTCCCGAACACTACCGACCTCAAAAGTACCGAAGATCGAAGAGCCGCCGTTCATGTATCTTTACCGGATCTCAGAAGATCCAAAGAGCGAAGAACCGCGATTCATCTATCATTTTTACTGATCCGCCGTTCACTTGCTCTTTTGAAAAACCGATCTTCACCGAACACTACCAGCACTGATCTTAAAAGATCCGCGGTTCATTTTTACTGACCCGTGGTTCACTCGCTCTTCTGAAAGAGTCGGCTCAAAGAGCCGGTTCTTTATTGAGCGACCCATCTCTACTTGAGGGACCAACAAGTTCTGATATCTCTTCTAATGTTCTAGCTCACTACACAACATTTACAGATACCATCAAGCTATGAGCCACACCTATTTGACAGACTTTTTTCATTAATTTTTGTGAATAAATTTCTTACTCAACGTTTTTTTATTTTAACTGGACTCAATTAAGGCCCCGATTTATTGGTGAATCGATCAGTTCAGATGGTATAATTTTGGTTCCATTAATCGATTTTCTCTGGTCGATACCAGGAAGCTTGAGAAAATTTGGAACTCATTCATTTAAAATTAGAAACTAGATATTTTCTGAAAAAGTTGATAATTATTCATTGCTACCAGATGTGATGATTAATATCTTATAAGCTGAAAAACTGTAATGAAGAAACTAATACTAATCAGGTAAAATAGTCGTCCCACGACAAACCGAAAAAAGAACCTCCTCCGTCGCGCGCCTCTGGCTCTATTGAATTCGGTCGAATACCAACTCTGAAATCTACGAGCACTGCTATCGCGGTTGAAATTTAAACTCGTTATTTCCAACATCAACACGGCATCGATTGGAAAATTGTTATTATAACTGCATATTGTTTGAAAACGAAGTGGAGTCCCTGTTCTATTTAGCATAGAGTGATTGGACAGGAGGAAGAAAGGGTTGAACGCACGACTTGTTCCCGATGCAGTCCCTAGAATCACAATCGGTCTATCAAATGCAATCCAATCATAGACTGGAAGTTTACTCCCTTTCCAAGAAACAATTTGTCGGTCGATTCATCAATGGCCCTTTCACGTCATGTTTGTTTTGTCCCCGACGGCCTCCAGTACCGTCATGTTCGTGTCTCACATCTGAAAGTTGTTTTCTCTTATTTTTCAACGGGAAAGTTTTCTCCCGTCGCGGAATCCCGGTGATATTGTTTTATTTGTGTTTTATTTGTGTGTGTCATCGAGTTTCTATTAAATAAATGGATAAAGGAAATCTAGGATTTTTAGCCTACGAATTCAAATAGAAGAGTGTTAGTGAGGCGATTGATTCGGGAACAAAATTATGGAAATTATTACGCAAGGTGTCATGAAATTTCCTCCAATTTACAATATGCAACCCCCCTTCATTTCCGCAAAATACAACGTAAAAAATTCCGACCAAGGCAATTCTTCATGATTTTTTGTGAGGATCTCAGGAAGAATACTCTTGCGCAAAAAAAATGCGCGCAATCGTGCGCAATTGACACTAACTTCATTTTTTCAAATAGAACCCCCCCTTTTTCATTACAGATTCGGATTCTACGTCAAATTTCATGAGAAATGCATACCAAAATCGATTTATTTTATTGCGCGCAACCTGACTTTTTGAACGCTCTAATTTGCGCAACTCCACAATTGCGCAAAAATAAGGTTTTGGAGAACCTTAAGTGTGGCACATGTTTTTTCATCATTTTTTTACGCTGAATCACAGGGTGTCATCCGTTTTGAGGAAGACCAAGATTTCAAGAGGAAAAATTAACATTTCTTTCACGAAAACATCAGTTTTGTAGTCGAAATCATGTTTTTTTTTTAATTTTCTCACTTCCTTTTTAACCACGGGCTTGAGGCCGTCTACGGTGGAGTTCAAAATGAAAACTGGCAGTACGATCATGCTTGAAGTGAATAAAATTGCCTAAAAACTCGTAAAGATTTTAAAAGAGCGGGTTTTTCACTACCAACAACCGAATTTTTTGCCGCCATTTAGAAAAACTCCAGTCCAATTGAAAAACGGATGCCACCATGTGATTTAGCGTAAAAAAATGATGAAAAAACATGTGCCACACTTAGGGTACTCCAAAACCTAATTTTTGGTCTATTGTGGAGTTGCGCAACTTAGAGCGTTCAAAAAGCTAAGTTGCGCGCAATAAAAACATCGGTTCGGGTATGAATTATTCATGAAATTTGGCGTAGAATCCGAATCTGTAATAAAAAAGGGGGGGTTCCATTTGAAAGAATGAAGTTAGTGTCAATTGCGCACGATTGCGCGCAACTTTTTTGCGCAAAAGTATTTTTCCTGAGATCCTCACAAAAAATCATGAAGAATTGCGTTGGTCGGAATTTTTTACGCTGTATTTTGCGAAAATGAAGGGGGGTGTAACCTTTTCGTGAAACACCCTGTATACTATTATATTACAAGGGATGAGTTATACTTTAAACAGACCTTCGGAGAGTGTGCACAAATTAAAAGTAATATTGCTAGATAGAATGTATTAAAAAAATGTTCATTTGCAATAGTTAAATCACGTCAAACTATCAATAATCAATAACATTAATAATCGAGAACAAACAATAATAATAATAATCAATACAACAAATTAATAATCAACAACAATCAATAATCAATCACGTTAAATACAAACAAGTGGGTGTGGCAAATAGCTTCCTCGTATCCATAACTCGATTGTACAGATGATCCGATGATACGTACCCTACTACCTACTACCCTCATAGGGGTCCATCTACACGCCAACCCGCTCCATCTCTGAGGATTTCATCGAATTCGGGGGAAAAAGATGGAAAATGTGACTGTTACAAGGAAATTGAAGTTTGCGCATGCGCACTGGCTACTATTTGTCAGCGATGATTTTCATAGGACCATCCCAATCCGCATAATCCCTGAAAGTTTCATTGAAAACGGATGGAAAATGTAGAAATTATGGCTGTTACAAGGAATTCACGTTTGCGCATGCGCAGTGGCTACTATCAATCCGGGGATGATGATTTTCATAGGAGGCCATCTGCACGCAATCCCTGAAATTTTCATCGAAATATGATAATAACTTCGTATAGTTATGCCTGGTACAAGGATTGAATGACATGCACACAGACACGAATCCAAAATGGTTCAGGTAGGTTTAAAACGGAAAACCCTAGTGAAAATTTTGATTTTGGAGAACTTTTTTACAACCTTGTAAAGTGAAAAAAATGCTTCCGCTTCATTGGTAGACTCGAAAGCAAAAAGTAAAGTGTATGATAGGCCTTCCTGCATTTGGGAGTGGTGTGGTGAGGGGAGGATTATACAGGCGGCTTATCGTCTTTCATGGTTTATTATTAAAAGTTGAGTACACTTTCGCCTATTGGCATCGTCAGAACTCTGTTTAAACAGGCACGTACATAAATTATAATTACTTTTAATTGCTCTATTATGTTAGTTATACTATAAGTTAATTTACTCATATTTAGTGTTAGTGGAAATAGAGCAACAACACAACAACCCCAAAAGCTGTTGGAACTATCTGCAAGATAATTCTACATATACATTTGACCTACAACTCAAGGAATCAGATTAGAGCAAAATAATAACAATCTATAAAATCTATGTGATTACTTAGGATTTGGGTCCCCTCCCAATTTACCTCAAACTATTGATGCTTATGTTGAAACTGATTTTACCCAAAATAATTACTAACATATTATGCAAATGTAAATTAAAACCTAAGAACCTGAAGAAACTAGAACACTTACGATTTACATTATATGCAGATCATTATGATGTCCTCATGAGGACTTGCAAGTATTACCAATAATAAGCTAATAAAAGTTAAGAGCATTGGTAAGAGCATTGGCGATTAGTGATGATGTTATCCTACTCGTAGGAACCAACAAGGGATTACAGATCACCTTGAATACATTTGATATGGAGCTAGCCAGGTATTGAAAAATGGTCAACCCTAACTACTAATGTGCGTTGGTCTACTTAGTCCCGTTGGATTGCCAACATACGGTGAAGATTTTAGACGGGGCATTTTTCATTAGGCAGTCTTCCATTCTGGCTCCGTCCTTGTTGGAGGTCTGGCAGTTCCTTGTAGTCGATATCATGGTGAAGGCCACGGTTGCTGCAAGCCTTGTCTCCAGTACTCTGTGTGCAAGCCACATGGACCTTGGGGGAGCCCTATCTCGAGTTACCAAGGCTACATTGAATCCATAGCAGGGGCTGTGCCTCATCCGCACATACTCACTGCCAAAGTTTTCTTACATCGGCGCACCAGTCAAATTCAGTGGGCTTGGGATACTGTCTCCCTCAGCTAGAATCACTCCACTGTGCCTCTAGCCCATGTTGCTGCTGATCTTGATTTTGTCAGGCAGTAGTTGGCTTGGTGCGATTTAGCAACACCATCTGCTCCAAAACCCAGCTCGTTTGCTGCTGCACTCCCCCCCCCCCCCATCTTCATCATCATCACTTATCCCTATGGCCAGCGTCGGGTAATTCCCCATTAAATGGTTGTGTCCCCTCTGCCTTTGAGGAGTTCTTCAGAAAAAGAAAAAACAACTTGGTAAAGGGCTTTTGGTGAGAGGACTGCAATCACCGAAGGTCCATGTGGCTGGCAGCAATGTGGCTTGCAACCCCCTTGAAGTCGTCCCCAAGGTCACAAGGACTGGGCCGGAGTGGAGGACTGCCCATTGAAAAATCTCTCATCACTGACTTCACTGTATGCGACCCAACGGGATTAATGAGACCGATCCTCATGCATTGGGGTTGACCACCAGTCGACCCCTGTCTACCTGCTTAGCAAATAAATTTAGGGTGATCCGCAAGCATTTATGGGTTCCTGCGAGTAAGATAACATCATCGGAAAACGCCAACCCTCCTACCCGTGCACCAGGGGCAGATCAAACCCTACTTCAGTTGGCAACTTACCTGCCCACAACCAGATCAGGCGTTAGGATACATTTTTCTTCTTACGGTTCATTACTTCTTTTCTTCTTCCAGTCGTCCAAAGAGTCCTGAAGAGCCACACAGTCCGCATCAGATCACACAACGGTGAAGATCTTCAGTTCGTCAGTGTTAGGACTTTCGAGAATATGACTGTGTTCAAACTTTTGAAAACCGATAATAAACTATTTGAATTTACTACTGGCAAAAAGTTGACTCGATTTCCAAGCACCTACTGAAGTGATGAGAACGGAGAATTGATTAGGAGAGAAGGATATCAATCCTGTTTAAAAATCTAAATGATATAAGGTGAGGATGAGGACTTTATCTAACTCGGCTCGTAACCGTAAGTAGATAAGATAAGTAAGGAAAGCTTCAAGAAGCATACGAAATGTCGAAAGAAAGAGAGAGGGAGAGATGAGAGTTGTCTGCCGAAATAATCAGGTCGATGGTTCGAGTCAGAATGGAATGGGGTAGCTCCTCCAGTCGATGGACATGGAGAGTCAAAAACACCAGTGTAAATCGCACATGTACTTCGCTCTCGAAAGTGAGCCAAATTTCAGCTGTTCGAATGAAATATTTTCTCGTTTCTTCAAATAATGTTTCATGTCAACCAATTGTTGATCGCTAACAACCAAGAATCCAACCAGCTCGGCTGCACTTCCAAGGAGCCACGCTTTGCCAGTGCGTCAGCTCTCACACAGCCGTGGAGATCACAATGACTCGGTATCCATTGGAGAACAATCTATCTACGAGGAGTAGATTTTGGGAAATGTAAAGTAAACAATTATGAGGCCTTCATAGTCAGCAAACAACATATAACAAACTCTTCCACCAAACAACCGAAATCCATCATCGATAAATTTGAGTGGGGTCGAACACCCGGCGTGGCGCTCTTCAAGCATCTCCCAATGCATGGTCTGATGATGTTTTTATCTTGTTTTGTTCACATGTCGAGTCTAAAAGAAACTAACAACACACAACACATTTGTGGCGTACAGTCATCTCCCGAAATCTGGAGTAGGAGAAAACCCACCGAAACCTGACCGAGAAATGAATTGTCAAGGTGTGGCTGCACTCCAGTGGACGTCCCTTCTGGTGTGAAGTGAAACTCCTTAGTTTTGACAATATAATATCATTCATACACACATCTTCACCAAGCATTGTACTCATTCGATTCCAGGTTCCATCTTGTTCTATTCTCGCAGGTACCCATGTGAGTAACTCGACTCAAATCCTAAAATAGCGAATTCATTCTCCGAGCTCCACTTAGTGTGTGCTGAAGGCATTCTTACTTGCATGCAAGTCTGTAATTCGAATGCATATACCCCCAGGACCTAAATCTCTAAATTGGAGGTTGGAAGGAGGAGTGCTTCGGGTAGACACAAATCTGTTGTTAGGCTCTCACATGAGGAACACTCACTGCTTTGAAAATTGCTTTCCACTTCAGGCGGCTAAGCCGATTGGGGTACCCCCCTCCCTGCTGCAGCTTTTGAGTTCACTAAATTGGGCTTTTCCTGGTGCCGCGAAATCCCTCTGGCGTTGCGACTAGGGGTTTCTCAGGGATAACCCACAATAATCCTCCCCCGTCGAGCTTTCCTTCCCAAATGCCGATAATTGGCTCATTGAATATACCTCCTACTACACATGGCGGGTTTCGTCTTCAAGTAACAACAATAAATGAATAAATATATTAGCCAAGCATGTATGTACCGAGAGTAGAGGGAACGGCATCACACTGCTTCCTCGGAACATGGCATCCTTGGCATCCACCATCCTTGTTACAGTTACAAGCCCTGTTGTTTGTCTCGAATTAAATGTCATTACATTAGAGTTCACTGATCTATTCCGTTTCTCATTGTTGTAATTCTATAGTCGTACTACTAGATGGTGTCAGAAATGAGGAGTGATAGAATCATGCCCCGAACTAGGCCAAATCAGAAGAAGGTTAGTAGGATCCAAAAAGATACCTAATGGACGAGGACCAATCTCCACAAAGAATCAGAATGGGTTATTGTTATGTTTCTGACTCCTGTGACTCGTTTGACTACATTTGGCTGAACTCACTAAGCGAAGTTTTACAGAATGACATGATTAACTTGAATTGAGTAAAATTCGTGGAATTGAATGATGAAGGAGAGTTTGGCCTCTGTAGAAACCGCCTACCCTTCTGGTCTATATGTATAGAAACCAGTTTACCATAAGGAAGACCCCTTAGTCTGTGTAGAGCCAGCTTAGCGATGTTAGTATAGTTTCTGCTCTATATTGAAACCACGTTACTATATGTAAGGGAAGCACTACCTATATGCTGTTAGTCGAGTGATGAGAGGTTTTGGTTCAGACGAGAACGCTACTTGGTTGCTTGTGAATTCTAGGAGTTTTCCTGAGGAGTAGGGCTTATATAAGGCCGGCCACTAGCTATTCTCCCTCCACGAGGATCCGATTCTTGACTGGGAGAACAGACTGGAAGCCGGTCGGTGGTTTGACTGTTAGAAACGATTACCAGACGCCTGAGGAAAACTGATAAAATGTTTATTTTAAAATCAAAACGGTTTACACTACCTAGAGCCACAACGGTTATGTTTTATCAAAGTTCTCTTTCGAGTACTTCTTCAGTAGTGGAAATTTAGATTGAATATTCTGACAGAGGAAGTTCAGGTGAGTGTTTTCCTTCTATAAATAGAATATGACTGGGAAGACTTACAATATATGACTAAATGTACTATGTATATGACTACATTATTAAAATTAAATTAAATTAAATTAAATTAAGCAACCATTTCAGGTTGAATTTTCGTCCAACTGCCATTCTTGGCGTCGCGGACGTCATCAGCTGTGTCCCTAAGGGGAGATCAGAATTTGTTCTGATGATTTCGCTCATGGCTTCCCAAACATCACCGCCCTGGGTTGGAACGAGAGATTGCCGATCGTCTAATAGACAGAAAACTTTCTGCAACGACCAGACTCGAACGCGCGTCCCCGCTAGACGGTTCTCATCTTATCACTGCAGTCCGGTACACTGTCCACCAGACCACCGACGCCCACTGACTACATTATTATAAGTACCAATAGTAAGGTAATCTGGGCCGAGTGAAGAGGGATCGGTAGCACACTGCTTCCCTGCACCGAGGCCTTTCTACTATTGATGTAGCATCTCCCTAGTTTTAGTTGTGAGCCTTGTTGTTTGTCTTAAGTAAAATGTCCTCCTATTTATGTTCACTGATCTATACCGTCACTCATTGTTAGTCTCATTACTACACCAACCTTGCTGCGACTCGGATGGACATTTTGGATTCCTTATTCAACGCGAAAGCTGTCCTTCGGCTCCACACCGCTTTTCTTAGCATTTATGTACAATATTTACTTAATATACCTCTTTGAGTTGAATTGAGTTGTGCACGTTTATACCAATAACACCAAAACTAGACATGTAAAACTTATTCGAGACGACTACATTACCCACTTGAAATTGGTTATTTCGATGTGTCGGAATTTTACATTTTCAATTGTGAATTCGGATTCCATCTTTTCGTAGGGAAAGAAGATCGTATTCGGTATACCTTCATTTAAAATTCTAACTTTAAAAGTCTATACAATTTTGGAAACCTACTTCGGGATATAAAAATCACTATCCAAATCAGAAACATCTTTCCATCATAATATTTTTGCATTCCATTATCTTCAAAAAGGATAATGACATACAAGAGCATGGAATCAATAAAAGTAATGTACATAATTTGTTAGATGAACTGCTAATCTGGAAAAATAAGATAGTTCTCAATTGTCTGTCCAGAGTGACTTTGATATTGCTTCAAAAACATTAGCATTTTGTTTCCGATTCGAATATGATTTCTTTTTTCATGCAGGATTTCAGCAGGAGGATTAGATTCCCTGTGGTTCGAAGCAAAGGAGTATTTTTGGGGCTTGTTGTTCCTTTATTTACATCAATGACCTGGCCTATTAATTTGGGGAAGCAGAAAGTGTATTCATGTTCGCTGATGACAGTGCAACATCGTTGGTAATATAAAATATAAATAATAAAACAATTCAGTTTTTGTGTGCTGGAACGACGAATGCTCCGGTTCTGAATAGCAAGTTGAGTCAAGTCTTAATAGCCGTTAATAAAATCAATTAACTTTATTGGCATAGTTATCGACAATCGCATGTCATGGAAAGCCCACATCGAATCAATGGTGCCGAATTTATCATCTGTAGTGTTCATGAAGCGAAGACTTCCCAATCTAATCTCCAATGTGGTGCTACGAACAGTTTACAGTGCCTGTTGCGGATCTAGAGTTGCATTGGCATACTTTTAGTGGGCGATTCGAGTCAATCCATTGATATTAGCATGCTACATAAACGAGTAGGTGGTTCAAGAGTCATTTTTTCAAGCAGAGGATCTTTTTCTCGTCATCGCATCCCACTGTCCAGGGCATGTTTATGGTGTGTCAATTAGAACAGAATTTAAGATTGTTCATGCCCAGGAAATTAGGTATGTTTCAAATAAACACTTCGATTGGAGAAGGAAACTAAAACTTAATATATTTAGTACTTCGGCAACTATACACATTTAGAAATAATGACATTTCTTAAGAAATGCAGTGGTAAGGTTTCACATGAGAAGTCGGAGATGAAGTGTAGTACAATTTTTTCCTAGTAAATCGCGTACCACCTCCCTTATGGTTTAGGGAAGGTGGAGGTGGAAGAGAATGCTCAACTGGGGAGCCAATAGAAATTCATGCTGCATACAGTTAGGGGTGTGAAGCTGCTGAAAAAACCCAAGAGGTTGAAGACCTGGGCTTCGTATATGACCTGAATACCTATTGTTGTGAATAATAAGAGATATGTGCCTCACAAAGAGTATACAAATTGGGGAAAACCCTAGGTGTTAAACTCGTGGGATTTTTAACTGGGTTCAAAAAATGGGGTTTGAACAAGGATAACGTTAAGAAAAAATTCAAACTCTCTTCCAAATGCATGGTACCATGATGAATACCCTGTGGGGACTAGGGAGAACTTGTCTTATGCCCGCCTTCCACTCGCTTCAGCATTTCCCTGAACTGTTGTCCAATCCAAATGAGCACTGGATGTTTAATTCTATCTTGCAACAAATTCAAGAGTTTGAGGCATTCTAGAGAGTGATGAAGAAATCTCTTGTTAAAACAGAAATGTATTCTTTTGTAGAGTTCAATCATGAGAATTGGTCGTTGTTATTAGGTACATACTCATACAAATTAGACATGATGTGTGTCTCAACTTATTTATTTTAGTGTAGTAATTATGTTGGACGCATAAAAAACCTTTTCATACAAAAACCTATCGACAATTTACTTTTATAATAGAATTTTGGAAAAACTGCACTGGTACCAACATCAGCGTTGGCTGAATCTGACTGTGGGATGTTAGGGCTGCACGCTGAGCATATTCCCCTGATCAATTAGTAGATATCTAAGGTAGTTCGTCAGACAACTAGATGTCTCGAATTAGGCGCCTTTCCCCTGCCAGTTGCAAACAGGAGCAAGCTCGCGACACGTCATTCTTAACTGTTAAGAGAGGTGGATGTCGTCATGAGTTGTGGTATTGCCACTCTCGTTTTCGCTATCTTTCAACAATTGAAGGGTCACGGAGAAAAAGGATCAAATTCCATTTTTTGGCCGAATTGAGATAGGCACGCCATCGTGTAGCTTGGGAGGAGTAGAACCGAAGGGTTGTTTCACTTTGTGGAAGAAAGATCGCATTCATTCTTTTTAAAGCTAAAACAAATACGGGGCTCCGGGGAAAAAGGATCGGATTTCGTGCGTTCGCAGGGAAGAAAGATCAGTGTCCGATTTGAAGACCCCATCCCTCGCCTTTGCATGAGTTGAACGGCATCACACCAAAGATTCATCAAGCACAAAAGCTCCTACTTCTAAGGATACCAGAGAGTTTTCACAACCCCTTCTACCTCGAAGAACAAGACTTCAGTACCAAAAGCAGCTGTAACTTTGGGAAACCTTCACAACGGCCCCAAAACAAGCAAAATCAAAGAATTTAAAACACTTGTGTCAGTTTCTCGTCAACCCCGGTGTTAACATTTTTTGAGTCGCTGTCCAACAGGCCAACAGGTTGGGGAATGTAGGAGATAATGACGCCATTTCATATTGCGACAATCCTTCAGATGAATGATTTATTTATTGATTTTTTTGCCTTTTTGCAATTAATGTTTTGTACAAAACTTAACCTAATTTGGAAAATAAAGCCATTTTCTGCCCAACATTTTTCTGGAGGTGGCAGTAAGGTACCTACAAACCCTAGTAAATTTACTGAAGTGAATTACGAGATTTGAATAAACAGTAGGTAACATGGTGATATAATTTTAGGTATTATGTTGACCGAAACGCGGTTATTTGTGGGGGAAAAAGATCAAAGTCCTTACCTTGTTTGACATTTCTAATTATTTCTGGAAATCATCTTCGATCTACTTAATTTTCTTTCTTGTCACTTGAACATAATTAAATTCCTGGTCAGGTGGCCCAAACATTTCATTTTTTTCATGCATAGCGTCTGTCTGGGACGACTTCAAACTTTGTTTTTCGATTTTCTCGGAATTACGAAAAGAGGAGTCTGATCCTTTTTCCCCGTGACCCTTCAATTGGATTCACTTCGTGCAGCACCCTTTTAGGACGTCCCACAGCAAGACTTGGGCGTCCTTATGCGATCGAGCTGGGGTAAAGTTGGACAACACTCAACAGAAAAAAAATAATAATAACCACACAGTAATCCGTTTTAGACCATTCTGAATCCAAATCCGCAAAAAAATCATAGGTGTATGTCCGTGTGTGTGTGTATAGGTGTGTGTGTGTATGTATGTGTGTGTAGGTGTGTGTGTGACAAAATCTTGTGTCGTCTGCACAGGCCTTGGTTCTCAACCGATTTTCCTGTTTTTTTTTTTTTAATTTTTTTTTCGACGCAGAAAACTATCCAGTTGTGCACCACGTCACCGGAATTTCGAATTTTGCCTTTTAAGGGGGGAAGGGGGGGTTAATGCTCAAAAAACGTGCGTTTGCGGGCATGATCTTCTGTACTCTGCCCAGGCCTCAATTCCCAGCCGATTTGCGTGTTTCTTTTTTGTTTGAATAAAATAACTTCTAAGTTGTACATGATTTCACCAGAGTATCAAAATTTGCAAGGGGAGTGGATGAGTGGGGGAATAATATTCACAAAATATCAGATTTTTCAAAATTTCGGTTCCTTTACTGCTTATTAATTGTACCCAAGCTATGAAATTGAGGAAACATTTGCATTATACCTCCGGATTTTCATGAATTATTCTCTGTGCCATCATGTAACTAACAGCGGTGCCACCATGGTGCCAGGACACCATAAACCGCACATTTCGTGGGTATTTTTTTTTTTTTTTTTTTTTTTTTGTGTGTGTTTCACCTTGAATACGGATGTGAACCTCGACGGACCGCCTACTGAAACTAATAGATGAAAGTTCAATGTTACAACGTATTTCCGCTTTGGTGCCAGACTGGCACCATTGGTGGTGGAGGTTATGGGGGGGGGGTGAACTCGAATTCGCATGTTGGGTATCGTAGATCATGGATTTCAAAAAGCTCTTCAGATCGGAGGCTCCCATGCTGCTAAAACTGTTATGGTGGATAATGGTGAGGGGGGGATCACTATTTCTTGCCTAAAGTAATAAAGAAATTACATCGAGAGAAACAGTTTTATCGCTTACCAACTGGTTAAACTGATCCAATGCTTATCCAATGGGACGTCCCCTGGAATGCATGCATTACTAAAGTACTCAATAAGGTCCTTCAGCAAATCCTACTACAAATGAATCAATTACCCTGAATTGCTATTTATTTTATCATTGCTCATTAATTATACGATAATTTTGAATCCTTCTAAGATGTTAAATCATCGGAGAAAATCGATTTGACACATGGTTAGTTCCTCATTTGCCCGATGAGTAACATGAGCACTTTTGTTGGGAAGTCACTTAAAGGAGAGGGAAACAAACGAGTGGGGGCGAGGAAGGGCTACAAAAGAGAAGCAATCAGCCAGTAACGGTGGGCCTTATGTGGAGGGGAATTCGCCCATTAGCATACGTCACTGCACAATTACCACCGCTTGATAATTAACACGGTAAGAGTTGCAGAATTTATAGTAACTACCCTCTAACGCCCTCGCTTCACCCTGCCAACTTGTTTCTGAATTTATGCCCGACAAGTTTCCTACAGGTTCGGATCCGTTCTCCTGTGTGTGGTTCTGTACGAAAGGGAAAAGGGAACAATAGTAATAGCGACAAACACAGGGTAATGTTTCTTCGAGACACGTCAAGAACTTCTAGGCTTTTGATGAACACAACTGAATTCTGGAATCTATCTAGGGCCTATGGTATTTAATTATATCGCTGAAAAAGCGTGATTATCAATAAAAAACAGATAATGTACCTTACTATATTCAGTTTTGTAATATTTGTTATTTTCCAAGATAGGCTTTCGAAATACTCAATTCTACATTTCAATAATTATGGGTGGCGTTTACAGCCTATTCGATGTGAGAATGTGTCATTTTCTATTTGATGACAATCTACTCGTATGCTGTGGTGCGATAATCGGATGTGGGTAATTATGATAGAAGCAGGATATTGTGCACAATTATTCCTGGAAAATGTTTAAAGTTTTGAATCACCTGCGACACCTATCAACATTTTCAAGAAGGGGTAAGGCAAAAAAGACTCAAAATTCTGAACAGTTCAAATCAGGCTACTGTGTTGAAGGGTCAATCCTTGCTAATTTCACGTTGTTGAAACCGAATATAATGTTATTTTGCTTATAAAGTACACCATAATGTATCAAATACGGAAGTTTGTTTGTGAGGGGGTTTTGAAGCATTGGAACGATACTACGTAAACCTTTCGTGTTTCGAGTCCAACCCTACATCATTTAGGACGTGAGACCGTTGGACCATGGATGGTCCATCAATGGTCGGAAACCCGCAAGAATTATGTCATTTTTTTTTTTTTTTTTTTTTTTTTGCTTCCGAGTCTACCAAGGTAACGGAAGCTTGTTCTCATTTTTCAAGGTTTGAAAAAATGGTCTCCAGAATCAAAATTTCCACTCACACATGGCTTTCTCATATTCAAAACCTGAGTGAGAATTATCAAGAGCATAGTAACTTAACTCAAAACTACAATCTCTAAGTACCTTACACTACCCTAACAAGGAACCATCACTCACCAACCCGCACAATCACTGAAAATGTCATCAAATTCGCATGAAAAATGAAGGTATGAATGTTACAAGAGGTTTGCGCATGTGCAGAGGCTACTATTAGACCGGGGGTGATGATTTTATAAAGAAACCATCTGCACGCCAACCCGCACAATCCCTGAAAATGCCATCGAAATCGTTCTCTAACTTCGTACCGTTACAAGAATTTGTGGACACACAAACCTCATGACAGTCACCGAACCATGATTGTTTGGGAGGGCCTAAAACGTAAAACGCGAAAGGAAAGTTTGGTTTTGGAGAACTTTTTTTTTCTAACCTTTAAAAGTGAAAGCAGTGTTTCAGATACCTTGGTAGACTCGGAAACAATAATAAGTCAAAAAGTCTACCAAATGGGTGTGGCACATAGCTTCCTCGTATTCATAACCCGATTGTATAGATGATGCGATGCATAGTGGTTAAACTCAAAACATCAATTTCTAAATACCTTGCACTACCCTTACAGGGGACCATCTACACGATAATCCGAACAATCCTGAGAAATTTCGTCGAAATCGGATGGAAAATGTAGTAGTTATGGCTGTTACAAGTAATTCACGTTTGCGCATGCGCAGCACCACTATTAGACTGGGGGAGATGATTTTCATAGGGAACCATCTACACGCCAATCTGAACAATCCTAGAAAATTCCATCAAATTCGGATGAAAAATGTAAGTGTTATGACTGTTACAAGGATTTTACGTTTGCGCATGCGCAGCGGCTACTATCAGTCCCAGAGTGATGATTTTCATAGGGGATCGACTACTCGCTAACCCGCACAAAACCTGAGAATTTCATTAAAACCGGACAATAACTTCGTATAGTTATGCCGGTTACACGGATTTCATGACAAACACACAGACAACGAACCAAAATTGTTCAGAAAGGTTTGAAACGTAAAACGCGAGTGGAAATTTCGATTTTGGAGAACTTTTTTTCCAACCTTGAAAAGTGAAAACAAAGCTTCCGCTACCTCGGTAGACTCGGAAGCCGTATCTATCAATAAGTATTCCGTGTCTATCAAGGTAGCGGAAGCGAATAAAATCACTCGCGATGAGATTGTAGAAAACCATTTTAATAAACATATTGTTTAGTAATGCATGCATTCCAGGGGACGTCCCATTGGATAAGCATTAGATCAGTTTAACCAGTTGTTGAGTGATAAAACTGTTTCACTCGATGTAATTTATTTATTAGTACTTTAGGCAAGAAATACTGACCCCCCCCCCCCATTATCCACCTTAACATTTCTAGCCGCATGGGAGCCTCGAATCTGAAGAGCATTTTAAAATCCATGCTCTACGATACCCAACATGCGAATTCTAGTTCACCCCCCCCCCCTCCTCCTCCAATGGTGCCGGTCTGGCACCAAAGCGGAAATACGTCGTAACATTGAACTTTCATCTATTAGTTTTGGTAGGCAGTCCGTCAAATTCACATTCGTATTCAAGGTGAAACACAAAAAAAAAAAAAACACGAAATAAGCGGTTTATGGCATTATGGCACCATGTCCTGGCACCATGGTGGCACCAATATTAGTTCCATGGTGGTACAGAGAATAATTCATGAAAATCCGGAGGTATAATGAGAATTTTTCCTCAATTTCAAAGCTTGGGGACAGTTAGTAAGCAGTAAACGAACCGAAATATTGAAAAATTGGATATTTTGTGAATATTATCCCCCCACTCACCCCCTCCCCTTGCGAATTTTGGTACTCTGGTAAAATCATGTACAACTCGGAAATTATTTGAGTCAAACAAAAAAAGAAACACGCAAATCGGTTGGAAATTGAGGCCTGGGCAGAGTTTACAAGATCATGCCCGCAAACGCACGTTTTTTAAGCATTAACCCCCCCTTTCCCCCTCTTAAAAAGCAAAATCCAAAATTCCGGCGCCGTAGTGCACAACTAGATAGTATTCCGCGTCAAACGAAAAAAGAACCACGAAAATCGTTTGATAACTAAGGCCTGGGCAGAGTACACAAGATCATGCCCAAAAACGCATGTTTTTCGAGCATTAACCCCCCCTTTCCTCCCCTTAAAAGGCAAAATTCGAAATTCCGGCGACGTAGTGCACAACTAGATAGTTTTCCGCGACGAACAAAAAAAGAACCAGGAAAATCGGTTGAGAACTAAGGCCTGTGCAGAGTACACAAGATTTTGTTACACACACACACACACACACACACACACACACACACACACATACACACACACACACACACAGACATACACCTATGGTTTTTTTCGCGGATTTGGATTCAGAATGGTCTAAAACGGATTACTGTGTGGTTTTTTTTTTTTCTGTTGAGTGTTGTCCAACTTTACCCCAGATCGATCGCATAAGGACGCCCAAGTCTTACTGTGGGACGTCCTAAAAACGGAGCTGAAAAGAACGTATTCTATTTTCACGAACATATTGATTTGATTTTCATGGAAATAGACAACGTTCTTCTCAACTCCGTTTCTATAAAAGTAGCGGAAGTTTTGTTTTATATTAGCCGTTCCAAAACTATAATGTTTTTCTTTTGATATTGTATTCTTATAGAATTACTCCGCTTATCTCCTTGTAGTGTGATCGTGTGATGTATTCGAGGATGCTATATACCACACCCCCATGGTAGATTACCGTGTGATGAATACGAGGGAGCTATGTGCCACACTCCCATGGTAGACCATCGTGTGATGAACACACAATGCCACAGCAACCTCAATTTCTTAACTCTTGAGTGCAATATTATTTACACATGAGTAGCACGATATTATATTGGTCTCATTCAATGAGAGATCGAGAAGCGTAAAAATATTTGAGGCTTGGAAACTCGTGGGAGCTGGAGCATTTGAGTTAGGGGAAACTGCAGTCGAGGGTGCAGCACGATTTTCCAGCCGACTTGTTCCAGTCTTCCACTCGCCTGGTTTCCCTCAGCTCGGTTCGTTAATTGCGATTCATCATTTCTCGTGGAGAAATTTTAATAAAATTAACGGGTCCTCCCTTTCTGGTATTTACGAGGAATGGAGCGAGATCTTTATGATGAGAACTTCTAAAAGGATCAGGAAAGGATGGAGATAATCGACCTGCTGGTTAAATCCAGACTCTCTCGTCATCTGTGAGTTATGACTGCACTAGACGCCTCTTCATGTTTTGAATTCTAGCTTTTCGCGATCTGAAGTCAAGTGTAGTAGTTCGTACTTGGCAAAATACACCGCGAGGACAGATGGCAGATAAAACAAACTTAATTCCTTTTTTAAAACGTAATCAATGAAAAAATTGAAGTTTTACCGTAGAATTTAGAATTTAAAAAAACTCTGATTTGGTAAACAAAATTTCAAAGAAACTTCAGTTTTTCCAGCTATTGAAAAATGATAATTTTTACTTCTAATTTGACACTTTAACAGAAAATTTTGCGCTGATTCGCACGTAAAATCTTAATAATACGAAGATGGTAGTTTTAGCAAATTTGTATATCAAGCATGTTGGCCTCTCTGAGACTGCTGAGTACGAATGACAAGCTGAACACCTTCGCTCTTTAATTAGTCCTTCACAGATGAACGAACCTCCTGACAAGGAGCCTCAGAGCCCGTGCTCTGGTCACTGACCTGTTGAACCAGCTAAATTATCTCTCAATCCATCCGATTCTAAACTTAAAAATTATCACATAACAAATTACTACACAACTGTTTAATATTTTTCCGTATCTGTTGATCTCCCCATCTACAAATAGTAACAAGATTTTTCGATTAGTAAATACAATCGTAAATAACCCTCTCCTTCTTAAAAACGCCCTGTACCCTTTTCAGATTAGGATCACCGGTACGATCATATTCCTAAATTAGAATTTGACGAACACTATAGTATTTAATTAACGTTAAAACGGCTAGCTCTCACACGTGGCTCTCCAGTTGAAGAGCTAATTTATTTCACGTTCATGCATGCTCAGTGGCTATAAATTATTCGATCATAATGAAATTGATGAAGGACCGTCTTGTGTCTCAAGCTAACAATATTAGTGAACATTCGTTAGTTGTCGAACATCCAGAACAGTTGTTGAACATGTCGAACATTCATTAGTGGGATAGCGGTGTGACTACGGTCGTTGGGGCGTCGTTGTTTGGCGGCGGAATTTGGACCGACCTCTGCGGGGATCGTGGGGTCAAGGCTCATCGCCGGCAGCGTGCGTTTTTTGGCGGCCGGGGCCCTCATTGATCCCCTCGTCCCAACCCAGGTCGGTGAGGCAATGGGAAGCCATGAGCGAAATCATCAGAACAAATTCTGATCTTCCCTTTGGAAGACAGCTGATGACGCCCGCGACACCAGGAATGGCAGTCGGACGAAAATCCAACCTGAAATGGTTGTTTACTTTACTTACTTAGTGAACATTCAATTAATGTAATTGAACTGGTATTAGTTGTACTCATAGGGACCGAATGGTTGGTCTTTCAAAGCTCTTGGTGTTCTCATTCTTTTCAAAAGAACTATTTTAAATTGATGAAAAAACAATACTTTGATGAACGATGAATTCACATTTTGGGTGGTGGTTGGATTTTACTATTTTTTTCGTCTCGAAGTTTTAATTGTGTTCCATTTAATTCAATGTTCTGTGATTTTCGAATATTCTACAATTGTACTTTTCATTTTGCATTGAAGATGTGTGGGAAATTTATTACCAGCAAATGCTAAACTATTTGACTGTGACCCTTTGTAAATTGTTTAAAAAAAATGAGTTACTTACTATTATTAAGGCATGTGAGCTACAAAAAAGTTTTTATCTTGTAAAAAATGTGATGTGTTGACTGAATAAATCATATTTTAAAAATAGTCGTATTAAAAATAAAATTAAAAATAAAAATTAAAAAAATGAAAAAATAGTCATATTAAATAGTCATATTAATAGTCATATTTTAATGAATATATTGGTTTCCTGTCTGAAATTAATGCCTTTCCCAAGAATGGGGTAAGCCCCCGCACTGCAGGGACTTACTGTGGGGCAAAGCCCCGCAGAGGCACATTTTAAAAAACCTTCAGTTCTTCCATAATACTGATGACATGGCGAAGAAAATTGTCAGGCATCATAGCCAAGGACCCAAACTA
The DNA here is from genome assembly GCA_009739505.2 of Apolygus lucorum. Classification (NCBI taxonomy): domain Eukaryota; kingdom Metazoa; phylum Arthropoda; class Insecta; order Hemiptera; family Miridae; genus Apolygus; species Apolygus lucorum. Next base: position 106,015,888 of record CM019167.2, on the reverse strand, counting down.
GTTTCCGAATGAGTTGGTTGAGGGATATTGACCTAGTAGGTGTTTGTAAATGGAAAACATTCGAAAGTGCGGGGACTTACACCACCCTACCCCGGAAGTTATTGCTGTGGCAAGGATTCCACGTTTGCGCATCTGCAGCGGCTACTATCAGTCCGGAGGTTATGATTTTCATAGGAGACCATCTACACGCCTATCCGTACAATCCCTGAAAATTTCATCGAAATCGGATGAGAATTGTAGGAGTTTTGGCTGTGGCAAGGATTTCATGACAGATAGACAAACACGGAACACCGGAGCCGTTGCCCTCAGGGAATTTGCAGGTTGGAGTGAAGATAGTCTCCTTCGAAAATCGTCATCTCTGAAACTAGTAGCCTCTGCCATGTACTAATTTAAAACCCTTGTAACAGCCATAACTTTTACGTTTTTCATCCGAATTCGATTACATTTTAAAGAATTGTATGAATAGGATTCTAAGTTGTTAGTATCTCGCATTGCCCATGCGCAAACTCTACTCCGAAATGGATGACGATTTCAAGGAGCTTGTGGATCAGACTGGATGGTTCCCTATTAAATTAATAAAACAACCACAAGAAAATAATGATCGTCGTGATCATCAAAGTTGTACGCAGTTTTGTGGTGGTGGGGGTTTTTTCGGTAATTTTGCGTAAAGGTGGGTTTACACGCTCAAGCCATTTGCACAAACCGGCTTGCACAAGCCAGTTTGCGCAAACTGAACTGAACAACGCGGTCGCGTTCACACGCTCAAGCCATTTGCACAAACCGGCTTGCACAAGCAGGAAGTTTGCAAGGAATTAATCTTCTTCACGACGCTATCCCTGTTGGCTTGGGGGTCCACGAATCGCATTTTTTCGACTAAAACGTCGTACGCTTGTGATTTCACATTGCGGTCACTGTATTCCTTCGACTTAACTTTCCACAAACAAGGAAAAGACTTGTACACCTCAATGAATTCACAGAGAAATTCTCTTTCTTTCTGCATCGCAAGAACCAATGCAGCTTGAACGAGCGCTAGATGCTCCCGAGTGATATGGGGTTGGAATAATGTGATTCACACACTTTAAGAGAAGGAATGCGCCGGCGCGAGATCGTGGGTAGGCTTGAACTGCGTTCACACGCTCAAATTTCACTCATGCCAAGCTCCAACCTCAAGCCGAATTTCTGTCCGAGACAGACTTCGCACAAGCCAAATTTTTTGGCTTGCGCAAGCCAAATGGCTTGCGCAAACAGCGTTCACATGCAACGATATAACTGTGCAAACTGGCTTGTTCAAGCCGATTTGCGCAAATGGCATGAGCGTGTAAACCGGCCTTAATATGTGGTCCTTTTGTCGTTTAATGTTATCGTCATGTGATCATCAAATTTGTGGGTAGTTTTGTGATTATTCACTACGTACCGGATCGGCCTGCCATACAATTGAGTTATGGAGACTTTTATTGTAGTTTCTTCTAGTGGAGTTTCGTAGAATGTAATTGTGCTCCATCATCAGCCATGACCCAAATTAGGATTTGATTGAAGACACCCTTCGAAGACGAGGTGTCATTGCTGGTCGGTATTTTCCATTGAAATTTTGACTTTCTATTGATAGCTTACCTTGCGTGATAATATGTTTGGAAGTTTGTTCTTCGCATACAGGTGAGCTATAAAGAAAAAGAATAAACCGGTGTATAAATTTCAGCGTTTTTGTGAGTAAGAAAATAAGCTATTTTTAAAACAATCCCTTGTAGAATTCTGAATTAGACAACCCAAAATTTTGTAGACACCTCAACAAATACATTACCTACCTCTCCAAAATTAACTTTCCAACCAATTCTGAAGCGTAGCAACAAATAAAAAATGCGGCAGCTTTGTTAAAAGCACCATGAAGATACCTATCTGGAAAGATTAATCAAGAAGATAATGACTTCGCTGTGAGTTGTGAGGGCGTGAGTATTTAGGGGCTCAATTGGTTCTTATCCCATCTTCCTCCCACACCTCCGATAAAATGCAATCTACCTATTCAATTGCAAATTGGTTAAGCTGCGAACGGCCGGGAAAGGGCGAATTGAAATCCGTATATCCGCTTAGCGAGATAAAGGTGCATATAGATGGGACACCACCCCATTTACTAAAGTTTCATCAGGTTCTATTACTAAGTTCCTATCAGTCCTTGTGGTACACTCCCTTCATAAATAGAAACCCCTGAGTTATAATGGGGTGGAAATCTCTTGGTAAAAGGTTATGTAGGGCAGCTAATCAAAGGGTGGTGGCGGGGGGATAGCGGGAGTCCTTTTGTCAGCTCTTGGAGGTGGATTTTCTAGAGCTTTGAGATGTAGGTTCTCCTAAAAAGCCTTCAAAAAGCCTTTCAAAAGCCTTTTCCGCAGATGCTATTCTTTTCAGGCAAGTTCGTGAATTTGCTCATGTACAGGTAGGCGGTTACCTTTCCTCAGTCTGATCCTGGTAAGCGATCAGAAATGAAAGTTCTCACTTCTTCTAAGCCGTTCAATAGCTGTATAACCCATTCTTTTGCTGCATACGGCTTTCAAACTGAAAGGAACCAAATAGAATTCTTAAGCCTAAAGTGGCAATATATAGGGTGAATGGGAATAATTTGTCCAAACGCTAGGAAGTGTTTGGGCATCTCAAATGTAAAAAACAAGTTCCTCTTGATCCCATGTCCGATTTTCAAGTGTAAGGGAGGCATTGCAGAATTTGTGTTTTTTGGTGGGGGGGGCGTGATTTTTCGCCTAAAACAAGCCATATCTCCTCAACAATATTGTAATCAACTTTTCGAAATCCCCATCAATTCTTGTAACACCAGGAACAATTCTAAACTTTGAAAATTCATAAATTTTAGATCGAAACTAGGTCCAATTTTTCCTGATTGCCGTGTCTTGACCAGCATTCAGTTAAAAAAGTCCATTCATGAAGCATGAATTAATGAGCGAATTTTCAAATAAATCATTCAGTTGAAGGCGTGGTTAAGAAAAGGAACAATGGTGTTGCAATTTCTTTTAGAAAGTTTTTTTTAACACGAATCTTGGTATTTTCGTTTTTATTATAGCATACCAACATACTGTATGCACTGGGTATGCTTTGAAGGTCTTAGGAGTCCATATTCATGTTCTACTCGTCTCTACGAATTCATACAGTTCGGCTACTGCATTTCTATATTTTCTACAAATATACGCACGTATTCATTATATAGGCACATTATATATCTACAAATATGCGCACTGTATATATAAATAATGTGGCCAATTTTAATTTTTGAAAAACGCTTTTTTTTACATGATGTTCGGCATAACTTCAGGGATCGTTTCAGAATGTTCCAAAACGGATTTCAGTGTAAAAATTTTTCGAAAAAGTCGATTCTAAAAATTTTGAGACCATTGTAATAGCTTCATTTTCCATGATTTTGAAGGTAATAACCACTAAAAACGGGGAAACCCCATTTTTTTTAGTTTTTTGAATTTTGGACCACTTTGGATTGTCCAAAATTGCTGGTTAACGAACTTGACCTATGGTTTGTTGTTACAAACATTTTGGCAAAAACTAAAAAAAAATGTCTAAACAATTACTCAAGTTATCGTCCGGAATGACACTCACACACACACAATTCGCTAAAAATTCGCTAAAACGAGAGGCTCTGTCACCCTAACGACACTGCCGAACTGGGGCAGACCGACGAGGACACCTGCTTATATGCATCTGCACAGCATATTTGGGTCATTTTCCCAGAAAGGGCCAATCGTTGTCCAGAGAAGATTCCGAATGCCCATTTATGATTTAAGCGTTTAAAAAAAATTCTCCATAAACTATCAACTTTGTTCTACTTCGGGCAATCAATAAAATATGCACTTATTCACGCTAAAATATAGAAATTAAAGTTTAAACTGCTAAATGTCCAGTAATCTGCCATGTCCGGACCCCTAGGTAGTCAACTTTGCTTGAACACTGTGAATCACCTATGAAAGCAGCGCCCTGAATTTGTAGTGATTCTTTATTGCATATACCTAGACATGAAAAAGAAAGGGTTTGCAGATTTTTTCAGAAGCAAATAAAGCGAGCAGGAGGATACAATGTGCTTGTCCGGAGGTGTCTGTCTTTAATCTGCCTTTTTTGTGTTTTCGTATTTTGGCGGCTTTTTATCGTTTCCCGCGGTTTTACTACCACTGTGGGAGGTGAGGTTAGTCGTTAGGTTATCAAAGAAAGTGGTGGGAATCGTATTTCTTCTATGTGGAGGCGTGCACAAGTGGTTTCAGTTGCAAAAACGTGGTGTCACAGTCACCGTCTGGCTTTCATCTGCCCTCTGTGAAACGGTAAGAAATTGAAATTATTTTTTCTTTTTGGTCTCTAGTTCTTTTTTCTACCGAGCTGGTTCCAGCGATATGGTTACACTTCAGCAGAACAGCACCAGAACGCGGGAAAAGCTGAAAAACCTAAGTGCCACCCAGGAACTTGTGTCTTTCATCTGCCAGTGATGGTGGCTTTTGGAGAGATGAAATACTTTTTTCAAGTTGTTAACAATTTAATTTGAATTTTCCGTTGCGATTTAAAAACTTTACATTTTTCAATCTCAAAACTGTATTCAGCAACCGTAAAAATCCCCTGGTACCAAGTTTTGGCTCGAAAAACCGATAAATTGAGATTACTTGGTTACTTTCGGAGGTTTCTTGGTTGCTATCAGAAAAACCGTGTTCCACGTTGGTTTAACCCTTTTCTACACCTGCGTCCCGCCCTGGTTCAATTTTTGGAATAACTCCCAGTTCTCGCTCCTCATGGAGATGGGGTTCCGAGTATTTTCCTTTACGCGGAAACCACGCCAATAGGTTTCTTTCGATAGGTTTTCTTCTTTTATTTTTAATTAATTAATTAAGCGTCCCACTGTGTGTTCTTTCGTCGAAATTCAATCAGTATGGTGTGAGGTTAATCCCTGATATTTGGCAGAACTTGAGTCGGACTTTAAGTTTTTTGAAATCTTGGGATACCGATTGTACCTTTCCAGGAAAATGACCCATTTACATTATTGTCTTGCAGTGAATTTTTCCTTTGTTCTTCTAATTTCAATACACTAAGTACATGTTCTGGTTATTCATGGTAGTTATGTATCCATCATTTCTCTGTCCAGAGGTTTAAGCTACAACAAAATTTACAATGTACATAAATAGGTACTATTAATTGTATATTTCTGTTACACATCATTTGTATCGATTTCAATTATTTAACCAACGATTCCACAAAAGCTCAGTTACTATATTTCTACCTATAATAGCAGGAGGAAGAAGTTTGCACTCAAGTTGAGATGGATGTTGAGAGAAGGAATCGAGCAGATAGGTACCTACCTGCCTAATCTGATTCGAGTTTGGCTCCAACGTCTAATCCACTTATCCTTATTGCGACAATAAAGTTGTTTTATCAAGAAACAAGTTTGCTCGGGCAGGCAAGGGGAGCGAAGTTTGTCGTCTGTTGATATAAGAAAGATAACCGGGTGCATTGATGAGGTGCGGTTTTAGGGGAGAAGAGAGTAAACAGCTGGAGAGATCCTTGTGCCGAGCAGGTCCGATCATCCCAGAGGGGATTGTTCTTCAATTTCGATCAATGTACATCGTAATCAACAGGCCTCATGCAAGCCAGACTATGAATGCTTTCAGACCAAAAAGTATCAGAAGTACCAGTCGTGCAGTAATTAGGGGAAATCGGCGAATTTTCAAAGAAATATGTTACCCAATAGTTAGCCGTTATTTATCAATGATAATTTAGTTTTTTTATTTCATAACATCCTCTTATATGCTATTTTACACTGATTCCAAAATTATCATCACGGAATATAGTATGATCGGGATACTATTTTCTAACAAGACCCACAAAAACGTTTTGAACCAGTTGTCGACCTTATAGAATTATTACAATTACTTAACATTTTATTATAGAATAATAAAATAATATTTCATTCTGAATTGCGCATCACCTTGCCAACATAGCCATCCAAACCATTGGCAAGATCACAGATGGCAAGATGCGACTGGTTTGTCAATGCATCCAAGTCTCTCACGTTGGCTGTGAACACACCAACAGCTTCGGCTATGAGGCGCTCTTTCTCCCAACGAGTGTTAGTCTTGGTCTGTGTTGTATCCTAATGGCACTTGTTTGATCAAGGAATCATTGGATTCTCCCACTCTCTGTCTCAGTCATCGATGTCCTTGAATCAATGAAATTTATTCTTTTTCTATGTGAGTTTTCCAGTGTTCAAATACTGAATGAAATATAATTATACAGAAGTGTAAGTGCTGTAAAGTCAGCTTGTTCTTTTGTGAAACCACCCAACAAGTTTGGCGACGAGGAAAACGGAAGAATAATTGGCCGCGTAAGTACAAGGAAGAAAGGGCTCTGTTCGTGGAGAAGACGCCATTAGCCACGCTGCGAGAATTTCGTGAAGAACGGCGACCAAAATGTCGACAGCGAATTCTTTATACATGGGGCTATGCTTCGATTACGCAACGTCAGATTTCAATGCCTGGAAATCTCGTCTAGAGAATTCGTTCATCAAAGATGATGTGACGACTGCAGCGAAGAAGAAAGCTACTTTGCTAACCTATATTTCGGAAGGGACGTACAAACTACTCCAAAGTCTTTGTATGCCGAAAACGATCGATGAATCATCGTTTGATACCCTAATGGAAACGTTAAGGAACCATTTTTCGCCCCCGGAATCGTACTTCAACGCAAGGAGTAAACTTTTCGCAGCGAGGAAACGAACAGATGAAACGGCAAGAGAATGGGCAGCCCGAGTCAAATTACTCGCCGCCGATTGCAAATATGGTGCCGAAATCTCTTCTATATTGAGGGATATTTTCGTTTGCAACTACGAAAAGGACCTATACATTACAGGATGTTCGAAGAGGACGCCTCCGTCGCAACTATAACCCTGAACGACTTGGTTCAACTAGCTACGGGGAAGGAAGCTGCCCTCAACGAACGGTCAAAAAGGGTTTCTGTCAAAATTGAGCCAGTTAAAGACCTTCACTACACCTACCGGAAGAAAGGAAAAAAGAATAGGAAGGCTAAGGAAGGTGACTATCAGAAGACTTCTCAGGTATCGAATTCAAAACGTTTAATAAAATGTCACCATTGCGGTAGAAAAAAATCACGAAGCAAAACAATGTAAATTCCGTAATTATTCATGTCACATTTGTAAGGAAACTGATCATTTAGCTACTGTTTGTAACAATAAGTATAAGTCTAAATGTACGTACTTGGATAATGTTCACGATAGGAACGATAACGATTCGGATATTACGTTGAGTGATACATTTTTAAACTAGATGTTTTGCAACCGCGATCGAGTTACGACAGTAAGATCAATTATTGCAATAATCGTATTGTTCATAATAACAATCGCAGAATCGATCAGAATGAATCGGATAAACCTTTCACTGTAAAATTGAAAATTCATGGCAAAAATGTTGATTTTGAGATTGATACAGGGAGTATCAATAATGTTTTGTCGAAGGAATTTTACGACCGTAATTTACAGAACGAAAGAATGGTTCCGAGCAAAGTTAGATTGGCCGATTACGTTGGGAATCTTATTGATCCCCTTGGATCGATTACAATCGATGTAACGTATCAGGACAGGTCTTATCAGCTCCAGTTCCTAATAGTTGATCAAGGTGGACGCCCGTTAATTGGTCGCTCCGGGATTAGAATTATGAGTTTACTGTCGGGTAATAAGCTTTATAAGTTCCTAGAAGATGAGTACGAAGCTGTGAACAGTGTGAAATGTGATCCGGATGTGAAAGTTATTCTGAGAAAGTATCCGCAAGTTTTCAAGCCTGGATTAGGTACATTCAATGGTCGTAAGGTGAGTCTTCAAATTCATGATGATGCTAAACCTAAGTTTATCAAAGCAAGACCACTTCCATTGGCAATAAAAAGTAAAGTTGAAGCGGAGATCGATAGATTGGTTTCACTAGATGTTTTAAAACCCGTGGACTATAGTGTTTGGGCAACACCAATAGTCCCCGTTCTCAAAGCAAATGGATCCGTACGAATATGCTGTGATTTTCGTTCAACTATCAATCCAATTTTAAAGGGAACAGAATACCCATTACCTAGAATCGATCACATAAATGCAAAGTTCGGTAAAGCAAACTTCTTTACCAAACTAGATTTGCAAGAAGCATATCAGCAACTTCAAGTCACTGATGAGTCTAGCCAATATTTAGTTATTAGCACTACAAAAGGTTTGTTCTGTTATACACGTATGTGTTACGGGATCGCCTCAGGACCATCTGAATTCCAGAGGGTAATGGAATCATTATTAGGAAAATAGAAGGGTCCAAGTTTTACTTGATGATATCGTTATCTCAGGTTACACAAAAACAAAACACAATGAACGACTACAGATAGTGTTGGAAACCTTACAAAACAGTGGATTGAGATTAATCTAGCTAAGTGCACATTTTGTGCATCAAAAATCGAATATCTCGGACATCTTATCGATCGTGAGGGTTTACATCCGACCAAGAAACATGTAAATGCCATAGTTGAGGCTAGTCCACCCTCCAATGTGCATTTATTAAAATCATTTTTAGGAATGGTTACATTTTATATAAGATTCATTCCTAAAGCTGGTGATTTGTTGAAACCCTTGTACGATTTGTTGAAAAGGATGTTAAGTGGGTCTGGTCAAAACAGTGTATGACAGCATTTTCCAAAATCAAGCAAATATTGTCAAGTAAATTAGTACTAGCACATTATGACCCCGATTTACCCATCAAATTATGGGTAGATGCCTCTCCAATAGCTGTTTCGGGAATACTGTGCCATTTATATGCGGATCGATCCGAAAAACCTATTGCATACTTTTCTAGAGTCTTGTCTGCCGCGGAGAGAGGTTATGCTCAAATCGATCGTGAGGCATTGGCTATTATCGCTAGTGTTAATCATTTTAAAGATTATCTTTTTGCTAAAAAGTTCACACTAGTGACGGATTCCAAACCCCTGATGTTTATTTTTGGTACCAAGAAAGGTAGACCCATATATGCTGCTAACCGGCTACAAAGGTGGGCTTACCAGTTATCAACGTACAATTTTGATATTCAGCATACGAAATCAGAGACAAATATTGCTGATTTTCTTTCAAGGACTAAGATAGCAGGAAAGGGTACTAATGATTCTTTTGCCACTATAAGTTACTCAAATTATATACATGAAAATTGCCCTTCACGCTTAGATTGGAGGAAAATTCGAAAAGAAATAAATAAGGACATTTTGTTATCAAAAGTAATCAAATCGGTATACACGGGTAACTGGCCACATACGGTTGCACGTGTAGATCCTTTTTATCCATTTTTCAAACGTAAAAATGAGTTGAATTTGGAATCTAATTGTCTGATGTGGGGATACCGGGTTGTGATTCCGAAATCTTGCCGAGAATCAGTACTTAAAATCCTCCACAGTACCCATTTGGGTATGACGAAAATGAAGAGCTTGGCTCGCTCATACTTTTGGTGGCCAAATTTAGACGAGCAAATTGAAACTATATGTAACAATTGTGAAACATGTTTACAATTCAGGAGTGAACCTCCTAGGGCGTCATTGAATCCATGGCCCTGGCCTAATCAGCCTTGGGTTCGCCTGCATTTGGATTTTTTAGGGCCCATTAACAAACAATTTTTTCTCATAATCACCGATGCACATTCAAAGTGGATCGAGTGTTATTCGGCAACAACAACATCATCTGAGGTTGTTATTGAAAGATTGAGTGATTGTTTTGCT